>OX638236.1:11387500-12587500 GCA_951805285.1 Thymelicus acteon
TCAATCAAGTATTGTTTACGAAATGATTTTAATGCCACTATGCACTCGCAAGCACTGTGAGACCTCACAGTGTTGTTCTTGAATACGGGGGTTAGTCTTCCGCAAAGAAGATCCTAGGTTGTAATAAAGAAGCTCTAATTTTCAAAAGTAAGCATATCAGAAATTAATTATTAATTAAGGTAATAAAATATAGTATGGGAAAACCTGAATAACTGAAATTTTATTGAGTAAGCTGGTGAATGCGTAACGAGTGTTACGAAAAGTGTGATCGGGTGAGGCGAACGGAAGTTGAGAGGGAGATATGTTAGTGAAGATAGAAAGACAGAAAGAGAGAGTTACGTTTCATATATTATTGTAGGGGCAAGAAAAAGAGGTGCAAGCACACATTTTCTTTCTCTCTTTTTCTCATAGCCAGTTACGTTTGGTCTAACTAAGTCAGTAACCATTATAATCTTAATATACATATTATTTCGTATATTATTGTAGGGGCAAGAAAAAGTGCGAGCACACATTTTCTTTCTCTCTTTCTCTCATAGCCAGTTACGTTTGGTCTAAGTCAATAACCATCATAATATTAATATAATAAAATTACGTATCACGTTGTTTGTCCGCGATGGACTCCTAAACTACTTAACCGATTTTCATCAAATTTGCATACCGTATGCAGTTTGATCCAACTTAAAAGATAGGATACTAAGATCTCAAAATAAAAAAAAACCTTTGACAGAACGACGTCTGTCCGGGCAGCTAGTAATAACATAAATTTCACTTCACTCGTGTGGTCTAATTTTTTTGCTATTGGTATTAATGAAGGTGGTACAAAAGGTGAGCTTCATTGAGCACTCTACCAACCTTCGGGCGAAGTAGATATTGACGATAGCAGGATTTAGATGTTCTCCATTATGTTCGCAAAAGTACGAAGTCTGCCAATGCCCTTGGCCAATCGGACTATGTGCCATCCTTGAGAAGTGATCCAAACCCATATATGGGACTATTATTATTATATGACTACCCTGTAGCCTAGTTGGTAGTGGACCCTGCCTGCGAAGCGAGAGGTCCCGGGTTCGATTCCCGGCCGGGGCAGATATTTATGTGACAGATAAATATTTGTACTCGTCATGGATGTTATTGTGATGTATATGTGTCGTCCATACCACCCGCGACACAGGTAACAACCTACTGCGGGGGTATGAGTGTGTGTTTATTTATATTTATTTATTTATTTATTTTTAACGCGTCATACCTTTGTTAACCATGAGCGAAGGTGACTATACTCACCATTTGATAGTCAACTAGGTACTCGTTTGTTAGGAATTTACAATAAACCCAAAAATGAATTTTGATCTCATGATTAACAGACTGCATTGTTGGGTTAATCCGAATATTGCCAGAAAATTCCATCAAAATTGATCCAGCTATTTTGGAGAAAATGAGAAACATGCAAAACAAACATATAGACCAAGACAATAATAGGCTACTACAACCAATGATATTATGATGTAAGTAAAAATTGACTAAAACCTACTTAATTAACATAAAAACGTAGTTCACCACATCCAACCAATTTTCACCAGGGTTACCGTTTGGCATGGCACGTCTGGCGGAATGTTTGGTTATATTTAACCGGCCGGTTAAATAGGACGCGGTTAGCGCGCCCAATGCACGCGGTTTGTTTATAAAAGGGTTTGCTGTGATACGCAAGTATGTGTTTGTTGGTTTGCGATTGGATTGTGGTTAGCTTTTCAATATTCTATCTTCAGTTACTAGTCAACTATCAACATGATACAACATTGTAGTGTTAATAAAATTACTTCCTTCCTAATTAAGGATAGGTATATTGTTGAAAATTTGCGCTGAGACAGCTTCGCCTGTCTTTTTCGGGATAGTAAGTAACCGTTATTATTAGTAGTTCATTATCACTTGCTTCGGTGAAGGAAAACATCGTGAGGAAACCTACACACCGGAGAGTTCTTCATAAAATTCTCAAAGGTGTGTGAATTCTACCAATCCGCACTTGGCCAGCGTGGTACACTATATGGCCTGTACCCCTCACATTGTGAGAGGAGACCAGGTCCAGCAGTGGGACAATTATGAGTTATTAAAAAAAATACCCTTTAATTTATTCCAGGTCTAACTGTGAGATATATTTCATTAAAATTCGTTAAGTACTTTATGCGTGAATGAGTTACAAATCTCCATACTTTCAGATTTATTATAAGGCCCACTTTTCAGACCCCTCTTACCCACTGGGCACTCTGGGCACGTGCTCAGGGCCCCGTGAGCGATAGGGGCCCCCTAGTTTCTGCCAGATCACTAAACGATTACCGAAATTTAAATTATTATTATTTAAATTATTTATTACCGAAAAACTTCTTTAATTCGAATAAATCGAACCAAGATTACTAATTACAATACCAATACCTATTAGCTTTTGCAGAAATCTAGCGGCTTGTGTCATGATTTTCAAAATTAATTTATTATTTTAACAACTAGAAAGTATCTAATTTGATTTCCGACGACAATTGTCGTTAATGGCGAAAAATGAATGTCAACGGAAACGGACGTTGGGTAGATTTCAATAAGTTAAGAGTCCACGTGGTATTAAATTATTTGGTTAAGAATTTGGTGGAGAAGTTGTCTTTTCTCTAGAATCACTACTGTGCGTAATTGTGAGAATTATTGCAAGTGCGAAATATTGTAAATGAGAAATATCTATGTAAGTATAAGCACAATATAGGGAATAAATTTATACTGGTATATGTAAGTGTGAGTAATCATTCACACTTTTCACACATTGGTGTGACATCACACCAAGGTGTTTCATTTTACTTGCGATCTACCTACTTTCTTTGTTATAACAAAATAGTGTTCTGACAAAGTCATTGGGGCCCCATTACATAAATAATAACCTAATAAGCCCCTAATATGCCCAGGGCCTCCAGTAGGTTAAAGACGGCCTTGCCACTCTCAGTAAGTTTGTCGAAGTACCCTCGTTCATCACTGGTGGAATATTTCTTTTTATTTGTTCTAAGTTCAATCGTTTCGGCTGAACAATAAAAAATAATATTTGCTGAACTTTTGATGATAACCTGGAGAAGGTCAGTCTCAAAGTAAATTAAATTACGAAGTTTAACGAGACATAACCGTGAGGAAATAGTTTTCATCATTATAATCACTTTGTAATGATTGATAGCCAATAGTGAGATTCGATTAACTTCATTCATATCCTTGTGTGCCATTTATATGACTCTAACTTGGACCTCCAACTACCAACCTTAATTAAAAGTTTAAAAACTTGATCTTAGGAATTAGATTAGTTATATAGCTATTCTATATTTATGTTACCACTGTACATTACAAAACAACTGCAACACCTTAATAACTTCATAATAACTAAAATAATATGTTACACTCGTACAACAAACTCAGAAAGCTTGTCAAATAAGGTATTTAAAGCAGCTATAATAATCTGAATCTACGCAAAGAAAAATTTTATAACGCACAGCTACCAATAAAAGGTGCGCATACGCATCGTATATCGGACGCACTTCCCAATACACACTAACACGTCTCAGTAGGAAATCTCCAAAAAATTCACGCACACATACAAACCTCGCTGTATAACAGCTAGCAAAGTTCTATAAACTCAATAGGCTTACAGTTCAACGCACACAGAGACAGATTTACTCCAAAATGCACCCACACAACTGCATCGCTGTGTATGAATGCAGGAGTATCGTCCCACGCACACACATCGCAGTGTGGTGGTGTGGGTAATTGGGTCACAAAGATAGGAGCGACACGTGTTGGAGGGCTGGACCTTTTTTAATGTGTTCTAGAATAGTTACATAATTAATTTTGTTAATTATTTAAAATTAAGTAACTCAGTAATATTACTTTGCAGAATACAGTAAAGTTGTGAAAGAGGAAAAGAGTTTTTTTTATTTAATAATATTTTTATTTTCATGAATAAAATTCTAGATTGACGGTGCAGGTAATCCTAGTAACAGACATAAACAGAACAACAATATTTTGTGTTATTATTACAATATATTATAATGTAATAATAATCTGACTTCCCAGAGTTCATTTTAATTGAGAATCATTTTGTTTACACTGATCCCCAATTTTTATTCTGAATTCACATTTTATACTTAGTATAATATACTGAAAATAAAATTTGGAGTTGAAAAAGTTAACCTAATAACTAAAATAACTTAGTAGAATTATTCCATCAGCAAAATAAAAACTGCTAAATTCAGGTATTCCCTAAAAGTACAAGAATTTCATCTCATACGGATAAACCAAAGCCTTGGAAAATTTCCACCAAAATATTAAAATCAAGTCTTCACTACTTTAACGATAATATAATTTTCATATGTAATCTAATATATAAAATTCTCCTGTCACGCTTGTTTGAAGTTGAACTCCTCCGAAACGGCTCGACCGATTTTCGTGGATCTTTGTGTGCATATCGGCTAGGGTGGAGAATCGGACAACATCTATTTTTCATCCCCCTACCCCTAAAAATTTTTTGGCAGAACAACGTTTGCCCGGTCAGCTAGTATACATATAATAATAAATATTTTCTGTAAAAGGTATAATCGTCTATCTCCCGGTAATATCTATTTCATGTCTATATTTTGTATTGGTCACAACTAAGCCATGGATTCACTCTCGTATGTAAAACGTTTTCAGTAGCTCGAGCACGAATATTTGCGAGAAAATATTCGTATGGTTAACGTAAGCAATTTGTATGGCATTTTTTCAAAAGCGCCCCTATCGTACGTAAATAGTACTAAAATGCCATACAAATTTGACAAATTGCTTACGTTAACCATACGAATACTTTCTCGCAAATATTCGTGCTCGAGCTACAGTTGAGCCCTTCGCACAGTAATAAAGGCCGCGTTAGGATGATATCGGGAGCATTCACCCGAGCGGACCACCGCTCGTGGAAATTAGGTTTTCTTTCTACTACATTATTGTTTATCCTACTAATATTATAAACTTGAAAAATTGTAAGACGTTACTCTCTTGCAAAAAGGACTTTTTTTGTTTTCATGAAAATCCCCATGATCTATACAAATAAATAAAATTGGAGTGTCTGTTTAAAATATTAAAATAACCGCTTTTTACTAAGTGCATTTGGATGTATACACGGTACATATACCAAAACAACATTTTTCACAATTTTTGTCTGTCTGTCTGTCTGTTTGTTCCGGCTAATCTCTGAAACGGCTGAACCGAGTTTGACAGGACTTTCACTGGCAGATAGCAAATGTAACAAGGAGTAACAAGGGCTACTTTAGGAAAAAATAGTTTGTTAGGCGATAGGAAGTTTGCCGGGTCAGCTAGTTATAAATATGAAAGTTTGTAAGACGTTTGTTACTTTCATGCAAAAAGGACTGAATGGATTTTCATGAAATTTATCCCAATGATCTGGAGTATAGGGTACTAATTATCCCGGAAAAGACGAGATACTCTTTCAGGGCATTGGCGATCCTCTGGTATTGCTCATGTCCATAGGCGACGTCGACCACTTACCAGTCATCAGTCCAGACTATAAAAAAACATACAAATAAACCATCACTAACATAAGACAAAAGAAGCAAAACAAACAAACACTCTACGCCTAACCGAGAATCGAACCCGGAACTTACACACTACCGGGCTACAGGGTCGTCAAATATCTGAAACAGGTGAAAACTATAAACCTTTATGTTATTAGGTTCGGTTATTGGTTATTTGTTGCACCGGTTGAAACAATCAGTCTTATCGCACGTGTAATATGTATATTCCGGATCGTTTGAATAACTATTGAATATTATATACTAGCTGACCCGGCGAACTTCGTATCGCTAGCCGTTACAGTTTCTGTGTGCTCCTCCCTCTCCCTCTCCCTCTCACGCTCCCGGTCCCGCTCCCGCTCCCGCTCCCGCTCCCGCTCCCGCTCCCGCTCCCGCTCCCGCTCCCGCTCCCAAGTAAAAAAAGGAGTCATAAAAGACGCTAATAATAATAACTAATAGCTATCTATCAACTACACATAACAAAATTTTACATCATCCCGCAGGAACAGGTCTATTTTCCGGGATAAAAAGTATCCTATATCCATGCCCGAGCTTTATTTTATATCTGTATAAATAACTAATCTATCGACTACATATAACAAAAATTTACCTTATCCCACAGGAACAGGTCTATTTTCCGGGATAAAAAGTATCCTATGTTCGTCTCCTGATTCTAAGCTACCTCCCCACCAATTTTCAGCCAAATCGGTTCAGCCGTTCTTGAGTTATAAATAGTGTAACAAACACGACTTTCTTTTATATATATAGATGTCATACATACATACATATATTCCATAGTACTTTACGAACGATTTATGAAGCGCTCATAGCCCGGCGGCTTGCGTCGATCCTAATTGATCAACAAAGTTAAGCAACAGCGGGCGAGGTCGGTAGTTGGATGGGTGACCGCTAGTGGCAAAAAATTCTTGAGCGCTTCCGTGCTTCGGAGGGCACGTAAAGCCGTCGGTCCCGGTTGCTATCGAAAGAAAACTCGTTAAGCCAAGTCGGAGGTCCTCGAGCGGTATGAAAACTTTCGACACTGAGGTTGGCCACTAATCCCTCCACCAATCCGTTCTGGAGCAGCGTGATGGAGTATGCTCTAGGCCTCCTTAAGAGGAGAGACCCGTAGTACTTTATAGGCTTGATAGTAGTGACCTAATTCCAATGGCCTTATAAGACCCATCTATTTTTGAAAGAACTTTTCAACGATACCCCACACTATAGGGTACGCGACGAATAAAAAATTCATCCTCACGTTGTCTGTAGGGGAGGTACCCTGAAAAAAAATGTTTTTCAATATTTTATCTACGATTCTGGAGTTTTAATAAATATATATATCCATCCCTAATTACAGCTTTCTAGCATTAAGGTTCTCGGCGCTTTGCTTCGGACAGACGGACGGACGGACGGACATGACGAAAATATAAGGGTTCCGATTTTACTTCGGAACTCTAAAAACCAGCCAAGTGTGTCAAGCCAAACGGAATGTACGGTTCCGTGCGAGGGAGGTCGCTTTAATATTTAAATAAGCTATGTTTTACTATGGCTCCACTTAAAACTTAAGTTATCACTGCTTACTTTTCTATAATAAGTAATACTTTAAAGAGGAAATTTTCGTTTCTTTGGAATTTTGTTTGTACGGTACAAATACTCTCTTCCATAATAATGAATGTGACTTGACTTGGACTTGTTTAGGTATAAATATAGTCGAAAAATAATGCTATATTTATTCACTGAATAGTCTATAAAACGGGCTACATTTAAATTTTTCGTAAAATAACTCCCAGGTCTATTTAGTTAGTTAATTGTAGTTAACTATAATAGTTAAGTTCCAGCTCAGCGAACCAATGCGAGCCAGTCGTGGTGGGCACAGTAAGTGGGGGGAGGGGGGGACAAAGACCCGCCGCCAACCTACATTCATCCCCTCTAAGATCTATGGAGCTAGATATGATACAGAGGTGCGAGTTGGTATATTTGTTAGCTGCCTCTGTGAGGGTATTTTTTATTTTTATTTTTACCTACTCAAACATAGTAGGTATATCGCGAATACCAGTATTACAACTAGTTTCTGTAAAATCAATATTTTGACAAATAAACGTGAAAAGAGAAAAATAATGTTTTTTCAATGTGATCTTGAAAATGAAATATGCGGGTATTTTACCTATGATATTCGTTATCAGCACGTTGAAATACATAGGTATACCAAAATTCAGATCAATCGGAGGTATGGGCTAGAAGGAAGATTTTTTAATTTTTTTTAAATCGAGATCACAATTTTTAAATAGATAAACTTTTTTATATGTATTATAAGCTACACATTCCAGTTTAAATTATAAAACTTTATTCACGATAACAGAAATCTGAGGTTTTCATGTTTTTAACGCTCCAGGCACTCCACTAACCGTATGAGTTTTTAAACATTGATAGTATTTAAATAAAAAGTAGTGCCAAGATTACTTATTAAATAAGAATCAGCTAAAAAAACGGAGTATATAAACTGAGAAACTCATTAATGAGTCAGATTACTCCCTACAAATCATACATCGGTTTTCTACAGGGCACATTTCGGAGAGTGTGTACAGGAATTGTTTGTGATAATTCCCCCATTTCCGTTTCTCCATCGAACGACACGACGCACGGTGGATATCCATCCTTTTGTCGTGAACATCCCGCCGGTACGGATGACGCGGTTTGCCTAGTCATTCTTTATACGCACCACGAAGGTCTGGAATAACTTGCCTGCGTCGGCGTTCCCGCCTGCCTATGACGTGGATGTCTTCAAAAAAAGAGTGAATAGGCTTTTACTAAGATAATGTGCTCACCACCTTGGACCACATCTCCACTTACCATCAAATGGGATTGTGTCAAGCTTTAAATTATTTGTGTAAAAAAATAAGCACGAAATCGACCGCATAGAAATAATAAAATTAATTAAACAATTACAAACTCATTACGAAATCCCTTTCTCGGACGTCATGTGCTATCGCAATTTCTTCTTACATTTCTTAAGATTGGCCTGAATGGAGATAGTGCACGTAGCAGCACGCTTGAAGCGTTCTTATCATTGCGTACGTGTTTTCTGATTTCCATATTGTTTTACTTAAATCCTTATTAATATTTACTTATTTAGAGAATTATTTCGGGTGGTTTTGGGTTTTTAAAATGTTGTTTTTACTTTTCGAAATTGTCTTTAAAATTTTTTTTTTCAGAATATAATTACGAATAAAATAAAGGTTATGATTAAAAAAGGAAATTCTACATGTCCAATTTCAAAAAATACAATAATAACATAAATAAAAATGCATAGATTCAAAAAGCCAAATGACGCAAAAAGGCATAATTATACGTAACTTGGTCGAATGAAGTGAACACCCTCTGCGATTCATTCATACTCTTTGCAATGGCGCAAGAGACTGCGTCTCATCTCGCCCCTCTAACTTGGTTGCGTAACCTTTCTCTCTTGCACAACTCTTGACCGACATTCGAGGTTTTATGTAATGCCAATTGTTTTTGCCAACCCTATTTGGCTCTGTACCGGATTAATTAATTTGGATAGCCATAGCTTTGGAATTAACCTTCCTTAATTAATAATTATGTAGTTTAGTATAAATATGTTTTATGTGTTAGCCAGAAATAAGTCTTTTCTTTCTTTCTTTCTTTCTTTTTTTCTTTCTTAATTTGGCTTGTTCCGTGGGTTGTTTGTGTGTCTAATGTGTCCTTTAACCTATTTGATGACCTGTGTGGCGCAATAGCTACCATGCTGGATCGACGCAGCAAGGGTCCTGGGTTCGATTCCCAGCGAGGCGGAAATTAGAACGATGAGTTTGATTTTCTGTTCTCGGTCTAGGTGTGTGTGTCCTTGTCTAGTGTGTTGTCCATGGCACCCACGACACAAGGAATCCTAGTGTGGGGTTGTGAGTGTGAAGCATTATTTACTCGTATACTAAAAAACACCTATGGTTGTCTAGAAGAAATCACTAAAGCAACAACAAGACCGCCTATTTGTTTACTGTTCGATTATATGGTAGGAACGCCTACCAATGGAAAGTTTGTATAGATTTTTGTTATTCTTTCAACCAAATTACGGATTTTCATGAAGTTAAGCCACACAGTTAGATGACAGATAGATCCATGATCTGGAATAAGATATAGAGTATTTATTATCCTGGAAAACGCGGTATTATAATGAATTATAATGGGAAAATATCACAACCAGGTTAGCATAAGTAGTGAGTGAGATTACTCACGTCGATCAACTTACAACTCCAAAACCTTCCATTATGCGTGGCCTGACACGCACTTGGGTGGTTTTTTTAATCTTTTAAGACGATGCATATAATAACGAGCCAATTCGCACTGGAGCAGCGTGGTAGAGTATGCTCTAGGCCTCCTCAAAAGGAGAGACCCGTGCCCAGTAGTGGGCCATTAATGGGTTGAAGCCAGGCATATAATAACGAGACAACCTAGGTGTCAACCAGTATGTAATTTAGTAAAAATTTTTGGGAATCCCGTTTTAAAAATCTAAAACGGGACACATATTTGACGCCAGTCGCATGAAAAAATGTACAGGTTAATATTGCACATTAGGTGCTATAAAAATTTGCCTGTTAAATGAAGATTCCAAAAAGGGAAAAAAATGCAATGTTTTTTGGAATCTTTTTTTAAATTAGACCCATTTCAGTGTCAAAGGGTTTAAATTTTAGCAAACAAAAAAATATTTTTTGTATAGACATACTTGACGTCCCGTGTGAAAATGGTTACCGTGCCGGATTGCCGTACCAAGGGTCCTAGGTTCGATTCCCAGCGAGTTTAAAAGTTATAAGATCAACGTTTTCGAGTAACACTAAAAGCGTGTCACGGTCATTTGATGCAAATATTTGGTTTGAGGAAAGCGAACGAACGAAAGCAAAAGGATTCAGGATCCGGTTGTGAGATGCGCGAATAAAACTCGGCCGCCTGTCACACCGTGTCGCCGCGACGTGTTATATTCAATATAAAAACGAGCCTATAGCCATTGAGATACATACATAGAGGAGACATCTCAAACAAAATGTGTGTTCCACCGCCGGCTTGCCCTCCGTTCTCTTTTCAAACTAGAAGCCTCGTTTGCACACTTGCCATAGAGTAACTTTGTATATGACACTTGCCGAACCAAAACGGCAACCTAAGCAAGCTTATACATTCCATATACTATTCCATTAACACGCTATTGGCTTGCCAAGTTCAAACGCTCCTTATGATTTTTTCATTCCAAAATGGTGGGAACATTGCACAATAATTTAAATACGTTTTAGTTGATTTAAGTTAATATTTTGTTTTCTTACCGATGATATTATGTGATACCATTATCTTTTTTGTTTTTGTCGTGCAATTGTGACACGTTCGTATTACTCACGACGGCATTTTTACAGTTTTTTCATAAACAATTTTGGCATGCGGCCGCCATGAGCGCAGCCGAGTGACAGCCGAGTGACAGAATGAAATGCAGCCGGCCGGCTGCAATGCGCACCCCCGAACCCAATGTTCGCGGTGTCTGTTCTATACGCTAGTAATACTAGTTCAATGCCTATAGCCTAGTTGTTAGCAACCCTGCCTGCGAAGCGAGGGGTCCCAGGTTCGATTCCCGGCCAAGACAGATATTTATGTGAGAGATAAATATTTGTATTCGGGTCATCGTGTCGTCCATGCCACCCGCGACACATTATTATTATTATTGAAAACCTGTTTGAGTTTTGTGTGGGTCAAACCTTGCAAGCTAATTAGACCAACATAGGAGTTGAAATTTTTCATATTACTTTAGTTCTGATGACAATGCATTTTTATACGTATAAGCATGACCTGATTGGGCAAGATTGGGCTCTGGGCGAGGGAATACTTTTACGATTAACAGTACAGTCACAATTTTTCATTGACACTATAAACCTACACGGTATTTAATTTTTAAACTAATAACTTAAAAGCTCTTCTTCCTTCTATAATCAGATGTGAAATATTCTTTATTTCAGTAGTAGTGTTGCAAAGCCACTAAAAGAAGTATGATTTTTTTAGTCGCCAGTGCATTGGTGTCACCAGTGGTGGGTGTCTATTATTATTTATTTCATTTATATTTCATTTACAAAACCTTCATATTTACTAACTTAACATGAAACATTATTAAAAAACTTAAAGTTATTAAAAATTTTGCTGATGTTACACTTCGGTGTGAGGTGTGGTGAATATATAACGGGTTTTTTTCTGACTCACCCTCGCTAAGTGGGACATCAGATTTTCTTTTACACTAAAATATATGATTGATGAGGATGACCAATAACCATGTCATTCTATCCCTTGACCAGTACATATCCCGGAACTGACTACAAATGGACATACAAATTTAATTATTTCAACATATTTTACATAAAGGACACTTTAATGCAAACAGTTATCATGATTTTTTGTATCTTAGGTTGAAATATGAAATCACTTATAATGCAACCTTGTTCTATTATGTAAATAAAATAAAAATACACATAAATAATATGCCTCATGAAATTAAAGATACGGCGAAAGAAACTCCTCTGCAGCGGAAAATACGAGTACTACCATCTAATGAAAACATTCGGTGCCAATTATTTAATAAGATTTTGAAGTCGATTTACGACTTATTTTTTTTAAATATTTCTCATGTAAAAACCGCTGAAAAGATTTATTCGAGACTAAAGCGGAGTCAGCATGGTATCTTAAAATATTTGTAAAATATAGAATATAATACTAAATTCTAGCAATGATATTATTATGTGTCATTTCTAAAATAATCACTTGATACGTTAATGGATCAATGTTAGCTAAACTACATTAAATATTTCGATAATCCTTATGAATGGTATTTACCCTCCAACTTGAGCAATCGCTCCTGGTGTAGCTTACCAAAGATTGAGGATAACATAATTAACGGCCGGTCTCAATAATGTACTAACAGATGGAAGACTGTAGATAGGGCTACCATTGGTATGTCTTCTGTCATATTTGTCAATTTTTGCATCTGAAAAATTGACAAATATGACAGAAGACATACCAATGGTAGCATCTGTTAGTACATTATTGAGACCGGCCGTAAGTTGAAGGAAAAAATCCAGTAACGAGTAGTTAGTTTAGTTTGGTTAAATAATAAATAAAATATTCTTTGGGTGGAAAATAACACGCAACAGATATAATATGTAACAAAAGTACCAGGCGAATAGGAGTCATAAGAGATTATGTTTTGGAAAATCCCTACAATGATGGAATACGTGCAGCGGGTCATCAAACGCCCAAATCCGCATTTACATTCTATTCTGCTCGTGCGCAGGTTACCCCTCCCTCTCCAACGACGCAGCCATACTTTCACTTTTCATTGTAGGGCAAACCACTTGGAACTCAACAGATTCTTACCCTTCAAACCTGCATTTGAATCTCAGCTTTAAATCTATAGATATAAAATTGAAATTTATATACCGGGAATCAATTATTTAGAACCATGTCACAGTAAGCATTTTAGAATCATAACGGTAGAAGTCATCACTTAGTTTCGAAACGAATTCACTGGTATGTTGACGTCATAAGGTTGGATTCACGTTGCAAGGACCAGGAGATAAGACGTTTGTAGCAAGTTGAAGAGGCTTTAGTTGTTCCGCCAAGAGAGATTGGGAGCCTTATGACGGACTCCAGTTTACAAGAGTTATGAAATCAAATGACATGCACCTTAGCTGTTTTTTTCGTTGAAATCAGCTAAGGGGGTCAATTATATTTGGATTCGGATGCTAAGACACGCTTACCTAATTTATATTTAAATCGAACCAAATGTTTACAAACATAACATCTTAACATTAATGAAGGTATTGGACAAAGTCGTATTTAATCTTGCACCTCATTGGCAAAAGATTTTAACGTTCGTTCAATAATTCTTCAACCTCTTCTACTTAAGGTACACCCTGAATGTCTCTCTGGGTCACCCAATATGATCCTGACTCAAATATAGTGGCATTAGCGGCAGGTTCTTGCTCATCTACGAGGAGCTACTATCATTACCACACTTTTTGAATCAACCTCTAGCTTTAGTTTTTTCATTTTGTTTATAAGTTTGTAACTAAAAGCCTCAGAATTTATTATTGCTATTTATACATATAAAATCATATTTTGTGCTTAATTTTATATTATTATTACTATACCCTGTTTCTAGTGTTCTCATTTCTCATCCTAAGATACCTAGAACATTTAGTTCACTTCACTTATTACATGTTCACCTATTTATTGAATTGTAATTAAATAATAATATTAATAATTTAAAATTTATAACTTTGCTTCTCAATTTACATTTTGATAATTAAATTAATATTCAAATTTCAAATATGTATAAAAAGATATTCATAGTTAGTTACAGATAGATACATTTATGCTCGTCATATATCATTATTTTATGCTCGCCATTATTGATTTTACCCTTGTTTCAGCAAGGTCATTACGTACTAGGTGCATAGATATTTCACGAAATTCCTCTTTTTCCTGCAGCATAATTTTATTTATTTATAGCCTATTTTATTTTATCTGCTAGTATTTACTGACATAATTAGCTATTCTTTCTAAAGTCACCTTTCCTGCCTTTTCAAATAACACTTGATCCAATAATTCATCATCATTCTTTAATCACTTTTCCCATTTTATTATTATCACAGACTCAAAAACTTCATAAAAAAATTCCAACACAGTTTCTTCCATTCTCAAGTTTATTCTCTTACCATAGTTTTCAGCTGCATCCCAAACAAGTTTTACCATTAGTATTATCAAATCACCATTATCTATTAAGTTAACTACGTTCAATACGTAACGATGCAAATGTATTGAAATGTATGCTAATAGGTGTCTCTGTTGAAAGTAAAATCGAGCCAAGACGTAGACGACCCATTTTGTGAATTTCCCTACGGGTTTTGTATACTTCCTAGTTTAGTATTAAATCGTGTTGTTACTTATTCATGAAAATGTCCCTTTACGACATCCACGCTGAAAATAGCATACCAAATTAAATCTTTTTTATCGTATTAAATAATTATAAATCTTGAAATTTGTATAAATTATGGTGCATTCTGAACACTTCGTTTGTTGTTCATCGGAAACCATGGCTTGAAATACCGGAGTTTCTCAAAGGTTCGTTCTCTCCGCCACTCTATTCATACGATACCCTTTGTGATTTGTGAATCTAACTCATCTGCCCTATTTCTTCCACTTCTACTTCTTCCTCTTTGTATTCCAGCTAGAGGCTTGAGAGTCTCTTAATTCATCTTAATCTTAATTTTTTCTTTTCTTTTTTGGCCGGCCAGCTACTACATCCATGTGCGATGATATCTTACCATCGAGTAGATCGTTTGCTACTTCGTCAGCTCGTTCGTTAAACAGTGAAATTTATGTGATCAGTATCGGAAAGTCAGAAATAATGGTGAAATAAGTCATCCTGTTGCTTTGAGTGGGTTGTTCAGCCGCCAAACAATTCGTCGTGTTTCAGCTGGAGGCATGAGAGCTAATCCTTTCTTTTCTCTCCTTTCGTGGTCATCGGTGATGTGACGTTGTCTACTTACCACCAGATGAACTGTGTCCTTGTTTAGCCGATATTTTATTTGATAAAAAGCCAATAACTAAAAGATCTATAGCCCTAGAATAACTATAGGCTAGATAGCTTTATACTTCGAGAGTAGTCCAGATTTAAGCCGCTGCAAGAACTTCATTTACAATGTTTTATTCGAAAAAAACATAGAATTAACCTTCTGAATACTAATAATCTTCAAGTTAAAGACAATACGACGTTCATAATTAGATATTCCAAGTTCATTTCACTTAGTTCGTCTGTCTGTTTGCATGTTACGAGCAAGGTCTTACCACTTCCTGATTAATGGCGGAGAAAAAATATTTTCCTTGTTTAATAACTAATAATCCGCCCTAGCTTTGTTTTGATAATGATCCATAGTTTTGCTGTGGCTCTGATCCATGCATGGTAACATTAGCTTCCAGCTACAGCATTCATAATCGTGAGTACGCATATGTATGGTAAATTCATCCTTATTACAAGTAAAAACACCCAAAATAATTATCGATTACATCAGTGATCAGGCGTTAAATATATTTTTAACCGACTTCAAAAAAAAGGAGGTATTCAATTCGACTGTATTTTTTATGTTTGTTGTTGAACTTTCGACTGAGTGAACCGATTTTGATGATTCTTTTTTAATCGAAAGCTGGTGCTTGTCATGTGTCCCACTTAAATTTGAGCTAGATCTGACAAGTAACCTTGAATTTTTATCAACTGATAATTTTTTTCTTGGTAAAATTCAGATTATCTATCTGTCATCTTTCCTCATGGATTATCCTACCTATATGTTCGTATATATTGGTAAAAACCGCATGAAAATCAGTGTAATCAATTTTTGAGACTATTGCATTCAAACAGACAGACTCACAGAGACTGTATTATTGATTGAGTGATGATAATTGTATTGTGATTAGTTATTAGTTATTATGCTAATGAATGAGTTGCCGATAACATCGACTAATATTGTGATGATTCAGGGTTCTGTAAAATCGATCTGGGTTCAGGGTTCTGTAGAATCGACATTATTTTGTAAAAGTAATATGCAGAAAAGAACATGTTGTGATAGGAACTAAATATGTCATAATGATAAAATAAAATATTACGATTTTATTATCAGAAAAATAATTTGTTTTCAAGTAAAACACAGGTTATGTTTACTGTAGTAAACAACACTGTGTACACTACGGAGTACACACTATAGGTATTCGAGCTCAGTGTAGCTAGAAAGATGGCGACGCGTCGCCACGGCAATCACGGCATGCGTCGCCACGCCAGAAATCGGCTTTACGTGCGGCTATAGATGTTTCACATCAAAAATAATATTGTGGACATTTTTTGACGTAATTTAAAAATGGACCACCACGTAGGAACTTGATATCGATCAAATTTAAAAATTCTTTACATTAAGATTGTAACGCATTCAATTATGTAATCTATGCCTCATTAATTCATTACATTTTCTGTATTCAAAATTAAGTGTTAACTTGGTCGACATAAGGTTTATTTTATAAGTGAATGGCAATTTCTTATAACAATTAGCCAACGTAGAATGTCTCGTGGGACTGTTCCCAACGTAATTGTAATAAGAACTCTTAACTACTCCTGTTTGCCTAGTACTCTGATCGTGAACAATACCGAAATAATAAAGTTTTTTTAATGATCGCCTAAAATAACTTTTAAAACGGGTTTCATAGTTTTATAACTTTTTAAAAGCGAGTTTTATAACTTTTGAAACTTTAAAACTACTTAAAAACTACTTACCCTTGGGTCTAATCTTGCAAACCTAATAAGTATTCCTCCCTATCCTAAGGAGTTGAAAATATTGTTTATTGTAGCCATCCCAGTATCAGTTTTGGTCACCATTATTTTAAAAATGCATTATCATCGACACCAAATAAATTTGTGAAACAACTTTTTAAGATGAGAGGAAGTACAGTTCTAATTCATTTTGCAATTAGAACCTTTAAATTTAAAACAATATTAGGTAAACGAACAAAGCAAATTAAATAAAAGCTAATAAAAATAAAAATGTTACAAAACATTAAAAAAAGCTATTAAACTAATCGCAAAGGCTATTTTTTATTTTTAAAATTCAAGTACTTTCTAAGCCGCCCAGTAATGGTGTCTCTCTCTATTAAAGTGTTTTTAGTTTTTAGTTGAAATGTTTTTTAAACAACAAACTTTCTTTAGGTACATCTTAACCATCCAAACTTAATGTCCAACGGAATTCAAATTCATAACCTTATGAGTTACACAGTCTTATGATAAGAAATAATAATCTGTACTAATATTATACAGCTGAAGAGTTTGTTTGTTTGAACGCGCTAATCTCAGGAACTACTGCTTCGAATTGAAAAAAATCTTTTTGTGTTAGATAGTCCATTTATTGAGGAAGGTTTATGCTATGTAACATCATAATATGTTTTGGTAGTTAGTTTTATTGGATTGATATTGTTCTATACTTTTATTGGAGTCCTGTGTAAAGGTTTAAATAATTTATATTTAAAGTAAAAGTATTATCCCACCTAATTGGTACTATAGACACAAAGACAAGAGTTTGTAAACCATGTAACCATGTAACCAGTCCATAAAACGCTCTTGTAAATCCTAGGGTAAACGCACTGCTTTTCATACACAGATTTTTTTGTGATTTTTTATTAATTTTCTCATTTTCCAACATTTTTCTCTCCTGTTCATCGTACTGCAGATAAGTGCATTGTCCGCAGCCCAAGGGCCACTGAGGCCCTTAACCCCGGTGAAAGTACTGAGCCATCCCGCCCAATTGGTTCATTCACTCCAGAAACAAGGATGGAGTGGAGTAGTAACACCAGTGAACTTCTCATGTAGGGTAAGATCTGTAAAGGGTATAGAAGTTTATTTTAATAAAGAAATAGTTACTAATTTATTATAGTATTCATGCGTGTTCTATTGCAGGTGTATGGAAGACGATAAAATTAAAGAAATATTTAGGTAAACTAAAATAATATGTATATTCTAGGTACGTTCACAAACTTTAAATTACTCCTAAATAAATTGTATAATAATAAACTGTCGCGAGTATAGCACAATGTGCTCCGACCGCAGAATTAGGACGACAGACGACTGAATAATGAGAGCAGGTAGGGTTGTTAGAAAGCCACAAACTCCACTTCACATATTTCAGTCGGCACCTAATAAATTAAAATAACAGTATCACAAGCGTTTAGACTTGGACTCTGCTCAGACAACCGTTAAATATTGACGCTTACACTGACACTTTGTTAATACGAAAAAACGAAAAGGTCGTATAAAATGGCTAACATTATGGGTGATTTAGGACCATTATTTTTGTTCGGATAATTTTAAATCTGAGCAAAGGGTGAGCATGGTTTATAGATTTTACACTTCTACTTTATACGTCAAAACGTAGGTTTATTCTTCCATTTGCCAATTTTAAATATAAGACATAAGATTTTGTATCAAATATAATTGTTATGTGTTTAACCTTTTTTATGTGTTAGCTCAATTACCTAACTCCAAGTAAACTACCCTTTTCTTTACACTCTACTAAGCAATAGACAGACAGTGTCAGACATAGCGTACAGGATTGAAATCCTTTAATAAATAAATTAGAATAATAGGTATACTATATAATACCTAAAATCTAATAATATTTCGTCTTCATCATATTATTCCTTTAAATTTTGTAGGAACTAAAAGGTAATTTTTGTAAGGACCGACTCTACACCTCCCCTGTGCCAAACCTTCAAGGCTGCGAGGCGGAAGAAAGCAAGAAAGCTCGAAAAGCGACAGTGGAATGCCTCCCCGCCTCTGCTCACCGAGTGCAACGCCTTGGGCCATTTCTCTTTAAAAACAGTAAAAAATGTTTACAACCAACGCTTTACTAGTTGATTCCGACCTGCTAGTTCGGTTTTGAATAAACAAAAATAAATTTGAATAAACAAATTGGTATAGTCCATTTTTTTGGTTCTAATTTAGTAACCAATCTTTATCATAATTTAAATAGTGACTTAAAAATGAGGTTGACACAAAATAAAAAGAATTTAAAAATAGATTCGTTTAATGCCAAAATTAGTTTCTGTTTGCTGCTAATAATTTTTAAACTAATTTAAAATAACATTTCGATAAAAAGTAGTGCTAATATTTTACCAAATATGAGTCATCTAAAAAACGGACTGTAGGTCATAAGCCCTTACTTAAATTAGTTTTACAATAATTGTAATTATGTTTACAACGAATGATTTAACTGTGTAAAAACTACAAATAAATTTTAAATGCTGAACAAAATTGAACAAAATTAAACAAAACTATTTCACGCTTAATGCTAAGTTTGAATAAATAAATCAAGTCAAATCTAAGCTAATTAATTATAAATTATTATAATTAATTATAAATGATTGAAAAACATCACAGAATCGAATGCGGTCACTGGTTGGATGGGTGACCACTATCAGAACCTAACTACCAAAAGTAAAGCTCCTTCTCCAGAGATTATGATATAATTATAGTTTGTTGTCGTTAGATTTCAATCGTTATCCCATCCTTTTAGTGACCTATAGTGCACCGACATTTTCAATAAACAGACTGAAGGCGAAAGTTTTACCATACACAAATTGTTACGCTTGCAAAGGACCTTTTTATGTAAATTGAGGTGTTATAATGCGTGAGTAATATTCATAGATCCGTCTGGGTAGATTTTTGTTTCATTGAATGGCGTTCCTCGGTTGGAACATTAATCATATTTGTGAAACTCCTATTTTTGAAGAGATCGTTTGCTCTAAATTGAACGTGCCCCCAATAAATATTATTTTTACAAACTATAAATGGAAAAAGTGTGAAAATAATAGATGCTTTCATGCTGATTAATTTTTTATAATAAATAAAAAGTGCTATGAAAATTCTGGGTTACATTACACTGCAAAACTCTACGCGTGATTTCAAGAAACATTTTTAACCAACTTATAAAAAATCGATAGGACTAATACTCTACTTAGATACTCGTAAGAATAAGGTAAATCATAATTATCAAAAAAGTTAATGAACTTATGAATTGTCACACCGATAGTACATCTCATCTCGAAGCATCTGATCACGAAAGTGCAGCCGAGTCAACGCACGGCCGGCGCATGCGCAGGTATACACGCACGGTGTGCTGGAATCTCTGATGTTTGAATAAAAAAATAAATTTAACTTGAACTTAATTACAAAATAAATTTAACTTGAACTTAATTACAAAATTATTTTAAATAACTAACTTTACCGGAAATGGTTCCGCCCCACAAAATATCAGTTTGTTGTGTAGGCAATATGACAAAATAAGATTTTTTATTTTAAAAACATAACTTCTTTTTCTACAAGATTTTATTAATTCATATCTTTATTATTCCATAATTATACACATGATTATAAACAAATAAATATTTCATATTTTTTTTTATAACACAAAGCTTCACCTAGGTGTAAGAAAAGAAAAAAAAAGAAAGAAATCTAGTAAAACGTGACTTTTAAGTTAAACTACGTCACGCTATGCTATAAAATAATATACGAAACTCGTGACGTAATTACTCAACTGTCAACGTCAAAAGCGACAAGCATTGCGTGCGACTGTACCCAGCACGTGCAAGGCCGGGTTATCGACCGCCGCACAGCCTCCAGTACTGCATAGATAGACGCTTACTGCGTTACACGGGGATTTAGAACATACTGCTTTTATATGGTCCACTGTGGCCCAAAATATACCATTCGAACATTGAAGTACATATAATGTCATAGAACAGAAATCTCGAACGAAATGTGTCCCGCCGGGAGGTTCTATTTTCAAAATTGAGCCCCCGTTCTCCTTTCAAAATCGAACGAATCCATTGAAAATTGAAGCCGATCGGCGCCAATTCATTGGGACATATATTGTGTTCGCGGTGTCGGTTCTATATGCTAGTAATAATACTCGTACTTCAATGCATTCGAAAGGTTTTTTAATAACGCTCCACACTCATAGCCCCACACTAGGATTCCTTGTGTCGTGGATGCCATGGACAACACACTAGACAAGGACATTCACAATTTCACACCCAAACCGAGAACAGAAATTCAAACTCATCATTCAAATTTCGCTGGGAATCGAACCCAGGACCCTTGTACGGCGGTTCGGCACGGTAACCATCGCGCCACGCGGGTCGTAATGTTTTGTTTAGAGTCTTTAGAGTGTTTGATAAAATCAATTTCCAAGTTGCCAAGAAGAGAATACTGGGTTTTACAAAAATATTTGCTTCTCTATTACTTTTTTAACCGACTTCAAAAAAAAGGAGGAGGTTCTCAATTCGACTGTATTTTTTTTTATGTTTGTTACCTCAGAACTTTGGACTGGGTGAACCGATTTTGATGATTCTTTTTTTAGTCGAAAGCAGGTGCTTGTCATGTGGTCCACATAAATTTGATCTGACAAGTAGTTTTTGATTAATTTTGAAGTCGGTTATTTTTTGTTAGTAAAATTTATTCGTCGCTGTTATCCTGATTTCAAGATATCAAAACTCATAAAACCACAAAGACATGTTTAATAGCATAGATTTTGATGATTCGTTTTTTAGTCGAAAGCAGGTGCTTGTTATGTGGTCCCACATTTTGATCTGACAAGTAGTTTTTGATTAATTTTGAAGTCGGTTATTTTTTGTTAGTAAAATTTATTCGTCGCTGTTATCCTGATTTCAAGATATCAAAACTCATAAAACCACAAAGACATGTTTAATAGCTTAAGCTACCCCTTTTTTTCACAGCAACATCCTGTTATTTTTAGTTTTCAAAACTCAGACCAACGTCGGAATTTGCTGTCTCTAAAAACCAGTAAAGGATAATCCAATAATAACTGAAAAATCAGCCGAGCCCTCTAAAGCACTGAAACAATTTTGCCGCACACACCAACATAACCGATCGCCCTTAAATTCCAATACATAAACAAACAATTAATATACCATCAATGTGAATCCCACCGTCAGCATACCACCAACAATCGTCAGGCCATAAGCTTCTCAGAATGATTCAAAAGTGAATTTTTGTATCAATGAAACAGTTTTCGTTGTAAATTAGTCATACCAACGACCACCTACTGCGTTATACACTCCTGGTACTTTTGATGTAATTAATTACGTTACATCAATTTAATTAGTCCATAAAAAGTAATTTTTCATGGGCTATACGGAAGAGGAGGGTGAAGGGATGATATGAGAGTTGAACCACCCCCCTACCTCACATACATAACACTGTGATCTAACAGAGTCACTTGTTTACTTAAATCACAGTATAAATATTTAGATTCTTTTACTGTGCTTAAATCGAACCGTTAAGTGACTACGAGTGCGGCCGCAAGTCCCTTTTTTCCGTGTGTCCTTTTAAAAACGATTTTATTTAGTTTGTGTGTTTGTGTGTCTTAGCTGTTGCAAGTTTAGTAACGCCCCAACTCAGAGTCACTAACGCTTTTTTTAATCGCTCTTTAGTAAAGAATCATCATACAATGCTGTACTAATTGTAAGGAGCGATTTAAGTAACCGTTAGTGACTCTCAGTTGGGGTGTAAGACCTACTTTCTCTTATCTTTAGGAGTTAATATTTTAATTATTTCTTTAGTACTGATGACAATGCATTTTGTGATATTTAACATGAACTGACTATAGTTGAATCACTAATCCACTGGACCAATTTGTCAAAAAATAATGTCACTGTGAAATAAAAATTAAAATGTGTGCTGTTCACACGTGGTAGAAGTGACCTTCAACAATTTTTGTTTTCAAGATAATGAGACGAATGCAAAATTTCGGAAAGATGATAATTGTAGGTTTTATCCTCCCCTCCCCCCTAAACCTTCCCACTACCTTTTCCTCCCCCTCCCCCTTCCCCTCCCCTCCTCACCCCTCCCCTTCCCCTCTACAATGCTTCCTATCTCACTTTCGAATTTATGTGTCTGTCTCTTTATACTGTCCCGTTTTCGTTTCATCGATTTTCAAATCAGCCCCGTACTAAAGAAGTTTTCACTTCAATATTGCCGTAGTAATAATAGTAATAGCACAGAGGAAATAATAGTACTTATGTAATAGTGACTTCTTGGTCCCTAAAATGTTAATCGTAATGTATCAATCTTCTCCTAGTTACTTGAGAAACAACTTTGAGTTTCGTTGCCCACCCACAGTCATTTGTTGCGTTCCTCACATAATCTTCTTCTTCATATTCCTTACCATTTTTCTTCCTTCTATCATCAGTCTTTCACTGTATCAGCAGTACGATTGTGGAACTCCTTACCACCCCACATTCGTAAAGCATTTAATCCTTCTCCCATAATCTTCCTTGTACGTATTCTTCCAATACACAGTATTTTTGATGTTTCCCCTTTTCTCCTCACTCTTTTTCCCTTTTGTCTTCCACTGTCTATCACTGCTATGGTATGGGTATGGTATGGGTAGATTTTAATATTTTTAATTTTTTTTTCTTCATCTGTTTTAGTTGTGTATGTTGACTTTGTACCCCGATACCCTCCTGATTATTACATGTATGTTCTTTTCTTTTGATGGGTTGCCTGGAAGAAATCGCTATGAAGCGATAAGGCCGCCTGTTGCTTTGTACATTTTTTCTTAGTTTAATGTCATTGTATGTTTTTTTTTGGTGTACAAACAATAAAGAGTTCATCTATCTATCTATCTATCTATGATTCACATCAAAATCGGTTTTTCTCCACACTATTTATTTTTGTCAAAAGCTTTGACACTTTACATTTCTTTAGTACCTTCCTAGATTGTCGCTATACAACCGTGGATTTAGTTTTCAACTAGGTACTGTTTACAACTTCTATTCTCTGTTATATCACTTTTCCTGTTATGTTAATTGCTGGTGTATTATAAAATTTATAAAATATATTTTTCCTTATCTGTTTATTTTGTCACTTTAAGTTACGTATCCAGATAAACAGAGATTCGGTAGTTGAATGTTTCATCTACTTTTTTTACTATTCTTATATTTTTTGTTGACAAAAACAGCAAGATTTGCTGCCTGATTTGCCGTCCGTCACTTGTCAAACTTTTTGTTAACTTTTCTGCTTGCTGTTAAGTCCATGGTGAAATTACGGTTGATTTATTTGTATTACAAAGTATTATGATAACAGTTAACAGTATTTTTATTTAAATAGCCGATCAGCCAAGTAGACAAGCCATCTAGTGGTGGCTTATTTCATCGTTAGATTGCAAAAAGTTAATGGTTTTTTCGAGCCCAAGTAAGGTAACTAATTGTGTAAATTCATTTCTGTGCTTTATGATCATGAGGTTTTATAATTTATCACTGACATTAATTTTATATTATTGACATCATCATTTATTTAAATTAATTCTTTTTTTTAATTGATTTGAGTAATGCATAAAATCTAATATATAAAAATTAAATTCTCGTGTCACGGTGTTAGAAGTTGAACTCCTCCGAAACTGCTCGACCGATTTTCGTGAATCTTAGCGTGCATATCGGCTAGGGTGGAGAATCGGACAACATCTATTTTTCATCCCCCTAAATATTAAGGGTGGTCCACCCCTAAATTTTTATTTTTTATTTTTTTAAACTTTTGACAGAACGATGTCTGTCCGGGTAGCTAGTTAATTATAATTTTTCTAACGTGACATTTAAAACATTTTGCAACGCCCATAAGTGGCACATGTAAGTTCGTTTAGCATACTGTTGGTACCGCCCTTACTACTGCATGATTGCAACAAATTGATTTGATTTGAGTTCAAACTATCTTCTATTATAGTAAAACTCGTTACTGGCGAAAAATTTGTAAAATTTCAACTCTTTAGCATATGAGGACGCCCAGAACCTAGAGCAACTTATGGTTACTGGCAAAGTTGACGGTAAACGAGCAAGAGGCCGCAGTCCAGCTAGGTGGGCTGACCAAATCCGTTCCAGCCTAGACACCAACCTACACGATGCACTACATGCTGCCAAAGACAGGGATAAATGGCGTAAAATTGTCAGGCAGAAAATAATTCCACTCTTAGGGGATCACGACCCTCAGTAATGAGGAAAACGACGCGAGGAGGAGGAGCATAAGAGGAAGTAGGTCTAATTAGTATTTGCAAGATTTTACCCATACTAACAGGATAAGGTAAATAAAACTGTTCGAAATCAAGGCTAACTGTTACTGACGGCAAGGGATAGCGTAACCAGTTGATCCAGATTAGAATCTTGGTCATGAGATTCGTTTAAAGTGCGAAATATTTTTTTAAATATATTCCCTGAAGGGGTAAAATTGGGAGTAAAAGTTTATATGAATAACATTTTCGTTCGATTTATTACTTACATACCTACCAATTTACATAAGACTACTTTACATAAGAATTTAATGATTATGAGGATCACAAGAGGTTACCTAAGATTTCGGGATAAGGGGGAGGGGGGAGAACCTTCCTCCACCTGGCTAAGACCTACGACTCCAAGTAGTTTACTCCGACTTACATAAACTCCTATTTAAATAAGATGAACAAGATATTCTCCGTATCAAATAAACCAAACAAAATGTTATTACACATAATCTTGAAGACATTCAAAACTCCAAAGAAAACAATTTCTACAGACCCGAATTGTAAAGTACTTATTTTGTAACCAAGTTTTTGCTATTGCTGAAAGAGATACGTAACTAGCAATGGCTATCGAATCGCCATAAAACATAGACATTGCTAGAGGGTGTTATATAAACTGCAATCGATAACTAGACCGGAACGTTGACAGATACAGAGTGTTATTTTATTGTAGTGTTAAAATTGTATTTGATATTAATATATTTTTTATTGGTGCGAATATTGCAATTATATGGTTGGGCGGTGTGTGATTGGATAGCGGATATTAATAATAGAAATTGAAAAAAAGTTTAAATGTATCTTAAAATATAAATAAATCTTATGTTGGTAGGGTACCAAGATTTAGACTACATAAGTTACTCATAAAAATACATTACTTAACTATTTTATAAAAAAAACTGTAATCGTAACGAAGCTGCTATTTTGTAAAACTCTTACGTAAAATGCAGAATATATATACTTGGCAATTGTATACGAATGAAAAGCTAACATATACTTATACCCCAAAATGGCTCATAGTATGGGATTCCCTGCGTGGTCGGTGGCATGGATGATAAACGAAACATCACACACATCCCCAACTTGAAAACACTTTTATTTGTCATAAATGTCTGTACCAGGAATCAAAGCCGGGACCGTTTGGCAGGCAGGCAATACCCAAATTCGGTACAAGATAGTCATGAATTTTAATTTTCGTTCACTGTGTTCACTTTATTTAAAAATCTCCTTGGAAGCTTCTTGCTTCTACTCCCTACATAGTATATATGTAGTGCATATATTTAGGTTAATTAAGTGTTTTAAAATAATTACATCAAAGAAAGCACGCCGTCTCTTCTTCAAGAGGGCATCCTCAAGAGGAGAGATTTGTGCTTAGATTGGCAGTAAATAGATTGGAGCTTTACACCCTGGTTTCATTTTTGAGAGACATATTTTTACGTTTTTACCAGTGTCGCGGGTGGCATGGACGACACATATAACACACAATAACACCCATGACCCGAGTACAAATATTTATCGGTCACATTGTATTTAGCTATACCACCAGTGGCATTCCTTTTAGTCTTAAAAACCCATTTGCAAGATATGGCTTTCTTTCCGGGTGGTAAGTCACACAATATCCATGTGTTATATATCTGCCGCGGCCGGGAATCGAACCTCGGACTCCTCACTTCAAAGATAGAGAAGAGAGTATAAAGTTCCAATCCGATCAACCTGTAGTTGTATTGCCTCCTGCTTTACGCAAGCGAGACTTAGAGAAGTTGCGTGCTTCCTGATCGTTTCAGACGACCTCTTGTGGAGTTTGATCGAACTATCGGCAAATCAGCATATCTGAGTACACTAGACTAGACAGGCCTTAGGTCGCGTAACCTTATTTAAGGTGCGAAAAGATGACCGCTTTTCAAATATAATTTAAGCTAAAGTTAATAATAATGACGAACAATATCTATACTCCTATACATCGATACAAATAAGTAAAACTGAAGTGTCTGTTTGTAATATTAAAATAACCGCTTTTTACTAAGTACATTTGGATTTATACACGGTACATATTACCAAAACAACATTTTTCACAATTTTTGTCTGTCTGTCTGTCTGTTTGTTCCAGCTAATCTCTGAAATGATTGGACCGATATTGACGGGACTTTCACTGGCAGATAGCTGATGTAACAAGGAGTAACTTAGGCTACTTTTATTTTAGAAAAAAAAAATAGTTTGTTAGGCGATACGAAGTTCGCCGGGTCAGCTAGTTAGATATATGATGAGCCTGCATGTTAAGCCTGCCTTTCTACCACCCTCATGCTCTAGTCAGCCGCCAAAAGTCTCGTCGTGTTCCAGCTGGGGACTTAGGAGCTAGTTCTTTCTTTCTTTCTCTTTCTTGGCAACGCATCGGTGCCGCTGTATCCATGGGCGACGACAGCCACTTACTATCAGGTGAATTGTCAGCTGTTTGTCGGCTATTTCCATAAAAAAACTAGGGTAATAAACATAAAAAACAGCTGTCATTTATTTTGGAACTTCGCACTACACTTTAAGACACTTTTATATCAATAAAAATGGTACTGAAGTTATGAAAAAGCTAGTAGTATAAAATCGTGAGTATATCGTCCGATTAAAAATGCATTGACTGATAAGTGCACTTGATAGGTTGGGGAACTGCGTTACGTTTTATAAACTTCAGATTAAGGGTCGTCTACTGCGGAAACCACGCTTCAGGGTTGACTGTCTGATATCGAAGTCGTTAGAGGCTTTCTCCTGAATAGGGATTTACACGACTGACCTAAAAATTGTGTAATGTTTTTCTGTTAACCACAACTCCTTAATGCCTTTGTAGAAATTATTTATGGTTATCTAGTCAAAATCTAACTTTTATAGTTTCGTCAAGTCCGTCTGTCCTACTGTCTGTCCGAAGCAAAGCGTCGATACCCTTAAGTCCAGTTTACACGTATTAAGGAGTTAAGTAGATAACTAAATTTTAAGTGAATTAATAAACAGACAATTTAGTAAATTGTTAGTTAAGTTATCTACTTAACCAGGTACTTAATACGTGTAAACTGAATATTAGTGCTAGAACATTATGATTTAACATGGATATACATATTTATTAAAATTACAAAGTGGTATAATAATATCATATCATAAAATATTTAAAAATTATTTTTTCAGGGTCCCTGGTGTTTTTATTTCACGTCCCCACGATACCAGTGAATTTTTTTTTCATCTATCTTTACTGCATAGTGTGGCCCAATGTTGAAAAGGTCTTTCAAAAATATTATGGCTACCACAGACATCGGCTCACCCACCCAGTTGAAAGTTCTGAGGTAACAAACATAAAAAAATACAGTTGAATTGAATACCTCCTCCTTTTTTGAAGTCGATTAAAAAGTGAAATAAATCCTTGTGAGTAATATTGTACGATAAAAATGCAATTGACTGATAAGGGTGCATTTGACAGGTCGATGAATTGCGTTACGTTATAGTAAAGCCGAGATATCCTGGAGCTTAAATCTCAACATCCTACTAATAAGTAATTATAATAATATGTAATACTAGCTGACCCGGCGAACTTCGTATCGCCTAACAAACTTTTTTTCTAAAATAAAAGTAATCCAAGTTACTCCTTGTTACATCAGCTATCTGCCAGTAAAAGTCCCGTCAAAATCAGTCCAGCTATTTCAGAGTTTACCCGGAACAAACAGACAGTCAGACAGACAGACAAAAATTGTAAAAAAATTTATTTTGGTATATGTACCATGTATACATCCAAATGCACTTAGTAGAAAGCGGTTATTTTAATATTACAAACAGACACTCCAATTTTATTTATTTGTATAGATGTTTGTTACTCTGTCACGCAAAACTGATTGTGGGATTGTGGTCAAGCATTAACTTAATTGTGTAAAAAAAACTACTGAACAGATTTTCATGAAATCTAGCACACAGATAGACCATGATCTGAAATAACATATTTTTTTTTTTTTTTTTACTTACAATAAGCTAATGCTTGACCATAATCCCACCTGATGGTAAGTGGAGATGTGGTCTAGGATGGTGAGCGCACTAACTTAATAAAAGCCTATTCACTCTTTTCTTGAATACATCCACGTCATAGGTGGGCGGGAACGCAGACGCAGGCAAGTTATTCCAATCCTTCGCGGTGCGCATAATGAATGACGACGCAAACCGCGTTGTCCGTACCGGTGGGATGTTCACCACGAAAGGGTGGATACCCGCCGTGCGTCGTGTCGTTCGATGGAGAAATGGGGAAGGGGGAATTAATTCAAATAATTCCTGCGCACACTCTCCAAAATGTGCCCTATAGAAAACCGAGAGGCTGGCTACTCTGCGCCTGTGCTCAAGGCTTTGCAGATTGGTCTTAACCAGATCTGGGTCACCAATGAGCCTCTTTGCACGCCTCTCCATCGAATCCAAAGCAGAAAGGTGACATTTGGCTGCACCTGCCCAAATGTGAGAACAGTACTCCACACACGGCCGAACCTGAGCTTTGTATAACGTTAACAGTTGCTTCGGTGTGAAGTACCGCCGGACCTTCGCAAGGACGCCAAGTTTCCTTGCACCAACTTTAACTTTGGATTCGATGAACCGCCCAAAGTTGAGCTTGGAGGATATCTCAACTCCTAATAACTGAAGGCAGTCGGTATAATCCAAGGGCACATCCTGAAAAGTAGGAGCCAAGGTGAGCGGGCTCCTTTTGGCGGTGAAGAGACACGTCTGTGTTTTAGTGGCGTTGAATCTCACAAGATTGGCTTCGCCCCACTCGGACACAGCCAGAAGTGTGAGATTCACACGTTCCACCATCGCCTCTCTTTCTGACTGAATTTCGAGCCTACTGGCCTTGGAACTCGGTAGGTATCTCTCTACCACTGTGCTATCATCTGCGTACCCATAAATACCGGGCATGAGCAGGTCATTAATGTGTAGCAAGAATAGAGTGGCGGAGAGAACGGACCCCTGAGGAACTCCGGCATTTGTAGTCATCGTTTCTGATGAACTACCTTCGACTACAACCCGGAAAGACCGGTCGCTCAGGAAGTCCTCTACCCAGTTGATAAGGGCAGGGCATATGCCGTAAGCTGGAAGCTTGTTTAAGAGGCTAGCGTGCCAGACCTTATCGAAGGCCTTCGAGACGTCAAGGGAGACAGCAAGCGCCTCCCCATTTTTCTCGAGGGCCTCGCCCCATATGTGTGTGGCATACGCTAGAAGATCCCCTGTTGACCGGTTTCGGCGAAACCCGTACTGCCGGTCACTAAGGAGATCATTTTGCTCTAGGTATGCCATGAGGCGCCTATTCAATGTACGTTCCATAATCTTGCAGAGTATGGAAGTAATTGAGATAGGCCGATAGTTGGTGGGGTCAGCACGGCTGCCTGTCTTGGGCACGGGCTGCACATTGGCAAGCTTCCAGGATTTAGGCACTGATCCAGTCTCAATTGAGAGTCGAAACAGACGCGTCAGCACAGGAGACATCTCGGGTGCACAAGCCTTTAGCACAACCGCTGGAATTCCATCAGGTCCACTGGCTTTATTCACGTCCAGACACCGCAGAGTTTTGAGAACCTCTTTGTTAGTAATGCGGACTTCTGACATAAAAGTACCGCAGTGAGGTATTATAGGTGGTACGTTGTTGCCAGCATCTAGACGCGAATTTTCGGCAAACAGAGATGCAAACACCAGCCGGTTGATCAGAGAGCTTTGCGCCAATACGTTGAATGCGGTTAAGACCAGCCTTCTGTATTGCCTTTTTATAGGACTTGGCGGCTTGGTTAAAAGCTTTTTTCTTGGAACTGATATCCGGAGCTTTGCGGTCTCGGGCGTCAACCCAAGATAGGTACGCCGAATGTTTACGCTTCTCAGCCTGAGTGCATTCGGCGTTAAACCAAGGGTGAGCTTTGCCACCGCTGGGTACGTCAGAGAAAGGGATTAAATATTCCATCGCCTGACGTACCACATCGGTTATAGCATCCGCGCAGCTCGACGGATTGTCCGAAGAGAAGCAGACCTGCCGCCAAGGATAAGATGCAAAGAAGTGCCGCATCTCATCCCAATCTGCTGACCTGTAATGCCACACTCGCCGGGTACCACCGCAATCGTGGTCAGGAGGGGAATATGACGATACAGATTTCACCAGACAGTGATCAGAGGTACCCAGTGGGGAAGAAACCTCAACTGTGTACCTGTCTGGATCGGTTGTCAGCAGAAGGTCCAGGCAATTGGCTGTGTGGCTATCGACATCAGGCACCCTAGTCGCTTGCTTTACCAGCTGGGAGAGGCCCAGCGACGTGGCAAATTTCCACGCTTCTCTCCCAGCATGGTCAGTCCTCTGGTATGGGTACAGCCAGTCCTGATGAACGGCGTTAAAGTCCCCCAGAAAGACTAGCTGAGCCGTAGGGTGCTGACGAAGGGCTTCATCAGCTGCCACACTGAGGTATTTGAATAGCCGAGTTGTCTCCTGGTCACCGCTGTGCGATCGGTAGACACAAGAATATAAGATCTTGTTGATTCCTGTGTCTACTAAAGCCCAGATAGTAGAGAAGGTGGAGTCTTCAAGGTGACGGATACGCAGACAGCAAATGTCATTGCGGGTGTATAAACATACTCCGGCACGAGGATGAAAGTTGTGCTCTATGGTGTATCCCGGATAGTCCAGGTACGCCACGCTGGACGGACAACTAATCTGCGTCTCCGTCAGAAAGAGCAAATGCGGCTGCGCAGTCTCGAGATGGTGGTGGACTGATGAGAGATTAGAGTGCAAGCCTCGGATGTTTGTGAGGTGCACTTTAAGTGAGGGGAAGTGCAGCCGCTGTGAAAACCCATTCTTTTTGCTCTTACCTTTCATTTAAACTGATCGCGGAGTGAATAGGATGGGGAATGGCAGTTGAACGAGGCGCTGCGAAGGTAACCAAGTGACAAAAAATTTGTGTCGCTATGTCATTGGGGCCTTAGCTTGGAGACCGCGGCCGCGCGGGGACGCCCGAACCCCCCCGGAGATCGCCATTAGGTCCCCTCATCCGGTCGCCAACCGGCATGATGGAGCCACTCCGGGATTTTTCGCAGATGGCGGGGCAGCCTTTCGTGGGTGGCTTTCCCACTACTTGGGCCCCCAACTGTCTACGGTCGGCCAGCGGTGCACCGTGCTTCGGATCCCGCTGCCCTCCACAGCTAAGCTCCCAACACAGCAACAGAAACTCATCACAACCGGTCTCACTACGCAACGCAACTGTTCAGACCCATTCCCCATACGGCTTCACCAGACATCGTGCCGGAACACGACGAATCGTTTGGCGGCACGGCTTTGTCCGGTGGGTGGTAACTAAAAGCCGGCAGCCGATGTTATGGCCTACCACCAGAGTTGCTGCTCGTTTAGCACTACCCAGGGGACACGTGTAGGGTATTCTGTATAAAAGTAATCTCCTACGGACGCGAGCAGCCCATCCCCCAAAATATAGGGTATTTATTATCCCGAAAAACGCGGGGCAAGAGCGCTAGTCTCAAAATAAGGATGGTTTAATTCCACAGAGATTGGTACACTGAAAAATGATATTATTTCGAGAATGTTAACAATTTTCTGTTAGCATGAAGCTGGAAGGGCCGTTTCGGTCAACAGCAACTAAAAATCACACATATACAGAGAGAAACAGAAAGAGACAGACAGTTAGTCGTGCATGTATACCTGCATATTTTTTTTATAGTCTGAAGGGCAGACGAAAAAGCATACGGGCCACCTGATGGTAAGTGGTTACCGTCGCGTATGGACATGAGCAATACCAGAGGAATCGCCATGCATCGCCGGCCCTGAAAAAGAACTTTTTACCTCAGAAGGAAGTTCATTCCACAGTTTACGTACGTGGCAAAGAAGTTCGTGAGAATCGAACCATAGAGGTTCTCCACGAGTCCAATCGGTGTGCATGGAAGTTCATATAAATAAAATTAATATCTCTGTCTCATTTTTACACGAGACTAAAACACGTACAAACTTTTTTAAGATTTTTATCCGGGCTTTATCGAAACTGACTCCCAGACGAAGTTACGGACGCAGCTATGAGCTAAGTAGAAATAAAATAATAATAATTTAGTATTAGTCTACTTTGCAACAATCCGCGGGTAACATGTATGATGGTATATACTTTAAGACATACGTGGCACCTCCTTCCCACAACGGAAACATGCACTACAATAATTTAAAAGTATATACCAACATACCTACATACCAGCACCAACACGTGTTTCGCCCCGAAACGGAGCATCATCAGGATAAGTTGACCCTACGATGGTTAGTTGCAAAGTGATCTAATGATGTTGTTGATAATATTTAATTCGTTGATAATAATTAATTCGTGATTCAATAATAATAATAAAATAATTTAAAAATCTAATAATAATAATTCGCTTTCGTAAATGAGAGAACTTAGGAAACTTGCGCTCCTAAGAGTTCTCCATAATGTTTTAAAAGTAGGTACGTGGAGTCAGTCCACACTTGGCACACGCTGTGGTAGACTGTGGTCTGTACTTCTCATTGTGAGAGGAGATCCGAAGTTAGAAGTGAGAAAGTCCAGAGCTAATTCATGACGTTAAAAATGTTAAAATTAGTGAAGTTCAATTTATCAATACAATCAACGACAAAATATAAAATATGGAACTAATGCGTCTCAAATACGAAGCGTGCTTTGTCACCATTTAAAAATAAATGCATCATGTGCATTCCTGCAATTTTTATCAGCCAATGCATTTTTATCGTACAATGATCTTTTTATTTTTTCCTGAAAACGCAATGCAAATGTTTGCGCAGCCTAATACGGCAGCACGATAACATCGATAAGCTTGCATTATGCATACAGTGCAATAAGTCACGCAGAATCCTCAGGATTCCCTGACTAGAGAAATGAGATGTTTTTTGTGAGGTCAAACGAACAAATCTAGTTTGAATCTACTGCCAAACTGATGCTGCCAGTGATGGCTTGGGTGTTGCTGATGTCCATGGGCGACGATAGCCACTTACCACTAGGTAAATCATCAGCTCGTTTACCGGCTATTTCCATTAAAAAGGTTGTTAGTAAAGGTAAAGATTTGCCATTAATCAAACCTTTTGTTCATAAGCACGGACTTAAAGGTCCGTGTTCATAAGTTACCGTGCCCATTGATTGCTCTGGAGAGTGGTTATTTTATTCTCAACATACTTAATTAAGATGGAGTATTTATGTAGTTTTCTGGAGAAGCATAGTAATACAAGAATCAGGTAAGTAATGTAATCAGAAATTAATGAACACGCATCAGGAAATAAATAGAGGAAATCTGTTCGTATTACCAGTATGCTACCAGTTTACAAAACTGCCAGTGTCATCTAGCGATAAGAAGCAGAAAGAATATGCAGTGCCATCTATACAGTACAATACAAATTGTTTTATTTACTAAAAAGTTGTATAGATGTCACTGCAATATACTTTGTATAAATAATTTAGTAAACAATATGTGAGTAAAATTAGTAAATTAAATAAAATAGATTGTATTTTATAAAATATTTTAATATAAGTTAAAGTTTTAAAGAATTTAGTTGATTTAGTTAATTTCAAGAAATAAACTATCATAGTGTAATTTGCTAGTTACGCCATCTAGCGTCGAGTAGCCAATAAATTTGCAATGCCATACGTACACAAATCACGTAGTTTTATTTACTACAATGTTTCATGGATGGCGCTACAAACCACTTCGTAATTTAGTTTTAATTCCAAAATTAATTTTTCCAAACTTTTAAAATACTATGTGAATAGAATAATTTTATTAATAACTTTATAAAAAACAATTATTCGGAATATAGAAATATTAGTTAAACGATTAGATTATTTAAATGAAAACTCTAGTTAATACATTGTATTATTATTATTAAGAAATATATATATATATATTATTGTTTAATTATGTACAAATAAAAAAACAATAAGAATTATAAACAATAATGGAACAAAAGAATTGCATAAAAACTATGTTTCCGCCCGGGATCGAACCGGGGGCCTTCTGCGTGTTAGGCAGATGTGATAACCGCTACACCACGGAAACCTATATACTATGTTTTAAAATTATTTAATAGATTGCTTTACATAGCCATGCACCTACTAGACACGTCATAGTCTATTAACTACATTCACTGCAATTTTTTAGGTATTATGTTTATTGTGAACCTATATGTCGGCAAATATAAAACAGTTCAGTAGCTCTTGCGTTTGTTATGTTGCCACAGCAAATATTGGGCGTATTTAGTAGGTTTAGTAATATTAAAGACGAATTTTCTTCCCTAAAAATATAAGTACTATTTATTATAATATATTCTGTGATTTTACATAAAACGGAATAGTTAGTTTAGTTAAAGAACACTCAGTATATAAGGAGATAAAATAATAAAATGATTAACATAACAAAAATGATTCCTACCTAAAACAACAATTCTATATCATACCTACTTACGCCCAAACTCAGAGTTCCTAATGATTACTTAAATCGCTACTTAGTACACAATTTGTATGGTGATTCTTTAGTAAGGAGCGATTAAGGTAACCTTTTGTGACTCTGAGTTGGGGCGTTAGTTAATACTTATTTAGGTACCTACTTAAGCATATTATATAAAACCAATTCCTTGTATTCCGGGGGCTTCAGAGCCAGTTCTTTCTTTCTTTCTTTCTTATTTATTCTTGGATGTTAATGAGCGGTGGCGCCTTTGTCTATAGGCCACCGTCAAGGCCGTCTTTAACCTACTGGAGGCCCTGGGCATATTAGGATAATGGGGCCCCAATGACTGTCAGAGCACTATTTTGTTAGAATAAACAAAGAAAGTAGATAAGCAAGCCTCAAGATTTATGCAAAAGCTAATAAGCAAATTAGTATTGTAGTCAGTAATTTAGGTTCGATTTATTCGAATTAAAAACGTTTTTCGGCAATAAATATCGGTTATCGTTTAGTAATCTGGCAGGAACTAGGGGGCCCCCTCTATCACGGGGCCCTGGGCACGTGCCCAGAGTGCCCAGTGGGAAAGAGGGCTCTGGCCACCGTGACCACTTACCATCAGGTTTCTTCATAGGGTTTCTTGTCTGATCATCAGCTACTAAACAGAAGTTCGTAACTTACTTATTATTTTTTTACAAAGATACGTATTCAGGCATGCTTTTCCCATCAACAACATAAACGACAAATACCACAACATAAAGAGTTGTATTTTCAGCAGACTCAACTCATTTCAACTTCAACACTTTTCACTTGACTCAACTCAACATCTTTCTGACTCAACACAACTTAACACTTTAAAGTCTCTGCCAAACATTTCTCCATCTTGTAATGTTTGGGGCAGCGGCATATTGAGGGTCTCTGGGAGGTACAGTGACGTCACACCACCCATTAGACTTAGCGCTCCCATGATGATCAAGGGTAATGACCTGGCGTATACTGCCTGCAATAAATAAATTATATGAGGATCTCCTCAAATATTAGGCATGATGACAGATTTTGAAATACTGTTCTATATTGTTGGGAAATATTCTTATAATTACAACGTATATCATATTTCCGCAAGAAAATAAGGTTTATTATAAAATAAATACTGTTTAATTCGCACCAACAACACTTCAAGTGTCAGGGCGTCGCTTGTGACGTCACGCCTGAGTAGAGTAATAGACAAGATGTCATTTTTAATATTGTCATATTCGTTTGTTTGCTCAGACGTGACGTAATTAGCTCTGATTGGCATTCAAGATATCATGGCGGCTTGCTGTATTTTGTAGTTTTATTTTATCAAAATATTATTAATCTCGCTCATAATAATACGATAAATGCGTGTTTTGTAATCCATTAATAGGGTTTCATTAAATAACAATTTTCAGCTTCAGACTTCAGATTTGAAGTCAGTAATTTTTTGCAGGTGATTCATCCTACTAAATATAATAAATGTGAAATTTTGTATGGATATTTAATTTGTTACTCTTTCACGCAAAAACTACTAAACCGATTTCCATGAAATTTAGCACAAAGACAGCGAGAACAGCACTTTGATATAAAAATGTAAATGTTACAGCGTGTATATAATGAATACGCAAACAAAAGTTACCGACATAGCTCGAGTTAGCCGGCTGAAGGGGCAATGGGCAGGTCATATCGTTCGAAGGACAGAGAACCGATGGAGTCGCAAAGTCCTCGAATGGCGGCCACGTCTTTGTAAAAGGAGCACTGGTCGCCCCCGACCAGGTGGACTGATGACTTAATAAAGACGGCGGGAGGCCGCTGGATTCAAAAGGCCCAGGACCGGTCGCAGTGGCGCCAATTAGGGGAGGCCTATGTCCAGCAGTGGACTTTAAAAGGCTGCTAGATCGATAGATATAATGAATACATTGGTATGTATACCAAATACACCACAGAGGGACAGGCCAGCAGACCCAGCCCGGCCACGAAGGACGCAGCTCCCATGGCCTGAGCCCGCACCACCGTGGGCAGAATCTCCCCGATCAGGACGTAGAACACAGCGAAGGATGATGCCGTGAACAGCCTGCCAACCATCGCTAGGGACACTGTCACCCAGGGCATCTCTGAAATAAATGAAAATGTATAATGGCTTCAACCCATTAACGGCCCACTACTGAGCACGGGTCTCTCCTCTTGAGGAGGCCTAGAGCATACTCCACCACGCTGCTCCACTGCGGATTGGTGGAGGGGTTAGTGGCCAACCCAATTGTCGGAAGTTTTCATGCCGCCCGAGGGCCTCCGACATGGCTTAACGACTGCTATCTTACGATAACAACCGGGACCGACGGATTTACGTGCCCTCCGAAGCACGGAAGCGCTCAAGAAATTTTTGCCACTAGCGGTCACCCAACCAACTACCGACCGCGCCCGCTGTTGCTTAACTTTGTCGATCGCTTAGGATCGACGTAAACCGCCGGGCTATGAGCTCTTCTGAAAATGTATAAATTGTCGGATAAAATATGTGAAGTCAGAATTTTAATCTATATCTATACAAAAATTGGAGTGTCTGTTTGTAATATTAAAATAACCGCTCACTAAGTACATTTGGATGTATACACGGTACATACGAGCAATATTTTTTACAGTTTTCGTCTCTGTCTGTTTGTTTCAGCGAATTTCTGAAATGGCTGGACCGATTTTGACGGGACTTTCACTTGCAGATAGCTGATGTAACACGAAGTAACTTAGGATATTTTTATTTTAGAAAAAAAATAGGATCAATGAAAAATTTAATAATATTCGAATCAAATAGGGAAGTTGTATATACATACATTATATATTTTTCTATACTTCTTTTATTTATTTGAAAAGAACGGCTGCACCGATTTTAATGATCTCTGATTTGTTACATTTTTAGACGATACGAAGTTCGCCGGGTCAGCTAGTATCATATATGGCAACACTCATCTTTAATAGAGTAAGCTGAGGCATAATATGAAATTATGCTATAATGTGACATTTGAGTATTATTTGTATTTGTCTCATCTATCATAATTGTTTTGCCCGAAATTACTCTTCTTCATATAAGGGTATTGCTCTTTTTTAATATTTATTACATTTCGACTTGCATTGGTGGTATTTGAATCCTTTTCCCCAAGATTATGGAGGATTTTAAAACCCTCTGGATAGCCTCGATATATAACCTATCTTATCGACTAGGTGGACTGACGACCTGAAGAAGACAGCGGGCATCCGCTGAATTCAGAAGGCTCCGGACCGGTCAGAGTGGCGCAAGTTAGGGGAAGCCTATGTCCAGCTGTGGACTTACAAAGGCTAAAGAAGACAGCGAGCATCCGCTGGATTCAAATGGCTCCGGACCGGTTTGAGTGGCGCAACTTAGGGGAAGCCTATGTCCAGCTGCATTGGACCTACAAAAGCTGATGGATGGATAGATGGATGGATGATCTAAGGAAGTGAAACTCACCTTCAGGCACAAACACACAGCTGAGACAAGCAAGGCCTCCGATGCACATGGTCACACAGAGCGTCCACCGTCTTCCATAGCGCTCCATGCAATGCCAGCCGAAGAAGTATGATGGCAATTCTACAGCCCCTCCTTGAACCAACAGCAGGAAATTAAAATATTGATAGAATTTAAACGAACGTTTTTACCTGTGTCCCGGGTGGCATGGACGACACACAACACATAGCAAGCAATAACACCCATGGCCCGAGTACAAATCTGTCACATAAATATCTGCACCGGCCGGGAATTGAACCCGGGACCTCTCGCTTTGCAGGCATGGTCGCTATCAACTAGGCTACAGGGTCGTCAAATAAGAAGGATCATTTAAAAGTAATTACAGTAAGTGGTCACCGCGGCCCATATTCATTAATTAGACAGGCGTTCAGGAAAATCTTTTTCACTAGATCCCAAATACTGTACTTGAATCACGTTACAACATCAAAAGTTAGATACATAGAAAGATGGTGTTTGGTAAAAAGTTTAAAAGGTAAAAACTACATGTGACATCCAACAAGGACCAAATTGTATTAAAGGCAAGGCTGCACTTACCAATAAAGAAGGCCAGGAAGTCATCAATGCCTAAATTTGGCGAATTGTAACTAAAACTGTTGTAAACGACACCTAAGGCAACCCAGTCAAAGGTGAGAATGAAGAACTTTTTTCTTATATTTGGATATCTAAACATATGCAACAGAGAAACTATACAATCTTCTGAGTTCTGGTTGTCTAATATCTTATTCTCCGTGACATCTTTTTCAGTTTCCTCGATACAAAGTATCTTTCTAATAAGTCGACGTGATTTTCTTCTCAAAATTTCTTGTAAATTTGGATGTGAATCCGTCTGAGTTGATTTCTGTAAAGTCCCAGTATTCAAATGCATTTCTTCTGGCATTGTGTAATCTTCAAACTTTTGTATTTTTGAATCAAATTTCTTATGGACTATCTCAGCGACTTCTAGTGCTAAAACTTTTTCTAAATTATTTACTCTGTAATGCTCTTCAGTAGTGAAATCTCTTGTGAATTCTGGCTTTAATTTCAGCATGTTGCTTATTTTTCTATCCAAAACTTCTTTTCCATTTGGTATTTCCTTGCATATGTATCCGTTATCGACAGGTAGCATTGCTTTTTCTGTTTCATCTCCTTCTCGCGTAATCCTTTTCTGCAAAAAGAAATATACTAGGGATTCATGATTTGGTCTCCTAAAGCCTTAAAGCTCTTAAATACCTATTGGTTTCATTATTGACATGGATAAAATAGCAATTGATAACTGATTAAATAAGATGTTACGGTGTTTACATGAATTTCTATGAGAAAACCTCTTGGGAGTTTGATGCCATTCTTCTTAGCCAGACTGCGGAACACATTTTCTGCGTCTGCTATCCGACCTACGCCTACAAGCCATCTTGGAGATTCTGGGATCAGCCAGTAATACCTGGAAATATAATATTTAGCCTTCACAGTAATAAAAGGATACCTGATAAAATTTTTAATTACTTAAATATCAAATCAAAATAAAGGAACAGTAGCTTTGAACTGAGTTTGTACCAGCTAAATCAAGATCAAAGGTTCCCGTGCTAAATTAATTGGTAATGTTTTTGAACGATCGGCTATTCATCCTCAAATCTGTCGTTAAATTTTAATGTTCTTAAATCTAAATCTAAAACCTGTCGCAAATGTTCGTAATCTTTTCAACTGACCATAGTCTGCTTACAAACTTCCTTTTAGAAGACAACTAGACTGTGATGCTTCTGTTATTGAATAGTTTGTCGAATAAATGTGAAAACATATCAGTCAGATTTTTTAATCTATATTTACATAATTATAATGGTCGTAGCACACATATCAACTCGTAAACGGAACGTAAACGTATCAACTCTTGCATTTCAGTATTCTTTGTATGAAACTCCCTACTGTAAAGCACACTTATCGGAATCGTAACGTAATCGCCTCGCCTCGAGACAAGCTCACGAACCGCGGTACGGTGCGTGGATGACTTGCCGTACCCGCGCTTACGTCTCACCGTACGCTATCCTTCGACTTTCCGTTTCCTCGTGCACGCCTCGCACGCCGCCGTCTTGTTGCGCCAAGCAGCGGCCGGCGAGCCGTAAGCGCGGCGTCGCCTAGCTGTAGCCGAGTCGACTCGGAGCTGCTGATCGGTTGGTAAGGCGCTTACGTTAGGTTGATGCTTGGTTGACGGCGAGGCGATCCGGTGACGATCCCTTTCCGAGTCCTTCATAGACTTGGAAACTATCCAACAGATATGCCCCAAAATGGTTTCATTTGAAAGGCAATAATGCGAAGATAGTTTGAGAGCACTAAAACAATGTATTAGGCACATTTTCGATTTTCGACTTTTTACATATAAACATTTTAGCATAGTAGCCAGGTATGCAATAGTGTTTAATAAAAACATGTATTTAAAATCCGATGCACTTTATCAAACGTCCACGAAGGTAGTAATCATTTGACTATTACGTGTTTTAACTACTCCTTCGCCGGCTAATGACAAGACAACACTTAAAGAGTCTATATAAGTTGTACAGTAGAACCGTGGTAATCTGACAAACTTACGTATTCGTATCCGATAAACGTACGATCATACTATAATTGCCAAAGACCCTCTATAGTCCGGATTGTTTTGAATAAGATTACCTTGTGATCTGACAAAATAGAAATCCAGGAATCTATATGAAATTTTATGAATTGAATTTTTATGTACCGGATTAGACAGGGTTCGGATTACCGCGGTTTTCTGCTGATCCAGCCGCGAATGCAGTGTGAAGAACTTCATAATGAAACGAATATTTAGCCAAAAAGTTAAAGGACATAAAGTTAAACTATGAACACAGCTCAGCTAATTAAGATTTAAAATATCTTACCCATAAAGCAGCACAAATGGAAGAGTAGTGGCTAGTGATAGATGGAACCAGTCTCGCAGCGCATACGCCAGGGCGGCTAGCAGACACATCCCTACCGCGAATAGCATGCCTACAACTATTCCTGGAAATAATGGAAGTTTGTGGAAGAAATCTAATTTTTCTTTAATTTTGTTGTTGATTTTATTCATACAACATCCTGATCATCAACTCTTATCAGCCAAATTCTGGCTACTTCTTAGTAGTATCACGTTCTTACGTGATAGAATATCAAATCATAGACACTTTAAACGGATTAAATCGAATTGCTATTAGATAGCAATTTCCATTATTTCAGGAGAATCTCAGTTTCAGGACTCACGCAATATCCATTCCAAAAAACCTCTGAAAAATCAAAAATGTAGGAAAAAGTGTAGGATTTGATCCAGGGAAATACAGAAGACCTATCGTATTAACGAACTAATAAACTTTTTCTTATCAATACTTATTCACGTTCTGTGTGAAAGTATAAACTCTTAAAATAATGTTACTTACTACCTAAATGCGAAATGGATAATATCTTATTATCCTATAGGTATCAAATGTATTGAAATCACTGTAACTTCATCACAGAATTTACTCCTGAAGAATGACGATAAAACCACCAGCGATGACCAAAAATTAATACCTGCATAGGTCCTGCGTTCAGGAGGCATGACTTCCAAAGCTAAGATAAAGGGCTGCTGGTATAATGCTGGGAAGAAGAGACCTCCAGCGATCCTCAGGCCCGTGTAGCTCCAGTAGGACCCTGGGAAGGACGCAGCGATTGCTAGCGGCACTTCCAGAAAAATCATCAGAAGGATTGTTGGACGGCGCCCATATCTATAAAAGGAGCAGACATTGGATTATGTACTTTTCGTACTTTACTCACTTTTTACTTTCTAAGAGTTATTTCCCTTAATCCCTTCAAATAATCCCTTAAATAAATACAACATTGGCAAATAATGGTAAGTGTAATTAATTTAAGAATCTCAAAACAGAATGCACAATCTTTAATAACTTTTGACTGGGCAAAATTAAAAAAAAATAGTAATGACTGCTTAAATTATACTTTTTGACATGAGTCCTCTAATCTATACACCTGCAGTCCTACATGACCGAACAATATAAACAGCACAGGATTCGATTTTATAAAAACACGTTTAGCTCCTAATATTAACTAGATCATTGACTTATGCATTGCACAAGATATTTTTATTCCGGAAAGCATACAAAATTTAAAGAGCGTTCTTTTAAATAGGCGGATCTTGAAATAAACTTTTATGCCTAATTTCACCCCTTTAATGATTTATTTTATAGAAACGTTGCGAGGATGCAGATTCCTCCACAAGTAATTCTCTAGGTAGGATTCTCAGGGCAGGGTAGGTAAGGCGTATAAGGCAATAAGGCGCAGCTCCGATTACGTATATAGTATTGTATTATTTTATGCATAAATAATGGAAGATATAGTACCCGTAATAACAGAAAATAACGTTTTATACTATTGAAGTATTTATAATGATGATTTGATGGAAGCTGAACTCACAAAGTACTTAGCCTAGCTGACATTTATCACAAGAAACCAAAATGGCATTATTTTAAAATTTAGAAGTAAAATAGGTTCATGTGCCAGCTAAGACTGAACGAGATATTTACTAATTACACCTCGTTACAACGTGCTGAAACAGGTGTTTCCTTTTTTCTATCTTGACGGACGCAACGGATTCAAAAGAGTTATTACTAGATTTAAATATGTACTGAACAAAAATACTTCAAATTCCTTTATATTTGAAACAACTATAAGTACTTATCAAAATTCATTTCATTTGATTCATTCTCCGAATTTAGCTATGTTAAATGATAGCTATGATAAATAATGATCAGTATCTATACGAAAATCACGGCTGGTGACTTTGTGACAAATGATTAATCTGTTCCCTTAAGATTTATTACACAAATAGATGCACCTGTATATTGAATGTCGCTTGGGCTACTGTGCCGGGTTACATTAGTTTATTTATTTTTCCCTTACTACTAAATATTTGCAAAATTATGTGCCACTTACTTACTAATAACCGTAAAATTATTCAGATCAGAAGTTATCCAAGTTAGCGACAAGCAAATTAAAGGCACCCGAAGAAATCTCTCAATTAGAATTACTAACTTCATGTTAATCTAAAAATAATGTGACACAGTTATTTTTTTCTGGCAACACATCTATGATGCCTTTGGTGTTACCGTGACCATACCATGACCGTGCTGATGTCCATGGGCGGCGTTAATTCGGTAACCACTTAACATCGTTCGTCTGCTCAAATAGACAAAAAGTAATATTCGGTCATTCAAACCAATGAAGTCTTTCTTTCTCTTTTTCCTATCTAACGATAGAAGTCTGGAATGAATCCTGATCCTGGGATGAACAATGATCCATTCAACTGATTGTCACTTACCTGTCTGATATCCATCCAAATAGCAAGTTCCCAAAAATGGAGCCAACCCAGAAGAGGGTGTTGCTGGTCCGTGGCAGCCAATCGTTCCCGCAAACTAAAGAAAACTGGAATAGTAAAATATGAACAGATAAGTTAACACAAAGCTGAAGAACCAGCTCATCATCACAGCCGATAACTTTCTTACAGAACTCGGGTCTCCTCTCAGAATAATGTTAATGCTATTGTTTGGTTTAATGCCAAAAACCACTTGACTCTTGCTTTGAAAGAGTATCAATTTTCATGACTACTAAAAATTTCGTCATATTTCTTCCAAAACTTAATTATCAAACACAATATAGACAATGAATCAAAGAATATTAGTAATTACATATACATACATATAAAAATAATTTTTGGCATTTGGAAATGAAACTCAAATCATAAATTTATTAAAAAGCCTATTTAGAGCTTCAATCAATAATTATTAATCAATCAATTTAAGATATTAAGAGCCTATTGAATATACTAATGATGACGACCCTGAAATCAGAGAAGTAGGTGAAACAATGAAAGGTTTAAAGTAAATACTGTAATTAAACGTATGTTATTCAAGGTTCATATTACAGTAATTAAGTTGAGGTGTAATGAGGACGAGATGGCCAGTGAGTATGGAAACAAATTAATTATTTGAGAATGTGGCGTAACAAATAAATAATAACAACCATTATACTTAGTACCTATTTTAAATTTAGGAGTAATGGTGAGGTGCACAGGAATGCAATAAGCAGTGATAGCCTAGCGGTTAGAACGTTGGTCTCTCGAACAGAGGGGTCCGAGTTCAAATCCTGGCACGCACCTCTAATTTTCAAATATTATGTGCGTATTAGAAGTTAATTATCACTTGCTTCGGTGAAGGAAAACATCGTGAGGAAACCTGCACACCGGAGAGTTCTCCATAAAGTTCTCAAAGGTGTGTGAAGTCTACCAATCCTCACTTGGCCAGCGTGGTAGACTATGGCCTGTACCCCTCACATTGTGGGAGGAGACCCCGAGCCCAGCAGTGGGACAATTATGGGTTGTTGCTTTGCTTTGCTTGCTTTTTGCACAGGAATGTAACTGGATTCTAAGAATTGAAGAGTACTATTGTATTTAGGATTTAATTAAATTATAAAATTCACTAACATTATCTTCTTAATGTATAAATTACGTGTCACGTTGTTTGTCCGCAATAGACTCCTAAACTACTTAACCGATTTTAATCTTTGCACACCGTGTGCAGTTTGATCCAACTTGAAAGATATGATAGACGGAAGATTTTAATAAAAAAAAAATTGACAGAAGGAAGTCTGTCCGGGCAGCTAGTGAACTTATAAAAATCATCCAGGTTTCGATAATTACAGTTCACAATTTCTAAATAAGTAATACTGACCTGCGTAACGAGTGTTCTTTCATAATGTTCTCTATCAAACTGCCAACCATTCGTACATGCGCTTGCTTCAGCACTCCTGATTTCTGGGATCACTTCCTTTACTCGAGCTATCTGAAAATAAATGAGTTTAGAGGCCATTGGATGTCCACTGCTGGACATAACCTCACCTAACTTGCACCACTCAGATCGGTCCAGAACCTGTTGAATCCAGCAGATGCCTACTGTCTTTTTTAAGTCGTCACTTGACCTAATCGGAAACGTCTTACACTGCTTTTTCTTAGATCTAGGCGACTCCAATTGTTATCGGTTCTTCAAACTATGTGGCCAATTCAGCCAGCATATTCACTGAGCTACGACGGTTATCCTTGTTCGTATATCAATCCGTCTCATATATGTTGTTTGTTTACATACTCTATGCTGGTGAACTCCAGGTCATGGTCATTTATTACTTCCTTCCATAAGAGATCAATCAAAATTATTACGACTGGAGTAGTCTCAGGGTTCCTTTAAGTGTGACAGATGTTTGACGTGTCTAGGACAAAAGTCTCTACAGTACCATTGATTCTATAATAATAAAAGAAAAAAACAATCTCACTTGTTTCTCCCGTTCGTTTTCCCCTTTGGCTGGTATCAACTGTTTAATCTTCACCATCCGCAAAATTCCTGCTTCATGGATCAGCTCAGACCTAAATAACAAAATTTTATTCTTAAACACGAAAGTCTTTAGTCTCTGTGATCTTGTTTTATGTCTTTGTCATTAGGGTCAAATCCCAATGGTGACGAAATTGCTAAGAGAGCCATGAAATCTTTTTTGAAATAAAAATTGTGGCCAAAACACATTAATGTTATAAATCAATGTTCTTGAGTTGTTGTGTTTTGATGAAGTCGTCATAAGTTTTTGTAGTGTATTCTTTCTGTCTTTCCTTTTCTTCTCTCTTTCTTGACCGGTAATGCATCAGTGATGTATTTGGTGTCGCTGATGTCCATGGGCGACGATATTCAATTACCTTCAGGCGGATCATTTAGCTCGTCGGCTATTTTGATAAAAATTAGTGTATAGCCATGATATATGAGATATGGAGAATTCTTACTATGAGTTGTAGTTTAAAGTAACGTAGTAAATTCCCAACTAGGTTGTCGTAACGAGCTGGCATTCATCCAGGGTTTGGTGTGTCGAAACTCAGATACGCATTAGTTACAGCCAAACTGTTTACAGTTTAACGAGTGTTCCATTTCACAATAGTTTACATGTTTTGATGTTGTTTTTGAACGCTTGCATAGTAAATTAACAATGTTATTTGTTCATTGCGAGGAGACAAGACGGACTTTGGTAGCAAAATCAGCCAAAGAATTAGATAGTTACAGGACATGACACAAATAAATTCTGTAATATTTAATATTGGCTGTGCTCCCGACTGTGGGAGTTTTTAACGCATAAATCCCGATCCCATGGGAAGTTCGGATTAAAAAGTTGCCACCTATATGTGCCCTATAAACTTTACTATCTTCCAGTGAACAAACGGGAAGACACAAAAAAATAGAAAAAAGTTTTTGTTTTAGTATCGTGTAAAATAACTATAAGCACTTGCGAAAACACAGTTATTTTGAAATCAAAGACAAACACTTCAATGTTATTTGTGTGTATAGATTACAGAATATTTGTGTTATTATCAATGTTAAATAAGATATGATTTGACATTCAAAACAGAATTGCATTAAATAAACATTACTGAACGTTTTTATATCATGCCCATATAATCAATTTTTCTGACTGCGATTGAGGTTTGATGATCCCGTAGTCTAGTTGGTCCCTGGTAACTCATCTATTGGCCACAGCCCATTGGGACCCTGCCTACAAAACAAGTATGTATTATTGATCATCCGCAATAACACGCGTAGTTCCTAGTGATCAAAAGGAAATCGATGTATTCCGCTTTTGAAATGCCTCCAAAGAATCTATGCAAATTGAAAGTAACTACTACGATTGCATCGCATTTGGAAGTCTGGAGATTCTCCAGACATGGATTTTGCCAGGTTTTGAAGACTAAATTTTTCTTCAAGTTATCCACAGAATAGGATGAAGACAAGGATCTTTCACCACAAGTTCCTACCTTCCTTCCAACAAAATCCTACCTTTCTTCGACGTATTCCTGAAGAACATCGTACAGTTGTGTTGGATCAACCACGTATCCTCTGCACGTCTCGTATCCATCTTCACCCTTGGGTATGATCAGGGAGCGGACCAAGTCATCAGGAAGACGTAACAGCTGGAGCTCTGGAGGTGGTGCACACCAGTGATCTGGTGTTGCGTTTGTGAACACCTGAGAAGAGATATGGAAGTATTTTTAATGAGCATGTTTGGTTCATCTGTATTTGTAGGAACATAACCTTAAGGAGGTCTATGTACAGCAGTGGGGCTGGAGGTTTTATAAATTTCTGAATAAGAAGACAAAATTCCGAGTATGAAGTAAAATAATAATGTAATAAGTCTATTAAAGTGGAAATAATCTAAGCTAATACAGTATAAAATAATATTTGTACGCCGTGAAAACGGCATAGTATAGTAGTTTCACCAATTTAACCTAAGACCTAATATACAATGTAGGTACCTATACTATGACATATAAATGCATTCATTCATTCATTCATTCATTCAAAAATTGGAAAGAAATTTATTTACATTCATACGAACTTTAGAATTTGAATTGTAAGCTTATTAAGTAGTAAGGCCTAGGAAAATATTATTATAATGGAGGCCATACACTATTAAGTACTTGTCAAGTTTCCAGTGGACTTGACGCCGCATCCAGTATACTTGAAAAAGTAGACGGGCCACCTGATGGTAAGTGGTCATCGTCGCCTGACATGAGCAATACCAGAGGAATCGCCAATGCAACGCCGGCCCTGAAGCATAACTCTTTTTACACCTTTTTTGAGGAACCCCATGTCATACCGCTCCGGGAATACCTCAGAAGGAAGTAATCTAGGAGGAAGGAAGGTATCTGGCCATATAGCTATCTTATGCACACTGGATGCCGCGTCAAGTCAAACTGCATAATTAACAAGTACACTTGATCGTGTATAGCCTCCATAAGGTGTTGTCTTTAGTCAGTTTACATTTCTTTAGTCTTGAAATTTCATCCTACTCTTTTTTATTACAAATTATTTTCTAAACAAATTCCTTATGTATGTAAAACAAAGTTTAAGCCTTTTTACGCGAAGGTCAAAGGCATTCAACATTTCTGTGTACAAGTTTCTTATACCCAGAAATGTTGAATGCGAGCAACGCCACAGGTAAAAACCAGTAAGATCATAATTGAAAAGTCATGTCAAGGATTAGCATATGAATAACAGAAGTTCATTTATACAGAAATAGAGCGGAAAGATTATGAAGCATAACTTTGAAAGGTGTATTGATCATTGACTGAACTTGATTTACATGTTAAGAGTACAGCCATTCATCCTATATGATCAAGAATCACGTGTTCACCCTTTATATTGTTCACCTTTTATGATTTTCTCACGTTTCATTCATTCGATTCATTCAATAAGTTTATGATGTCATTTGTTGATTCACTGGGGCTGCTAAAATTCGCATAATTTAGAGCAGTATACTCATTTAAGGAATTATCAGTAATTTTAAAGAAATATTTTTTTTTTGGTTGAGTTTGTTACCTTAGAAGTCCGTAATTTATCAATCGATTTGTTAAAAATCTTTTTTTAAAGAGAATATTTTCAATACTTCTTATATCTAGATAAGCCCAATATTTATCAAAAAGACAAACTGCGAGACAAAATGAAAATAATTTTTAAAGAGACTAATCATTTTATGCTAAAATAAAATTCTGTTTACCATTAGTAAAATTATACTTTTAAAACTGATTTAAATTAATGTTTCCGTAAAATACGCTACGATTTTAACAAATATCTAAGTCTCGTCTGTAAAAACAAAGTAGGTAGGACATATTTCTTTATTTATTTTATTTTACTTTAACTTTGATTACAAAGTTTAATCAAAGATTGATTACAAAGTTTAATCAAAATTAATCAAAGATTTGATTTACAAAACTTAGTTTTAATAACGATTTACAATTCGTAGATTTAAATTAAATAAATACAACTGCATAATCGATCGCTTTTCATGTCTTACCTGAGAGAAGACTAAGAAAGAAGTTGGTACAGCTGCTAGCCCACACAGAAGATAAAACAGAAGAACATGCCAACTGCCATGTTTAGTGGCTAAAATGGCTGCTTCATCCAGCTCTTTGGTCCACGAATACATTTCAACACCTTTTCAACTTCACATTTTTTATATCATGCACTTTAATATTATGTTTAGAAAATTGTGTTATTAATTGTTTTTAATAAAATTATGATGACCAATTATGCACACTCATAACTCATAACATTAACACACTTTATTTACACTGTTTCTTTTAAATTGTTAACAGTTACAAAATAAAATATAAATAATTAAATGATGACAATTTCTAAAAAACAGTAAGATTTTTTTAAATATCCTTTTTAATATCCTAATTTTAAATTCACACTACGATTGTAAAAAGAACTTTTTTTTTTAAATAATAAATGTTAAATCTCGTGTAGTTTTCAATATTACGCGCGAGATGTTCGTACGCTGCGTGTTTACATCTCAATGTTTCATAGATCACTGGAGCCTGAAGTAGTTCGCAGTATGCGCGTGCGCATGAAGAATTGCATTTCAATGCTAATGCAGTCTTGATTAGGGTTACCAACCTTCCAGCCTTCTGTGCGGATTTTGTCCAGCCTTCGAATTTTACGAGTCTTTTAGGTGTCTCAATATTTTAATGAATCTTTAAATTAAAGAAATACTTGACCTGCTTTTTTTATATAGGTATACTAATCAGTTAAAAAAATCAACTTTATACTCATACTACTATCATTAACAGATCACGTGACCAGTTCATACACAAAGTATTATCAACTTTACAAAAACTTTTTTTTTTTTTCAAAAAAATTTCTTAATATTTAGCTAAATAAATTGTCCGGACATTTCAAATTTAGAGTTGGTAACTCTAGTCCTGATCGACCTTGCATGAAACCGTTTTGTTTACTAGTCTCCCCATTCCTTGGTATCAGGCATTTGATACTCTCACCATTCCTTGGTATCAGGCATTTGATAGTCTCACCATTCCTTGGTATCAGGCATTTGATAAACTTCAATAAAGTTTGCATTCATAAATTTATCTAATTTCTAATTGTACTTTCTCTTCTGTTCTTCACCTGTCGTAAAGTAATGACATGATCACTGCAATTGCATCACTCCTGACTTGTACTTTACTCAGAAAATAGTCGAGTGTACAGTCGGCAAAACAATTAGGTATGCAGGGCATGATTCTAAAACCTTCTATAATTATTGATGTTACAGATTGTTTGTTATTATCAATTTTAAATGATACCTGTATACGTGAGGTATAATTTAACATTGATAATAACGTAAACATTATATAATATTAAACACTAGCTGTGTCCCGCGGTTTCACCTGCGCTAATTTGTGGAAAAAACTAACTACCTACTAAAATATATGATGTTATATAGCCTATAGCCTTCCTCGATAAATGGACTATCAAACACAAAAAGAATTTTTCAATTCGAACCAGTAGTTCCTGAGATTAGCGCGTTCAACCAAACAAACAAACTCTTCAGCTTTATAATATCAGTATAGAAGAGGGTTTTAGAATCATGCCCTGCATACTTAATTCTTTTGTCGACTGTACCAGATGACTGACACTTTGTTAATACGAAAAAAATAATCAGCACAATTAGTTTTGTTCGGATAATTTTAAGTGTTCGCAAATCCTAAGCATGGTTTACAGACATTTTTTTTACGCTAACGACGGGTAAACAGGCATACGGCCCACCTGATGGTAAGTGGTCACCGTCGCCTATGGACACGTGCAGCATCAAGGGAGCTGCAAGTGCGTTGCCGGCCTTGAAGGATACGACATACACTCTTCTTAAAGAACCCCATATCATAGCGCGCAGGGAATGCCTCAGAGGGAAGTTTGTTACAAAGCTCGCAAGTTCGTGGCAAGAAGGAGCGCGAGAAGCGAGCAGTAGACGACTGCCACGAGTCGAGGTGATGCGGGTGGAACCGTAACCTTTTGCGGGTGGTGCGATAAAGGAAGGTGGTTGGAGGCACCAGGTTGAAAAGTTCTTCGGAACATTCACCATAGTAGAGACGGTAGAGGACACAAAGGGAGCCTACGTCTCTCCGGAGACTTAAGTCCTCTAGGGCGTCTGTAAGGTTGGGATCATTGACAATTCGAACAGCACGCCGCTGTACGGAGTCAAGATTCGAGTGCTTAGCAGTAACTAAGTGCGGCAGTAAGTGATACATGTTTAGCAAACCTGGATATTCTTTTGCCAAATGTCTGTTTCTACGAATTTTCGGCTGCACAAAAAACGAAACGGAAATGCAAAAACATCGGATCTTTCCTCCGCCTCTGATCTTTACTCGCCGGACTAATAGCGCATCCAATATCTCAATTGTTCCGCGTTGCTTTTATTGATTAATGGCTTCAAATTGGTTATAATTGGACCTACATACATCTGAAACTACATGCGATTTGTGTAATATCAGGATACTTAGTGCGCTGTATTCAACGATCAACTTCTGAGACATTACAGTTACATAATTCTTCTATAAAAATAACCCACTTCAAAATTATGGATAACTCAAAAACTCGGCAAATCTCGCTCTTTAAATGAGACCACACGACAAGCTTTCGAATAAACAAGTGCGTGTCAGGCCACGCGCAATGTAGGGTTCCGAAGTTGTAAGTTTATCGACTATTACTCATTAATGTCAATTAACATAAATTAAAAAAAAGAAATGTGTGCTGGGACACATAGTAAAAGTAAAACTTCAAACATTCCAAAAAAAATTTTTGAAAACAAAATATTTAAAAAATATATGTAAAAAATATTGATGCAAAAATTTTCCTAAAAAAATATTTAAAAAAACAGTTCAAAAAATGATTTTCAAAAAATTAATTAATAAAAATATCATAAAAAATTAAAATAAATTATGTTTACAATAAATAATTAATTTATTATTAACCTCTCACCACGCGATATATTAATATCATCTACCTTCCACGCGGCCGTAACGCTTTTTCATGACAGAAAAATCCTAATACCCCGTATAATAAGAATTTCACTTCAACAACTAACTAATTTCTAACTTCTTCGTCGGCAATGCATCATGATGCCTTTGCCGACAATAGGGGTCTTTCTTCTTTTTTTTCTTCTCTCTTTCTTGGCCGGTAACACATCAGTGATGCCTTTATTATTGCTGATGTCATGGGCGACGATAGCCACTTACCATCAGGTGGATCGTCAGCTCGTTTGCCGGCTATATCCATAAACAATAGGGGTCTAGTAAGGAAAAAAACTTGTCATTCAATATTGTATCATGTAATGAGTATTCTTGTATTGATTTTCTTGTAAGTTGTAGTGTTAGTGCACTCATTTGTCGTATTCACAAGAAACCCTGCACCTTTACGCTCGATTGCCGAAGCGCAAATGATGACGTCATCACGTTCTGAATGACGTGGTATCATGGAATCATAAGGATTGTCGACGCACTATTTTTGACGCTGAATCGCATGTGGTTATCAGATGATCGGGATTAAATAAATAAATAATAAATAACGCTTCACACGCATAGCCCCTCAGTAGGATTCCCCGTGTCGTAGGTGCCACAGACATCAGGATTATTTTGCAGTTCATGTCAGTCCCAAAAAATCGGTTGAATAGATTGTGGGATAAAAATTACGATGAATTGAAATTGCTATGCACCTTCTTGTGGTTTAGGTACCTGAGTACAATTCTAAGACTGGCAGTGGCGTAGCTAGCCCTAAGGAGGCCCCATATCAATATTTATTGTGAGGCCCCCTCAACGTCAGCAGTCAAATATAAAAGGAGTGTCAACTGTACCGGTTGTAGGCCGCTAGCGAGCTTTTTTTTGGGAGTGTTAGTGGGGGGCCCCCTATACGCTGGGGGCCCCCGTATAATTGATACGGCTGATACGGCCGTAGCTACGCCCCTGAAGACTGGCCTTCATTCAATTCAATACAGGTAAGTAAGGTATAGGTACCTATCCTAATCCTACATTAATCCTACCAATATTATACCTAAATGTGAACGCTTATTACTCTTTCACGTAAAATCTACTGAACAGATTTTCACGAAATGTAGCACACAGAGCGTGATCTAAAACTGTGTTCTAAAATTCATAAGTCATTAACATATCAACGATTGAAAGGAAAACATTACCAAGCGACATGTTGACAACTTGACGCTAGAGCATTTTAGTTTTTAATTTTAGAAAAAAATAGTAAATAATCGCCTATTAGTCATAGCCACTTAATTCCAATGATTTTAAATGCAGTTTAAATGCTTAATAAAGCGATTTTTTAGGATTTTTTTTTCTAAAATTAAAAACTTTAAAATGCTCTATGATTTAACATATCGCTTGGTTATGTTTGCCTTTCAAGCGTCGATATAAACTTTATATTTTGTAGAATTTTTAATCTACTCGCCGGTTTGTTTGTGCCTTTGTTCCGTCAAATCTCAAAAACAGCTATTCGATGTTTAATAGAGACGTAACATTGTTTTATATTTACAGTTACTAGTATGAGGTAGCGGCATCTAGTGATGGGTAACAACTATGAACTTTGCACAAAATTGATGATAACATCCTTTTATGATGTCACGTTAGATGGCGTTGAATGCTATGAATATAAGTATCAAAATGTATTAGGCCGTCAAAAAATTTGACCAAAAATAAGTTTGATAAGGACTTATTATATTTGAAGAAATCCCTCAATTCGTCATTGATCTAAACGTTTATAAAATACGAGTAACCGCCCTCGCTTTGCTTCGGTTTTCTTATTTTTTTACACCTTGGGTTACATTATTGGAGTTTTATTAAGGATCCCTATTTTTTTTGAAAATATAATATAGCCTATGTTACCCGGGGATAGTGTAGCTTCCCAACAGTGAAAGAATTTTTGAAATCGGTTCAGTAGTTTCGGAGCCTATTCAATGCAAACAAAAAATCAAATCTTTCCTCTTTATATTTTTGAAAATATAATATAGCCTATGTTACCCGGGGATAGTGTAGCTTCCCAACAGTGAAAGATTTTTTGAAATCGGTTCAGTAGTTTCGGAGCCTATTCAATGCAAACAAAAAATCAAATCTTTCCTCTTTATATATTAGTATAGATAAGTATAGTAGGTATATTTCTGAAAGTATATTCTTTCAAACAAACGGAGAATGTTTCAAATCGGTTGATAAATGACGGAGTTTTGAGGTAACAAACACAAAAAATGCATCTAAATTGAAGACCTCTTCTTTTTTTATGAGGTCATTTAAAAATCGCAGGTTATGTTGTACCTACATTTCTTGGAACGAAGTTCCTTATGGAAAAGTTGTAACGACACTTTAATTAAAGCGAGTTACTAGGCGACCAGAAGTCTTTGAGGGTGCGACAGTACAATCATAGTATGTGGCTGTCTTATTTACTCTTCGGTATTTAGCATAGGCACAACAGGGATATCTATATTACGATCATGCACATTAAGTTATTATTGCTATTTCTCTTGTCATCTATTAGATATAATCTATCACTGTCGCTCTGACAAGACACTTGTCAGAGTGGCAGTGATGAATTTGTTCTATCACTGTCGCTCTTCTGCATATTAATTGGCATGACGGGAGAAATGGAGAAATGTAACCGTGGCCATCCACGGTATAGCTATCTGCCCATATATCTATCTCATGCACACTGGATGCCGCGTCAAGTCAAACTGCAATTTTGACAAGTCTAACTGCAGAAGTGCAGACTTGACAAGTACCTACACTTAATCGTGTATTGCCTCCGATATTATAAAGTATAATTATAACCCGAACAGAGCTCTAGTAAGACATATTTTTGTGGTATAATCCAGACATTCCTTTCTGATAACACTTCGGAATAACAAACCAATGAATTTGCATAAATTATACAAAAAAAAAATTCATGGCTTTAAGTAAGCAATTAAAATACTTCGATAACTATAATTGATGCGTTCCGAACGTTTGTAATATTAACTACTGGATACTCGGCGTGTTCTACCACGCAAAACAAAATGTATGGAAAAAGTTGAACATCGAAAATGAGCCTAATGCATAGTTTTAGTGGTCTCAAACCATCTTAGCATTACTGCCTTTCAAATGAAGCCATTTTGACGCATATGGGTTGGATGGTTTCAAAGTCTATTAAGGACATCCGTACATTTTTTTTTGTGTATATTAAATTATACATATAATAAAAAAATTATTGCGTACCTACGAGTTTGTTAATATTATCTACGACTGCTGAAACACCTGAATAATCGTTAATGAGATTCATTTTCGTCGTAAACTCGAAGTAAAGATTACGACATCGGTGTGTAGTGTATAAAAAAGTGTATAAAAAAAAACTGAATAAAATCGATTTGTTATGTTCAGTGTTTTTAACCGTCTTCAAAATAAGCAGAAAGTTCTCAATTTGGCTGTATTTTTTTATGTTTGTTACCTCATAACTTTTTACTGGGTGTACCGATTTTGATGATTCTTTTTATATTCGAAAGCTGGTGCTTGTCATGTGGACTAGGTACATGACATTTAAATTTAAGCGAGATCTAATGAGTAGTTTTTGAGCTATCCTTAATTTTGAAGTCGGTTATTTTTTAGAAGAATTATTTAATAAAATTATTATGTTTAATTTGCTGGGAGAAGGCAGTAAGGTTAATCAAGTCTTATGTGTCTTTTTAAGTAAGTATCTACTTAAGCTATAACGTTATAACCTTTAAGGTATAAGAGAATAGTTACACGCCGCTGTTTTTTAACCGATCTTTTTTGTTAACTTTAGAAGAATGTACATTAATGTTTTCAACAAAAAAAAATATTATTACTACGGAACTAAAATAACAAAACGTATACAGCGTAAATGTGGAAAAACTTGAAACTAGAAAGCTGAAAGGGCATTGAACCAATTTGGCATACCTACAACACGGACATAAAAAAATAACGGACGTAACCTTGTCTAATCGAGAGTGAAGCTGACAGCTGACAGCTCGCTTACCATGTGTGCGTAATTTTGTAATTTTTGATTCGCTATGGTGTCAATGTCGTAGCCGTATGGTGTCAATGTGTGGGTGTGTGTACTTGTACGAATACAGAGTTTGTATTCCTATGGGTGCTTCACTGAATTTGTTCTTGGGATTACGTCCGTCTTTTTTTTAGGTCCGTGACCTACAAGTACCGCCATTCTGAAAAATTTTTGTTTCGGCGGCCAGTGATGAAACATGTGTCGATCGACGAAGTAAGTGATTACAATCAATAATTAATATTAAGTGATGAAATGTCGTAAGTGATATACTTTCTAAGATATTTGAGTTCAAAACCGTAGAAAAATAAAGCAAAAATCTTAGTTTCGGCGGACATTGATAAAACATGTGTCAATCGATGATTACGATCAAAAAGTACTCTGAGATAAAATGTCGTAAGTGATATACTTTCTGAAATAGTTGAGAAAATTACCGACATATTGTAATCACTATAAAATCGTCCGATGATTTCTTCAATGTTGGTTATTTTTTTGTAAAATTTTTATCCTTTTTTTCAGTCAACATTCCTGCTCTGGGCTATGGAATGGCTATGGGATGGATGTCTCCTATGTCACTATTCTTGCAGTCCAAAGATTCTCCAATGGGTGATCCTCTCACTGATATAGAGGTTTGTTGATATACTCCAATTTTATTATTATCATACAAAACATCGTTAACCAATAAATATAATTATTGTTAATTTACTAGCGTCTGGGGGCTTGAGAGCCAGTTCTTTCTTGGCCGGCAACGCATCAGTGATGCCTTTGGTGTTGATGATCTCCATGGGAAACGTTAGCCACTTACCATCAGGTGGATCGTCAGCTCGTTTGCCGGCTATTTCCATAAAAAAAGATCCGAGTTACCGCCTCGTCCCACAGGACTCTTGTACCACCCACAGGACAGTTGAATGCAAATCCATTAAATCCATTAATTCCTTTGCTACTATTATTGAAAACGCACGTCTTTATAGGTGTCATGGATGGCAGCAATTGGATACCTCACCTGCATACCAGCTACCTTTATAATGGCGTATTTAGGAGACAGGATCGGCAGGAAATATAGTCTTCTGCTCGGATCTTGTGCCGGTGCTGTAAGTAAGGATATCTTGGGAAAGTTAGATAATAATCAATTGTAAATCCTGGCTTTTATTTTGGCTCATGTATCATTGTGGCTCAAAATTACTATAGAAACTATAGCAAATCATAAGATAATCCAAAAAGCAAATAAGCAATAAGCTTTCGAATAAATAAAAGAATTAAAAGAAGAAGAAATATTTTAAAGTTAGATACACTATGATCCTAAACTAGAGTTTAAATATAGTAATATTCTTCTCTATAGCATAAATTATTCTTAACTCTTTTTTCTATTAAGATTATGAAGAAAATTAGCTACAGTTTTTTGTCATTTTCAGATTATTTGGACACTCCTCTTATGTTGCTTCGAAGTATGGGCTTTGATTTTAGCCCGTGTGCTAGTCGGTATCATCATGGCCAATAGTTACGTTGTCTGCACTGTCTACACTAAGGAGATCAGTGAAGACTGCATTAGGGGTGCTTTGGGCTGTATGGTAAGTCCGTGTTGAAGTGTTGTCCATGTTGTATTGTTGAGAAGTTTTACATATATATATGGATAATTTCCGTCTATTACGTATACATCATCATCATCGTCGACTCATTTCCTAATTTTATTTGGGTTCAGAAGATAAGTGTTTTTCTTCCATACTTCCCTGTCGACTGTCATCTCTACATTAACTTCTTTATCACACATGTTTCACCTAATCCATCCATGGAAAATTTGGGAGGTAATTTATTATCAACTGACGAACTAAAAATTTGTGTAGCAATGACATTGTGCCTTATTTTAATTATTTTACCTTAAATTTAATTAGAAGTACCTACTGTGCTTTTTAATATCGTTGTTTTTATCCGCCAGGTAACGTTACTCATTACTACGGGTAACCTGTTGCTGTATATATTGGGGGATTTATTGGACTATCATACGATCCTGTGGATCTGTCTTTCAGTGCCCCTATTTCATTTGGTTGTTTTCAGTTTAATGCCTGACTCGCCATCTTATTTAATGAAGCTTGGGAAGAGGAAAGTAAGTTAATTTTTACGTATAATTTTCAGTGATTTGGTGCATATGTAGATGTTGTGTTTTAAAATGCATGCATACACTTGTCATATTAAAAACAGTCGGAAATAAATCTTCATTCGGTGCACACGCGTTTTACTTCTCATCAATCGTTTACATACAAAAAATCCTTATAACAAGTGCAGTAAGGTACATAATGGTCAACATCGAGCCGGATCGACAAACAAGACTTGAATAGCCGCAATACAATAGGAAGAGATAAGAACGGGTCGAGCGACGAGCCTACGTCTATTGAAAAAAGTGTTTACGTCGTTCAGCCGTATTGCAACGGGATTAAGACTGCAATTAGCAACAGCTATCGAAGAGTTACAAGACAAACAACTTCGTTCGACTTTAAAATAATATTACATTAATTCATTACGCTTTGCAATATTACCTTGTTTACGACATCATGGCTACTAACGTCGAACAATTAATCAGTTTATTGGAAGATACTGCTAATTTACTTAAGAAAACACAAATTAATCTGAAGAAATGCTCAAAATCAAGACTAACCAAAGGATATTTACGTGCACGTTTACAATGCATCGAGGAATATTGGAAGTTATTTACATCTACACATCAAGAACTGGTTAAGATTACACCTCAAGTGAAACGCATGGAGATTTCATATTTTGTCAACGACGAGTACAGCACCTTTGAAGATTTGTACCTTTGCATTAAGGCGGACATTGAAGATACATTGTTGCAAATGGAATCATCACGTACTTCGGCACAGCACGGGGCGTCCAGTGATACTGAGATGTCGTCGGACGGAAGCCTATCGCTAGTTAGACTACCTAGGATTCAGTTACCTACATTTTCGGGAAATTACGAAGTATGGCCTACATTTCAAGATTTATTTATGAGTTTAGTACATAACAACGCATCGCTATCTAACGTACAAAAACTTTATTATTTAAAAACAAGCATAGCGGGCGAAGCTGAAGCACTTCTTAGGCATATTTGCGTAACCGAATCGAACTATACCCAGGCATGGGAAGCACTGAAACAGCGATACGGAAATAAGCGTGTTATAGTGAATTCTTTACTCAAGAGGTTATTTACACAAAAGAAGATTAACGTACAGTCTGCCCACGAAATAAAAATGTTACTCGACACTACAACGGAGTGCATTAACACGTTAAATAATTTAGATGTCAAAACCGAGTCTTGGGATCCTGTAATAATATTTCTTCTCGTACAGAAATTGGACCAGGACTCACACAAGGAATGGGAGAACTATTCGTACAAGATAACCTCTGATGAATTACCTTTGTGGAGTGATTTAAAAAGTTTTTTGGAATCTAAATTTAGAACACTCGAGTTAGTTACTCCGACAAATACACGTAGTACTATGACGTCTTCAACTTCTCAAAGGACAAGAGAAAAACATACATTCCATAGCACATATCTGTCGACGAAAATATGTATATTATGCAATGAAAATCATACGTTATGCCATTGTAAACAATTCATCCAGATGACAATAGACGAAAGAAACAATTTTGTGAAAGACAAAAATCTTTGTTACAATTGTCTGCTAAAAGGCCATCCTGTTATGTCGTGTCGATTGCCAGTATCATGTCGCATCTGCAACAAGCGTCATCATAGTCTTCTGCATCAAGTTAAGACGGAAGAATCTGTGGCTCATACTAGTGTCGCTCAAATACAACCACAGGTTTCTAATGCAAATGTAGAAGAATGCGAGTTTCAAGTCAATACAATGATGACGTCACATTTCAACGCAAATGGTGGATTCGCTTTATTAGCTACTGCAATGGTAAAAATACAAAGTGAAGAAGGACATACAATAATTTTACGAGCCTTAATAGATCAAGGCTCGCAGGCTACATTCATTAGTGAACGTGCAACGCAATTATTGAAGCTGAAAAAGAAACGTGTTTATGGTACAATTACAGGAGTCGGCACCTCTCAAACTCAAATCAACAGTATTGTGCGAATACAAATTCAATCTATGTATGATACAGAATTTTGTTTACCGACAGAAGCTTACGTAATATCAAAACAAGTTACTTCTAAATTACCTACTGAATCTATTAATTGTACAAACTGGCCGCATTTACAAAACTTACAACTTGCCGACACAGCTTACCATAAATCAGCACCTATTGATCTTTTATTGGGTGTGAAAGAATATGCTGCAATCATACAGCCTGATGTCATTAAAGGTCCAGAAGGCACGCCGTGCGCCCAAAAAACAACTTTAGGCTGGATACTGTTTGGAAGAATTGAAGATAAACATACAAGTATACACAATATATTAGTAATGCATCATCAAATAGACTTAGACAATATGTTGAAAAATATGTGGGAGTTGGACAACGAAAAGGAAAGAAGACTGACAAAAGAAGAAAGATTGTGTGAAGATATATACGAAAAAACTTATAAACGGAATAAAGATGGAAAGTACATAGTCAATTTGCCTTTTAAAACTGAAAATCTAAAATCGCCAAATGGTAATAGTAAAGAAATAGCTATGAACAGATTTTTACAATTAGAGAGAAAGTTTAAAAAGATACCTAAACTAAAAGAAGATTACACTAAAGTCATTGAAGAATATGTAACTTTAAATCATGCTGAAGAAATAGCAGAAAATGAGTATGAAAATAAATCAGTATATTTAAGTCACCATGCTGTGATACGTAATGATAGTGAAAGTACTCCAACCAGAGTTGTGTTCGATGCATCCTGTAAAGATGATAATAACATATCATTGAATGATGAACTGCTCGTTGGTCCAGTACTCCAAGAAGACCTGCGGAGTATAATAATGAGATGGAGAATGCACGCTATTTGCTTCGTTGCTGACATAAAAAAAATGTACAGAATGGTGTTAGTAACAAAAAAGCATACAGATTATCAACGTATTTTATGGAGAAGCGATCCATCAGAGAAAATAAAAGAATATCGCTTACTTACAGTCACATTTGGAACCGCTCCAGCACCATACCTCGCAGTTAAGACATTGATGCAACTAGCAAAAGACGAAGGAGCAGATTTTCCACTCGCAGCTAAAATACTTGAAGAAGATTTCTATGTCGATGACCTACTTACTGGTTTTGACAATGTAGAAAAAGCAATAGAAGCTAGCATACAACTGAAAGAACTACTAAGACGAGGTGGTTTTGAATTACAAAAGTGGTCATCGAATAGTACAGAATTCATTAAAACAATTGCACCTGAAGAAAGATCTGCTAGACTACAAATAAATATGAATGTTGAAGGAACAGTAAAAGCATTAGGAATACTTTGGGATTTAGCAAACGACCGATTCAATTATAAATTAAACTTACCTCTTATTTCGAAAAACATTACAAAACGAAGTATTTTGTCCGATATGCAAAAGTTGTTTGACCCACTCGGTTGGATTGCACCTTCAATTATAACTGCTAAAATTTTGATACAAGAGCTATGGATGGAAAAATTAGACTGGGACGAAAAAATCAATGAAGACCTGAAACAAAAATGGATAAATATTAGACAAGATTATGAAAATGTAAAAGACATATCAGTTGACAGATGGATTGGAAGTATGAGCAAAGAAGGCTATAAGATTGAACTGCACGGATTTTCTGATGCCTCAGAAAAGGCCTATGCTGCCGTCGTCTATTCCAGATTAATTAATGCTAATGGAAGTATAACAACCAAGCTACTAGCAGCACGGACACGGGTTGCTCCAGTTAAATCTGTATCCCTCCCCAGACTTGAACTTTGTGGCGCTGTTCTACTCTCGAAACTGCTGAAACAAGTAGCACAGGCAATGAGAATTCATTCTCCAAATTTATTTGCATGGACAGACTCTACTATAGTATTGTCATGGCTTCATGGACATCCATTGCGATGGAAACAATTTGTTGCCAATCGAGTTGTTGAAATTTTAGATAATGTGAATAAGGAACAATGGCATCATGTCCTTTCCGAAAACAATCCAGCTGATATTGCTTCACGAGGTGCACGTCTATCTGAATTAAAGACCTGTAAAATGTGGTGGGAAGGACCAGAATGGTTAAAAGAAAGAAAAATACAATATAGCAAAACAGACAATATATCTACAAACTTAGAAATTAGAAACATTCATGCCAATGTGAGAATTCAAGAAGAAAGTACAATTAAATTTGAAGATTTTAATACTTTAAATGAACTTTTAATAGCAATTGTATACAGTTTAAGATTTTTATACAGCAAGAAAAATCCAGACGGAGTAGATAAACCAATTCAAACCATAGAATTAAATGAAGCTTTAAATAAATGTATTAAAATAGCACAGAAGGAATTTGAAGATGAAATAAGTAACCTGAAAAAGAAAATAAATATTAAAACAAATAGTAAATTAAAAATGTTGAACCCTTACCTGGACAGTGATGGTATTCTCAGAGTCGGTGGAAGACTGCAGAACTCCAATCTTCCAGAATACAGCAAACACCCTGTCATACTAGGAAACAAAAGTAGTTTGACTTACCTCATTATCACCGATGCACATAAGAAGACGCTGCATGGTGGCACCCAGCTCGTACTAACATATCTGCGAACAAAATATTGGATTATACATGCTAAGAACACTGTAAAGTCATATATACATAAATGCACCATTTGTGCCAGACAAAGGGCTATGAATAGAAACCAATTAATGGGAGACTTACCAAAAGCTCGTATCACACCTGCACGTCCGTTTCAGCATTGCGGAGTTGATTTTGCTGGTCCTTTGAAGGTTTTGATGTCGAGAGGACGTGGAGCAAAACAGAATAAAGCTTATATTGCAATATTCGTGTGTATGGCCACAAAGGCGATTCACCTGGAGCTGGTTGGTGATCTCACGTCAGAATCATTTATTGCTGCATTTCGTCGACTCGTAGCTCGCAGAGGAAAATGCACACATATTTGGAGCGACCAAGGACGAACCTTTGTTGGTGCAAATAAAGAGTTAGCAGAGGCATTCTCAGAAGCAAAATTACAACTTCCAGGACACTTAGAAAATCTTCTATCATTAGAGGGAACTCAATGGCACCTTATACCGCCTTATAGTCCAAATTTTGGTGGTTTGTGGGAGGCTGGAGTTAAATCGACTAAATATCATTTACGTAGAATCCTTACATCCAGCCTGACATTCGAAGAAATGTCCACTACTTTGTGCGAAATCGAAGCCTGCTTAAATTCCCGGCCATTGACTCCATTAGACACTTGTGACCCTGATGCACCAGAACCTCTCACGCCTGGACATTTTTTAATTGGCGAATCTCCAGTTAATATACCTTCTTCCGATTTGAGAAACATTAGTATGAGTCACTTAAGTCGTTGGCAGATGACACAAAAACTAGTAAGAGATTTTTGGCAAAGGTGGAAGACAGAGTACTTAACAAGGTTGCAGACAAGATCTAAATGGCAACAACGCAAAACAGAATACCAAATTGGAGACATAGTTTTGTTGAAGGATGAACAACTTCCACCTGGAAAATGGTCCTTGGGCAGAATAATAGAGAAACATCCAGGGCCAGACGGTTGTACTCGAGTGTATAGTCTTAAATGTCGCGGTGATATTGTGAAACGTTCAGTTACAAAATTGTGTGATTTTCCTGTCAATAATGATTAGATTGGTTTAATATTCAAAAAAAGACTGCCGCTTTTTGGTGGGCGGCATGTTGTGTTTTAAAATGCATGCATACACTTGTCATATTAAAAACAGTCGGAAATAAATCTTCATTCGGTGCACACGCGTTTTACTTCTCATCAATCGTTTACATACAAAAAATCCTTATAACAAGTGCAGTAAGGTACAGTAGATATAGAACATAATTATTTCGATTTATGTGAGTCTGAGCGAAAGCAAAATGAAAATGATAATGATTGATACTATAACTAGTTTTAATTTAAAAAATACCCGCCTGCTATCAAAAAAGCTGTTATATACATTTTTGAAAAACATGATATGATGAGTTCTTTAATTTGATACCCATATTGCTGTGATCGATTTATTTTTATTATTTGATACTTCAAACAATGGTATCTTACTGCCACCATATTTGTGTTTTTTAATTTTACTTATCTAAAAACACTTAGGTTATCAAGACGTATTATATAAATCCATTCAGCGGTTTGTCAGATATGAGGTAATTAAGAATATTACATGCATATAAAGATACGCGCTAAAATATAACCTTTGTGGGCAGTCGGGTAGTAAAAAGATGTAAAATAAATATTTTTAGGAGGCATCTAAGGTCTTATCATGGCTACGATGCAGAAGAGAAGATGATACTCTGATCCAAAATGAATTAGATCAGATAAAAAAGGAGCAAGATGAAGTAAAGGAGGATAGAAAATCAGTGCTGAAAAAAATATGTAAGTATCAAAGAAGATAGAGAAAGGAAAGTTAAATTAAAGTAAAGAAAAATATACTCTGCTTGCGAGTCTTCTATGTTATCGAAATAGATATCCAACAAGTTGATACAGATTATGTTGATCCGATAGCTGTTGTGTTTGTAGTTCCCAAAAAATATGGAGGGTAAAAAATATACCCAAGATAATGGGAGAATGCATGAAGATAATTGTTCAAAAGCAAATTTTATACGTCCATGAATCACTGATTGAACTGAGTGAAAATCAGCACCATAGCCAATTCTACAGTATTATGCTGATTGAACTCCATTTTCTGAGCCAGTGGACACATTGTAGAAAGTCGCAGACATTGTTCGTAAAATAGATACTGCTATTTTCTTCATTTTTGTTTTGTTTTGTAATATTTTTTTTGTAATTTGTGTTCTTGTAGGCTTATGGTAATTGAAAAAAAAAAATCAAAAATTATTTATTGCTCTTCTACAAAATCAGTCCTTAATAAATAAACAGTTGTTGGAACCACCCTTTGAGCGTTTTATTGCTTGTGTTGGGTGGCCCCGCTCTTCCTTAACAGTATTTGTAGACTTATAACAAATTTTAAGTTTAATAACATTGTAATGGTAATTGAAATAAAGGTTCTATTCTATTTAGTCCAATTTTTGTTCCAGTAACCAATAGGACTTTGAGAAAGGCGTTCAGCATATCGATAATAGTGACCGTCGCACGAGACGTGTGTGGAGCGGTCACGGTATTGAATTTTGCCGGTGAGGTAATTGATCTTACTTGTTACTCGGTTTTGGGTCTAATCTTACAAACTGAATTAGAATTACTACTTCTTTTACGTATTGCTTCCTTGACAAATAGCAAAACAATGCGTAGGGGCCATCCATAAATTACGTCACACTAATTTCATGACTCTTTTTGACCCCTCCCGCGTCCTTGTCACAGCTGGTCACATTTATGAGACCTCCTCCCCTAGTGTGATATCACATATTATGAAATTGTACACCTATAAATTATTAAATTCAAACAGCCCTTCCGAAATAAGTACCAATATTTGATTTTTAAATGTGACGTCACGAAATTTAGGACCCCCTTCCACCCCTTGTCACACAATGTCACACTACATGGCCCCCCACCCCTCCCCCTAACGTGTGACGTAATTTATGTTTGGCCCCATATCTACCTAATTACCTATTTTAAAATCACTCTGGTAAAGTAATGTGGGAGTTCTTCATAAGGTTATTAATAAATCAAGGCAGCCAATGAGCATGAAAGAAACAAACTGCCGGATGGATTAAACCTGCTTGGTAGAATTAACATAAATCCAAATTATTTATGAAATTTATTTCTCTGTCGTATACAGATATTCACTCAAGCGTCCAATGGTAACCAGTTCTTACTGAATGCTAACCAGCAGACTATGGTGGTTGGCGCGGTCCAGGTGATAGGTGGGATGCTGGCCTTTTCTTTTGTTGAGAAAGCTGGACGAAAGGTGGGAAAACTTACTCATATTTTCAGTTGTAGCGGTGTCGGTAAAAGTGTCATCAACGCTAATCTTCAAAAGTTATGTGCATAATGGAACTTAAATATCATTTACTTCAGTGAAGAGAAACTTCAAGACAAAATTTAGAGCAGGTTTCTCTATAGTGTTTTTAAAGGTGTTGGAAGTCCCCCAATTCACTCTTGGCTTTGGTGGATCTATCACATTGTTAGCGGAATTTGTTGCCAAATCAAGGTTCCAAAGTTTTTATTTCACACAAATGTCAGAGATTTTAGTTGATTGCTATGTAAGAATAACAATTAAAATTTTAATGTAAATAAAGTATGTAAAAGATGGCAATTTTGTTTATTTCTTAAGAAGGTACCTTATTCAGTTCTACCAAAGACACAAGTAGTAATTTAACACATTTTCTCATTTCAGCTCTTACTAATTACAACTTTGATCGTCAGTGGCTTAACAATCAGTATGTTGGCCACCTGGTTCCTCGCTGTGGAGTACGGCATCAAAGGACCATCTTGGATTCCGATCACAACTCTCTGCCTCACGATCTTCAGTGACTCCGCTGGGTTGAAACCCATTGCGTTGGTGGTCGCTAACGAGATTTTTGCATTTGAGGTGAGGAGTTGCAATATAGTTTGTTTTAGGATATTATCTTTTTGTAACAGATGGCAAAGCTTTGTTTTTGATACACCAAAATCGTTTTTATTCACTCACTCTACATACCGAAATAAGTTAAAAAAATCTTTATTCCTTATCTTTCTTTATCGACAACGTATCGGTTTTTGGTGTTAAAGCAAGCATAATGCGCGTCACTCGTGCGCTCGACTCGATATTGTTGGATCATGGCGTAGGTGTTATTAAAAATGTAAAAACAATGGACATCGCTGAGTATTTCCTATATCGCCACCACTTGTTTAGCAATGTGGCTTTACATATTTTATTACTAGCGCTCTGCCTGCGGTTCACCTGCGTTTTCTGAGTTAATTAATATCCTTTATGTTATTCCAAATCATGGTCTACATGTGTGCTAAATTTCATGAAAATCCGTTCAGCAGTTTTTGCGTGAAGATTGAAAAAACATCCAAACAAACTTTCACATTTACAATATTAGTTATTTTAGTTAGTTAAAGTTTCCTTTCATTCTTTTCAATCTTACATTCCAAATTATTACTCTCTTCAGTATCGTGGAACGGTGATGGCAGTTGCTGTCTCCATCGCATCTCTGACTGACTTCTTGCAACTACTCTTCTTCAAGCCCCTTGCAAAGATGATCGGAATCTACATGGGCTTTTACTTCTTTGGAGTCACCTGTTTACTCACGGCCGTTTACGTTTTCATAATTGTCCCAGAGACAAAGTCAAGAAATTTGGATGAAATATACGAAGATTTGAATTAAAACAAGAAAAAATTGCGTAGAAGCGATTTTCTTTCATATTTTTAATATAATAAAAAACAAATGTTTGCATTTATTATTATCTTTAATTAACAATGAAAATAAAATTGAAATTTACAAGAAAGAAATTGTAAGATTTAAATACAATGACTAGACTATAAAAATATTATTTTAATAAATGAATAAATAATAGCTCTGGAAGTTAAATTCTAATACACCTTTGAGCATCTAATAATGTTACATTTTAAAAACAGAAATGAATATTGAAGGCAATGAACCTAATTCTATCGCAATGAGCGAAGCTATCTCAGGACTTAATTGGAATATCCTAAACCATCAAATAGCTTTCAAATAATCGAACACCGAGAAATCGAAAACATTCACATGTGCAAGTATCAAAAAATCGAAGTATCAAAGAAAGAAGCACAGGTACGTGACGTAATATTGGATTATTCTAAAAACCTATTTTATTAAAGCAAACTGCAACAACACGAAAGTATAAATGGTGATTTGGTTGAAGATCTTCACTGGTACAGTTGAGTCTATCACTATCACGCCGTATGCTGTCATCTTTCGGAACGTCGTTTGGTTAAGTCGTTTTACATTTTTAAGTAGAGTCTTGTAAGCATATACTGAAATAAACAATAAAATGTGTGTGTATTTATGTACGCACGTAAGAAGTTATACTTTTTCGGCGTAACAGAACCAAAATAGCTAAAGATTTCATCCCGTATGCCACAACTCTTTGTTCAAATCAAATCAAATCAAATCAAATGTTTTTATTCAAAATTGGTTTGGTTTACAAACACTTTTTGAAAGTCATGCAAGTTATGCCAATGCTTCAGACAAAGCCCTACTGTGAGAGGGCCCGGGAGAAGAAGCAGCAAGAAACTTCTGGGTTTGTTTTTTTCCTGCTCACAGTTACAGATAGCACTTATCATCTACTATAATCTATATTCATAAAACTCATGTCCAAGCAGTCTTGTCTTTAAAATAATCATCTAATTTGTAATATCCTTTCCTCATAAGAATGCTTTTAATATGAGTTTTAAATTTAAGGTAAGGCATTTCTGTAAATTTCGATGGAATTTTATTATAAATCTTTACACATGTACCCATGAACGAGCCACCAGTTTTACATAGTCTAAAATTTGGTACAATCAGTTTAGCTTGTTTGTAAAATGAATCAGTTATTAGCTTATTTCATTATGTAGCTCTTTGGCTGTCGGTGCGCGCGCGCATAGTACCACGGAATCTTGAGAGATAGGTATCAGTTAACTTAATTATGTCGCTTTTTGGCTGTCGATGTGCGCGCGCATCGTAAAAATTTTACGTTCATATTTTTTCCAAACGCTCCAAAAGGAAATATTGTAACTTCAAAATATATTATTTGTATGTTTCAAAACTGCAAGACTTTATTACAAAGACATTAGTTTTATAGCTGGCTTGGAATACTACTAGGGTGTAGTAAGAGGCGACAGAATCTAGACCGCTTGGTACAAAGGCTTATTCAAGGGTTATGTTATCAATATTATAATTGAATCATTCAATTCAATTCATTAATATTATTACTAGTATGTTTCTGTAATTACCACCCGCTTGATTGAGTCACCCGCCAAGTCTTGATGTGCTCAGGCTAGAGTCTAGGAGAAGGTTCTTTCTTTATTTCTCTCTCTTATTCCTTGGTCGGCAATCAGTGATGCCTTTGGCGTTGCTGATGTTCATGGTAGCAGTGGCCAGTTAACATCAGGTAGATCATGAGGTTATTTGTCAGCACAGTTTGTTATATTTAAAACACCGGCAAGTGCGTGTCCGGTCACGCGCAATGAAAGGTAAGAAGTAGTAAGTTTATCGACTATTACTCATTAACTACGCTGACATAGCCGTGATAGTTTTCCATGTAAATTCATCATATAACCTATTTTTGAGAATTTTTCCACTTGTCCAAGTCCAAGTGTTTAGCCAGCAGTGGAGGAACACTTGACTCTAACCAAAATTAGCACTTTAAAGCCAAACACTTCGCAAACGACCCCTAAATCCAAAAATGGTCTTAAAAGACCCATAATATTTTTGAAAAACCTTTTTAACGATACCGCACACTATGGTGTATGCAACGAAAAAAAAATTCAATATTTTATTCTACGATTTTGGAGTTTTAACAAATATGTACATAAATGCCTAATGACAGCATTCTAGCACTAAAGGCCTCGGCGCTGTGACTCAGGGTGTCGGACAGACGGACAGATGGACAGATGGACGGACGGACGGACGAACATGACGAAGCTATAAAGCTTCCGATTTTACTTGGAACTCTAAAAATCACATAAACCACAAAATAACTCACTGTTTGTTGAGCACTGTGACATGCTTAAAGTAGCATCAGTTTTTCTGTAAATTGAGTAGATGTTTTCGATGCCGTTAGCGAATAAGCTCAATAAAAACATGCTCTTTACGATCCAACAGCAAACGTACACTGCTAAAATTGAAAGCTAAAAAATAAATAATATAAAAATAAATTCACTACTCAGTCTCAACAGTTAAATAATAAGGCGATTGTAATGCCGTTAGCACGGCCGCTGTATCTTGGCGCGTCTGAACATAGGCTTTGCGAACTTTAGCGCATGTAAGACAGAGATGACAACACGAACATGCTAACGTATGACTGAGACACAATACACCGCGTATCGAGTATTGCCGAATTATGTTACTGCGCAGCCTTCTGCGCGAAGTTCGGACGCGCCAAGATACAGCGGCCGCACTGTACCTATGTGGTAACTACAAAAATCTTTGCAAAACTTTTTTTGAAGTTATACCAGGCCTGTTGCACTCCGTATTTTAGCTATGACATTACAAGTACATGCCACCTTCGACCATAGTAACTAATTCAGAAAATTCATAATGGCTGTCATACGTTCGTAATCTATCACACATATTAAAAAATTTAACTTTCAGAAAAAAAAAAAAAATTATCATACACCAAAAAAAAGACAAACTTCACATTGCCAGAGAGGATAAGCGATAGTGTTTGAAAGTAAGGCAACTCATTACACGTTTTTGATTAGCGCTGTGCAATCTGAATTACACTTTATTGCGTTGGAGCAAGAGTCGCTATTTAATTAATTGATTTTTCGGAATTTTTCTTAGTGCACCTTCTGTAATTATTTATAAGTACTATTATTTCTTCTCACAACAATTCAATTATCACTTGCTTCGGTGAAGGAAAACATCGTGAGGAAACCTGCACACCGGAGAGTTCTCCATAAAGTTCTCAAAGGTGTGTGAAGTCTACCAATCCGCACTTGGCCAGCGTGGTAGACTATGGCCTGTACCCCTCACATTGTGAGAGGAGACCCCGAGCCCAGCAGTGGGACAATTATGGGTTGTTGCTTTGCTTTTGCTATTATTTCTTCTGTGGTTATACTTCTTTTAGGTGCGTTATGAAATAAATCGAATAAAAGGATGAGAGTGAAATTTTAAGATTTGTGGACACAAAAGGTGACAAAAAACGTCGATTTATTAACGCGCGTTATGAAAACATGATTATTATTATATTTATTATATTGTTTTTTTTTTATATAATTGTTACAATATTGTTACAATATTGTTTTTTAATATTATTTTTCTTGAATTTTTTTTTTTTTGAATTTTATTGATGCCAGAGAAGTATAACTTTTAACGCGCGTACGTTTATGTTTTTTTATTCTTCAACAAGGATCAACTTATTCAGGAGACATGTTCAAGATGTTTTACTTACGTATGATACGGTTAAAAAATTCATCTTTGCCATTATGATAATCACTTGGATGTAAATAAGGGAATGTCCAAAACAATTTGTAATATGCAGCAGTACCTGAAGACGTGAAGTTTTATATTATGGTCTATACTTCAAAAGAAAAATCTTCAAATTCTAATTTACGATCTTTTACTCACCGGCATTTGAAAGTTAAATTTAAATATTTTAAATGCCTCATGTATTTTGACGTATGCAAGAAACATTTTTCTTATGTATATTTTGGATTTCACCCTATTTTTCATTAATTTAATTTCCTCTATCCATAATTTGAAGCACTTGTTAAGCAATTTAAGTACGATTATTGGGTAAATAATACTAACATCCAAATATATCAAAGAAAACACATAAGATATTTCTCTTACGCTTATTTCCACACTCATTATATCCACGTGAGTTGTAAATAATGCAAAATCAATAACTAAAAATAGTATGACACTCAACAAATTTTCTATAATAATTTTATTAAGAAAATTCTTTTCATGATTAAGGATAGCAAAACAGGATTGAATATTCAAAATAAGTTTAACGTTATTCTTAGTATTGAAAATGTTAACGATACAAGAAAATATAATAGCAATAACACACAAAAAAGAATGGAAAAACAATAAAAATAGCAACCAATGGTTACTGCGGTGAATAGTGCCAAATCTAATAAAATGCAACACTTGAAATATAACAAAACTTAGATGTATCAGCAGGGAGATCACAAAATATATGAAGGTTCTTGGTTGAATAAAGTTATTTTGAATTCTGTATTTAGACAGGAAGAATAAGTTATCCATCATATACAATGGTATCAGAACCTTCTTCATTTTCGCATCTATATAATTATTTTCTAGGCTAAGCTTTCTCTTTTTCAAAAAATTCATTGTGTAGTCTTAGCTTCCACGAAGTGGGTAATATTCTGAAACGAGAGTGTATAAAATTAACTTAAATGTATTATTTAATTATACGTATAAATTACCAGAAGAAAAAAAAAATTGAGCAGGTTTAATTAGTTTTGAAAAGAAACAAGCATAGTGTATTCTTATTTTTTCAATATTGTGTTATACATTTAATAAAATAAGTTTCTTTGAATTTGATGTTACAAAATAAATAATTTAAAGGTTCTCACTTGTTGTATCTGTTTTTACTCTTCTTTCTGCCACCATAAATGTATTTGAAAACTAAGTTAAAATGTAGGAAGACTACTTATAATTATCATTTTCATTACTGTAAAATCATGTTGTTTTATTTTGTAACAATTTCTATGACTCCTGTTGATACTTATCACCACAATCATCAAATTGATTCTCACTTCCATTTGTATTATAACCTGCTACATTAACACGATTAAAATTTTCCTGGCTACCTAATACTTCGCTCATAATACGTACGTAAGTCCCACGACAACATTAGTAAAAATGAAAAATGGACGTCGCACATCACAATAATGTCTTTAAAAGTGAAATTTTACTTGATAATGGTGTCGCCAATCAATTTCAGCAGCTTTTCAAGCCTTTATACATACTTAGTATCATATTTGGCTTGCGTAAATTTAATCTTCACGATAACTTTGTCACACCCAATATGAAAAGAGATCTAATTAGCTGTGTTATCGGAATGCTCATTATGTATTCATTGCTCTACTTTACTTTGAAGTTCTTCGCAATAATATTTGATAGCCGGATCGTTTACGCTATGTATTTTGTTACATATCTTCAATATGCTATTAACTATACCTTCTTATGTTTCTTGAATATCTTTGAGGGGCAAATTCACGTCGATCTGTTGTTGAATCTTAATAAAATTTGGAAGACTTTGCCAAATAGAAACGACGATACAAAAGTCAAATTGGTATCTTGGATTTCTACTTCGGTTCTTGCGTCTTTTTATTTTGTGTTCATAACAGTTAAGTTAATATTAGATCCATTGTGGGTTTGGACAAGAGCGATGTTTATTCTTTCAACTTTAATTTTTGATTTGGAATTTTTATATTTATTGTTTGTCACTTATTACTTAGCTTGTAAAGTTAGTACATGGCGACGAGTGTTAAGTGTTAAGAGAATCAATCTTGAAGGAAAAACAAGTAATGAAAATGCCGAATATGAACTAAATAAATTATTTTCGATATACGAAATGATAGTGAATGCTTTAGAGTTAACCCGAAGATCTTCACAATGGACGGTACTAAAATAAATCAACGCAGTTGCTTTATAATATTTCTATCATAATTTAAGTTTTAAAAAGTAGAAAATTATTTTGCTTAAATTTCTTTCACAGATATTATTTCATTTTGTAATTTCGTTTTGTCAAGCACTATCTTACATAGAAATTATGATACTTTGGAGTAAAAATAATTCGGTAACTATCTTTTCAATTCATCTCTTATAATACAGAATTTTCTTAACATGATTTGGCAAACAAAAATATTCATATTTTTTTTCTGTTACAGATTGATCCAGTAGTCGCCTCAAGCCATTTCTTTGGTGTAGTATTATGGGTAGTTAAAAGCCTTGTCGTAGAAACAGTTTTATGTATATCTTCTGAGAATCTATACCAACAACTCGCGGCATCCCAGGTTGAAGTTATACTACATTTTGGTCATCACTCTACTGGTTAATGTAAATTTAATATATTATATGATAGTGCTGTATTTGTAAAACATTTTTAATATGAATATAGCTCGTGGCTCAAATTCAGCTAACTGACAATAGACTACTACTTTAATATCGGAATTAAGGATTAAATAAATTAAGTCGTAGAAAAATTCCCAAGTTTCAAGCAAAAAACTTAAATAAGAGTTTAGCTATTCAAGTCACTTTAGATTATGTTCCACTGTTTTTTTGTAAAAAAATATGCTTGCTTAAATTATGGACTTTAATTAATTTTGTCGACAATAACTAAAGCACGAGCGTATTAAATGTTAATCTATACTAATATATAAAGAGAAAAGATTTGATTTTTTGTTTGCATTGAATAGGCTCCGAAACTACTGAACCGATTTCAAAAATTATTTCACTGTTAAGAAGCTACACTATCCCCGAGTAACATAGGCTATATTATATTTTCAAAAAATTAGGGATCCTTAATAAAACTCCAATAAGGTGTAAAAAAATAAGAAAACCGAAGCAAAGCGAGGGTGGTTACTCGTATTATAATAATGACATAAAATAATGTTTCAGGCATATTGAGAAGATTCAAAAAGAATGTTTTGAGACTAAGCGCCGTCCGAGTAGTAAATCTGAGTCCATGGCGAATCTTCTCCGTGGATGCTGGACTACCTCTCCGAATGTTGGCGTTTCTTGCTAACTACATCATAGTCTTAATACAGTTTGCATTTTTATAAAAAAAATACTAGCTGCCCCGACAGACTTTGTTCTGTCAAAAGTTTTTTTTTACATTAATTATTTTTGTATGCTGTATCATAAAAAAATAAAAACAAAAAATTTTGTCAAAAAAATAAAAAAAATTTAGGGGTGGACCACTCTTAACATTTAGGGGGATGAAAAATAGATGTTGTCCGATTCTCCACCCTAGCCGATTTGCACGCTAAGATTCACGAAAATCGGTCGAGCCGTTTCGTAGCAGTTCAACTTCTAACACCGTGACACGAGAATTTTATATATTAGATTATAAAACTTGTTATTACCTATATAGTTATGTTAATAAATTGTATACTTACTTACAGTATGTAAATTTGCTAATTATTTACAGTAAAGTAAATACACTAACGAACGTTACTTCCACTGTATTCTTTCTTCCACCATTAATAAAATTTGGCTTCTAATTGTAATGTGTATTTTTAATAGATATTTATTGAATTAGTTTTTACATCATCACAACATTTCTTATAGACAGTGTAAGCAAATTAAGTTAATATCTAATATTACTTTTATAGGATTATTACTTAACCCGAAGTACGTCATAGTTATTGTAGGAAAAGGCTGTACCCTTTTATACACTTCACTATTCGTTATTAATGGTTCAAAACTCACTCCTTTAAGTGTCTTCAGAAATAATATTTCCATACCACTTTACCAAACATAAAAAATAGTTTTACATAATTTATTTCATCAAATCAAAATGTTTGAACCGGCTGTACGAGTGTACTCTTTAGACAAAACTATTAAGAACATTCTGTATCCTCTAAATCTAATGCAGTGTATATATTTCGTTCCGAAGTATAACGTCATTGACAATACTATTGAAGTTAATGGCATGCTTCGTAACATTGTTTGTTTTGTTGGTACGACAATTATAATGATTTTACATTTAATTTGTTGTATTTTAACAATTGCTGAATATAATGTTGCATATACTTTTTTGACATATGTCAAAATTTTTGATTTCTTTTACTACAGTTTTGGATTCTATTTGAGCTATTTCATAACTTTGTTCAATGGAAAATCTAATGTACGGCTGGTACTGCTAATTCAAAATATAGTTAAAAATTCCTTTTTTTTCAAACATAACTTTTATTTGAAATTCAACATCGTCACACGAATTCAAGTAATGTTAATTTTTATTGTTCACATCACCATAATAGGTTTTCAATATTTTGAAAATAATTTGCGATTCAATTTTGAATTTATTATTATAATGATAATACCTCATTTTGATATGAATGTTATATATGCAATAAGAATGATTAAGTTATTACGAATGATCGTGTTAGCTTGGAATTGTGAAAGGATATATATTTTGGATCATTTGGAAATTAAAAGAAACTCAAATATAAGTAAAATAGCTTGGAAGAGACTTACTGATTCTTACAAAGATATTTTAAATGCATTTTTAATATTTAAAAAAGTTTTCAATGTTATGGTAATGGTAATTACGAAAATTTCATTAACGATTAATTTTGTCTTAGTAGAAACAATTATAGAAACTGATATTTTTTGCAGATTCTTTATTACCTCGTGGAAAGTTTTATGCATTCATTAGTATACATTCAGATCTTGATCGAAACATGTTTCTATTATAACCCAGTAACAAATGTGTTCGTAAGTATTTAACAACGAGAACCACCCTCGCTTTGCTTCGGTTTTCTTATTTTTTTGCACCTTGGGTTACATTATTGGAGTTTTATTAAGGATCCCTAATTTTTTTGAAAATATAATATAACCTATGTAACCCGGGGATAGTGTAGCTTCACAACAGTGAAAAATCGTTTCAGTAGTTTCGGAGCCTATTCAATGCAAACAAAAAAATCAAATCTTTCCTTTTTATATAGATGACGAAAACATGAAGTTTTGTTTGATAAAATTATCTATATTCTGTGTAAAGTACCTAATGAAATGCATTATTTTTATTACGTTTTCGTTGTCGGCAAACAAGCGAACGACCTACCTGATGGTGATTGGTCACCGATGGATATTAGTACAGAAGATATAATAGTACTTATATATGAGTAAAATCAGAGGTTATTTCTGGTGGTATCTAGCCTTGCGGGTATAAATTCAACAATCGTCAATAGGAGCGATTGGTCAGTTTGTACCCTACAAGCTTTTATTTATTAATTATTCCCATAAATGGTATGGCCTCAGAAACATTTCAAATTTAGAATTTAACACATAAAAGAAGATTTAAAATTTTCCAGCCATATTCTCCACCTGTCACTGTGGGCATAATGCTTGCTTGGATTGTAAAGAATATAACATGTCTTACTGCTCTGAGTTACGAATGTGAAATGTTTTATATCAGCTTAAATAACACCGATGTTACATGTTTACTTATGATGAAGTCAGAAACATGTTCAAGTGAGTATAAAATAACTTATTGTGTTGCTTTTCCTAAGTTTTTCCCACTACTAATTAGTATGTATATAATATCTTCCGGAGTAATTTTATCTTCACCTAATATTAAGAGATCGTCTACCTTAAAAATGAACGTGGTGGCATGTTATATGTTATTACGTACTAGCTGATCCAGCGAACTTTGTATCGCTTATTTTTTTCTAAAATAAAAGTAGCCAATTTTACTTCTTGTTACATCAGCTACCTGCCAGTGAAAGTCCCGTCAAAATTGGTTCAGCCATTTCAGAGATCAGCCGGAACAAACAGACAGACAGACAGAAAGACAGACAGACAGACAGACAGACAGATAGACAGACAGACAGACAGACAGAAAGATAGACAGACAGACAGACAGACAGACAGACAGACGGACAGACAGACGGACAGACAGACAGACAGTCAGTCAGACAGACAGACAGATAGACAGACAGTCAGACAGACAGACAGACAGACAGACAGACAGACAGACAGACAAAAATTGTAAAAATGTTGTTTTGGTATATGTACCGTGTATACATCCAAATGCTTAGTAAAAAGCGGTTAATTTAATATTACAAACAGACACTCCAATGTTATTTATTTGTATAGAGTACAGATTATATAGATTAGTGGAAATATTTCAGAAGAAACGAAAGCAGCCTGTAAGACGGTCCATCGAGCGACTCGCGGGACGTTTACAAAGATGGAAGCCTGTAGGTTGGTCGTGGTGGACTCCAAGATGTCGCTCCACCTGGTCAACGGCCTGGCGATGAACACCATTGTACTCTTACAATTTGCTCTCAATAAGTTCTTGAGTAACATAAGTGGGGAGATTAGTCTAGACTAAGCACTTACTTGTAACCTAGATTTACTATTTTACATCATAAATCGTATCATTAAAGCAGTAATTATTTTATCAGATACAGATATAATTTACTGGTTTGCAAATTTTGTAATTTTGTTTGACGATATTTACTAAAGTACACAAAGTAGATTGCAACTTATCTGCAAATTTACGTGTGAACTGTAACTTGGGAATTAAAAAATGTAATAAGCGACTTGCTTCGCGGCATTGTAATGTTTATTTTCAATTTCTTTAAGCACTTCATAAATTACCAGATGGTATACCAGCGTTTATTTTTAAAGATTGCAGTATAGTGCTTGCGAGACCGCTGCAACACATTTTTAATGTCTGCCTTAAATTAGCGAAATTCCCGAGTCAGTGGAAAATCACCCGTGTAATCCCAGTTCCTAAGGGCGTAGCTGGATCGGACATTACCGGTTACCGACCAGTGGCAGTGCTGTCGACGCCGGCGAAGGTGTTCGAGTCCGCAGTCCAGTCCAGCATTCAGGCGCAAGTGCGCGCGCACCTATCGGACGCGCAACACGGTTTTCGTTCTGGCTACAGTACTGCCACTAATCTACTCAATTTTATGACACAAGTAGTGCCTTCGGTAGATGCTGGTGAGCAGGTCGATGCTGCTTACTTCGATTTTAAAAAAGCATTTGACTCAGTCGATAACGATGTCTTGTTAAGTAAGCTAGCGAACATTGGATGCACGCCACATCTCTTACACTTCTTTGTAAGTTACATGGAGAATCGTCAGCAATACGTAGACTTTAATGGCGTAGAATCTGACTGTTACTATACCAGGTCAGGAGTGAGCCAGGGCAGCAATTTGGGGCCTCTCGAATTTGTGATCATGATTAACGACTTACCACAAGTCGTTAAATATAGCACGTGCTTACTATTCGCAGATGACCTCAAGTTGTTGCTTCCAGTCAAGGACAGACAAGATTGTGAACGGCTACAGCATGACATTGATAGGGTATTGCAATGGAGTCGTGAAAATAAATTATATTTTAATACATCCAAATGCACTACAATCACATTCACGCGTGCTCGAACTCCATTGCATTACGAATATACGATGGATGCTGTGCCTTTGCAAAGAGTCTCAAAGGTCCGCGATCTGGGAGTGTGTGTCACAAGCGACTTAAACTACCGGGACCATGTAAGAAACATTTGTAAGAAGGCATACAGGAACTTGGGATTTGTGTTAAGACAAACGCGCGGCTTTACCAACATAGCCACGCTCAAGGTGCTGTATGACTCACTGGTCAGGAGTCATCTGGAACACAGTGCAGTCATATGGTCTCCTTATGAAGCTAAGTACGTGACTATGTTGGAGCGGGTCCAAAATAAATTCATGAGGTACCTGTATATGCACTTGTACGGGGTTTACCCATTTTACCCACTTATGTACCCCACGCTATTTGTGCTGGGAATGGTTGGGTACAATGAACTGAGAGTGCGTCGGGAATATGCTCTTATTGCATATATATGCAAACTTCTGCGTGGTATAGTCCATAACCCAGGTTTGTTGAGTTCTCTTGGCTTAAACGTACCGGAGCGCTACATCTGGAGAAGACGGCAACCACCACTGCTAGCTCTACCCACAGCCAGGACCAATATGATGGCCAAGGCGCCTATTTCTCGAGCAATTAATACGCTCAACCGGGCTCAGGACAGACTAGACTTATTTTCGTGTCACCTGAGTGAATTCGCGAAGGTGATATTATATTTATTATGTTATGATAGGTAATAAAGTTATTATTTAGTTGTAGTTTTAAGCTTTTGTAGTAAATATTTAAAAGTTTAATTTATAAGGGCCACTCTGTCGCATTGGGTTTTAACCTGTAAGGATAGATGTGTGTGATAAATAAATAAATAAATAAAAAATAATACTAGTTTTCTGGATCCTTCATGTTATTACGAATGTAAGACAAATAAGTCAATATTAAAGTTAATACCTTTATGACTGTTACATTATACAGTACATGCTAAGTAATAACATTTGATTAACGTATACGGTGTACTTCACTTATACTTATTAATTGTTCAGAACTCGTGCTTATAAGTGTATCTCAAAATTACTATAACTATATTATCAACATCCTACTTTTAATTATAGTTTTAAAAGAAAATGTCTGCATCGGCCGTACACCATTTAGATAAAACAATTAAGAACATGCTTTGGCCTCTAAATCTAATGCAGTGTATAATTTTCGTTCCAAAATATATAGTCGTTAAAAATACTATAAAAAATAATAACATACTGTCTAACGTTATTTGTTTTGTTGGCATAACACTTATAATAATATTACATTTGATTCGTTGTATTATAATAATTGGCGATTTACATGGCTGGAATATTACTTTGAGGTTTATAACAATTACTGATGTCTTTTATTACAGTTTTGGATATTATTTGAGTTATTGTTTAATGTTGTTCAATAGTAAATCCAATGTACAGCTAGTATTGCTCATTCAAAATATTACAAAAGATTCTGTTTTTTTCAAACAGAAGTTTTATTTGAAATTCAATACCAGTACTAGAATCCAAGTTACGCTAATTCTTGTTTTTTATATCTTCATAGTATGTTTTGAATGCTTTAATCACTATTATCGTTATTACTGCGAAGCTTTGATTTTATTCTTCCTGCTTCATTTTGATATGAATGTTATATATGCAATGAGCATGATTAAATTATTGAGATTAATTATATTAGCATGGAATTGTGAAAGAAAATGTATCTTTGATAATCTGGAAACTATACAAAGCTCAAATAAAAATAAAACAGCTTGGAAAAGACTTACTGATTCATATAAGGATATATTAAAAGCTTATCAGATATTAAGAAACGTTTTTAATATTATGGTAAGTAAAAGTATTAATAGATACCTACATTTGTTTTATCAGTGAGAATTATATTAGGTACATACATTTTAAAATTTGTTGCAGATTCTTTATCATATTGTGGAAACTTTTATGCATTCATTAATCTACGTTCAAATCTTAATTGAATTAAGTTATCGTTATAACCAAGTAAATCAAAGAATTGTAAGTATATGATTGCAGCAGAAATCAGTGACAGTCCAGTAGTCTGAACGTCAGGTTTTCACAACGCGTTGCCTTTAACCTATTAATGGCCCACTACTGGGCACAGGTCTCTCCTCTTGAGGAGGCCTAGGAGCATACTCCACCACGCTGCTCCAGTGCGGATTGGTGGAGTGACACAACGTTGACTCAAGTTCAAATCCAGCCCATAATTTAAATTTTTTCTTAACTTTGATCTTTTTTCTCAAGGGCTTTGACCTTCTAAAAATATTGAGGTTGGTTTTAAGAAGTCTTAGGATTTTTAAAAGAGAATGGAAGACAGAGTATTCTGGCATAAGAGTTAAAGGCTCACTTAACAGAATTCTAAATTGACATATATCTAATAATTAAGAAAATATTCTAGATATATTTATTGTATTTTCTTTAAATTTTCTTATATTTTGTTAATTTTCCAGCCATTTTCTCCAAAGCTTCTAATCATCATAATGTTATTTTGGATTTCAAAAAACATAATATGTCTATGTGCTCTAAGTTACGAATGTGAAATGTTTTATAGTAGCATCAGAGACACCCAAATGACATGTTTACTCATGATGAAGTCGGAGACATGTTCGAGTTAGTATAAACACACACATATTAACAGTTTTATTTAGCTTATCCTGTTCATTGATGTGGGTAAAATCTTGCAAGCCTAATGAGAGAGTAGTAGATGATAAGTGCTATCTGTAACTGTGAGTAGAAAAAAAACACCTCAGAGTTTTTTGCTGCTTCTTCTCCCGGGCCCCCTCACAGTAGGGCCTTGTTAAGCATTGGCGTAGCTTGCATGACTTTCAAAAAGTGTTTGTAAACCAAACCAATTTTGAATAAAAACATTTGATTTGATTTTATTTCATTTATACCTACTTTCTTTTATCTTAAGGAGTTGAAATTTTACATGTTTCTTTAAGACGAGTCGTTTGGCGGCTGACTCAAGAAAAAGGGTGGTATCTATCCAGCCGAACACTGGAGAAACAATAATAGTAGTAGGTCTGATGACAATGGATTTTTTATAATCATGACTTGATTAGGTTAGGCACTTATGCTCGGTTTACACGAATTAAGTAGTTAACTAAATTTTAAGTAAATTAATACGTGTAAACGGACAATTTAGTAGTTTAGTAATTTAGAAGTTTAGTAATCAAGTAGACAAGTAATTAAGAAATTTTTCTGTTTTCTGTTAAGTAGGTGGGCGGGGCTTATCACTTAACACGTTTGGACAGGCACTTTTTAGTTAAAATTTAGTAAAATGCTTAAGTAATTAAGTAGAATTGTATGAACTAAAGAGCTTCACTAAATTATTACGTGTGGACGCACACTAAAAATTATTCACTTAAAATTTAGTTAAAGTTTAGTTAACTACTTAATTCGTCTAAACCGAACATTAGATTGGGCTCCAGACGAGGGAACTCCATAAAGTCCGGTTTACACGCTTTAAGTAGTTAAGTAGATAAGTAAATTTTAACTAAATTTTAAGTGAATAATTTTTAGTGTCTGTCCACACATAATAATTTAGTAAAGCTCTTTAGTTCATACAATTCTACTTAACTACTTAAGCATTTTACTAAATTACTTAAGTATTTTACTAAATTTTAACTAAATTTTAACTTAAAAGTGCCTGTCCAAACGTGTTAAGTGATAAGCCCCGCCCACCTACTTAACAGAAAATAGAAAAATTTCTAAATTACTTATCTACTTGATTACTTAACTAACTAAATTACTAAACTACTAAATTGTCCGTTTACACGTATTAATTTACTTAAAATTTTGTTAACTACTTAACTACTTAATACGGTTTAGGCGCAAAATGTCCTTTTCGCGAAATGTCCGGCGGATGCAAAATGTCCTATTCGCAGAATGTCCTATTCGCAGAATGTCCGATTTGCAAAATGTCCTATTCGCAGAATGTCCGATTTGCAAAATGTCGTTTTCTCAAAATGTCCTACGTGTAAACCGAACATAACGGTTACAGGACAGTAACTTTTTTTTGTATTATTTATAACTTAGGTTGACACTATAATACCGTGTATTTACTTTGAAACAATCTACTTTTTTCCATTATCTATGATTTTGACTTTATTCCAGAGCATGCAAAGGCAGCTTGTAAGACGGTCCACCGAGCGACTCGCGCGATGTTCAGACCTATGGAAGCCTGTGGCCTCGTCGTGGTGGACTCCAAGATGCCTCTCCACCTGGTCAACGGCTTGGCCATGAACACCATTGTACTCTTACAATTTGCTCTCAATAAATACTTGAAATACATAAGTGGCAAGATTGCGATGAACTAAATTTGATTTGATTTAATGATTTGATCCAATTTTTTTATCATGTAAAAATATCCTGTACATTCAGTAAGATTGCAAACTAGTGTAAGATATTCTCACGTAATTAATAATTATAATTATAAGCTTTCGTTTTACTTGCCTTCTTAGTTAGTAAATATTATGTGTCAACTCTTACAAGCTTAATTAAAAGTACTTCCTCTTATCCTAAGGATTTATTTTTCCTTTTATTACATACTAGCTGTTGCCCGCAGCTTCGCATGCGGAAATTATGCTTATCATATTTGTACCCCTTGCAGAAGAAAATTTAAAAACAGATTAATTTATATTGAAGTACTTATATTTAGGAATTTATATACTGAAAGGTACGATATGATCACAAATCATTTCTCCGGGAATGAATTTTGAAAAATAAACAACATTAGATAACATTAGTTTTTTCTTTTTCATGAAAAATTTTGAAAAATTCGAAAACATGTATTTCATCAATTAAATAAGGAATGTTTGTTGCAAAAAAGCAAATCGTTGATATTTCAAAATATTCCACACTAAGTTTCATCTTGTTTCCGGTGAAAACTTTTAATTTTATCGGGACAAAAAGTTTTTTAAAACGTGATCCAAAGTATGAGGAACAACATAACTAATTTCCGTCGAAATCAGTTCAAGAGTTTTCATGTAATGCCCGAACAGACAAACAGATAGACAAACAGACAATAATTTTAAAAACAAATTTTTTGGTGTTCTAACACGTTATTGAAGTGCCCCTAACCGAAATTTTTAAAAATATTTAATATACAGAAAAAATGGCTCTTGAGTTTCATTAAAAAAAACAAAAAGGTTCCATTAATTCCATCCATCCAGGAGTTACATATCTTGTTTCCAAGTAACACCATCAGATCCTAAATGGATCAATGATGAACTGGTTTTACGATGTCAACATGAACAGTACAAATATCTTTAAAAACGGTTCTGTTGTTTCCATCCGGGCACTTACACTCCCTCTCCCTCTCCCGCTCCCATTCCCTCTCCCACTCAAACTCTCTCTCTCTCTCTTTCCCTCTTCCTCTCCCGCTCCCTGTCCCTTTCCTTCGCCTGTTCACGGTCCCTCTCCCGCTTCCAGTTCCTCTCTCGCACTCAGTCCCTCTCCCGCTTTCTGTCCCGCTCCCTCTCCCGCTTCCTGCCCCTGTCCCACTCATTCCTCTCCCGCTCTCTGTTCCTCTCCGTCTCCCTCTCCCGCTCCCCGGCCCTCTCCCTCTTCCTGTCCCTCTTTATTACATATTGCTTAAGTTGCAATGACAATGCATTTAATTACAATGATTATATTAATTACCACTAAACAATTTCTTTACAATAAAGGAACTATACTGAAAAGAAATTTCCTCGACGTATAAATGAAACACTATAATAACTCTTTTAAACGCTTTTTGTAACACTGTTATAACACCAGTTCACTATCTCTGAATCACTCGACACTGAGTTCCAAAATCAACCACACTTCTGTTTGCAAAGGCTTTTTAAACAGTTTTATCCCTCCACTGTCCAAGTCTCAATTCCTTTTGCTCTAATTTTTAAATATCATACTTCCGCTGTAATAAAAAAAATGTATTTTTTTTTTTTTTTTATACCGAATAAGTTAGTGCTTGACCACAAAACCACCTGATGGTAAGCAGTAATGAAGCCTTGGATGGTAAAGCACACTAACTTTATTTCCGGTTGATTTTACTTGGCATTGGATTACAATAAATGAAAAATAAATTATCGAAATATTTTGTAAAACTCTAATTAAAATAAATAAAATCATGACAACAATAAATCACATTTTAAATGTGAGGTGGTTTTGTTAAAATTCTTTCCACTCGAAGTTCGTTACAGATGCATTGTTACCGCTGAAGACAGATGGTTGCCTCTTGTAGAAATGCAGATTCAAAGGCCAGATCAAATTGCTAATAAGACAATTGTTACAAGGCAATAAATAGGTGATGCAGTGGTAAAGCGGTACTATATCATGCTTTAGCATTACAAACAAGGATTAGTAATTAGGATCTTTTTTTTGGAAACAGCCAGCAAATGAGCTGGCCATCCACCTGATGGTAAGAGACAGGACCATGGACAACAGCGACACCAAAGGCATCACTGATATGTTGCAAGAAAGAGAGAAGAGAAAAAAATTAAATCAGATTTATACTTAGTGGAAATTTTCTTGGAAAGCAAACTGCAGAAGAACAAGCGTGTAAGCAGCCACTTGGTTCAGCAGTCGCAGAGGAAGCGCTGCATCCACGTCTAGCAGTCCGAATGCAGTCATCTTACTGCAGCACACCTGGTTCACCTTGACTATGTTCTTCACTATACCCAGTTGTTCATTATCTGAAATCATTAAATTTAGTAATTTTATCATTTTTGGTTATCAAGCCTGTTGTTGAAATTGGTTTAGGCATCGTCTTGACTGACCTGTTTAATGGTACCTCTTGTACAATTTAAGCTGGCCCTTGGCGGCCTGGAACATTGACTCGATGCCGGCAGAAGAGGCAACAGTAATAGGCAACAGAAACCGGCCCACTACTTGGTGGAAGGGCTTTGCGTAAGGATTAGGTACATCGTCAATATTATTTGGTAACTTACCATCAGGTATCAAGTATTAGTGCTATTCGCAAGCCAGTCTTGTTTGAGTCAGTCGCCAAACGGATCGTCATGTTCCATTAATATCTATACAAATAATTTTAATGAATTTAAATTTCTAGGACTCGAATCCTCTTCGTACCTTGTAGCTGTGACCTTCAAACTGGTAAAGTTAACATAAACAGCAATAATTACCAACTGTTTTTAAAACTGACACTTGCAAAAGAGCACTCACGGCAGCTGGCATCAATAAGTAAATCTTCTCACAATAAATAACAAATACGCATAGCAATACAATTTTCTTAAATGTCCATCCAAAAACAGCTACTTCAATAAGGAAGTCATAGAACTGTAAAGAAACAGAAAGACTATCTACATCTTTAGGTGACGTTATGGCACAGATTACCCCCAATATATACCGCATAAGTCAAATTTTCTTAGAGTTTGAACTCACAAAATTCGGCGGAAGGTGCAGCTTCCGGGGGACAAAAAAATGCACTGTGATTGACTATTTCTAATTCATACTTGGTCTTGATGGGTCAGTATTGGTCGACACTAATGTCGTGAACATGCAAATGCACGTATTCGCACCCTTAGAATGAGAGTGACCTAACTCAAAAATTGGAATTTGTGGGAAATGAGCAAGAAAGTTTTCAAAAAAGTATATATCCATGAATAGAGCAATCAATGAAAGTGCCCGATTATTAGGTTGTCCTTTTCTTACTCATAATTCAAGCTCTTTTTCATCACAAGGTTTTAGGGTACGTATTTTAAGGTAAGTTTATAGCAAAAACAGAAATTACAGGAATTTTGAGTTACGTCACTTTCATTTTAAGGGTGCAGTATGTACGTGTTGGCGCGCGTCAGTTGCCTTGTATGCGGTATCTACTGCGGGTAATTTGTGCGTTATGGCGACAGCAACACGTCACACAGTGACGTTACGCCAACCTGAATCACGCTATCGAGGATTAAACCTCGATCATCGATAACCGCATCGGTTACAACAACGATTTGTCTAGCTAGATGATATTGTCTCACCTGACGGAAGATCTCCTTTTACCAAAACTTTGATCTCTTTGCCAGTTCTCAACCCATCCCCGATTTCTTGCATCTATGGACAGATTCGACAATGGACAGTGTCCTTAGGGTAACACCGAATTATTTTTCACTTTTCTAAAGGTTTTTTACATTTCTGGTTTAATATCCTAACCACTGAATAGAATACGAATATTAGCCCCAGTCACTCTACAGGTGACTATTTCAGAAAACAGTCCTTTCTTTGAAAATCGACCGTGTTTGTAACAGATTTGTGGGTCACTTTCATTTTTTTATTCCAATTGGCTTAGCTTCACTAATGTTTGAAAATAATTTTGAGTTGTTTTCTCCTTTCTATGTTCTATCACTTACCGAAGGAGAGTTCCATATTTTTTTGTGGTCCATTACTATCATGTATTGAATGTGGAAGAGAGCGTGCGTAAAACCGTCGATTATCTGAAATAATATCTGAACAAAAATTCTCATTATTAGGCGGAGTAGATAAATGCAATATGAGAAGAAGAATAAGACTCGGAAGGAAAGAAAAAAATTGAAGGAGGAAAGGAGAAAAACCAGAGATGTAACTACACAAATGGAGTTATTAAAGATGTTTATCGAATAATAGCATACCGTCACTTGAAATACAGATTTGGCTATTTCAAAGGCTTCTATCAGATCGAGATATGCTTTAAACATACTTTTATAATAGCACTTTTTATTTTCAGAAGCTAAACGTTTCTTCTTTACTTCAGTGATCCATAAATTAAAGTATAAAATTATAAATTGTAGTATTTTCGTCGCATAAATAATGTTTGCATCAAAATATATTACAGAAATTAAGTAGAAAAATTTGGAAACACTAAATTTTGGGTCAACGTAACGGCCGTGAATATACATGATGAAAATATATGTTAAAACGAGGCTCAACATATAGACCCAATTGGAAATTCTTAAACACGTCAAGGAATTGCCTTGATGGATTTTGAGAAAACTGTGAAGAGACTGAATTTTGATAATTATTTTAACATGGTGTTTGGTTTCAGTGATGTTAAAAACGTAACACGTGATTAGACCTCCTCCAAAGAAGAAAAAATTGAAAAAGAAAGTGAAGTACATGACATTGTTGTTATAGACATTGTGGATGTTTTCTTGCAAATACAAAAAATTGAAAATGATCGAAATAATTGTGCCAAAAAAGGAAATCGCGAAGTATGTTTTGGTCTTAGGATGTATAAAGTTGTTTCTAATAGTATATTTAGATTGGAAAAGAGTATACTCTATAATTGTTAGCGGAAGAAGTGATTTTTGAATATCTTTCTCGATAAAATTATTTTCTAAGTAACTTTTTTTGTTACTTATAAACTTCATATCGACGATAAGTAAACTCTAATAGCAATGCAATAATTTATTTTAGTTGTATTAGATAAATATAAATTGAAACAGAATTCGCGACGTGAACCCAATTCAAACTAAACGTAAGTTGGATAGTGAAACAAATTATTGCAAAAGCTTTGCCATCAATTAGATAATATCATTGGATCGATATGCATAAATGTAATGATTTTAATGCAGCCTACTTTTAAGTAATGACTCACTCATAAAGTCGGCGGTGTTATATTAATTATAGTACTGTTGCCACTGGCATGCATCTATATAAAGCTGTAATTTGGAATGAATGGGTATAAGTATATGTAGCAGAAGGGGTATTACTCGTATATGGTATTGATTATTAAATAATATTCCTTTTACCTCGCATCATGATACTATATTTCCAATTCTCTTAACGTTCACATCAATATTCCAATGTACTTCAACACTACGGGCTTGTTTCACAATCTTCAAGTAAGTCCGAAGTAAGCTATTCGTTGGTTAAGTTGACATTTCATGTATGTAAAATGACACTTTAACGTCAATTTAACCGGCGAATAGCTTATTCAGGACTCTACTTGAAGATTGTGAAACAAGCCCTACGTGATCAATAATAGATAGTCTTACGTATTTTCCAAATAGATTGACATATTCCTTATTCTAAATATTTAGTTTTTCTTCATGACTCTTCTCGTGTGACAGTATCTGTATCGGCCGATCGTTGTAGAACCAAAGAGGTCGCTCTCCGAAATATATATTTATAATATACCCTTCCAACTTTTTCAAGACCTTTTCAACTATACTCCACACCATACCCATAGGTATAGTTTCAAAATTGTAACAGGTCTGCATAGAACATTTTTCGATTCAGGGATCTATTTGTGAAATATTCGGCTTTAAAGTGCTAATTTTGGTTAGAGTCAAGTGGCTGATGCCAGCTAAATGGTAGGTGTTGGACATGTGAAAAAAATAACGCAGTAGTATATAATTATGATGAAATTAAAAGGAAATAGGTATATCACGTCCAGATTTGCTTATGTAGTTAGTAAGTAATAGCACAGAAGAAATAATAGTACTTATAATAGTAATAGGCATAGTCGATGACACTAAGACTACGGAACCCTACATTGCGCGTGGCCTGACACCGTCATCAGTCATCGTTATCAGTCATAACACCAATTTTTTTTAAATACAAAACGCTATTATAATAAATTCCTGAATAAATGTAATATGTACGAATATGCCAGTTATTTAGGATTTTTATTATGTACCTTGGCAAAAATAAGAAATTTATTACCCAGAGCGAAGCAAGCACAAGTTAATAGTCTAGTAAAAAGGAGCCGCCAATACCAATATGGGCAATCAAAATTACTAATTAATACTATTCAGACAATTTTTTCATTATTTATTACTCAACAGCAAGACAAGCCATAATATATTGTTTCTTTGATTAATTACTTAAGTTTTGTAAAAATAACACTACAATCGTTACCTTTGAAATTATTACACGTTTTCTTTAAACATTTTTAGAAAATGAAATCATCTACGGAACGATCTGGTTATATTTTAGATAATTTAAATCAAGAAATCAAAGACCTACTTAACCCTTTTACTTATATGCAGTGCCTTAATATATTTCCTAAATATGTGATTCGAAATAACGTTTACGCTGACAACAATTTTATTAACAAATTAAGAGTTATTATATCCATTTCCTCTGCAATTTTTTTCTTATGTTTGTCACCAATGCGCAGTTATTTCACCGTGAGATCTATAAACACGTATATACAGTTTTTTGAAATCATTTCTATCTTTGACGGCATCTACTACACACTAAGCTATATCTCAAATCTCCTCAACACTTGCTTGCAAAGTAAATCTGAAATCGATTTGATATTTATCATCCAAAAAATTTATGAAAAAATTAATATAGAAAATCGAAAAACATTCATTCCCTTCAAAATGATTTCTTGGTCTGTTGCTACTGCCATAAGTTTCTTGTATTTAATAATTGTGGCTTCGAATTTCTACACTTGGCGCAAATCACAATATGCCATTATGAGTTTAACTCCTATATTCTTCTTGCATTTTGATATGTACATTATTTACTCGTCTCGAATGATTAGAATCTTGACGAAACTTGTGGGGTGGTGGATTGAAGACACGCAATATGTGTCGGATAACTTCGCTGACTCAAAGGGATTCATGGAAACAAGATCTGGTTTAAACAGGTTGTGGAAAAGTATTTTTAATACGTACAGCGATATTTTGAAAGGTTATTCAGTTTACAAGAAGTTATTCCAATATACGGTATGTATTTAAATTTTATTGCTAGCAAACGTGGAAACTGCCCATAAGTAGATATGCTTTGGATTAGTTACAGATTTCATACGAAAAATACCTAACTCTCATACCTGTTCCAATATTTATGCCTCACCTGTATTTGAAAGATTTTACTATTTGTTCCAGTTTCTAATTTACGTAATCGATTTATTTGTGCATGCATTGATTTATGTTCAAACATCGATAGAAATAGCGCAAAGTGATGTATATAATGATTTGGTAAGTAACTATCATATATTACATAATATTATACATTTGGCTCGTTTACTATCATATATAGATACGTTTCAAGCTTGTGAAAGAAATAAGTAGGAAAATTTATTTGGAACTAGCTGTGATCCGCGACTTCGTCCGCGTGGTATTTAACAAAAAGTTATTTTTCAGTTTACGATGTGTACAACTTATTTATTTAAATCGAATATTATTAAATCTTTCAGTGATTCTATTTTTTTTTCTAAAATAAAAGTAGCCTAAGTTACTCCTTGTTACATCAGCTATCTGCCAGTGAAAGTATGGATGTTAGTTTCTCTTTCACGCAAAACTACTGACCGGATTTACATGAAATTTAGCACACAGGTTTAGCACACACGCATTTAGCACACACGTTAATATATTGTATCGGAATACGTGGATAAAGACGCGGGTAGAGAAATGGTAGAAAATAAATAATAGTAAAAAAAAACTAAAAAACACCCTTTTATACAAAATCCAGCTAAAAAATAGAAAATAAATTTGAATTAAGAATCGTGAATTAAAAGCGTGGGGTGCTTTTTAAGATATTATCCCTTCTACTCATTGACACCATGCACCCCACGCTTTCAATCGACGATTCTTAATTCAAATTTTGTATAAAAGCGTGTTTTTAAGTTTTTTTTAAGCTATTATTTTTTTTATTTTTTTTTGTTTGATTTTTTGAAATGAAATTTAGGTTTTTTCTTTCTTTCTTTCTTTTTAGGGTTCTGTAGGCAAATGGCAAAAAACGGAACCCTTATAGATTCGTCATGTCTGTCTGTCTGTCTGTCTGTCCGTTCGTATGTCACAGCCACTTTTTTCCGAAACTATAAGAACTTTCTCACAAAAATAGAAAAAAAACGCTAAATTTTGGGGGTTCCTCATACTTAGAACTGAAACTCAAAAGTTTTTTTTTCATCAAACCCATACGTGTTGGGTATCTATGGATAGGTCTTCAAAAATGATATTGAGGTTTCTTATATCATCTTTTTCTAAACTGAATAGTTTGCGCGAGAGACACTTCCAAAGTGGTAAAATGTGTGTCCACCCCCTGTAACTTCTAAAATAAGAGAATGATAAAACTAAAAAAAATATATGATTTACATTACCATACAAATTTCCACCCAAAATTGGTTTGAACGAGATCTAGTAAGTAGTTTTTTTTTAATACGTCATAAATCGTAAACCGCAATTTACCTCGATCAAAGTTACAACGAACTACAAGAACTTTTATATTATGTTACTTGCTGCTACGGAACCCTTCATGGGCGAGTCCGACTCGCACTTGGCCGCTTTTTTAAAATAAATATTGAATTGTCATCGGTCCTCGATAAGTCTATGAAGTTTGAAAGAAATCTCACCGTTTGAAGTGGGTCAAAATCAAGTCCAAAGGAGTCGTTTACAAGTTACAAACAAACAAACCTACAGGTGAAGATAATAATAATATAAAGTGTTCAATTAATGGTCAATCTCTGCATAAAATTACTAGTAAATCTTCTAGCCCTTTGCTAAAGATAAATGTTCCATGATTCCCTGAGTCCAAATTAATTTTCTCTTTGATTGAGATTTTCCTATAATTTTTTTCTACTCATAGTAGAACTCCACAATGATCAGTTGGACTAGGAAATATCAGTCCATCCATCCATCCATCAGCCTTTGTAGATCCACTGCTGGACATAGGCCTCCCCTAATTTAAGCTACTCTGTCCGGTCCTGAGCCTTTTGAATCCAGCGGATGCCCGCTGTCTTCTTCAGGTCGTCAGTCCAGGAAATGTCAGTAGCAATCCGATTTCTTTGTATGGTACATTCACATAAAATTTTGAAAATATAAATAATTTCACGAAATTTTGTCTTTTATTTTGCAGAATACTACGTCCTTGCTAACTTCATTATTCGTAGCTTTTTGGATATGTAAGAACATCGCTCTATTCTCGCAATTGTGTTACGAAACTGAATTGTTTTACATGAAAATTAAAGAAATAAACGTTGTGTGTGCTAATATCATGCAAAAAGTCACATGTACAGGTAAACCGTATCTTTTCTTAATAATAAAATTATCAAAGAAAGATAATTTTACAAGATTCCAAAATAAATTTCACAGTTGACCGTTATGTACTTGAATTGTGTATTATTATAATAATTATTACGGTGGATCAAATAGGACGTCTTTTATCTGAGATTGGACGGAGCATTATCAACTATTATTGAGAATGCGTTTGTCAAGACATTTAATGCAAGTTGTGAGTTTGTTGATAGGTCTGAAGATCATCAACGTACTTCGTGAAGAGAACTCAGCATATTTTCCAAGTCGTCATTTATTTTAATACATTTTATAACATTTAGGTATAAGTAGTTTATCCAAAGAAAGGTAACGTTATGAGTTTAAAACATGTTTTTTTATTTCAGGAACTATAAGAAACACTTGCAAAGACATTATTCGTATGAACGAAACAGATTTCAAGAAGATTAAAGCCTGCGGTTTGTTCGTAGTGGACGCCAAGTTGCCTCTAAAACTGATTGGTAATATCGGGAATTATAGTATCGTTTTGTTGCAATTCGCCCTTAAGCTGTAGTTGGATGAAGAATTATTAGGTACTAGCTGTATAATATACACTTACTTTTCAATATTTTGTTATTTTCAAGACATGCGATATAATAATCTATACTAATATATAAAGAGGAAAGATTTGATTTTTTGTTTGCATTGAATAGGCTCCGAAACTACTGAACCGATTTGAAAAATTATTTCACTGTTGGGAAGCTACACTATCCCCGGGTAACATAAGCTATATTATATTTTCAAAAAAATCAGCGATCCTTAATAAAACTCCAATAATGTAACCCAAGGTGTAAAAAAATTGGAATACCGAAGCAAAGCGAGAGCGGTTACTCGTTATTAATAAAATTCTACGTTTTGATTTTTTTTTCATTAGAAATTTCATAATTTCACACAGTAAGTGGTCACTTGCTTTTTAAGGGTAGTAGGTTTTTGTTATAGACTCTTAAATGTTACAAAAAATAGTGGATACATTATTTTTTTAGAGCATTTAAATCGTGTCTCATTATTTTTACTCAGAAAGTTAAATACAAATTGTTGGAATCGGCGGATATCAAATAAACTTTGAGGGTCCAATTCCAAAAACGCTGAAACACGTATTAATTAACTTTAATCACGGACCTAAAAAAAAGACGGACATAATCCCAAGAACAAATTCAGTGAAGCACCCATAGGAATACCAACTCTGTATTCGTACAAGTACACACACCCACACATTGACACCATACGGCTACGACATTGACACCATCGCCAATCAAAAATTACAAAATTACGCACACATGGTAAGCGAGCTGTCAGCTGTCAGCTTCACTCTCGATTAGACAAGGTTACGTCTGTTCTTTTTTTATGTCTGTGACTTTAATCAACAAGATAAATCTCAGTTGTCGTTGGATCCAAAATCAGCGGATTTGCAAACAAATTTTTTACCCCTATTAACCTCCTTTAAGGAATGTTTTTTCTATCACTATTTATCACAGAAAAATCCAGATGCAATTCGCCTTTTTTACGTTATAAAAGGAACCTGTGCTCAAAATTTTAGCAATTCAGCTCCAGCTGGCCGATGATATGAGGAGGATGGCAGGACTTTGCCTGTAATATTTTACCTACATGAGGCCATCCATAAATTACGTCACACGTTAGGGGGGAGGATGGGGGGTCGATGTAGTGTGACATTGCGTGACAAGGGGTGGGAGGGGGTCCTAAATTTCGTGACGTCACAAAATCGAATTCAAAATCGAATAATTGGTATGTACAGGTAAATATTAAAAAATAATTAATGGAAATAAAACTTATTTCGGAACTGCTGTTTTAATTCAATAATTTCTAGGTGTAAAATTTCATAATATATGACGTCACACTAGGGGGGAGGTCTCACAAATGTGACCAGCTGTGCCAAGCAGGGGGGGGAGGGGTCAAAAAGTCATGAAATTAGTGTGACGTAATTTATGGATGGCCCCTATTATACAGCGTCTCCAGTTAAGTTAACTAGCGATAATTCAAGAGCATAAAATCTTCCTATACTCTACTTCTTCTCCATCATCTGTCTCTCCAGCGCCATCTATGTGATTATTGTATTACTCGAAACCAAAGGGAGAAACTTGGAACATATTTATAATGGTTTGGACAGAAGAAACAAGATAATTTATATTTACTGCACGGATCTAAAAAAAAGACGGACGTAATCCCAAGAACAAATTCAGTGCAGCACCCATAGTAATACCAACTCTCTGTTCGTACAAGTACATACACCCACACATTGACACTTCACTGCTTCAATCGCGAATCAAAAATTACGCATACATGGTAAGCGGGCGGCCATTGCTATGCTTCACTTTCGATTAGACGAGGTTACGTCCGTCTTTTTTTCAGATCCGTGATTTACTGCTGTTATTTTATATTTATTTTTTGGGCTCGAACCTTTAAAGTACCTCAGTAGTGGGTAATGAGCACGTGGCTCTCGTTTTGATGAGGTTTAGAGGATAATGCTCCAGGTGCTTCAGTGCGGATTGATTTCTTTTATTATTTAGATTACAGTTGAATTTAAAACCCTTTGCCCCGTAAATGATTTTTATGAGCTCTCCACCTGATGGTATGTTTTTTTCTTTATTGCCTGTAGGACTGACGAAAAAGTAGACAGGCCACTGGCCACTGGTAATCCACGAATTCTGTATTAAGAATTAATATTTACTCATGAATATTTATTCATGAAAGAACAGTCAAATGTATCAAAACTGAATTTTTGATAAATGATAGAACTCAAATAAAAATCAAGAAGCGGGTCTATCATTTCCTTCTTGGCCGGCAACGCATTGGTGACGCCCCCGGTGTTACTAATGTCCATGAGCGGCGGTGATCACTTACCATCAGGCTGGCTAAACTAAAACGTCGATGCCATCAGGTGACCAGTCTGCTCGTTTGCCTGCTCAAGGCATAAAAAACTAAATCTGGATTTTAATACCTTTATTTAGGAAAATAATTTTCCAAATTGGTTGATAAATACAACCAGATGCGGTTTTTCCTTAGATAATTCAGAATAATATACGAGTACCAGTGAATTATATGTTCTACTAGAAACGCACGTTGGTATAAGCGAAGCGGCCGAGCACGAAACGAACGCGGCAGAGCGGGGGAAGGCTATGGTCATAGACACAGATAGAAACAGACATGCAACTGCCTTATTACAGATTATGTTGCCTAATAGTTTTTGCCCTCATGAGTAAAAAGCCCAATGCATACGTAACGGGCTTTTTCCCGTACGGGACGAGAAAAACATCATCGGCGACATACGGGCCACGTTCCGTACGGGATTCCGCTGCGTATGCACTATCGTATACATTTTCTATGAAACGATGAGGGTGCGAACACAGAATTATACGGATTAACGTTTCAGTTATAATCAAATGTACCTAACGACATAAAAACGCAATAAGATTTATTTCGTCTCTAATGCCTACAATAGTTCCGCTATGGAACTGTACGAGTACTCGTACATTGTGCTGGCGCAGCGTCCTTGTGCCAAGCGCGAGTGGCCAAGCTGGGCGCGTGGAGCCCGTGAACACGTACAAGACGTGACTTAGCAAGCGTCTGACACCAATAAAACCCTGTCAATTAGCAATACAAATTAGTGCATTAAACATCTAGAGTCAGCTCGGTCACGTGTTTTACTACCGAACCCCCCGCGGATACACTCACGGCGGCCAGGCTGCTCCTGCACTCACCAACCTCCTGATTGTACGAGTTACGCCGTACAGGAACATCTATACATTTTTAATCTATGGTCATGACGACATACGAGTCGTATGATTTTATTACTAGCGATTCTCTCTTTCGCACACATAGACGGATTGTTGTCGTGCAAACGAGATAGACCAGCGTCAGGTTTGTAACAATATGGCTGCCGACTATTTTGGATAAAATATTGGATGAAATCAAGAAATACCTTTTATTATGCTTGTTTTGTTACGAACTACGAAGTTTTTATCATTTAATCAATGAATAGTCATTAATACTTACTTAAATACTAGTATAAAGTATTATATAACACATCTACGTTGTTTTTGTCGCAGCAATGCGGCTGTTTTAACTCTGCGCGTGCTAATAGTACACTGCAACCGTTGTTGCCTCGTCAGGTATTGTCACCTGAACGCTCAATCTAGTAGAACATATAGATCGCTGACGAGTACGCATTGAATTCAATATTTGTCCGCTTAACATTTTAATAAAACCATAATAATATACCTTTATTATATTCTTTAAAAAAATGTTGTTACCACTGAAAATACATATAATTTCGACGCTAAAGCCTTTCCTTGTTTTTGAAGTCGTTTAAAAATTATAAAACAAAGAAAACACGCTTTAACAATTTAATTTCTTTGCTCAACACATAATAATTCTAACAGTAAGCCAAATCAATTGAGTACATAAATTCAGAGTATAGACACTAGAATATTTAGTAATTACGCGAATATAAAAAATCTTCATCATTCAATCCGAATTTCTCCTTAAGATTGTTTATCAGCCATGGATAGTCTATTTTGCCAAGTAAGGCCTTGGAGGAGTCATACGCCCTCTTTGTCATTCCCGATAGGATGTACATATTGTTCTGTGGACAAATACAAAATATTTATCAACCCAAAAGCACAACAAAAGTAGTTACGTAGATGAGGGGGGGATTGTCAATTTTCGTCTTAAAATTTCATTCTTTCTTGAATAATTTTAAAACTATCCATTGTAGAACTATAACTAAAACATATTTGGATACACACACGCTACGGTTTGCAAAACAGTTCTTTTTAATTTAGATTTGGTTAATTTTTTTTTTTTAATTAATTTATTTTCTGTTTTCCTTCGTGTTTGGGTCACAAAATAACACATTAGTCCTAAATTTCAAATCATTTGGTCCAGTAGTTTCAAAGAAAATTGGCTGTGAAGGGCGGTCGCCCAGACACATGAGTGATCCTACGAGTATAAGGTAAGTATAAGGGTATAAGGGTTTTTTGTTAGTCAATTGATACACTGAGCGTATGACACTTTTGTGTCACACAATGTGTGACTCAATTCAGTAAATCACTACCAATGAACTAATATACTAACGATCACTACTGACTTGATCTTTACCTTTTGACACATGATCGGAGTTCCATGAAGCAACTGGTTTGTAAACATCGCATTGCCGCACATTGCGTCGGACACATTGCCATTGGAGGTACACGCGCCTTCGGTGACATATAGTGACTCCTGGATTAACAAAATATATGACATAATCAAAAGTCTACCTAAAAAATGATTTCAAATAGGCCTACAAAAAGGACAATTAAAAAATATTACGTGTGTCAGCTCCGACGCACCGACTGGAGTTTAACGCCATCTAGTTTGCAATCGTCAAATCAGTAACAACGGATGATGATGATGATGATGATGTTTCACATCATCAGAATAGGATGTACCAAGATTTTTATTACCATTAAATGGCGTTGTTACCTACTGATCAACCAATCAACGCCATCTAGATTCTGTATCATTAGATGGCGTTGTTACTAATCAGCCATCCAACGCCATCTAGATTCTGTGTTACGAATTATTATAAACATAACGCATAACGTAACGGAGAAAGTTTGATTTTACTCCCTATAAAATTTTATACCGCGGGCTCGAATACGAAAATCGATAGATATGGAGTTAACCTACAATTATCGCTAAACATTATATCAAAATAGCTATAAAATTTTGAGGTGTTTCCTATAATCATCTTATACCCGTGCATCAAAACTGTATTTTGATAAAAATGAGACCAATATGGAAGATCCTTTCAAGTAATAAAAAAGTTTTCAAATCGGTTAGCAAGTGATGGAGATATGAGGTAACAAACTTTAGAAATAATACAATTGAAGTGATACTCAGACAGATACTCTTCTTTTGGCAGTCATAAAACTATTTTAGTAGTAGTTGTAGTATTTAAATACTGGAAAATTTAAGCATGTAAAACGTCATTGACCTATTAAATAGTAGACAACTACTTCGAAGAAGGAAATGGAATCAATACATCTATACAAATAAATAAAATTGGAGTGTCTGTTTGTAATATTAAAGTAACCGCTTTTTATGAAGTGTATTTGGATGTATACACGGTACATATACCAAAACAACATTTTTTACAATTTTTGTCTGTCTGTCTGTTTGTTCCAGCTAATCTCTGAAATGGCTGGACCGATTTTGACGGGAGTTTCACTGGCAGATAGCTGATGTAACAAGGAGTAACTTAGGCTACTTTTATTTTAGAAAAAAAATTGTTTGTTAGGCGATACCAAGTTCGCCGGGTCAGCTAGTATTCAATAAAGTTACTGACCACTTCCAAGTCATAATAATCGTTGATGTTCCCCGCTGTGCATTCCCCTTCGAGCTTCTGTTGAGGGTCAATACAGGCCCCTTTGGGTCCACTGGACCCCCAGTCGATATCGGTGAGGGTGCTGAGGAGCGCTAGGTCATTCAGTCGGTTGCCTAGAAAATACAAAATAATAATCTTTATTCACGGACATGAAAAAAAGATGGACGTAACCTCGTCTAATCGAGAGTGAAGCATAGCAAATCCGCCCGCTTACCATGTGTGCGTAATTTTTGATTCGCGATTGAAGCAGTGAAGTGTCAATGTGTGGGTGTGTATACTTGTACGAATAGAGAGTTGGTATTACTATGGGTGCTTCACTGAATTTGTTGTTGGGATTACGTCCGTCTTTAGGTCTATTGGTTAGTTTCGAGATCTTTTAGGTCTCCAACGCACCAGATGAAAGTTATTTGAAAAGGATGCCGCAGGGAACGTGTTAAACAAAACTTCATCGATCTTTATAGATTTCCTCAAAAAGCTGATTTTTTACACATAAAAAAGGTCTTAAAGTCGCAACGACGATAATAATTATGTAACTAATTTCTGAATTTAACTAGTCAGGTCAGTAAATGAAGCTACACCCTGATGGTAAGTCACCGTCCATAGGAAGTATTCACGTAAATTCTCGCACCGGGTGCTGGTAACTGGGTTTATCTGTGCAGGTTATTTTTTTTTTCTTTTTTTTTTTTTATACTGAATAAGTTAGTGCTTGACCACAAAACCACCTGATGGTAAGCAGTAATGAAGCCTTGGATGGTAAAGCACACTAACTTAGTAGAAGCCTATTCACTCTTGATTTGAAGACACCCACATTATAATCAGAGGGGAAAACCCACGCGGGCAATTTATTCCAGTCCCTTGCGGTACGTATAATAAAAAACGAAGCAAAGCGCGACGTCTGCACCGGGGGGGATATTGACAACAAAGAGAGGAATACTCGCCGTACGTCTGGATGTTCGATAGTAAAAAGGAGAGGGGGGAATTAAGTCATGTAATTCCTGCGCACACTCTCCAAAATGTATCCTATAGAATACTGAGAGGCTGGCAACTCTACGCCTGTGCTCGAGGCTTAGTAGACTAGACTCTACCAGCTTTGGGTCACCAATAAGCCTCGTAGCATGCCTCTCCATTGAATCCAATGCTGAAAGATGACATTTAGCTGCACCAGCCCAAATGTGACAGCAGTACTCCACACAAGGCCGAACCTGAGTTTTGTACAGGGACAAAAGCTGTTGTGGTGTGAAGTACCGGCGCACATTAGCTAAGACGTTTAGTTTCCTGGCAGCAGTCTTAGCTCTGGATTCAATGAACCGCCCAAAGTTAAGGTTTGAGGATATCTCAACTCCTAATAACTGAAGGCGGTTAGTGTATTCCAAGGATACATGGTTATGACATTATTATGGCTTATAGAGCCATTTGCCATAACTACTGACTATTAAAACGCTATTTATTCTGAGTCTCTGACACTGCAAATGACACATGTAACTTTTTTTGATCGATTCTGAAAAGAGGATGGTAGATAGCCCAGCGAGTAAAATCCTGGTGGGGGAGCCTTAAACTGAGTGGCGTAGTTCAGTGTACTGTAGATATTATCTGTATTTATTAGAATTCAGATAACTATTTGGAATACGAAATCAAACACTGAGCCGCATTATTGATGAGGAAACTCTCAAGATGGTATATTACTCATTGACTCGATCTGTATTGCTATACTGCCTTCCAGTCTGGGGTGGAGCTGGCAAAACCAGTATACTTCGTTTAGAAAGAGCGCAACGTGCAGTGTTAAAGGTAATTCACTCAAAACCAATCCGTTTTCCTACAACCGAGCTTTACTCGATTGCTAATGTTCTGACAGTTCGACAGTTATATATCCGGCAGACTGTACTACGTAAACATTTAAGTGTCCCTTATGTCAATATAAATGCAAACTCTCGACGGGCAGCTCGGATATTCGATATAACAAGATGTAGTACTGTATTAGCTAAGCGTCATTTTGATTATCTTGCAATACGAATATATAATAAAGTAAATGGAATCTTACATCTACACCCACTTAGGTACCATGAATGCAAATTAAAATTGACAGAATTCTTGCAAAAGTTAACGTATGATGAGACCGAATTATTTATTTCTAATAATAATTTATAATTTATTCCTTGTAAACACACACGCGATAACACACACACACACACACACACACACACACACACACACACACATAAACACACATAGCACACTGACACACTTACTTAAGTCATTATTGTAATAGATTTAAGGTATTTTTTGTATTCCTTGCTTCTCCGAGGTGGGCGTAAATAGCGGCGACACAGTTTAAAACTATCGTCGATGTTTACGATCATTTAAATTGTGATACTGTTTTTTTTTGTGACAAATAAATCTTTAAATCTTTAAAGATAAAGTTCAGTCGACACTTTAATTACTGTAATTACGACAGCTACATGACTGAGGATGGAAGCAGATTGTACGTTCACAATATCGCCTCTCAAGCCAGTGCATACGCGAAATGCTGACTCGGCTCATGTTTAAGTGCAAATGCACTAGCTCTTGAGTAATGTGATACCTTGTGTCCCTAAAGTACAATTGTTCATAATCAGGTTCATTCCAAATCTTACTTAGACGTAGAGTCTACAGTTATAAACTTACCACTGTTAAACTTAGGGTGGGGAATACTGACAATGATGGTATAATTAGCTTCTGGATTTGCTGATCCTGGTACTGTGGCCCATAGAAATTGGCCCTTGGATTGAAGATGACACGTGGCGGTAGTCAGGATAACTTTGGAACCGATCATAGCGCCCAAGCAGAAAGGATAGTCAACTCCACTACTGGAAATAAGTAATTTCATTGATGCAAAAGATATATGGGTGAAAAGTGAAATAATGTTTGACCATTTCAAGGGCGAATGTAGAAGAAAATACCGAAGGGTATGTATGCATGAGTGCAGTCGGGATTAAGTGTACCAGAGCCAGGAACCTAAAACAGAGAGGTGCTATTAGCCCCGTCCCTTTTTTAGAGTGCAACTTGAGCACGGTTGGCGTGGCCAAGGACTGATGTTTTGTGTGTGGCGATCCAGCAGATGGTAAGTGGTAAGCGTCGCTTCTCCATGGGGTTCGCCTGGATAGCTACCACCCTTGAGTATGAGTCAGCCTCCAAACGACTCGTCGTGTTCCGGCTGGAGGCTTGAGAGCCTATTCTTTCTTTCTTTTTCTTCTCTCTTTCTTGGCCGGCAACGCATCGCTGATGCCCTTGGTGTTGCTGATGTTCATGGGCGACGATGGCCACTTACCTCAAACTCTTACTTTTATCAGCTCGTTTGCCGGCTATTTCCATAAAAAAGATAGGCTAGATATCAACTGAATAATAATAATAATAATTCTTTATTTGTCAATATTAAAAAATATATTGTAAAATTTTAAAATCTGGCCTACAATAATCGGTTCTATATTTTTAATAAATACTTACTGGTATAACTTGATGAGCCAAGGACATTCAGTTTGTGTAGTGACGACACAATTTTGTACTGAAACCAAACATACATTTATAGCGAAAACATTATGAAAATTAATCTCAATTTTTGTCAGTTGGAGATTGATGTATTCAGGTTTCTTACGTTACTTCTGGATTTTCATTGTGATAGAAAAACAAATGTAGTAAGGTTTTTGACGAAATATTATTATTTTAAATTAATCTATTGCATGATTTGAAAACATTTTCAAAGCTTGTTAATAAAAACATTGTACTACGCGTCACACTGTGACGTCACGGCCAATTTGAATCAAGTTCTGGATTGGCCGTGACATCAAATAAACGTATTAATTTCACTTATTTAAGAATCTGGGTTATCAAGACGAATTTAACGATAAGTATCTTTATTATATTAACCGTTAAAGGGTTTGAAAGATACGGGTAATAAAGAGTATTACACGGATACATACTTGCAAGATACGCGCGAAAAACATAGCGTTTCCTTGTCACTCGGGTAAAAAGGGATACCTTTCACGTATTATTAACATAATAACTGTAGGAGATCCGATGTATATTAATATAATCACTGTTCACTGGCTCGACTATGTCTACGTATTTTACTATGGCACGTCACTGTCACTATAGGGACACATCCGTCCACTCCAGGATCTCCGCAGAGACTGCCGTCTTGTACTGAGTTAGGTCATGTATCGAGTAATCGACTAATACAATAATCGAATAGATGATCGAATGGACGAGTCCATTCGATCATCAAGCGAGGCGTCATCTAGCGACACCAGCGCACAACTCTGAGTACGTAACCACTTCGTAAGTGACAGTGACGTTTGCCATTTAATACAGAGACACACGAGACAGTGTATGTATGCTATCGCACATACACTACAATAACAAAATAACTTACTTCGTCTTGTCGATGGTGGCATGGAAGTCACAGGTGGTGTAATAGTCACAGGCGGTGTAACTGATACAGGTGGTGTAGTAGACGGTATAATTGTTACAGGTGGCGAAACAGACACAGGTACTACAGTCGCAGGTTCAATTAGATTTTTTTTTTCACAACACCATTCGCCTTTATCTAAACTGCAGACACGCGTGTCACTGCCTATTCTGAAATATATACATTTTTAAGTAAATAAAAGTAATTTATAAACGCTAATAGCCCGGCTTGTGACGATTCTGATGATCAACTGGTTAAGAAACAGCGGGCGTTCGTTTGGACCGCTAGTGGCAAAAAATACTTGAACGGTTCCGGCCTTTGAAGGGCACGTAAAGCCGTCTCGGTTGTATCGTGAGGTTTTATGTCGGAGGCGATCGGGTGGCATGAAAAACCCGCTTCGCTTTGGGTTCAGTAAATCTCTTAGTAAGCTCACAATCTAATAAATTTACAGACTCTTTAGCGGCGAGATTAGCCAAAACAAACACACAGACAAACAGACAAAAATTCTAAAAAGCTATTTCTAAGTGATAGTTTTTCTCAAACATCTTTCGTTTCGTTTTGCCGCATTGGGGCGGCATAGAATATATACAACCCCTGCTCCCCTCCCGCCCCCAATTGGAAGGCTTCGCGTAAGGGTCTAGATTTCTAGAAACGAGTTTGTGGGTGTTACTAATGTCGATGGGGATGCTGTCTGTCTGTTTGATTGCCGACTGTTTACATAAAAGTGTTATTATCTCGTTTCTTTTCATAATTTTACATTTTATTTTTTCTAATTTTACCGTAATTTAAAACACGAAAAATGTTTATTAGGTGTGGCAATGGTTGTACTTGTAAAATACGGCATGATATAAATATTAAATTTACATCATTTAGCCTCATTCCACCGAAACAGACTAAATCATGCGCGTGTTTTTTGAAATTCGTTACTAAAACCGACTAACTTCTTTCTTCTTTCGACTTCAAAAATAGGTTCTCAATTCGACTGTATTTTTTTTATGTTTGTTACCTCAGAATTTTGGACTGAGCGGACCGATTTTGATGATTCTTTTGTAATCAAAAGCTGGTGGCTGTCATGTGGTCCCATATAAATTTTATTGAGATCTGACAATGGCATCCATGATAAAACCATATAAGTCTTAAATTTGTATTAAGTAAGCGTGACAAATGGACAAATAACTCAATATCACGCCAACCGATTTCGATGATTCTTTTTTTAATCGAAAGCAGGTGCTTGTCACGTAATCCCACATAAATTTGAACGAGATCTGACAATTAGTTTTTGAGTAACTTTGAAGTCGGTTATTTTTTGTTAGTAAAATTTAGATTATTCTTATCTACAAATCTGCATACTCAAAAATGTGAATGATCCTCACTGGCAACCAAGTATATTTTCCAAAAAAATTCCTTAACTGTTCTTATTAAGTTGATGGGGATTTCTGGAAATAATGTAACAACTGCGAATTTTTGATATAATTATAGTATAGTAGTATATATGTTACCGGCAAAACCCGATTTCAGGTCAAACTAGTTTGGCCTAGGCCAAACCAGTTTATCCTACTCGTGTCAGGTCCAACTAGTTTGGCCTAGTCCAAACTAGTTGGGCCTAGGCCAGACTAGTTTGGCTCGACACGATTAGGCAAAACTAGTTTCTCGTCAGTCTAAAACTGATTAAAACCGAATTGTTACGGATTTATATTTATTCGACAAATCTTTGTGTTTAAAACCTCATAGCCCAGTGGTTTGTTTCGATTCTATTCTAAGATCGGCCAGTTGAGTTAAAAGTGAAACTTATTGAGCTTTTCCGTGCTTCGCAATGCCCATACAGCCGTCCGACCCGTGCTCAGTAGTGGCCCATTGATGGGTTGGAGCCAGATTGTTGACCTCTTTAATAATTAATAATCTTTAAATCTCTAAATCTTAAATAATAATAGTGTAATTCGTAGTCGGAGTCTAGTTCGTAGTCGGAGTGTAATTCGTAGTCGGAGTCTAGTTCGTAGTCGGAGTGTAATTCGCAGTCCGAGTCTAGTTCGTAGTCGGAGTGTGGTTCGTAGTCGGAGTGTGGTTCGTAGTCGGACTGTGGTTCGTAGTCGGAGTCTAGTTCGTAGTCGGAGTGTAATTCGCAGTCGGAGTGTGGTTCGTAGTCAGAGTGTGGTTCGTAGTCGGAGTGTAATTCGTAGTCGGAGTGTAATTCGTAGTCGGAGTGTAGTTCGTAGTCGGAGTGTGGTTCGTAGTTGGAGTGTGGTTCGTAGTCAGAGTCTAGTTCGTAGTCGGAGTGTGGTTCGTAGTCGGACTGTGGTTCGTAGTCAGAGTGTAGTTCGAAGTCGGAGTGTAGTTCGTAGTCGGAGTGTGGTTCGTAGTCGGAGTGTGGTTCATAGTCGGAGTGTGGTTCGTAGTCGGAGTGTGGTTCGTAGGTGGAGTGTGGTTCGTAGTCGGAGTCTAGTTCGTAGTCGGAGTGTAATTCGCAGTCGGAGTCTAGTTCGTAGTCGGAGTGTAGTTCGTAGTCGGAGTGTAATTCATAGTCGGAGTGTGATTCGTAGTTGAAGTATGGTTCGTAGTCGGAATGTAATTCGTAGTCGGAGTCTAGTTCGTAGTCGGAGTCTAGTTCGTAGTCGGAGTATGGTTCGTAGTCGGAGTGTGGTTCATAGGCGGAGTGTGGTTCGTAGTCGGAGTGTGGTTCGTAGGTGGAGTGTGGTTCGTAGTCGGAGTGTGGTTCGTAGTCGGAGTGTGGTTCATAGTCGGAGTGTGGTTCGTAGTCGGAGTGTGGCTCGTAGGTGGAGTGTGGTTCGTAGTCGGAGTGTGATTCGTAGTCGGAGTCTAGTTCGTAGTTGGAGTGTAATTCGCAGTCGGAGTCTAGTTCGTAGTCGGAGTCTAGTTCGTAGTCGGAGTGTAATTCGTAGTCGGAGTATGGTTCGTAGTCGGAGTGTGGTTCATAGTCGGAGTGTGGTTCGTAGTCGGAGTGTGGTTCGTAGTCGGAGTGTGGTTCATAGTCGGAGTGTGGTTCGTAGTCGGAGTGTGGTTCGTAGGTGGAGTGTGGTTCGTAGTCGGAGTGTGATTCGTAGTCGGAGTCTAGTTCGTAGTTGGAGTGTAATTCGCAGTCGGAGTCTAGTTCGTAGTCGGAGTGTAGTTCGTAGTCGGAGTGTAATTCGTAGTCGGAGTGTGATTCGTAGTTGACCTATGGTTCGTAGTCGGAATGTAATTCGTAGTCGCAGTCTAGTTCGTAGTCGGAGTCTAGTTCGTAGTCGGAGTGTGGTTCGTAGGTGGAGTGTGGTTCGTAGTCGGAGTGTAATTCGTAGTCGGAGTCTAGTTCGTAGTCGGAATGTAATTCGCAGTCGGAATCTAGTTCGTAGTCGGAGTGTAGTTCGTAGTTTGAGTGTGGTTCGTAGTCGGAGTAAGGTTCGACTCCGACTACGAATTACACTCCGACTACGAACCACACTCCGACTACGAACCACACTCAAACTACGAACTAAACTCCGACTACTAACCACACTCTAACTACGAACTAGACTCCGACTACGAACTAGACTCCAACTAAGAATTACATTCCGACTACGAACCACACTCCGACTACGAACCACACTCCGACTACGAATTACACTCCGACTACGTATTACACTCCGGCTACGAACCACACTCCAACTATGAACCACACTCCGACTACGAACTAGATTCCGACTACGAACTAGACTCCGACTACGAATTACACTCCGACTACGAGCTATACTCCGACTACGAATCACACTCCGACTACGAACTACACTCCGACTACGAACTACACTCCGACTACGAACTAGATTCCGACTGCGAATTACACTCCGACTACGAACTAGACTCTGTAACGAGGTATAATAATACCTCGTTCAATATCCCTTGGCTGGCAGTTGCATTTTTCTTCTAAATTTTTAAATCTTGACAGTTGGGTTTGTTTACAAAAATGCAACTGTCAGCTGGGTTCCCATACGGGAAGAATATCGTATTATTGATATTGTTTTCATCGTTATTCCTTTAAACTTATTAATACCTACAATGAATGATTTTAATGTACTAAATTAACATTGTTGTTCCATTTGTGTTGGTTACATGATTACAAATAACTTTGGTTTATTGGGACTATTATTAACATATGACCCTGCCCAGCCCTGAGATTTACTATATTATATTTGTGGAGGATCTGCACCCTCGCACTGGCGCCCAATAAGGTTTAAGGTAATACCTGTATCGTAACTCCTTCACAAAACAGTGGATGTGAACAGTCTGTAATATTCTAAAGCAGATCATAAAATACATGTATGTGACCTCGAGGACAGAGAAGGTGCTGTATATGACTACATAAAAATTTTTGAAAGACAAGAAGAGATTAAATTGAAGGTTACCACATAATTAATTCATTTTTTATACTTATAATTATAATTTATTGTAATTTTTATTGTTATGACACAAAAATGGCATTTTGTTGTTGTTGCTTAGTGAAGATTAATTATTGATTGTCAATGAATTATTGATATAATATTAAATTTTATATTTATTGTTACGAACGTTCACAGTAACAATTATTATCCTGTTGAACAGAACTTATATATTATCTGCAATAATCTAGAATAAAATAATTATAATGAATCCTAATTTCCTTAATAAATCGGAGTTAATATACGAGATCCTTGCACGCGGCGATGAACCGCGTGAGTCTGTTCCTCTTTTAAAGGAGCAGTTAATAAAATTAATTAATAATGGTATCACTACATCTTCTTCTCCTTATCCTGTAGAACAAGATTTAAAGGAGATACGTAATATTTTAATCGCTTTAAAAGGAAAATTATCATTATATGAGTTAAAGCCATCTATTTTAAATAAAAGTAAATTAGAAACCTACTTCCAACATCTACTTGGAAGATGCGATCTTTTAGAAATTGAAACTTATCATGACGAATCTATTATTACTCTTCATCAAAGAGCAATGGACGATTTTTTGGCTTTAAATAAACAGTTCAATTTTATAATAAATTCACCTGCATCTTCTTCAACGACTCAACAGTCAGTTAATGAGGACGTTAGCTTAGACAAACTAGTACAAGCATTATCATGTTTAAATGATAAGGCTTTAAGTGAAATAAAAAAGTTCAAATATAAAGGTGATGGTTGTCCCCGAGAGTTTATAAAAAGAGTTGAAGAATTTGCAATAAATCATAAAGTTTCAAATGAAAAATTGTTCCTTTCGTTGTATGACATGCTACAAGATACACCTTTATCTTGGTTCCGTAATAAAGTCAAGTATTTACAATGCTGGGAAAATTTCAAAGATGAATTTTATTTTGCATTTGACATTCATGATCATGACTATAAAATTATGAAATTGATTGATAATTGTAAACAAAATGATACTGATTCTGTGATAACATTTTTCACAAAGATGGAAACACTATTTGAGAAACTGAGAGTACCTTTGTCAGATGATAATAAATTAGAATACCTTAAAAGAAATTTATCATCATCTTTACGGGGTAGGCTTTTACCCGAAAATATAATTTCTGTCGATTCCTTATTTAAAGCTGGCAAGTTCTACGAATCATTAAATACTCCTGAGATTCCTACGACCTCTCAAGCTATTTATTCGGTTTCTCAACCTTTATTCTGCCCGAGATGTAGAGTTAATACGCATAATCTACATTCTTGTAAACGGACAGATGTGGTTTGTTTTCGTTGTGGTTTTAAAGGATATAAAGCTACAGAATGTATTAATTGTAAAAAATCTTTAGAAACTTCGCCTAAAAAAAAACTAGTAAGGAAGGATTGTAGAGCTGACTGGGAAAGCTGGCTTAGACAGCTTAATATTTTCATGCGTTCTTACAACATGTCTACAATCCTTTTTAACGATGAACGTAATTTAGAACGGCCATTTATACACATTAAAGTAAATAATGTAACTCTTGCTGGCCTGTTGGATAGTGGTAGTCCTATCACAATTATTGGTAATAAGGCACATTTGCAACTCGTTCAACACAATTTTATTGTTAACACTCAATTTAAATTAAGTGGTTCCGTTGCTAATGGACAACACATTTCATCTATTGGTACAATTAATTTCCCCATTAATTTTAAAAATAAATCTCACACTATAACAGCTCATGTAATACCTGATATTAAGCAATCTTTAATTCTTGGTATTGATTTTTGGAAAGCATTTATGATAACCAATGAGGTTCTCGATGCCATTCAACTTACCAAATATCCTAACGAACCTATATTTTTAATAGACTGTGAGGATAATCAAGTCACGCACTATGACAATTTAAATAATAGTGAAAGGTTGTTAGCAGATAAAATTATTGAAGAATTTAAAAACATATCAACTGACGTTTGTCCTTTAGGTAGAACTAATTTGGTCGAACATATGATTGACACTGACAATCATCTGCCTATTCGTCAACGTTGTTACAGGCTTTCACCTGAAAAACAAAGAGCTCTTTCAGCTGAAGTCGATAACATGTTAGAGTTAGATGTAATTGAACCCTGTGAAAGTCCTTGGCTTAACCCTGTAATCATTACTCCTAAAAAAGACGGTGAATGGCGTTTCTGCGTAGATAGTAGAAAATTAAATTCTATTACTCGAAAAGACGCGTATAAACTTCCTTTTATTAACGATATCTTAGATAACCTTAGGGACGCTAAGTACCTTAGTTCTATTGATATAGCTAAAGCTTTTTGGGAGATACCATTACGTAAGGAAGATAGATTGAAAACAGCATTCCATGTACCTGGTCGTGGTATGTTTTGTTTTAAAGTTATGCCTTTTGGTTTAACTAATGCTCCTGCGACTCAACAACGATTTATAGATACACTTTTCTCAACTATTGATGATAATAAAGTATTTTGTTATCTGGATGATATTGTTATTGCTACTAACACTTTTGAGGATCATATAAATACATTAAATACTGTACTACAAAAATTACGTAGTGCAAATATTACTGTTAATTTTAAAAAGTGTGTTTTCTTTCGTAAGGAATTAAAATATCTTGGATTTATTGTTGATGAATATGGTCTGCGTACAGACCCCGGAAAAGTCAAAGCTATTTTAGGTATTCCTCCTCCTAAAACAGCTCGTGATGTTAAAAAGTTTTTAGGTACTGCGAGCTGGTACCGTCGTTTTATACCGGATTTTAGTGATATGGTAGCACCCTTAAATAAACTGACTTCAACTGGTAAAAAGGGTTCTAAACCACCTACTTTTGTTTGGTCTGATGAAGCGGATAAAGCTTTTCACAATCTTAAAACTTGTTTAACTTCTGCTCCTTTACTGGCTAGACCGGACTTTACTAAACCTTTTTCTGTTCACTGTGATGCTTCCAGTTATGGACTAGGAGCAATGCTTGCTCAAGAGTTCGATGGAGTTGAAAAACCTATCGCATACATGAGTAAATCATTAAACGGCGCCCAACGTAATTATAGTATTACTGAGAGAGAGTTATTAAGTGTGATAACAGCGTTAGAACACTGGCGTTGTTATTTGGATAATGCTACTAAGTTTACTATTTATACAGATCATTCTGCTTTACAATGGTTCCTTAATTTAAACAATCCTACAGGACGTTTGGCTCGTTGGAGTATTCGCTTATCTGCGTTTAACTTTGAGTTGAAACATAAAAAAGGGAAGGATCATTTGGTACCAGATACTCTTTCACGTTTTCCGTGTATTAATCTTATACAATATGACCCAGCACATACGAATGACACATGGTATAATGATGTTCGTTCTAAATGCCTAAATACTCCTGCTTCTTGTCCGGATTATTCTATACAGAATAATAAACTATTTCGATACGTTCGGAGTAACAATTTTATTAGTTCAGAATTTGATTGGAAGGAGGTTATTCCTTCTCAATATGTCTCAGATGTTATTAAAGAAAATCACTGTACGCCTACAAGTGGTCATTTTGGTACTTATAAAACATATATGAGAATTAAATTAAGATATTTTTGGAAAGGAATGTATCGCGATGTTGCTAAATTTGTCTCAAAGTGTGAAACGTGCTTGGAACACAAACATCAGACTCAGAGAACCATAGGTTTAATGGGTGAACCAAAGGTTTGTTCCAGACCTTTCCAAGCTATATCAATTGATTTAATAGGACCTTTACCAATGACGCGAAAATTAAATAAATTTATTTTTGTTGTTACTTGCTGTTTTAGTAAATATTGTTTATTATTCCCAATCAAACGTGCTACGACTGCTATTATACAACATATTTTAGAAAATCTTGTTTTTATGACGTACGGTATACCGGAAACCATATTTTTGGATAATGGTCCACAATTCATTAGTTGTGATTTACAGGAAATGTTCCGTAAATACAATATACCTAAAGTGCTCTACTCACCACTATATTGCCCTCAGGTGAATACAGTAGAGCGTTACAATAAAACAATTATCACTGTTGTAGCTTCTTTTGTTGATCGGGATCATCGCACGTGGGATCTTAATTTAAATAAGATTCAATTTGCGATGAATACTGCGGTTAATGAAGTTACCAAGTATACACCTGCATTTTTAGTATTCGGAAGGGAACTCGTGCCTTGTGGGTCCGTCTATGGTGATTCCGATTTATCCGAGGAAATAATATTTGCTCCTCGTGATCAGTTTGCAGATAATATTGGCCAACTTTCGACATTATTTAACGACGTACAGGCTCGTCTTTGGCATGCACATCGGTCGAATGCTGTCCATTATAATACCAAACGTCAACATCTATCATTTGATGAGGGTGATACTGTTTGGAAACGAAATTACCAAATTTCTGATTCAGGTAAATATTTTTCGGCAAAATTAGCTCCAAAATTTATAAAGTGTAAAGTATTAAAGAAAATTTCACCTCTCGTCTACGAACTGGTAGATTATGAAGGACATCATTTAGGCCGGTGGCATGTTAAAGATCTGAAGCCCAGGTGTCACGTATAGTTTTAATCTTTTAATTTAACTTTACTTTTATTTTATCTCTTGTTATTTTCTTTCTATGTTGTCTCTAGCTTTTAATTTCTTAATTTTATATGTTTGCTCTTCTCTTGTTTTGCTTATTATTTAGTTATAATGTGTTATTATTATTTTTTTCGTTTTCTCCTTCAATTACTATTTTATGTTATATATTTTTTAATTTGTTGTACTTCTAGTTTTAATTCCTACTTTTATTGTAAAAAAAAAAAAAAAAAACCTCAAGTTTTTTTTTTTTTTTTTTGAGGGGAGCCCGGGGTATTGTAACGAGGTATAATAATACCTCGTTCAATATCCCTTGGCTGGCAGTTGCATTTTTCTTCTAAATTTTTAAATCTTGACAGTTGGGTTTGTTTACAAAAATGCAACTGTCAGCTGGGTTCCCATACGGGAAGAATATCGTATTATTGATATTGTTTTCATCGTTATTCCTTTAAACTTATTAATACCTACAATGAATGATTTTAATGTACTAAATTAACATTGTTGTTCCATTTGTGTTGGTTACATGATTACAAATAACTTTGGTTTATTGGGACTATTATTAACATATGACCCTGCCCAGCCCTGAGATTTACTATATTATATTTGTGGAGGATCTGCACCCTCGCAACTCCGACTACGAATTACACTCCGACTACGAACCACACTCCACCTACGAACCACACTCCGACTACGAACTAGACTCCGACTACGAACTAGACTCCGACTACGAATTACACTCCGACTACGAACTACACTCCGACTACGAACTAAACTCCGACTGCGAATTACACTCCGTCTATGAACTAGACTCCGACTACGAATCACACTCCGACTACGAACCACACTCCACCTACGAACCACACTCCGACTACGAACTAGACTCCGACTACGAACTAGACTCCGACTACGAATTACATTCCGACTACGAACCATACTTCAACTACGAATCACACTCCGACTACGAATTACACTCCGACTACGAACTACACTCCGACTACGAACTAGACTCCGACTGCGAATTACACTCCGACTACGAACTAGACTCCGACTACGAACTAGACTCCGACTACGAATTACACTCCGACTACGAACTAGACTCCGACTACGAACTAGACTCCGACTACGAATTACACTCCGACTACGAACTACACTCCGACTACGAACTAGACTCCGACTGCGAATTACACTCCAACTACGAACTAGACTCCGACTACGAATCACACTCCGACTAAGAACCACACTCCACCTACAAACCACACTCCGACTACGAACCACACTCCGACTATGAACCACACTCCGACTACGAACCATACTCCGACTACGAATTACACTCCGACTACGAACTACACTCCGACTACGAACTAGACTCCGACTGCGAATTACACTCCAACTACGAACTAGACTCCAACTACGAATTACACTCCTACTACGAACTAGACTCCGACTACGAATTACACTCCCACTACAAACTAGACTCCGACTACGAACTGAACTACTCTGACTCTCATAGATGCATAGAGGTAAAGAGGTCAACAATCTGGCTCCAACCCATCAATGGGCCACTACTGAGCACGGGTCGGACGGCTGTATAAGCACTCCGAAGCACGGAAAAGCTCAATAAGTTTCACTTTTAACTTAACTGGCCGATCTTAGAAAACAAACCACCGGGCTATGAGGTTTTAAGCACAAAGATTTGTCGAATAAATATATAAATCCGTAACAATTCGGTTCTAATCAGTTTTAGACTGACGAGAAACTAGTTTTGCCTAATCGCGTCGAGCCAAACTAGTCTGGCCTAGGCCCAACTAGTTTGGACTAGGCCAAACTAGTTGGACCTGAAATCGGGTTTGGCCGGTAACATATATAATAGATCCAAGAAACAACATGTTTACCGCGTTTTTTGCGATGTTCACTAAAATCGATTATAAAGATTCATTGATGGATCTTTTTTCACTTTCATGTCCACTTTAAACTATGATCCATTAAAATCCAATTAAGAATCTTTTTATACCCAGCGACAGTCTAAAGATCCATTATTTATTAATTTGCATGCATCATAAGAACGCTATCGTTGTTTGCTTGCAGCTTTCGTAGTAAAGTGCGAAATATTTCCACGGAAGCGGCATCGTCGCGTTTGCCTATTGCCTATGTTTCATTGCAGCTTGCATGCAATCGTCAAACGTAGACGTGGACAGTAGGCCTTAAAAACAAAACAAATTCATCTACAACATACCTCATTTCACTTTCAGATATTCGGCCATACGTTTCTATTTCAAAATTGTCATTGCAAATATTTTTGTCGACACATATTCCAGTCTCGTTGTTTTTCGTAATACATGTTAAACGTGTTCTAGATTGATCTATTAAAGAAAAAAAAATATTTTTTTTATTATAGAAACCTAAATAAAACGGTTCCTTAGTATTCTGTAATTCCGAAGACTGATAGATACATATACACAATTCAAATAAACCTAAAAAAATAAAAAGACATAAACGTGTACTTATGTACGCGTGTGAGAAGTTATACTTCCTTGGCATCATTAAATAAATATATAACACTAGCTGTTTTAGCGAATTTCGTATTGCTTGATAATCAGTGAATGTACTTTGTTGTTACTTTTAGATTTTATAGTTTTGGTAGGTTTAACAAATCAGAGACCATTAAATTCCCTCTCCCTCTCCCTCTCCCTTCCGATCCCTCTCCCCTCCCACTCCCCCTCTCCTCTCCTCCCCCTCCCCCTCCCCTCCCCCTCAACTCAAAGAAGTATAACTTCAAAATTTTAAACACTCATATCCTCGCACTGGATATTTCTCTGTCGCGGGTGGTATGGACACGAAATAAGACACTACTTATAGTGTCTTATTTCATGTCCATGCCACCTGCGTTTATATTTAATAAAATGAATCTTGAGAGGTAAGTTTAGTTCCTTAACTTTATTACAGTACTACTTACTAAGACTTTCATTCAAGTTAAATTCCGTTGTTGTTTCATATTGCCCGACTGCTGGTAATACGAAGACAATCGAAAACGATGCTATGTAGTAAAGAATTTCTGGATGCATCTGGAATAAACACCAATAGTTATCCACAAAATCAACTTTTAAGAGTTCCATAATTTAAAAAAAATCTCCGTGCAGTCAACGTCCGTTTGTATAATCTTAGTATATACGAGTAACCGCCCTCGCTTTGCTTCGGTTTTCTTATTTTTTACACCTTGGGTTACATTATTGGAGTTTTATTAAGGATCTCTAATTTTTTTTAAATTATAATAATAGCCTATGTTACTCGGGGATAGTGTAGCTTCCCAACAGTGCAAGAATTTTCCAAATCGGTTCAGTAGTTTCGGAGCCTATTCAATGCAAACGAAAAATCAAATCTTTCCTCTTTATATATTAGTATAGATAAATTACGTGTCACGTTGTTTTTCCGCGATGGACTCCTAAACTACTTAACCGATTTTAATCTTTGCACACCGAGTGCAGTTTGGTGCAATTTGAAAGATAGGATAGATGGAAGGTTTTAATAAAAAATGGTTGTCTGTGAAGTCGGTTTACGGACGGTAGTTTAACGTGACAACGTCATGACAAAACATTGATGAAATGATTGCATACTTTCATAGATAAACAGTTCACGTGTCGGTAAGGAAGTAATTTGTGTGCTGCCGCTGTCTCTCTTCTACTCGGACGCACCGGTTGATTCCTCTCGAAGAGAGATACATGCGGCACGAACCGAGCGCTTCGGCCGATCGTAGCCGATCGTGCCTCTCTATCGCTTGTTCCGCGCTTTCGCTCGCGGATCGTAACATGACGTCACGGAACGTGACAATGAGTCATGCTTTTTCGTGCGTGCACCCGGCGTTCATCGTTATAATAGACGTTGTCACGTGAAAAAAACTTGTGACAGAACGAAGTCTGTCCGGGCAGCTAGTGTATGATATTATACAGGGTATCTTGTAACTAACTAGCGATAATTTAAAGGCAAAAAATATACATATTTTTGTCGACAAAAATACCCACATGTGGAGGAGGGTCTAGCCCTCTTTCTTTTGGAATGGCTGCCATTTTTATTTTTTTTATTTTCTTAAATATTTCTTGCAAAAAATTTGGATTTCTCTGGACTTAAAGATCCCATAAATTTAAAAAAAAAATATATTTTTAAAAGGTAATAATATAATCTATTCGTCACAAATTTATTTTAACAAAAAACAAAACCAACGAAAAAAAAACTGAAAAGCGAAAAATAAAATAAACCATTTTATATTATAAATTAAGATCCTAACTTAATAGTAAATCATTAAATTTGAGACGGTGCCAAACAAACAAGAAAAATTAATTACATAAAGCTCATTTTATGAGGGCAGCGGCATGCGATGTACACGGCAACAGCAGCGCGGCGCACATCTTTTCACCGTTTGTTTTTTCATCTGTTTGGCACCGCCTCAAAATTATTTATTTATCTATAATATTACATTATTACATTATTACATTAATCCATACTAATATTATAAATGCGGAAGTGTGTCTGTTTGTTTGTCCCTCTTTCACGTCGCAACGAACCTATCATAGGGTACGATTTTTGTATGTGAAGATAGGAGGGTGAAGAGTATCGTAGGCTACTTTTCATCGCGGTAAAACATCTCATTCCCATGGGAAGATCGATGTTTTTTTAGTTAATAGATATTTTAGTACCGGATTTGTTTGATGTTGTAATAATTATGACGTTAGTAAAATTCATTTGCAAGTTATAAATCACGCTATCAACGCTGTAAGATGAATTGATACATATAAATATTTACAATTGGTTCCTCTTAGTATCTTTAAAATTTTGGAACTGTTACTTATTTATTCTTGCACCAGGAATGTGTCATGCATGTTAAACGACTCACTGTTACTTCCCTTGAACACGCGGGCGAAGCCCGGGGTAATAGCTAGTATTTCTATAAAAATTAGTGCGAAGATGTTTCATAAGTAAGAATCGGATTTAAATAATAGTTTATTGTATGATTAATAATTATTATCTGACATGAATATTTAATTATTGTTTATTAACTTGTATTTAATACTAGCTGACCCGGCGAACTTCGTATTGCCTAACAAACTATTTTTTTTTCTAAAATAAAAGTAGCCTAAGTTACTCCTTGTTACATCAGCTATCTGCCAGTGAAAGTCCCGTCAAAATCGGTTCAGCCATTTCAGAGATTAGCCGGAACAAACAGACAGACAGACAGACAAAAATTGTAAAAAATGTTGTTTTTGGTATAATGTACCGTGTAGACATCCAAATGCACTTAGTAATAATCTAAATTTTACTAACAAAAAATAACCGACTTCAAAATTACTCAAAAACTACTTGTCAGATCTCGTTCAAATTTATGTAGGACTACATGACAAGCACCTGCTTTCCGATTAAAAAAAGAATCATCGAAATCGGTTTGCGTGATATTGAGTTATTCGTCCATTTGTCGCGCACTTACTTAATGCAAATATAAGACTTATATGGTTTTCTCATGGGTGCCATTGTCAGATCTCAATAAAATTAAGTGGGACCACATGACAAGCACCAGCTTTCGTTTAAAAAAACAATCATCAAAATCGGTTCACCCAGTCGAAAGTTCTGAGGTAACAAACATAAAAAAAACAGTCGAATTGAGAACCTCCTCCTTTTTGAAGTCGGTTAAAAAGCGGTTCTTTTAATATTACAAACAGTCACTCCAATTTTATTTATTTGTATAGATAGATACCTATAGATGTAACGATTATTGTTTATTACCTTGTTTTATGACTGCAAGCAGAATAATATTATTATGTTCTTCACTATTCGATTATTTTTCATTCAAGCGGGATTATTGTCGATAAATATTCAGTCTTACTCGCAGGACCAACTATTTCATTATGACAGTGTTAACGTTAATAATTTATAAGTTTTTTAGCGTTAATAATATATTCATAATTGGCTAGTGATAGTGATAAGTTTGTCACTATAGTCGATAAACATTGACCTCTGACTTTGATATCGGAAAAACCATATGTATGAGTAGGCAACATGCAATCATAGCTTAAGTTACATTACTGAATTAAGAACTTTTTAACCCCCGACGCAAAAAGAGGGGTGTTCTGTAAGTTTGATGTGTTTGTGTGTATGTGTGTGTGTGTGTGTGTGTGTGGGTGTGTGTGTGTGTGTGTGTGTGTGTGTGTGTGTGTGTGTGTGTGTGTGTGTGTGTGTGTGTGTGTGTGTGTGTGTGTGTGTGTGTGTGTGTGTGTGTGTGTGTGTGTGTGTGTGTGTGTGTGTGTGTGTGTGTGTGTGTGTGTGTGTGTGTGTGTGTGTGTGTGTGTGTGTGTGTGTGTGTGTGTGTGTGTGTGTGTACCATGCAAACTTCAAACGAAAATTGATTTGAACGAGATCTAATAAGTAGTTTTTTTTAATACGTCATAAATCGTAAACCGCAAAAAACATCGATCAAAGTTACAACGAACTACAAGAACTTTTATATTATGTTACTTGCTGCTACGGAACCCTTCATGGGCGAGTCCGACTCGCACTTGGCCGCTTTTTAGTGAAAATGTGTGGGGGGATTTTAAAATTTAAAAATTTACAGATATATTTATTAGTATCAGGCGTTACTTTGCGGAAATCCATTGTTACCTATTAAGTTAGTATTAGTCTACTTTGCAACAATTTTTCAACAGTAAACATCAGATTACGTCAGACCCGGTTTCTGCCGGCGTGAATCACTAATTATCACATCATCATTAGGGCTATCAATAAAATACATCACACATTAGGGGAGGGAGGGGGGTCGATATAGGGTGACACTGTGTGACAAGGGGTCCTTTATTTCGTGACGTCACATTTCAAAATCGAATAATTGGTATGTATAGGTAAATATTAAAAGAACAATGAACGGAAATAAACTTTATTTCGGAACTACTGTTTTAATTTAATAATTTCTAGGTGTAAAATTTCATAATATGTGACGTCACACTAAGAGGGGAGGTCTCACAAAGGTGACCAGCTGTGGCAAGGACGGGGGAGGGGTAAAAAATTCATGAAGTTAGTAATTTATGGATGTCCCCTTAGATAACCAGTGGGCGAGTAGGGTATAAATACGCCACGCTCAGTGAACGGTGTTCACTTTGCGACTAACCATAGTAGAGTCAACCTACCCTGATGATGCTCCATTTCGGGGCGAAACACGTGTTGGTGCTGGTATTTATGTCTGTTGGTATTTACTTTTAATTATTGTATTGCATGTTTCCATTGTGGGAGGGAGGGAGGTGCCACGCATGTCTTAAGGTATATACCATCATACATGTTAACCGCGGATTGTTGCAAAGTAGAGTAATAGATACTAACTTAATAAATTGAGTGATATTTTTATTGTGTGTATTTTTAATTATAATGTACCAGCACAGCAGCCTACTTAGGCACTCCATTTGCATTTAGGTGCTTGCAGAAAAAAAGTATTTTTGTATGTATTTTTGTATGACTGTTTTTTTATGTTTGTTACCTCAGAACTTTGGACTGGGCAAACCGATTTTGATGATTCTTTTTTTAATCAAAAGCTGGTGGCTGTCATGTGTGATAAAACCATATAAGTCTTAAATTTGTATTAAGTAAGCGCGACAAATGGACGAATAACTCAATATCACGCCAACCGATTTCGATGATTCTTTTTTTAATCGAAAGCAGGTGCTTGTCACGTAATCCCACATAAATTTGAACGAGATCTGACAAGTAGTTTTAGAGTAACTTTGAAGTCGGTTATTTTTTGTTGGTAAAATTTAGATTATTTATATTTCGATATAAAGGAGACATCATAATATAATTAAAATTTTACCTATAAGGAAAATAAGAATAGGTTTCAAAAGCCACGGGTAACCGTTATATAGTAAAAATTTATTATCAAGTCTAGTTTTTAAGGAATTTCTACAAACAATATACGACGTACCTTAGAAAACACCACGAATCTAATGTACAATTTTTGTGATTTATCAGTATTTTGAGGTTATTGTATCCAAAGGGCCAAATCAAAACATAGAAAACAATCACATCACAAAATGTGCTTCTACATCACAAATGACCGTACGTCATTACGCTCTCATCCCGAAGCGCAAACTGACAATGAGATGAGTGGTGTCTGGTGACCTCAGTGACCTTTAAGAACGAGAATGAGGATTTTGAACGTATTTTCAATGAGTCAGATAATTACTGACCTCAGAGACACGTTGCAGTCAAACTCATAGTTCATTTTTTTCAATAAGTCACAATCATTTTTTTATACGCTTACACACTCATACCCCCCCCCCCCCCCCCCCCCGCATTTGGTTATTTACCTGTGTCGCGGGTGGCATGAACGACACATGTAACACATCACATGACCCGAGTACAAATATTTATCTGTCATATAAATAACTGTCCCGGCCGGGAATTGAACCCGGGACCAATCGCTTTGCATGCAAGGTCGCTAACAACTAGGCTACAGGGTGGTCAATTTGGTAAACAAACACTGACTTTTTAACGTTAATTGTGATTTAAAAATAAGGCAGACACGAAATGAAAATAATTTTAAGTTGCATAATCATTTGATGCCAAGAAGTTTCTGTTTACAATTAAAAATAGAAGAAGATTATTTGATGGTTACCACGAGTAAAATAAAGAAATACAGTTATAGGAATGACGTTTGAACCATTAGTAATATTATTATGTGAAAATTACCTACAGACTACTTCTCGCTAAGTAATTACTGTCATGAAAAAAATATGTTATTAGTTCAATTGAGTTTATTTCATTTGATACGAGTATATTGTGACGTAACCTTAGATACAATTGTAATAACAAATGCTCAAATTAATAAAATATAAACATCTCAATACAGTATGTAACATTGTGTTATCAATAATTTACAAGCAAACAATTAAATAATATATTTATACATACCTACAATACAATACACTCTATTTGTAAACTGAAAGAACGTATTATAGGTACTATAAACGAGGCTAAAAAGAAATCTTTCACTCAAACTTAGCATAGTATACAATAGTAAAAATGAAATCACGACGAGGCATAGGATGAGGGAATATACCTATCCTGATCCAGTTAAAATTCAAAACCACGTCTCTTATGTCTACGTGATATAAGAAGCGGATGTGTAATCACAAATGAGGAGATTCATAGGCGAACAAAGGTAACCGACATAAATCAAGGAATTAGCCGGCTGAAGTGGCAATAGGCTGGCTACATAGTGCGAAGGACCGATAACCGTTGGGGAAGAAAGGTCCTCGAATGGCGACCACGTCTCGGAAAAAGGAGCATAGGACACTCCCCGACCAGGTAGACTGACGACCTGAAGAAGACAGCGGGCATCCGCTGGATTCAGAAGGCTTAGGAAAGGTCAGAGTGGCGCAAGTTAGGGGAGGCCTTTGTCCAGCAGTGGACCTACAAAGGCTGATGGATGGATGGATGGAATCGACAGAAAAATATTTATTTTTTAGAACATCTTGATCGATAAACAACTGGGAATACTGATGCAGTTAAAAAGTGAATTTGGCGGGAACAGAACAAATATTAAATCTGCAATTTAAAAAGGAGTTAGTACATCTTAATATCGCCAGGCACGTTGTTCAAGAACTTCTCCAGAGCAAATTGCAAGAGTACAATGGTGTTCATGGCCAAGCCGTTGACCAGGTGGAGCAGCATCTTGGAGTCCACCACGACGAGGCCACAGGCTTCCATAGGTCTGAACATCGCGCGAGTCGCTCGGTGGACCGTCTTACAAGCGGCGTTTGCGTGTTCTGGAATACGTTTATTATGATAGACATATATCGTCTAATTCTAAAATAAATGTACCCCCACTAAAAGGAAAGTTACGACCAGTAAGGGGAAATATTTATTAATTTTATAGTTTTATTTTTATTTTTATGGAAATGAGCTGGCAAACGAGCTGACGATCCACCTGATGGTAAGTGGCTATCGTCGCCCATGGACATCAGCAACACCAAAGGCATTACCGATGCGTTGCCGGCCAAGAAAGAGAGAAGAAAAAGAAAGAAAGAACTGGCTCTCAAGCCCCCAACCGAAACACAACAAGTCGTTTGGCGGCTGACTCATGCTCAAGGGTGGTAGCTATCCAGGCGAACCCCATGGAGAAATAATAATGCCATCAAAAACAAAACTTGTAAAAATACCAAGTCTCGCAACTCAGTTCTTCTACCGTAAAAAGTTGTGAGATCCATGTAATACCAAGTCGGATAATTTATTCAGTTCCTACATAAGGGTCCTGTCTTAAGTTATTACGTAATTAGCTAACCTAACAAGTAACAACATCTTATAGTGACAATATTATCAATATTAAAAATCTTTTGTTTTAAATAAATAGATCGACTTGACCATCGCATGAAAACACAATGTATCTCACAAGTAATACCTACATATTATATTAAATCTGATTGTTTAGTGCGATTGCCAAGTCAATCTATTTATTTAAAACATAAAAGATTTTTAATATTGATAATATGGTCACTATGAGATGTTGTTACTTGTTAGGTTAGCTAATTACGTAATAACTTAAGACAGAAGGACCCTTATGTAGGAACTGAATAAATTAACCGACTTGGTATTACATGGATCTCACAACTTTTTACGGTAGAAGAACTGAGTTGCGAGACTTGGTTTTTTTACAAGTTTTGTTTTTGATGGCAACTCATTTCTTTTTGTAGATAGTTCTACTTTTTTCCCTTTTACAAGTTACCTTTGAACATAATTATATCTAGGTACCTATCTACACCTATTATTCCATTATATTATATACAGGTACACTGATTTATTCACTGCAAATGTTACTTTGTTATACAGGTACAGTAATTCATTAACTGCAAATGTAACTTTGTAATCCTATATATTTATATGGGATTACAAAGTTATTTATGCAGTTGATGTATCTAGAAAACTGGACCGAAATTGCAAAATATTTTAGTTTTCCCTTGATCTATACACTAAACACTAATTGTGTTCCAAATTTGAAGCTTCTATGTCTGCTAGAAGTGCCTTAGAGTTTTGATGATCGGTCAGTCAGTCAGTGAGTGACGAAATTAAGAAACTTTGACTAGTTATAATTCTTAAACTACTGGTTCAAATTGAATGAAATTTGAAATATACCGTGTTTATACAATGTCTGCTTGGTTACTAAAAATTCAGGCTTCTAGCTTTATCCACAACGAAGTTATAGGGGGTCGAAAATGGCCTGAATTGCTTCGAGAAAAGGATGGTACGGCCATGCCGCTTTTTTGCTCGACTTGGCGGGGGCACTGCCGTGCCCCCAGATTTGGAGGTGGCCAACATGTGCCCCGGAAATGGTTAAAATAGGTTTATTTGTACAAGGTTTTAGTCCTCTGAAAAGACATGTTTTCCGTTTATTATAAAATAACTAAAATTTTAATTATCTTCTGAACTCCGCAGTGAGTAGTTATAATAAATAATATAATAATAAGTTGTGTTGTATGCACAATTCCCCGTGTGGTGTCGGGTCCACTTAAGTAGAATAGCACCACTCCCGTTCTTCCTGGGATGTCGTAAAAGGCGACTAATAAGACTAATCCAGAAGATGGGCAGCAGCATCTTCCTGTGTGTGACAAACACCAGTCAGGTCACCTGCGGTCACCAACACGCACTAGCCAAGCGTGGTGACTACCGGCTAAAACCCCCGCATGATTGTCACGAATGAGCCTCGGCCCCTAGTCCCCGGCAGCCCCGCTATCCCTAGTTACGGTAGCGGCTATGGTAACGGCGGGGCAGGGGGTGCTAAGAATCGCCGGCAGAGATCGGGCTACCAATCCCAACGACGACTTCTGCACCTGGCAACATACAACGCCAGGACACTGAGGACCGACGACAAGGTAAAAGAGCTGGAAGAAGAGATAGACAAGTTAAACTGGAGTATTGTGGGTTTATCTGAAGTCCGAAGACAGGGGGAGGACACGATAATACTCAAATCCGGAAACTTGTTCTATCACCGGGAGGGCGAACACCTGTCCCAAGGTGGTGTCGGGTTTCTCGTCCACAAGTCCCTCATCAACAACATTGTGCAAGTTGGGAGTGTGTCGGCCAGGGTAGCGTACCTTACACTCAGAATATCCAAACGGTATTCGTTGAAGGTCGTACAGGTATATGCGCCGACTTCGACACATCCCGACGATGAGGTTGAGGTTATGTATGAGGACATTAGTAGAGCCATACATACCTCAAAAACTCATTTCACAGTTGTGATGGGGGACTTTAACGCAAGACTAGGCACGCGAAACGACAACGAGATGAAGGTGGGACCCTTCGGATATGGACGACGGAACCACCGGGGACACTTGCTGGCAAACTTTATGGAGAAGGAGGACTTATTCATGATGAACTCCTTCTTCAAGAAGAAGCCGCATCGTAAGTGGACCTGGATAAGCCCTGATGGTTCCACAAAAAGCGAGATAGACTTCATTCTGGCAGACAAACGGCATATATTTAATGATGTCTCTGTGATCAGCAGGCTTAAAACCGGAAGCGATCACCGCCTTGTAAGAGGCACATTAAATATCGACGTCAAGCTGGAACGGTCACGCCTGATGAAGTCTACGCTTCGCCCAACACCTGTCTAAATCCAGGGTTCCGAGAGCTTTCAACTCGAATTACAAAACCATTTTGCGTGCCTAGAATCATGCGCGTCAGTGGACGAGTTTAACACCAGGATGGTTACAACTGTCCATGAGGTAGGGTCGAAGTACTTCAAGACCCACCCCATTGGTAGATATCAGGATCTCTCAGAACAAACCCTCGGTCTAATGATGGACCGACGAGAACTATGTGTGCAGTCTCCAACCTCTATGGCGGAGTACAGACGGCTCAATGAACAGATCTCCAAGTGCAGGCGACGCGATTTGCGAAAAAACAACGCAAATCGTGTAAAAAACACAATTGAGCAAAACCGAGGCTCCAAAGTGTTCGCCAGAGATCTGTCTATTGGGCAAAGTCAGCTTACGAGGTTGCAGACCGAGCTCGGCACCATAGTATCATCGAAACCCGAAGTTCTGAGAGAGACAGAGAGATACTACGGACGGTTGTATGCCTCCTCTCAAGCTCCAGCTCCCCTCGAGGAGAGCGATAAGAGAGCTAAACTAACCCGACACTACACAGAAGATATCCCGGACGTCAGCCTGTATGAGATTAGAGAGGCTCTCAAACAGCTTAAAAACAACAAGGCACCGGTTGATGACGGAATCACAACTGAGCTGTTAAGAGCTGGAGGGAAACCCCTTCTAGTGGCGCTCCAAAAACTGTTCGATTTCGTCATTTACACTGGAATTACCCCGGAAGCGTGGGGCAGAAGTGTGGTGACGCTGTTCTTCAAGAAGGGCGATAAAGCCCTTTTTGAAGAACTACAGGCCCATTGCACTTCTGAGCTACGTTTATAAGCTGTTTTCGAGGGTGCTCACAAATCGCGTTGCACGCAGGCTTGACGACTTCCAGCCTCCCGAACAAGCAGGATTCCGAAAAGGCTACAGCACCATAGACCATATACACACTGCGGCAGATTATACAAAAGACCGAGGAGTATAATCTGCCGTTGTGTGTTGCCTATGTGGACTATGAGAAAGACTTTGATTCTATCGAGACCTGGGCGGTACTAAATTCTCTCCAGCGGTGCCGGATCGACTACCGGTATATCGAGGTGTTGAAGTGTTTGTACTCATCTGCCACCATGTCCGTCAGAGTACACGACACAGCAACGAACCCCATCCAACTGCAGAGAGGTGTCAGGCAAGGGGATGTCATATCCCCAAAGCTGTTCACCGCTGCGTTGGAAGACGTGTTCAAGCTGATGGAGTGGAAACGACGTGGCATTAACATCAATGGCGAATACATCAAAGACGAAAATCATGTCGAATGTCCATGTCACACCCGTACCGGTTGTTGTTGACGGCGCTGCTCTTGAAGTTGTAGACGAATACAATTACCTGGGACAAGTGATCCAGATGGGTAAGTCCAACTTCGAGAAAGAAGTCACTCGTAGAATCCAACTCGGATGGGCTGCGTTCGGGAAACTGCGTCATATCTTGTCGTCCAAAACACTACCTCAGTGCCTGAAGTCGAAGGTGTTCGAGCAGTGTGTGTTGCCAGTGATGACATACGGATCCGAGACGTGGTGCTTTACTATTGGCCTGATCCACAAGCTCAGAGTTGCGCAGCGGGTTATGGAGAGGGCTATGCTCGGTATTTCTCTACGTGATCGCATCAGAAATGAGGAGATCCGTAGACGAACAAGGGTAACCGACATAGCTCAAAGAATTAGCCGGCTGAAGTGGCAATGGGCTGGCCACATAGTGCGAAGGACCGATAACCGTTGGGGAAGAAAGGTCCTCGAATGGCGCCCACGTCTCGGAAAAAGGAGCATAGGACGCCCCCAGGACCAGGTGGACTGACGACCTGAAGAAGACAGCGGGCATCCGTTGGATTCAGAAGGCTCAGGACCGGTCAGAGTGGCGCAAGTTAGGGGAGGCCTATGTCCAGCAGTGGACCTCTAAGGGCTGATGGATGGATGGATGATGATGGATGGTACTTTTTTTGTACGAATAAAGTCATAATTAAAGTAAAATAAATAAATGAATTATGGAAAAGATAAATATTATTTATTTAATATAAAAATCTCTCCTTAAAACACCTTACCACGATTACTTATGTTTTGCAGAATGTCAACCTACAAGAGCTAAAACTGCTTGTAAAAGGAGAATCTCGAGTTCTATAGATTTTTATTGATAAAATTATCAAAGTAGATATTGTAAGCTTTAATTTAAGTTAAAAATAAAATGTATACATTATACTTCACAAGTGGGGCAAACGCCCATACAGATGTTGGCCACCTCCTTTTCAGTAATACACTTGTAAATTTTAGAAATCTAGTAAGGTTGGGAATTGCTTGGATGTCTCTTAAGACACGACCGACTGTTACGAAAAATAAATAACAGTTAAAAAAACACGCTTTTATAGAAAATCCAAGTAATAAAATGGTTGTCTGTAAAGTCGGTTTACGGACGGTAGTTTAACGTGATAACGTCATGACAAAACTCCGCTCCGCTCCGCTCCACCCCGCTCCAACTCAACTACGATCGCCTACGGCTCGCCTACGGCATCGGCTACGGCATCGGCTACGATACGCCGATCGTAGCCGATCGTGCCTCTCTCTCTCTCGCTTTTGCCGCTCTCTCGCTCGCGGAACGGGACACTTTTTCGTGCATGCAGCCCGTGTTCATCGATTTATCGATTTATAAGACGTTATCACGTCAAAATGGATAATAGAATTAAGAATCGTGTAATTGTAAAAAAACCGTGATTAGTACATTGTAGTAGATGATAATTGATATCTGTAACTGTGAGCAGTAAAAAAAACAAACACGGTAGTTTCTTGCTGCTTCTTCTCTCGGGCCCTCTCACAGTAGGGCCTTGTTGAAGCATTGGCGTAACTTGAATGACTTTCAAAAAGTGTTTGTAAACCAAACCAATTTTGAATAAAAACATTTGATTTGATTTGACATAAAAGCGTGTTTTTAGTTTTTTTTTAACTATTATTTATTTTTTCATTTTAAAGTTTGATTTTTTGAAGTAGGTTTCGTTCTTTCTTTTTTTCTTTAAATATTGAATTGTCATCGGTCCTCGATAAGTCTACGAAGTTTGAAAGAAATCTGACCGTTTGAAGTGGATCAAAATCAAGTCCAAAGGAGTCGGTTACAAGTTACAAACAAACAAATATACATACAGGTGAAGCTAATATAAAGTATGTATAGGAACAAATCGCCAATGAAGCAATGCGCCATGTCTAACCTCCTGGTGCACGCGGCGCCACCTGGTGTACAGCTAGATAACTAAAATAGCGGGGCACGACTAATGAGAATTCTTGGATAAAACCGACGTGTTACCGAAAATCAAATACGCTATTCTCAAATAGTTTATTTAGGATTCAAATAACCGTTCAAAGCTTAATAATAACTTTACAATCAAACAATTAAATAATATCTTTATACATACAATACAATACACTCTATTTGTACACTGAAAGATTGTATTATAGGTATTATACAATAAAAAGCAATGTTTCATTCAACCTTAGAATAGTAAAAAAGAAATCACAACGAGGTAGAGGATGAGGGAATATACCCAGGGGCGTAGCTACCGCCGTATCAATTATACGGGGACCCCAGCGTATAGGGGCCCCCACTCACACTTCCAAAAAAAGCTCTGACAGCTGACAGCTGACGTTGAGGGGGCCCCACAACAAATATTGATATGGGTCCTCCTTAGGGCTAGCTACGCCACTGAATATTTCACAGACATGTATACCTAGCACGTTTGTGGAATATTTCTATCCTGATTCTGTTAAACAAAACCACGTCTCTCATGTCTACGTGATCTAAGAAGCGGATATGCAATCCTTTGTAATAGCCTACAATACTCGTTTTATGTGTAGATATTAACCGACACAAAAAATAATATTTTTTAGACCATCTTGATCAATAAACAACGGGGAATACTGATGCAGTTAAAAAGTGAATTTGGCGGGAACAGAACAAATATTAAATCTGCAATTCAAAAAGGAGTTAGTTCATCTTTATATCGCCAGGTACGTTGTTCAAGAACTTCTCGAGAGCAAATTGTAAGAGTACAATGGTGTTCATGGCCAAGCCGTTGACCAGGTGGAGCAGCATCCTGGAGTCCACCACGACGAGGCCACATGCTTCCATAGGTCTGAACATCGCGCGAGTCGCTCGGTGGACCGTCTTACAAGCGGCTTTTGCGTGCTCTGGAATACGTTTAATATGGCAGAGACCGGGTACTTCTAAAATGAATGAGCCCCCACTAAAAGTAAAGTTACAACCAGTAAGGGGAAATATTTATGCCATGAAAAACATAACTTGCAAAAAATCCAAGTCTCGCAACTCAGTTCACCGTAAAAGTTTGTAAAATCCATGTAATACCAAGTCGGTTAATTTATTCAGTCCCTACGTAAGGGTCCTTTTGTCATAAGTTATTACGTAATTAGCTAACCTAACAACATCTTGCAGTGACCATAATTATCAATATTGAAAATCTTTTATGTTCTAAATAAATTGATTGACTTGTAGTCCGGTCAATTTAGACATTCGAAGGTGCATAAATTCCCAACAATCTGAAAATCAGTAAGATTGTTCAAAACATAATTATAAATAAAAATTTTAAGTTCCCCATCATTCCCGTGTATGGAAAAAAATATTCAAGGTCAATGGTCAAAAAAATGAGTTTTTCGCGATTTTGAGCAAAACGGTAAGTTTTATCATAAAGTACCCCAGACAAAAATTGTAGATCATAAAATTATCTATAAAAATGTATCGATACTTTTTTTCCTACAAGCCACCGTTTCTGAGATATAACGATTCAAAAACGCGCTAAGTACACTACCATGAGGTAGCAGGGTAAACGTGTGCATATTATGACGATAAAAACTTACAACTTTTTGAATCCTTATATCTCAGAAACGGTGGCTCGTAGGAAAAAAGTATTGGTACATTTTTATAGATAATTTTATGATCTACAATTTTTGTCTGGGGTACTTTATGATAAAACTTATCGTTTTGCTGAAAATCGCGAAAAACTCATTTTTTTGCCCTTTGACCTTGAATTTTTTTTCCATACACGGGAATGATGGGGAACTTAAAATTTTTATTTATAATTATGTTTTGAACAATCTTACTGATTTTCAGCTTGTTGGGAATTTATGCAGCTTCACTATCATTTTTTGGTCTAAATTGTCCGGACTATTGGCCACAAGTAGTACATATTATTATTATATTAAATTAGATTGATTTGTTTTTGCACTGCCGTGCTCCCAGATTAATTTTATAGTAAAGATCATAATAATCAATAGTGGAAAAGCTTGGAAAAACAAGACTATAATTAGTTACTTTTATACTCACTTGAACATGTTTTCTTCATCATGAGTAAACATGTAACATCAGTGTTGTATATGCTGATATAGAACATTTCACATTCGTAACTCAGGGTAATAAGACATGTTAAATTCTTTACAATCCAAATAAGCATTTCGACCCCAAACATAATTGGAGAATACGGCTGGAAAAGTTTAAGCAGTTTGAACCATAACATCAGATTATAGCCAGTTTGTTTAAATTAAAATTTATAGTTTGATTGCTGACACATCACTTTATTATCTCATTTTATGTGGTCAACTCTTAATTTGCAATGTTTCTGAGCCAACCTTCCTAGCTTGCTTTGTAGGGTACAAACTGAACCAAAGACGAGGTTGGGTATAAGGTCCCTCTTGTTGAAGGTCGCCAAGTGGTCAAAGGTAAAGCGTCAGAATTGTCTCTGGTTTAAATAATATCCTTCCACAACCAAATACCATCAGGTGAGTCGTTCACTTGTTTGTCGACCACGATAACGTAATAAAAAAAATAACGCATTTCATTAGGTACTAGACACTCTACAGTTTACACAGAATACAGATAATAATATCAAACAAAACTTAATGTTTCCAGCATTTAAAATACTTACCGTTGTTACTAGATTATAAGAGAAAAATGTTTCGATCAAGATCTGAATGTATACTAATGAATGCATAAAAGTTTCTACGAGGTAATAAAGAATCTGCAAAAAATTAAATTTGTAATAAAATAAGATAAATCTTTAATTAATCCACAATAAATTTTCATAATTACCATAACATTAAAAACTTTTTTAAATATAAAAAATGCATTTAAAATATCTTTGTGGGAATCAGTAAGTCTTTTCCAAGCTATTTTACTTATATTTGAGTTTCTTTTAATTTCCAAATGATCCAAAATATATATCCTTTCTCGATTCCAAGCTAACACAGTCATTCGTAATAATTTTATCATTCTTATTGCATATATGACATTCATATCAAAATGAAGTGTAAAAATTTCAAAAATCAATTCATAATAGAATCCTAAATTGTTCTTAAAATATTCAGTACCCATGATGACAACGTAAGAAAGAAAAATCAACATTACTTGAATTCCAGTTATGGTATTGAATTTGAAATAAAAGTTATGTTTGAAAAAAAAAGAATTTTTAACGATACTTTGAATCAGCAGTACCAATCGTACATTAGATTTTCTATTGAACAAAGTTATGAAATAACTCAAATAGAATCCAAAACTGTAGTATAAGAAATCAGAAATTGTGAGATATCTCGAAAATTTATCTGAGTCATGAAATTTTGCAATTTTCAAAATACACCTAATTAAATGTAAAATCATTATAACTGTCGTACCAACAAAACAAACAATATTACAAAGTGCACCATTAATTTTAATAGTATTGTCAATGACGGTATACTTTGGAACGAAAAATATACACTGCATTAGATTTAGAGGATAAATAATGTTTTTAATAGTTTTGTCTAAAGAGTATGCTCGTATAGCCGGTTCAAACAACCTCATTTTTTACTAATTTTATTAACATTAAAAATGTTTTCAATTTTGGTAAATTGCCACGAAAAAAAAATTCTGAAAACACCTATAGGAGTGAGTTTTGGACTATTAATAACGAACAGTTAAGTACATACAGTGGGTTATTCCCATTTGTCCCCACCACGTTTGTCACCACTGGTGACAAAACCTTTTGCCTACAACAACTATGTAGTTCATGCTAAGTAGTTAATCCTATAAAAGTTATTACTTTTATAGGTCAATATCTAATACTTTAGATATCCACTTATTTAGCTTACACAATATTAGGTATATGAAAGCCGGGCAAGTGCGTGTCAGGCCATGCGCAATGTAGGGTTCCGAAGTAGTAAGTTTATTATTACTCATTAACCACTTATGCTAACATAGCCGTGATAGTTTTATTTGTAAATTCATCATATAACCTTTTTGAGAATTTTTTCACTTGTCCAACTCCAACCGGTTAGTTGTCAGGGGGGGGGACACTTAAGTCTAACCAAAATTAGCATTTTAAAGCCAAATATTTCCAGCCAATTTCGCAAAGGACCCCTAATTTCAAAAAAGCGGCCAAGTGCGAGTCGGACTCGCCCATGAAGGGTTCCGTAGCAGCAAATAACATAATATAAAAGTTCTTGTAGTTCGTTGTAACTTTGATCAATGTTTTTTGCGGTTTACGATTTATGACGTATTAAAAAAAACTAATTACTAGATCTCATTCAAACCAATTTTCGTTGGAAGTTTGCTTGGTAATGTACATCATATAATTTTTTTAGTTTTATCATTCCCTTATTTTAGAAGTTACAGGGGGGGGGACACACATTTTACCACTTTGGAAGTGTCTCTCGCGCAAACTATTCAGTTTAGAAAAAAAATGATATTAGAAACCTCAATATCATTTTTGAAGACCTATTCATAGATACCCCCACACGTATGGGTTTGATGAAAAAAACATTTTTGAGTTTCAGTTCTAAGTATGGGGAACCCCCAAAATTTATTGCTTTTTTTCTATTTTTGTGTAAAAATCTTAATGCGGTTCACAGGATACATCTACCTACCAAGTTTCAATGGTATAGCTCTTATAGTTTCGGAAAAAAGTGGCTGTGACATACGGACGGACAGACAGACAGACAGACAGACATGACGAATCCATAAGGGTTCCGTTTTTTGCCATTCGGCTACGGAACCCTAAAAATGGTCTTTAAAGTCCCAGAATATTTTAGGAAGACCTTTTCAACGATACCCCACACTAGTATATGTACGGCAAAAATGAAAAATTCATCCTCACGTTACTTGTACCCTGAAAAAAAATGTTTTTTTAATATTTTATTCTACGATTCCGGAGTTTTAATAAATATGTATATCCATGCCAAGTTACAGCTTTCTATTACTAAGACAGACGGAAGGATAGACGGACGGACAAACGGACGGATGGACATGACGAAACTATAAGCATTCCGATTTTACTTCGGATCCCTAAAAATGATATGAGGTGATGTAAAAACTAATGAATTATATCCATTAAAAATAAACATCAAATTGAAGCTAAATGAATAATGGAAGAAAGTTCGTTACGTAAAGAACTACGTATAACCACAGAAGAAATAATAGTACTTATGTATAACAACAAAATTTTATCTAATATATAACATTCTCGTATCACGGTGTTAGAAGTTGAACTCCTCCGAAACGGCTCGACCGATTTTCGTGAACCTTAGCATGCATATCGGCTAGGGTGGAGAATCGGACAACATCTATTTTTCATCCCCCTACCCCTAAAATTTTTTTGGCAGAGCAACGTTTGCCCGGTCAGCTAGTTTTTTTATAAAAATGTAAACTGTAGTAAGACTATGATATACATAGTTAGCAACAAGTACAAACATCCGGAGAGGTAGTCCAACATCCATAAAGAAAGTTCTCCATGGACTCAGATTTACTACTCGGACGGTGCTTAGTCTCAAAATATTATTTTTGAATGTTCTCAATATGCCTGAAACATTATTTTATGTCACTTAAAATAATTGATCTTGATAACCATTTGGGTTTATATTAATTATAGTTTCATCATATCCGTTCGTCCGTCCGTCTATCCGTCCGTCTGTCCGTCTGTCCGAAGCAAAGCGCCGCGCGAGACCTATAGTGCTAGAAAACTGTAATTTGACATGGATATACATATTTATTAAAGCTCCAGAATCGTAGAATAAAATATTGAATAACATTTTGTTCACGGTATTGTAGTAACATGAGGATTCATATTTTATTCGTCGCGTACACTATCGTGTGGGATATCGTTAAAAAAGTCTTCCAAAAATATTATGGGTGTTCTCTAAAACCATTTTTGGAATTAGTAGTCCGTTTGCGAAATATTTGCCTTTAAAGTACTAATTTTGGTTAGAGTCAAGTGTGCTGGCCCGGTGCCGGCTAAACGGTTGAAGTTGGACAAGTGAAAAAATTCTCAAAAATAGGTTATATCACTATCATGAATTTACAAGGAAAACTATCACGGCTATGTTAGCATAAGTAGTTCATGAGTAATGAGTAATCTATACTAATATTATAAAGAGGAAAGATTTGATTTTTTGTTTGCATTGAATAGGCTCCGAAACTACTGAACCGATTTGAAAACTTCTTTCACTGTTGGGAAGCTACACTATCCCCAAGTAACATAGGCTATATTATATTTAAAAAAAATAGGGATCCCTAATAAAACTCCAATAATGTAACCCAAGGTGTAAAAAAATAAGAAAACCGAAGCAAAGCGAGGGCGGTTGCTCGTAGTTGATAAAATTACTACTTCGGAACCCTACATTACGCGTGGCCTGACACGCACTGGCCCGGTTTTCATAATGAAACGGTTGGTTATGCGGGCACTTCGTTGATTAATTTGTGGACAACAATACCGCTTGGATGAAGAATAATATAATACCGAAGAATATATTATTCTTCTTCCAGTCATAAAACGATAAAGGTGTACCAGGATCTGATGGCAAAATGGGGTATTTAAAATTGGAGACGCAACACTCCCAAGCGTTGGGGAAATTGGAATAAAACTAGTATATCGTTGATATTTTTATCATAGTGTTAGTTTAATAATTCACATTATATGTCTAGTTTATTAACTTCAGATGAAAATATATGAAGAAAAATGTTATATTATGCACATATTTTTATATTATAATTAATTATAAGAGTGACTAGGTAATTTATTTTATTCAACTACAATTTAAAAATTTCTATCTGTATAGGTATTTTTAATTCATTCGATGAAGAGAATAAATAGATAATAATAATGAGTTGCTTCTCTAACATTTCAGTTACGTGACTTTGCATGATGTAACTTTTCATGTCATATTTCACAACATGTTTGCAAGCTCGAATTTGTAACAATGTTTGTATTCTTAATTTCATTTATTTTAATATCATTTGCAAATCTATTTACATATAAAGAAATCATAATTAGATTAATTACTAAGAAAATATAACCAAGAAAAATAAGTATCAAAACCAGTCAATCCTACGAGATGGATAATATTAATATTGTACATTGTCTTTTAAATACACCTTTTTTCTCATATGTTTTTCAATAAACATTGAAAATAATATTTTTAGTTACTGATCGTAAAGGTATTGTCGGTATTCAATCGAAAATAACCATAATTTTAGAAAAAGAAAAAATTCCATACAACTCTTTTTTTGACTTGACAATTGTTATAGTTTAAAAAAATTTCATTGCCATATAAAAAGCCTATTTTTCTGCTTGTCAAGAATGCCATGAGTTTCTGGTACACCTATAATAAGGAAATTTTCCCACTGCCCAAAAGTCAATAGGCAAGAATTTGTTCTTAATATTGAATCCGTGGATGACAATGACCACATACCATCAGATGGAAAGCTCATAAAAAATCATTTACAGTGTTACAATTATTAATCTATACTATTATACTATTAATAATATTATAAAGCTGAAGAGTTTGTTTGGTTGAATGCGATAATCTCAGGAACTACTGGTTCGAACTGAAAAATTCTTTTTTTTTTGAGTTGGATAGTCTATTTATTGAGAAAGGCTATAAGTTATATAACGTCGTATATTTTAGCAGTTATTTCCACAAATTAACGCGGGTGAAACCGCGGAGCACAGCTAGTTATTTTATATAATTAATAAATGAAACCAATCCGCACTGAAGCACCTGGTGGAATATCCTCTGAGCCTCATCAAGACGAGAGCGTCGGGCTCATTACCCTAAGTACTTAAAAGGTTTGAAGCCAAATAAACGAAAATATATTTACAGCTTTGAACATTTACTCTTTTTCTTTTTGTCCAAGTCATTATAGATATGTTCCAAGGTTCTCCCTTTGGTTTCGGGTAACACAATAGTGACATAGATGGCGCTGGTCAGACAGCAGATGGCGAATAAGAAGAATATGACGTAAATTCCGATATTCTTGACCACCGTCTTGAAGAAGATTAACTGGAGGAAATCGAGAACTTGAACCACGCAGAGTGTTATTGAAATGACGATGCTCCGGTACTGCAATAAAAATATATAACATACAAGAAAGTTGCTCAATATGCTTATAAAAATTTTCTAAATTCAGAATACTTAATTCTGTTCTGTTACTAGATGAGTGAGACCCCAAAATTTTGTCTTCCTTTTATCGAAGTACGATTTATAAAAGACATAATTACCTTAAAAGAAAACACCCCGAAAAATAAAACCGCAAAATATTATCTTCCTTTTAATCGAAGTAAAGTAACAACCCATAATTGTCCCACTGCTGGACTTAGGGTCTCCTATCACAATGTGAGGGGTACAGGCCATAGTCCACCATGCTGGCCAAGTGTGGATTGGTAGACTTCACACACCTTTAAGAACATTATGGAGAACTCTCAAGGGTGCAGGTTTCTTCACGATGTTTTCCTTCACCGAAGCAAGTGATAATTAACTTAAATATATTAATACGCACATAATATTTCAAAATTAGAGGTGCATGCCAGGATTTGAACTCAGGCACTTGCGTTCGGGAGACTAACGTTCTAACCACTAAGCTATCACTGCTTAATCGAAATACGATTTATAAAAGACATTATTACCTTAAAAGAAAACAGCTCGTTGCTAAGCACACACGAGACCGGGAGAAGACCAGCGGAGTCGCAGAAGATACAAGTGCACACAGTAACGACGGGGATCCAAGAAGACAATGTAATTCCGTATTCTTTAGCAACGAACCAAGATGCTAGAACCAACATTGACAATCCTGACAGAGAAGCCGTGCTGGCGAAAAGGGCCTGGAAAGTAAAGATTAGGGTTAGAGAAGGAGAAGTACTGAAGAGAATAGCATGTGTATATTATTGAAGCTCAGTATTAACATAGGCTCTAAAGCAAGAAAGTAATTATATTATTTGTCTCAGAAATAACGTCTGCAGAAGTGTCATCCATCATAGGTTTACCGCCAAAGCCAAGTCATCATATTGACGAGTCCCTCCGGTCATAGCCAAACATGCCAACCGTTAACCAGACGTTAGAAGAAGCGTATACATATATGAGCTACAGTTATGACTGATGTTTCCTAGTATCTACTGTGAAAATTGAAATTTTTGGACATGTTCGTTCTGCAGTAAGTATATAATAGTCGAATTCTCCGCTTCTTTATTAGCCAACAACGCGTCTATGATGACTTTTTTAGACATGGGCAGAGGTGACCAAATTATCATGTGGAGTATACTTTGATCCTAATTATTATCTTATCTAATTAATTAGTATTACGATGATTCGTAAATCAGAATTAGGGCTTATTTCACAATCTTCAAGTAGAGTCCTGAATAAGCTATTCGCCGGTTAAAGTGACGTTAAAGTGTCATTTTACATACACGAAATGTCAACTTAACCAACGAACAGCTTACGGACTTACTTGAAGATTGTGAAACAAGCCCTTAATGTCTCCAAAGTTTTTTGAAGTACAGACATACCCTCCTCCCAACTTTTTCAATAACAGTCACAGCCAGAGCTGATGCTATGAAATGGACACTCCCTAGGACCATGGTCTGCTGGTTGGGGCTCAACAGGATCCCAGTTCCCCCCGAGGATATACTGAAGATCTCTCCCGCGAAGTTCAGGAACGTTATTGCCCCACAAAGATCTCTTGCAAACACCAACACGGTGACTATGACGAATGCCTTGCTCAGTATTCTGTCATTCCCTGACGAAAAAAATATGACAATAAAAAAATATTTATTGCGTATCCTTTATTACAAAAATATTTTGATTACTAGCTCCCACAATAAGATTCCCTGTGTTGTGGGAAACTAGGTTCAATCCTCTCGTTATAAATAAAAATAAATCTTATACATAAAAAATTCTCGTGTCACGGTGTTAGAAGTTGAACTCCTCCGAAACGGCTCGACCGATTTTCGTGAATCTTTGCATGCATATTGGCTAGGGTTGAGAATCGGACAATATCTATTAGGGTTCCGTAGCCGAATGGCAAAAAACGGAACCCTTATAGATTCGTCATGTCTGTCTGTCTGTCTGTCTGTCTGTCTGTCTGTCTGTCTGTCCGTCCGTATGTCACAGCCACTTTTTTCCGAAACTATAAGAGCTATACTGTTGAAACTTGGTAAGTAGATATATTCTGTGAACCGCATTAAGATTTTCACACAAAAATAGGAAAAAAACAATAAATTTTGGGGGTTCCCCATACTTAGAACTGAAACTAAAAATGTTTTTTTCATCAAACCCATACGTGTGGGGTATCTATGGATAGGTCTTCAAAAATGATATTGAGGTTTCTAATATCATTTTTTTCTAAACTGAATAGTTTGCGCGTGAGACACTTCCAAAGTGGTAAAATGTGTCCCCCCCCCCTGTAACTTCTAAAATAAGAGAATGATAAAACTAAAAAAAATATATGATGTACATTACCATGCAATCTTCCAACGAAAATTGGTTTGAATGAGATCTAGTGAGTAGTTTTTTTTTAATACGTCATAAATCGTAAACCACAAAAAACATTGATCAAAGTTACAACAAACTACAAGAACTTTTATATTATGTTACTTCATCCCTCTACACCTAAAAAAATTTTGGCAGAACAACGTTTGCCCGATCAGCTAGTGTAATATATATATGCGTGCATATCGGCTAGGGTGGAGAATCGGACATTTATTTTTCATCCCCCTCCACCCCTAAATTTTCGGCCGAACAAAGTTTGCCCGGTCAGCTAGTATAAGTATAAAACAAAAAGGGATCAATTATATAAAAATTGTGTGTGTCAGTGTGTGTATGTATGTGTCTGTCTGTCTGTGTGTGTGTGTGTGTGTGTGTGTGTGCTGATTCGCGAGTGTAAATGTGTGGATGTGCATTTAATTAACATATTAGATAACATATTATAAATAAACGATGTGTTATATATGTACAATCAAAGTATGTCAATGCATAAAACTGCTGCGGGTCGGGTATAAAACTAATTACGATAAAAACGAGCAAATATAAATGTCTGAATATGTGTAAAGAATACATGGTTCAAAACATACTATCTTAGCACACATAAATAAATATTTAAATACATAATATAAGCACACATACTAAGAGCACGCCCCCATATTATTGTCAAATAGAATAAACTGGATATCAAAAAAGATTTACAATATAAGGCACCAAATATTAAAATATCTGCGGGACAAGTGAGACCCAGATACGCTAAACAGTGCCACTTGTTCCGTCATGGAACAACTCGACGGAACAGACCTGTTCTGACTAACATGACAAAATTAATTACCAAGTAGGTAATTAACATTTTACACTTAACATTTGTAATAAAAAATCTTAAAGACGTTTTAAATATCAAATTATTCAAGTTGACAAAATATTCAATGGATAGCTAATAAACATTATGCATATATAATAGGAAGTAATTAAATATCTCTGCGACGTACATATTGCTTTAAGCCCAAGATGTTTTGTCAATTCGTCGTTCTTCTGTTCTCTTACTATACGATCAAGTTCTTCTTTAATAGAAGAGTCATTCACTGTCTTACAGCGTAACCACAGCAAGACTTCAGTTGCTTCCTGGAAAAAGAAATTAAAACAAGACTTAAAAGAAATATGAGTGACCTTTTGTACGCCGGTATATGGCTTTTTACAGTGTTAACTTTCGTTTACCCTGGTTTATTTACGGCCGGTCTCAATAATGTACTAACAGATGGAAGACTGTGGATAGGGCTACCATTAGTAGGTTATCTGTCATATTTGTAAATTTTTGTACACAAAAATTGACAAATATGACAGATAACCTACTAATGGTAGCCCTATCCACAGTCTTCCATCTGTTAGTACATTATTGAGACCGGCCGTTAGTATACTACCACATATCCTGGCTCAGCGACCTAAGGAGAGTCTTGGCCTCCGACACAAGAATACGGCATTTCTTTGTGTCCTAAGCTACTTCTCGCTATTTCTGTACGTTAAGTTTCTGCAGGTCTTTAATGGCTTCATCGCACCATCGGTATTTGGGGTACTCATAGATATATTACCTATAGATTCAGTCATGGCGTGGCCGCACATGACACAGATAATGTCTTTGAGGTTATTTTAAAAGAAATATAACAAAATTTAACAAGCAGCCCAGAATAGCCAAAGAATACCCACCCACCTTCGTACTTAAATTTTAATACTTAAACTTACTATGATTTTTTGCTCAGAAAACAAATTGAAACTTCAAATTTCTAAATAACTATCTCACTCTTCATTGTTTGTCACAACTCACCATTGTTTGCGCTTGTGACAAACAATATAATTATGTAAAATGTAATCGGCCACGGTGACGGGGACAAAAAATAATATTTTGTCTCTCTCTTTCACGTTGATTTTGTAACTGGCGATCTCGCTTTGTCAAATGTATGGGAGAATCTACTGGTTCTAAATCTATGGGGTTGCTCCATGGGTCGTTGATTTTTTTTACTTAGTATAACTAAAAACAAAATAAGAAATGATTTGTATTCGGCGTTTAGTCGTCTACCAAGGTCTTCTCAACGCTGACTGGGTATTGTAAGTTGTTGCGTTAGTTTTGAGAACTTACCTGCCAAATTATGTTGTTTCATTACGTTACTAGTGGATACCCGGCGTGTTCCACTACCCTAAAATTTTTTGTATAGGAAAAGTTGAAAATCGAAAATATGTATAATGCATTGTTTTAGTGGTCTCAAACTCTCAAACCATCTTCGCATTATTGCCTTTTAAATGATTTCCATGATGAAACCAGTTTCGGAAAAAACGGTTGGATTGTATTATTTGTAGTTTCGGGTTTGGGACAGCTATCCCAGGGGTCATCAGGAACATACCCAATGCAGTGACCAGATTAATTAATTTATTGTAGCCGACATCGGTTTGCCGCTTATCTGTCGGGACACTCATATGTGGTGTTTCTCAGTGGTCCGTTTGGCACTTAATATAGGATCTAATTTACATCCTATCCCTTTATGTCATACGTCACGTTTCACGATGAAGCAGGCCAGGTAGTAAAATAGTTTTTAAATAAGTTTCGTTCTAAATACGTAAGCATTAGCCGTCGCAAAATCAGTCCCGAGTCCCGTCATCGCTCCGTTCGGTCGACACGTTTTGAGACTTAATAAATTTGGTTATTTAGTTGTGATTAGTCGCATTTGTATCAAAGGTCACAACTTGTACAAAACTCACGACTCAACAAGTTTTATTCTTATCTAAAAGGAAAAATATAGAAATGTATCTACTTGTGACTTTGTGCAAATAACCTGTTATTTAAAATAAATTATCTATACATAATATATATAATATACATATACTCTCCGTATTTACCGGTTTGTGATGAAATAATAAACTAGATCGCTGTGTAGTCAAAATTCGACCGTAACTCTGATAGTTAAAGGGTTACTTTTACATTGACATTATTCTCTCTATGTAAACTCATAATATATCAGACTCATATCGGAGTAAGTAATAAGGTTTTCCCTCCACGTATTAATAATATTTTATAAATAAGTAGATTACTTCATTCTAATGCTTACACACGATTTTTCAGTTAATATTAAGTAATTCAGATCAACTATTGAAAGGGATTTTTAAAATTGACCCGATTCAAATAAAAAAAAAAAACTTCTACATTCGTTACAAAATTTCTGAGATACCTAAGCGGGAACAGAAGTACAGAAAATACTTCTAAAAATATCATATGTGGATAGGATTAACTGCGTTAAAACCTACTCTCAATATAATAAAATATTTTTTCAAATATTATCGTCTATTTATCGTAAACAATCTTAGCACGATTACTGACTAGAAATAATCATTTAAATGACATTAAAAAAATAATTAATTAATTGTAAACAGAAATTAATTTTGGCATCAAATGATTATCTTGAAAATATTTACATTTTGTGTCTATTTTATTTTTAAATTACAAATTACGATAAAAAACCACTAAGATTATTTACCAAATAGGACTCTTGTAAAAAAATACTACATTATTTCTGATTATAATCTAGACACGCGGTAGCGTGTCAAGCCAATTTCAAGCTAACAGAACTGGCGAGTAGTACCCTGTGTAATATTACACGAACAATTTGGAGCCACTTTTGACCCTCTCATAGCTCAAAAACTATTCCACATAAATCTGTGAAATTTGGCTTATTTATTGAGACTTGTTAAATACATATGTGCATCAAATTTCATAAATACACGTCAAACGGTTATTTAGTCAAAGTCAAAATATTTTATTCATATAGGTATCACTGATACACTTATGCACGTCATTTACAGTTATTACGTTATTTCAGTCACGTATTTAGACATTAATGTCCAAAAATCGTCATTTTTATCACTGACAGACCTAATAGATCAAAACTCTAACGCAGTTCCAGATGACCTAGAAACTTGATATTTGGCATCAAAGTAGACTATTAGGCATATGTAAAGGAAAAAATCTAAGCACTTAAAATTATTGATAAAAAGTGAAACTAGTGAATTAGCGGTTCTACTGTATAGAGCAATTTTACAAATAACAATAGGTATGTTCATTATCTATAAACACTTATAATTTCTAGACAAAAAGTAATGAAATCTCATCAAAAACGTAAATTAGTTAGCAATCAATAAAGCAAATTTTATAAAAGTAACATACGTATTACATCAAAGTTACGTGAAAACCAATCAAGTCAAATGTAGAGCTTGAATTACATGTTCTTGTGACACGTACGTACGTGTGTACGTTTTAAGCAGAATACATCTGATTGGTGTGCTCTTTCTTCTGGTGTGCCACAGGGTGGGATTCTTTCTCCTCTCCTTTTCTCTATATTTATTAATTCCCTCTCTTCCTGCCTTAGTTGCTCTTACCACTTTTACGCTGACGACCTCCAGATTTACACCCAAACCGACGTAGATACGCTTGATAACGCAATTGACCTAATTAACATAAATCTTTCCTCCATAGCTGCTTGGTCGATCAAATTTGGTATCTCGGTTAATCCGAATAAATGTCAAGCTATTGTTATAGGTAGTGATCGTCAGTTATTTAAAGTTGATCTCGGTCTTGTTACGCCGGTCACGTTTCAAGGTTCTATTATTCCCTTGTCTGCGTCAGTTAAAAACTTAGGTCTATACTTGGACTGTAACTTAAGTTGGGCTACACAAGTTAATGAGATTTGTAGGTTGGTTACTGGTAAGCTTTGCGCCCTGAATAGGCTAAGAAACTTCCTCCCTATTAAGACCAAAATATGTCTGGTGCAATGTCTTATTCTCCCCATAATCGATTACTGTGATGTGTGTACTACAGATCTCAATGAAGATCTCCTGAACAAACTTGAACGTCTAATTAATATTTGTGTCCGCTTCATTTTTAGTCTTCGTAAATCTGACCATGTGTCTTACTTCTGTCGTCAGCTTCAATGGCTCCCTATTCGTCTACGAAGACAAACTAGGATACTCTCTACTCTCTATTCCGTCTTATATGATGAACATTCTCCAACGTACCTTAAGAATAAGTTCAAGTTCTTACAGGACTTTCATGATTGGCCACTGCGTTCCACTGAGAGCTTGCTTCTCTCGATTCCTCTTCACCATTCTGGTTTCTTGACTTATTCTTTTGCCGTTCAATCAAGCCGCTCGACTTTGGAATGATATGCCTGTAGCTATCAGAAAGCTAGTTAGTAAACTTACGTTTAAGAAAAGACTTCACGGACATTACTATAAATCAGATGTGGCATCATCATCCTTAATCACATCATTAATCATTACTCACTCATGTCTGTTTAATAGATGTGGTTTTTCTGACATGTATATTGTTATGTATGTATTTTTTTATGTATTTATATGTTTATTTATGTATGTATTTATGTATGTTTGTTTATAGTGTATCTATATATTACTTTTTTTTTCTTGATCCTAAGTAGTTTTTTTATTACAACCTAGATATACCGCCACATCGTTGTGTTTTCACTATCCGAAGGTTGACTGGGAGAGAATGCTATTAGCATTAAGTCCGCCTTTGCTATTATACAAATTGTATGGTGCAAAAAGTTAAATAAATAAATAAATAAAATTTTAGGCTTTTATATACAGAACTTGGCACCCATTTAGATTTCAATTCTTTTTTTGAAATTGGCTCTCATTTCACATTTACGTTTTTGATGAGATAATGGTATAATATAACCTACGTAATAGATTAATAGTAAAAATTATTCACCTCAATCTTCCCATTTTTAACCAGGTAGGAGGGGGATTCTGGCATCCTCATAAACAGTGCTACGTGAAACAGAGGTATTCCCAAGCAGATCCAGATGATTGTCCGATACTCAAATAAATCTCCAATAACGTAGAGAAACAGATTCCCCGATGTGTGGAAGAGCATGGTCTGAAATTAGTTAATAAGTTAGTTAATAAATAAATCAGAATTTGTTTTGAAATCTATACAATACAAATAAATAAAATTGGAGTGTCTGTTTGTAATATTTAAATAACCGCTTTTTACTAAGTTCATTTTTATGTATAAGTACACGGTACATATATCAAAACAATATTTTTTACAATTTTTGTCTGTCTGTCTGTCTGTTTGTTCCGGCTAATCTCTGAAATGGCTGGTTCGATTGGATGGGACTTTCACTGGCAGATAGCTGATGTAACAAGGAGTAACTTAAGCTACTTTTAATTTGAAAAAAAAAAAAGTTTGTTTGGCGATACGAAGTTCGCCGGGTCAGCTAGTTCTGTACTAAGGAGCGATTTAAGTAACCGTTAAATGACTCTGAGTCATATGGCTAATAAAATAATGGCAATACAATCCAAGGCAATGAAATACTAACGGCACACTGAGCACAAGTTTCTTCTCTTAAGTGTTCCAGTGCGAGTAGGGTTCACCCTCCAGGGTTAGTGGTCAATCCAAGTGTTGGAAGTTTTCATGGCTCCCCAGGGCCTTCGACATGACTTAAACGACCGTTAAAGGATTATTGCCAGCGAAACGATTGGAGTTGGACACGTGAAAATTTCACAAAAATAGGTTATATGATGAATTTTCAAGGAAAACTATGAGGGTTATAGATTGACGAGTAATAGTCGGTCATCTTACAACTACGGAACCCTACATTGCGCGTGGCCTGACACGCACTTGGTCTGTTTTATTTACTTTCTCGTAATACTTTATAATAATAATAATACTCTCGACATAATTTTCCAAAAATCTCAACAAGACCGTTTATTCGGCTGGTGAGCATTTCCAGAAAAACTCGTCATTTCGCTCTATTACCACAGTTCGTGTATTGTGAAAATGTGTAAAAGAACTTACCAAACATCCCAAAGCCCCACGGATGTTATCGCTGCTTATTTCTTTGGTATAAACTGGACAAGTCAAATAGCTTCCCACCATAGTGACACCTACGAACGCTCGAGCCGTGATTATCGCCCAGGTGCTCAAAGAACATAACATGAGGATCCAGTTTACCTTAAAAAATGCAACACAAATAAAGATAGTTAATATAATCTATACATCTATACAAATAAAAAAAAATGCAATGTCTGTTTGTAATATAAAACCGCTTTTTACTAAGTGCATTTGGATGTATACACGGTTCATACACCAAAACAAAATTTTTTTCAATTTTTGTCAGTCTGTCTGTCCGTCTTTCTGTCTGTCTGTCTGTTTTTTTCCGGCTAATCTCTGAAATGACTGGACCGATTGTGACGGAACTTTCACTGGCAGATAGCTGATGTAATAAGGAGTAACTTAGGCTACTTTTATTTTAGAAAAAATTAGTTCGTTAAGCGATACGAAGTTCGCCGGGTCAGCTAGTACTTAATAACTTGGCCAATGTCTGTACATGGAAGATATTTGAAAGACTATTGTTAGGCGTGCTTATTAAAGCAATAGATACGGGATCTATTAATAATGTTAAGTTTTTTGTCTGTTTGCCTGAGCATTTGTTTTAAAACGGCTTTTACGAGCTGACGACATACTTGATAGTAAGTGGCCTGAAATAACCACAGTCATCAGCAACATCAAAGGCATGGCCAATCCGTTACTGACCAAGATAGGAGAAAGATAAAAGAAAGAAAGAATTTCCAATATCCCAAGCTCCCAGCCAGAATACGATGAGTCACATTATCTTTCGTTTGTTATTGCTTAATGCAGTAATTTACCATTATGCACATTGCGTTAGTACATCAATTTATTTGCTAATTTTATTGTTAGTCAATATAGTTATAAGTCACATAATGAGTATGTATACATATTTCTTATTTTATCAACGGGTACGGGTGACGGTACAGTACGTTGCATGGTTTGAGTTTATCTCTATATTATAATAAAAGGAAAAAATGACAAAAATGATAGTGAGTAGTCCTTACAAAGGCTCAGATTCTAAATTCAAGTTGTAAAATAATTTAAGAGCACGATATACGTTGATCTTGCTCACAGGTGGTGCTCCTCACAGATTATATTATTATTATTAGACCTCCGCATTACTCTACGATACACTTACGTATTTTTATAAGCAAAGCCGCACAACATTATTACAGTTGGTTGGTTATTGCAGTATATATTATTACAGTAGTACAATATAACGAATTTAAAAGGAAAGATTCGCAGGTGGGTAGGCTAAACTAGTTAACGAGGAATGGTCAATCATCTTATGATTACGGTACAGAGTATACTACGCAAGGCCCAACATGTAGTTGGCTGGATTTTTTTCTAACATCACTCTTAATATTAGAGATGCTGACTAATTTTAGGGTTCAATTTATTCACGAAAAAAAATATTATAAAAATAATAATCTTCAATTTAAAAACCAAAATTTATAAATAAAAATCATTATCAAATTTCCCACCAAAACGTCACGTGACTACTAACCGATATTATACTATCGGTCGACTGAAGTTTGTTGAACTTGCATATAAAATACGAACAATGACGTCATTAGCTCAAAATGGCGTCTGAGGTCACGTTACAGTGAGTACTATTTTTAACATTTTAAATTAATAATATTTAATTTATTGTGATTCATTTCGACAAAAGAATAATATTTTAGGTGTTTAAATGTTTCCCATAATACTTTAAACATAAATTTATATTAAATTACAGTAAGTGTCAACATCCCTGTTAAACATACAATTTCGAACATATCATTTGAAATAAACCAAAAAACTTACGGTACCAATCAAAGATATGAAGATCAATGTATATTTTCTGCCCATTTTGTCTCCAATAAAAGCCACGAAGTAGGTTGAGATTGCTGCAGTCAGGTACGCAATAGATGCTATCCAGCCAACCTAAAAAAAATACAAATTACGTTCCTTGGAGGCGTAAAAGTTGATATTGGTAAACTCTTCTCTAGTGTTGCCTTTTGTCATTTCATAGTATTAGTAGTTACGATAAGCATTGGAAATAAAACCTCGCACAATTAACGTCATCAACTACAATTGGATACTACAAGGTACAGTATCGGGTCCTTTTCTTTTTCTAATTCACATTAAAGATTGCGTTGCATCTGCTTGTATTAATTTACTTTCTGATGCGGCACCTGAATAAGGTTAAAACACTTCACAGTTGCTTCTAGAAGCAGGAGGCTTGGTTGAGATATCTTCTTCACAGCTGTTATTATTTGTTTCTTGTTATTAATGTCCATAGCCGTTGGTAACTACTTACTATAAGGTCCATCTTCTCATTTATATGTTTACTGAAAACTTACTTCTGTGTCAGTTAATGGCACTGCTGTGGGAGAGTTCTTTGACTGAAGTAGCAGTGTCATAGGAGACATCCATCCCATGCTGGCTCCATAACCGAAGACTGGTAGATTTACTTAAAAATAATTTTATGTGTTTCAAATGATGAACAAAGAATATATGTATTTTTATTTAATTCCGAATGATGGCATGAACAAAGTATTGGATAGTAAATTGCATATTTCGTTCCCATATGGAATTTAAGAGCATTCATAGCAGGGCTAGTGCACATCGTAAGTGATCGGCCCCGTTAAGTAAATGGTTTGGTAGTTCGATGGGTGTCTGCTATTTGCTATTGGCTCAATTTCTTGAATGCTTTCGTGTTTCAGAGGGCACCTAAAGCCGGCCAAGGATATTATGGTTAAATGAAGCCTTCGAGAGAATATTTATAATGTGTAAATAGATAAATAAATATTCCTGACACTAAAGTTGGCTTCTTCTTTTGGCATTTCTTCTCCTCCATGACAAAGCACCTTTCCGAAATGGTGGTAGATTTAAAAATATTGTGAACGAGTAACCGCCCTCGCTTTGCTTCGGTTTTCTTATTTTTTTACTCGGGGGTAGTGTAGCTTCCCAACAGTGAAAGAATTTTTGAAATCGGTTCAGTAGTTTCGGAGCCTATTCAATGCAAACAAAAAATCAAATCTTTCCTCTTTATATTAGTATAGATAAAATATGTTAATGATTTGATTTTACCAACTATCCACATGGAGAGACATGGAATAACTTGGTCTTCTCAGTTCTTTATTTTTTATTTTTTTATTTTACTTGCAAGGATTTCACAATTACTTAGCTTTACAAACAGTTGCAAAGCTAAGTAATTGTGAAACGAACACCATTGACCACATATTAGGGGCCATCCATAAATTACGTCACACTAATTTCATGACTTTTTGACCCCTCCCCCTCTCCTTGTCACAGCTGATCACATTTATGAGAACTCCTCCCCTTAGAGTGACGTCACATATGAAATTTTACACCTAGGAATTATTAAATTAATACAGCAGTTCCAAAATATGTTTTATTTAAATTAATTGTTTTTGTTTTTTAATATTTTCCTACACATACCAATTATACGATTTTGAAATTTGACGTCGCGAAATTCAGGACCTCCTCCCACCCCTTGTCACACAATGTCACACTACATTGACCCCCCCCCCCCCTCTCCTAACGTGTAACGTAGTTTATGTATGACTACTTACCAGTTATGTGAGAGTAGATTGAGCAATAGAATTTATATATCTTCATAACATTTCAGTCTTTTTTTTACACTTTGGTTTTAATTATTGGAGTTTTATTAAGGACTCCTAATTTTTTGAAAATATAGCCTATGTTACTAATAATATAGCCTATGTCGTCCGAGGATAGTGTAGCTTCCCAACAGTGAAAGAATTTTTCAAATCGGTTCAGTTTCGGAGCCTATTTAATGCAAACAAACAATCAAATCTTTCCTCTTTATAATATTAATATAGATAAAGATATGCTTATAATTTAGTAACAGTTCAAAGATAAATCTAGTAGTAAATTTAAAGTATCGCGTATAAACTTATACTTAGACAGGTGAAATAAATCTGGTATGTGATGACGTATTGGTGATCACATTTCCGCATTATTACGACAGATGAGAGTAGCAAAATGGTAGCAAAAAGCTTATGTTAGTTCTCAAGGATACTCGAAGGGATAACCTGTTTATGAAAATATTAATCTCATCAAAAACATAAATGTTAAATGAGAGCCAAGTAAAAAAAAAAGAATTGAGATCTTAAATATGGTGCCAAGTTCTGTGCAGAAAATCTCAAAATTTTTGTCACAACAACATGTAATTCAAGCTCTATATTGGCTAGATAAAAAGGCTAAAATTAATAATTTGTATAATAATCTTCTATAAGTCTGTTAGGTTAATATAATACCTATATTACTTTTCTAAAATTTGGTTTGTTGGTAGCTAACTAATGAAAACTCAAATTTAGAGCTTGAATTACATGTTGTTGTGACTAAAACTTTACGATTTTCTACACAGAACTTGGCACCAGTTTGGATCTCAATTCTTTTTTTGAACTTGGCTCTTTATGTTTTTGATGAGATATTATGAGATGAAATTATTAATATTTATTAATAAATAATATACCTATTGTTATTTATAAAATTACTCTGTAAAGAGGACTCGCTAATTCACTACTTTCACTAAATATCAATAATTTTTAGTTTTTAGATTTTTCCCTTTCTATACGCCTGATAATCTACCTTGATACCAAATATAAAGTTTCTAGGTCACCTAGAAGTAGGTTAGGTTTTTGATCCTATGTCAGTGAGTCAGTCACCAAAATGCGGATTTTTAAACGTTAATATATCAATAACTGTTTGAGCTACATTTACATATGTAACGTTTGAATTATAAATAAGCAAAAAGGCTACAATAAATGTGCCAAATTTTATGTATGTCTCGAGTTGTGATGGGGTCAAAAATAGATCGAAATTGTTCGTGTGATTTTATACAATTTACTAGTTCTTTTGCTTTGAACTTGGCTGGACACGCTGCCGTGTGTCTAGATTCGGCCCCTGTAGAGGCTGTTAATGGGATGGATAGAGTTTTAAATCTACATGATGCTTCGGAACTTACTCAAAATCGCGCACATTATTTGGTTAAAATTGCTTCCTTCACGGAAGCAATTAAATTTGCGAAACATTATGAACTGCCAACTGAATAAACACACGACACAAATCTAACACAAACGAACCACCAAATGGCACGATTATCGCTTCTTACCTTACCTTGTAATCAGGGATGTAAGGAGCTCCTTAACCATAACCGAAACTATCGGATATCCATAATAAATATCTATCCGTAACCGTAACCGAATTCGATAATCTATCCGAAATTCTCTATCCGAATCAAATCAAATCAAATCGAATTAAAATAAAATAATAAAATTTAAATTTTCGGATAATTTCGGATAGAGCCGGAGTGTAAATGAAACAAGTTATGGCAGGTTTTTGGTTCTGCTCAGTCGAGCCAACCGAAATAAACCTGTGACCTTGCTTCGTTTATTTATTCTATTCTTTTTACTTATCGCGCATCTAAAGGCTAAAAATTACTTACAGAATCCAATATCCGGAACCGAAACTATCCGACAGTAACGGATAATCCGAAAAAAATCACAACCGAATTCGAAACTGGTATAATATTATTCCTATAACCGTATCCGTATCCTGATCCGAAATTTAAAATCGGTAACATCCCTGCTTATAACCGCAAATAATTCAAAGGAGAATGCCCATAGCCAGCACTCTCAAAAAAGTAATGGTGTCACAATGATTTTTGTACAAAAAATTAAACTAAAATATTTCAAGTATTTTACCCCATTTCCTAAAAAATACTTCTTGGGCTTAATTTTCTTAAATTAATAAGTATCCTTACTTCCGTTTTACAATTCAAAACCATTCCGCCATTTTATGTTTGGATTAGGGCCAATCAGGGATCTTTTATGATCCTTCGGGCCAATAGGTTGCGTTGATTCGAGTACAAATTATTATTATGATACAACAAACAAGATGACGTTAGGGGACTGTCAAATAAATTTGAAAATTATTACCGCTCATTTAGATGCGCGTGTCGCGGATCGTCTCGTGGCGCGTCCGTAAGCCACGCCACCTACGCGCGTGTGAACACCGCGTGAGCGCTCGCGCGAGCCCCTTTGGCGCGCGCCTAGAAAACCGCTCCCGATGCGAGCCCTGCGAGCCACGAGACGCGCCGCGGTATGGTCCGCGAGCGCCGTGTTCACACGCGCGCGCACGCGCGCGTATCGAGGATTGTCTCGTGGCTCGCGCGCGCGTGTAAATGGGGTATTACATTACAAACATGGAGGATTGAGTAGAAGGAAGGCCATCTTCTACAAAGGGAAAGTAAAAAAAGTGTCCAGCTATTTACTGAAAATAGAGGTTCCAATAATGGCCATTCCAGAATGGCGCTAGTGTCTGACAAATAGCTATATGGTATATTTATCAGGACACAAAAATATTGAAGTCAGTACATTTCTCCATACTAAATGGGCATTGTCCTTTACGTGTGATGAGAAGACAGTGATATGTTGAAACCACAAGTTCAAACTTTCTGAAATTCAATTACGTATGCCTTAAAAATTAATTGATACTTCTTCTGTACCCAATTACAAATTTTAAAAGGTTTCCAAGTTAGGGGTCTTTATTACTTGCCCCCGAAGGAGAGGGGGGTTTCTAAAATATTAAAAAGGTTCATAAAGTATCTTTGTTAATCAGAGCGAGCGAAGCGAGCCCTAATAATAGTCGAAAATCTATGCATTCTTGTTACACCTTATATTGAGAAACTATTACACTTACAGGTCTGGGTTTTGACATAGTATTTTATATTCATGTCTCGATGTGTGATCAATTATAAAAATATCATTTTATCCACTTAAAAAAAAAAACATTTTCATTAATTCGATTTTTATTGTATTACTAACGCCATCTATAGGAAAACTAAAAAAATACTTCTACGTAACTTCCCCTTCGTGTAAGTTTCCCTTCTGAAATTGTAGATGGCTCTGATTACATTTTTTTAGTGTTGTTTTATCGCAGGATTTTCTTTTCAGGATAATACAGTGTGCTTAGTACGAGTTTTATTTGGCATAATGGCGGCGTAAACACACGTAAATTAAATTTTGTATGGGACGGAAGCAGAGCCATCTACCGTCAGTGAAAAGAAAAGCTTTGGTCCCATACAAATAGTAAACGTGCGTTTACGCCACCTTTATGTCAAATAAAACTTTTTTTATGGAAATAGCCGGCGAACAAGCTGACGATCCACCTGATGGTAAGTGGCTATCGTCGCCCATGGACTTCAGCAACACCAAAGGCATCACCGATGCCTTGCCGGCCAAGAAAGAGAGAGAGAGAGCCGGAACACGACGAGTCGTTTGGCGGCTGACTCATGCTCAAGGGTGGTAGCTATCCAGGCGAACCCCATGGAGAAATAATAACAGTAATAATGGTATTAATTTACAATTAAAAACAATAATACCAATATAATCCCTCGAGGGGCCCTATCACTAGCGGGCCGGATTTAGTCGCCTCTTACGACACCCATCCAACGTGGTCAGTATTCTAAGCCCACCACGGCTAGAATACTCGTACCAAGCACACAGTAAAATATTTAAAATAAAATATGTGAGACTTCCGCTTGTCAGTCGGAGTTTGGCAGCTCCGTATTATTATTCTGTTTTGCTTTCTCTGTCGCACGACTGTTAGGGTAGCCGGTCGCGACCTTGACTGAAATAATGTAAGATAGAGTAGAAGGAAGGCCATCTCTGTATATGGCGTTCCCGCCAGCTTATGACGTGGATGTCTTCAAGAAAAGAGTGAATAGGCTTTTTCTGAGTTAATGTGCTCACCATCTTGAACCACATCTACACTTACCATCAGGTGGGATTGTGGTCAAGCATTAACTTATTCGTGTAAAAAAAAATGAAAAGTGTCCGTAAAAACGCGTCCAATTACGGGTATCGAATATCTATTTTTCAGACACTAGCGCCATTCATTAGCAGTGACGCTGCGGATGCACTAGGCATAACTCAGCAAACTTCACTCCGTCTACAACAGCTATGTTCATATCGTAGTCATTAATTTAAAAAATTCACACTACTAAAAATCACGTTTTCTCATAGCAGTATTTTGCTTATATTTACTAAAACATTTAGTCTAACAATACATTTGCCTACGTAAATAGTTGAGGTTTTGTATACTGGCATTATTGAGGATACCATGAAAATTTTTAAATATTTTAACTCAGCAAACTTCACTCCGTCTACAACAGCTATGTTCATAGTTCATATCGCTATTTTTCACACACTAGCGCCATTCAGAAATGACCATTTGCTATTGGAACATTGACTATTGGAACCTCTATTTTCTGTAAACAGCTGGACACTTTTTCATCTTTCCCTTCATATTAGATGGCTCTTCTTCTACCTCAATACTCCATGATATATTTAAATCTATAGACTTGAAACAGATACAATGTAATCTTAATGCAATTATGTATCTGCACTTCAATTTTTTTTATGGTTTTGTTTTGATAATTTGATGATTCCATGGAGTATAGAGGTAAGGAAAGTCTTCTCTGTGTATGTAAAGTGTCCGTTAAAACGCGTCCATTAAGGGTGACGCTGCGGTAGCCTAATAAATTTTATTGAACTCAGCTAACTTCACTCCGTCTTCAACAGCCATGTTCACATCGTAGTTTTTTCTTTAAAATTATTCTTTATAAAAAACAATTTAACATTGCCAGAGAGGATAAAAAGTAGCGTTAGAAAGAGAGGCAACTTATTACTGTTGGTGTTTACTGATTAGCGCTGTGCGACCTGAATTATGTACCTACACTTTATTGTGTCGGAGTAAAAGTCGCTATTTATTTAAATGATTTTGTGGAGTGATTCTTCTGTATCAATAGGCAGTAGCGCAGAGTGGGGGGGTGCCCCCCCCGGCATGGCCCCGGGCGGCACATGAAGAGAGGGCGGCAAGCCACTCGATTTTTAAATAAAAATTATACATTAAAATAATAATTATTTATTTAAATTTTAATGTAAATTTTGCTATGAAAAAAACAAGAAAAGTGCATTTTTAATTATTAAAAAAAAATATTTTAAATAATATGGGAGCGGCAAAGATCATTGGGGGCGGAAAATTTTCGGTCGGCCCCGGGCGGCGAAAACCCACGCTACGCCACTGCCAATATTATGTATTCTGATATGTATTCTCTATTATGTATTCTGTGGTATTACTTGTCTTAGTTACCGATACTGTTATAGAAACACGAAAGAAACATTCCAGTAACGATGGTAAAAAAATAACCTTTAAAATAGCGCTTTTCTCTTTTAATACGAAACTACGTTAAACCCACGGACCTAAAAAAAAGACGGACGTAATCCCAACAATAAATTCAGTGAAGCACCCATAGTAATACCAACGCTCTATTCGTACAAGTACACACACCCACACATTGACACTTCACTGCGTCAATCGCGAATCAAAAATTACGCACACATGGTGAGCGGGCGGCCATTGCTATGCTTCACTCTTGATTAGACGAGGTTACGTCCGTCTTTTTTTCAGGTCCGTGATCAAACCATTTGGTATATTATTAAATTTAATTAAGAATTTTAGCTATTTAAAATAATATTTAAAACCTTCATTTCTGTTAGGTACATACAATTATTTTATTAGTAAATACTGTATACCTATACTTTAATAATAAATCATTCTCTGTACAAAAAAATTCTTTTACATATCATCAAAAAATACTTCCACACAAACACATTATCTACTAGCTATTATAAACGTACATTTTCTTCTTCTTTAGCATTCTCTATCTCTTTATCTTTTTCTTTCTCTTTCTTTGTTCGCAAGTCCGAGTAAATCTCCTCTAGTCGTCGATTTTTGGTCTCAGGTACAGCAAGCATGACGAATAGAGCAGCCGAGAGGCAAACTGCACCGAAGAAGAAGAAAGCCACGTAGACTCCAACAGCATCAGCAATTGTTTTGTAGAAGAGGAGTTGAAGGAACGCGAAGAAAGAAGCTGAAGACATGGTGATAGCTAAAATAGTTCCCCTGTACTGGAAAGAGATGAAAAAATATTGTTATTCGATTTGATTCTTTGCGGTTTATTTTGGAATTAAACATTTCTACAGGCCTGCTCTTTATTTCAAATTCGTCGTAATTAGTCTGCCGAAGGATACTTCAATACTACATACACGCGCCTAGTAGCATTTTTTTTAATTTTAAATTTATTTAAATTCATACATTAAGTTCCTTACAAATATCTCTGAGAAAGCTTTCAGGCTTGAAGTTGTATATAAAAAAGCTAGTCCAATACATGTCATTTACCTTGTACGAGAAGATTTCGCTGACCAACACCACAGATATTGGCTGGAGCCCCAAGGAATCACAGAAGATACAAATGCACAGTGTGACGATGGGCAGCCAAGTAGTAGGAAATGCGCCGAAATCCCGTGACAGGAACCACGAAGCTAAGGCGCACATACTCAATCCAGAGAGTAGGGAAGTGACAATCAGAAGACTCTGAAAAAGTGGATAATTTTGAGAAAAGATAGACAAAAAGAACTCATCTAACTTTACTGCTAATGACCTACAGTATATTTTGCAAATTTTACTAAATATAATTCCACTATATTTAATTAAACTATACGAGTAACCGCCCTCGCTTTGCTTCGGATTTCTTATTTTTTTACACCTTGGGTTAGGTTATTGGAGTTTTATTAAGAATCCATAATTTTTTTTAAATTTATAATATAGGCTCTGTCACCCGGGGATAGTGTAGCTTCCCAACAGTGAAAGAATTTTTCAAATCGGTTTATTAGTTTCGGAGCCTATTTAATGCAAACAAACATTCAAATGTTTCCTCTTTATAATATTAGTATAGATAAATAAAATAAAATAAAATAACATCAGAATGAGCTGCTGGTAACATAAATTGAAATCGATTGGCACGCTGATCAATTGCCTATTTGTCATTACACCTTAAACCTTCAATCTTTTCATAGTTAACAGTTTTACATACAGCACCTTCCTGCCAGCTTTATCCACAATCCCAGACGCAAGCATAGCTCCCATCACTTGGACGCTACCCAGCACCATTGCTTGCTGATTCGGAGTCAGTACTAGATTATTTCCTTCTGAAGCGTAAGCGAATATTTCCCCAGCGTAGTTGAGAACTGTTATAGCTCCACAAATCTCTCTTCCTACAGTCACCACCGTTGCTATGCAGAATGCTCTGAGGAGAATCTTGTCAGTCACTGGAATAAATAAGAGAACAACGGGGCTCAGCTGCAGATATTGAGTCTATATTTATTTTACAGAAAAGAGCAGTCCGTGCCATTTACAACCTCAGGCCTAGGGACTCGCTTAAGGATCTCTTTAAGGAAATTAATATTTTAACTGTGGTGTCACAATATATATTGGATAATGTTTTGTATGTTAAGAAATATTACGACAGTTTTCTTAAGAAGAGTGACATCCACAATATTAATACGAGGAACAAGGCTAAACTGATTGTACCAAATTTTAGACTATGTAAAACTGGTGGCTCGTTCATGGGTACATGTGTAAAGATTTATAATAAAATTCCATCGAAATTTACAGAAATGCCTTACCTTAAATTTAAAACTCATATTAAAAGCATTCTTATGAGGAAAGGATATTACAAATTAGATGATTATTTTAAAGACAAGACTGCTTGGACATGAGTTTTATGAATATAGATTGTAGTAGATGATAAGTGCTATCTGTAACTGTGAGCAGGAAAAAAACAAACCCGGAAGTTTCTTGCTGCTTCTTCTCCCGGGCCCTCTCACAGTAGGGCTTTGTCTGAAGCATTGGCATAACTTGCATGACTTTCAAAAAGTGTTTGTAAACCAAACCAATTTTGAATAAAAACATTTGATTTGATTTGATTTGAACTGACTCGGGAGCCAGTTTTTTCTAGCTTTCTCTCTCTTCTTTCTTGGATGACAACGCACGCATCAGTGATGCCTTTGGTGCTACAGTTGTCTTACCATCAGGTGGATCATCAGCTCGTATTACCAGAATTTAATGAACAAATCTGATACAGGTTGTGAAATTGTGAAGTTATATTTATAGACAAAACTGTTTAGCAAATAAATTAGAGAAATGCAATATTATATTCTAAAGCATGGTAGTAAGATCGAAATTTGCAAACATAGCACCAATCAAGCACAAATTAACTTTCATCGAGGAGGTCACACCAATTGATCTGCATCAAATATTTTAAAAGCGTAAATTACTAATAAAGCGTTCGTAGCCCGAACGTTTTGCGTTGATAACTGTGCTGAATGTGATCCAACGAAATCTTTTCTACTAAAAGTAAGGTGCATTTGATATCAAGGATGTTCTATTTTCTGGACCACGCCTATCACACGTGATATATTACTCGTAATAATTAGCCAAAAATTAACCGTAATCTTTGTGTCTTTGTCGCAACTTAGATTGGCATTTCTTTTTCTTGTTTCTGTTGAGGAGCAACTCTTTTTTACGATAACAGCTTACATGAGCAGATGAAGTATTTGGTGTTTCACCAAAAGCATCATTGAAACTTTGCAAACTTTTTCCAGAAACCTGCTGACTACTGCCTCTTTGGGCACAGCAACCTAACCAGGTAAAAAACATTTTATGCTTGATTCTAGAACTATGTTAACTAGTGAATTGCAAAAGAAAGAGAGGGAAAAAGATTATTTTATGTAAAGGGAAAATCACTACTTAATATTGTTGTAATACCATAAACATGTAAAGTTTATTTGTTCAAATAAAAATAAGACAGAATATTACCAACAGTTTTCAGCATGAACTTGGAACTTTCTTCATCTTTTAACTGTTCCTTCTTGATGCGTTCCAGCTCACGTTGGATGTCAGGATGGTTTTCGTCTCTGCATTTAAGCCAAGCCAATACTCTTTGAGCTTCCTGTAATTATTTGTAATCATTTTTATGAAATGCTTTTACATTGCCTTTTCATAGTTCACTCTGCTGAAGAACGGACGTGGCTATTGTACCAAGTCTCTCTTGATCGAAATCTTAAGGCTCTATACCCAAATTAGTTGCAATATCAATATGCCTGATTTCCACCGGCCCACCACCCTTCTTTAGAATTAAATCCGTGAAATATTTTTTTTATTACCAAAGTATATTATTTATCCCTTACACACCCACCCACACGGACATATACAACAGAAACAAATTGGTACTACAAATTACACCGAAAGCAATTACGAACCTACCTCTACCTTTCCAGTTTTCACCAAGTACGAAGGTGACTCTGGCATCATCATGAACACCACTAAGTGGAAGACTGGCATCGCCAGACAAATCCACAATATGTTCCTGTAGCTCAGTATGTCTCCAATGATGTACAGGAAGAGATTCCCTGATGTTTGGAACAGGATTACCTTTAATCAATATTCAAAAAGTTTACCAAAAAAAAAAACATTAATGAAATAGTGTTTGAAAAAGAATCACTGAAATTAAATCACCTATGTGACCAGTTTGGATGTAGGTACCTACGTAATCGATACAATTAAAAAATCAAAATAGGTTGATAAATGACGTAGTTCTCAAGTAACAAACATTAAAATAAAGAAAACAAAATACCAGGTGTATTTTGTAACTGAAGACAATTTTTTTTTGATATCTACCAAAAATGTATGTATCTGTCTATCTGATCTTTTGTCCTCGATTCGATATCGATCATGGTAACTTCCATAAGCAATTCCCTGTGTGTAGAGAAATGAGAATCATTCTCAATTAGCTTTCGCAAGGCTGACCGTGACTGCCCAGAGGTCTAAAGTTTGAGCTTTCACTATAATTATATTGATCGCAGTACCTTTTTTATGGAAATAGCCGGCAAACGAGCTGACGATCCACCTGATGGTAAGCGGCTATCGTCGCCCATGGACATCAGCAACACCAAAGGCATCACTGATGGGTTTCCGGCCAAGAAAGAGAGAAGAAAAAGAAAGAAAGTAACCTAACTTAAATCTGGTTACCTATGACAAAAACGTTGTTTATAACAAAAACTGCGCCCATTGGGAATTGAACCCAGGACTGTTTTCAATGCAAGCATAGTCACGAGCAACTGACCTTTTATCATGAAATAAACGCTAAACGCTAAAACACTAACACACTCACACCACCGCAGTAGGTTATTACCTGTATCTCGGGTGGCATGGACACATCATAATTACACCCATGCCCCGAGTACAAATATTTATCTGTGACATAAATATCTGCTCCGGCCGGGAATCGAACCTGGGACCCCTCGCTTCGCAGGCACGGTCTTTAACAACTAGGCTATAGGGTCGTAACAAAGTGTACTAAATTCAAATTCCATAATTATTAAGCTTCCTAATCACTAAACACGTGGAAAGATAATTATAATTTACTTATGTCTTTGTATATTTTAAGCCCCTTACTTGACTTTTACAACTTAAGCCATTGGCCTTTTATTTATCTTAGCTAAAAAACCTAAGATAATAAATGATAAGGATTAAACATGGATTAAACAATAGCAAACTTGGCTACAACTAAATGTCACTATGACAAAGCAATTTTATTATAAAAAATATAAACGTGTACTTATGTACGGGCGTGAGAAGTTATACTTCTTTTGCATCATTAAATAAATATTTAACATTAATAATTTAATAATATTTAGTATTAATTATATTAAATAATAATATTTTAATTCAATAAATAATACATCACTAGCAGAGGTTCTATTTTTATTTTGTTGGTACCTTTTTACGTGCAACTTCGCAGTGATGCGCGCGCATCTTTTTGCGGGCAACTTCATCCTGTTACTTTCGTGTTACAAATTTTAAAATTTCACTCATCATTTTTTTATAACACGCCACAATAAAGAAGTGTGACTTCAAAAACTAGTGACCCGCTTTTTCTTTCTGCATAAATCAATGAAAGTATGTAAATACGCTGATTAGCCATTGATGAACATATTTTTTTACTTCTTCTACTGATTCAGAAATGTACTTTATCATTATGAAAACAATTTTCTCTGAGAATTTCCTCGTTTATTGCCCGTGGACCAACTTTGTAAACCAACTGGTTGGTCCATGGGCAAAAACAATTGACCATGGACCAACTAGTTGGTCTACAAAGTTGGTCCACGGAAACAAACTTAATGCCCAAGGACCAACTAGTAGAGTGTAATCCTCACCTCACCATTTAAATAATTAATAACAGAAGAAACTTCTTCTGTTAAATTTACTTCGGATAATCTTAGAAAACCAATTTGAATGCGGAAAACTGAAGTATTAAAAACATGAAAAGTTATACGAATTTAAGAATACCATTTATTTATACATTTTTTTGAGTGCGGTCCCTTAATACCCACAGGTATTAATTATAATATCATTGGTATCTAAGTGGGCTAAAATCAAAAATAAATTAATTTATTTAAATCGGCCTCATTGTAATATACCCCTCTATGTTAAGGCAAACAGAACTATTTAGCATACAACAATATTCTCTGTTTATTATGTTTGAATAGCTTTACAGAAATATCATTACTATTTACTGATAGCATTATGAAATACTTTAAGCAAACATAATCAACCTTATTGTTGAGTAACAGATATTGAAATAGTTCATTATTTTACTCCTGTATTATGGGATGTATATTTTTGTTAAATTATGGTATAAACACAATTTGTGAGCGCATACTGATGAATGTATGTTTATTGCTTTGTAATATAGCGTATCAGGATAACACATAATATGTTTTATGTACTTATATGTACTACAATTAATAAATGCGTGGTTTGGCCATATATATAACGATAATAATATATACTAGTGAATCTAAATAATTATTGATAACACCTGTTTATTATTTCAAAACCTAGTCAATTTTCATATTATAATGAGCCCGGCGAATGAAAGTGGGGAGCAAAATCAAACATTTTCCGTTACGTTACGTTATGCGTTATGTTGGTGCGCAACTTATCTTGCGCAATTGAATGTGCCACACAATTTTAATATTTCCATGCTATGAAATGTATTTTGATGAATATAAATTACATAATTAATAAAAGTATCAAGCATGCTTTCGGTAATATAAGAAATGCGTTCATTTACCTTCATTTACTAATCTATATATTTTATAATCGTTCGTAAGGAGTAAACTCCAGCAGACACACATAATTTTTTCTTTATTTTTCTTCCCTTTTTCTCCTTTTTTATGTTTCTGAACTAAATCCAAAATGTTATAATCACTAAACTTTAAGTGTACTTATTTATTAGTGAACATTGAGATGACAGACAGCTCAAATTTTTCAATAAAGTTTCCAAGATTTTTCAGATATAATCGTGAATTTTGAAATCAGACCAAAAACTCACCAAGCATCCTAACGCGCCTCTGATGCTATCATCGCTGATCTCCTTGGTGTAGACAGGGCAGGTAACGAAGCTGCCTCCCATGATGATACCGATAATGGCTCTCGCGAAGATCATCACGTATACATTGAGAGAAGAGAGCATGAGAATCCAGCTAACCTAGATAATAAAAGATAAGATAAATATAATATCAATATCGCTAATTAACTTAACGCAGTAAAACATGGATTTGGTAAAATAGGTGGAAGGGTTAGTGTCGTAAGAGTGAGAAAGTTTTATGTCTAACAAACACTTACAACGAAGCTTAATAAAGTTTCTCAAGACAACAGGGTCGGTTAAATGGCAGAACCCAAGTCCAGCTGTGACATAGTTATATACATATTTTAAAGGTGATGATGAGTGAAGTACAGCATAAAATTCAGTTGCTAGCTATCGCTAGTTAGTTAGTTATCACTAATGATTGTCAATTAACGTAAATTTGAGCGTCACATAGCTTATAATTTTAACGTCACACAGTAATTTATTTACACATACACATTTTGAATATTTGGGTTAAAATATACATAACATCGCATTTTTGCTTACAGATAGAGCAGCTGATATAAATAGCAAAGATAATTTTCGTCCAAATTTGTCGCTCATGAACGCCATGAGGTAGTCCGCAGGTATACAAGTGAGATAACCTATGGAAGCCATCCATGATATCTGTAAAGAAAATAATTGAGATTCAGCTTATCTAATCACGTTAAATAATAAAATTAAATAATAGAATGTAATAACTATATCTACTTGGGTAATACGATGAAATTATTCTTGGATTTTTTTGAAACTAGTAATATAACTAGTAACTAGTAATATAACTGTATAATATAACTAGTAATATAACTGAATCAAAGTAATGTTCGTTTCCCAGTTTTCTGAATAATTTGTAAGGAAAATAAAAAAAATATACAATTTAGTATTGAGATTCTTTTAATTCTGTTATTCTGTTAATTGATTAGAAATTAATATTTCGTATGATTTTATACGTATACTACGACGTCCAAAATGTTAATTCTAATTTAAAGTCCTAATTTACTTTTTATTGATCATTTAAGAATGAATCGGTGAAGACGAAGCTGAGGAAAATTAAAAGTTGTCAATAGGATTACTTACATTGAAATTAGACAAAGGTTGTTCTGTAGGTGAGTCTTTGGACTGTAGCAATAAAGTCATAGGAGACATCCATCCTATAGAAGCGCCATATGCAAAAACCGGGAGATTTACTGCAACAAGGATTGTTCTTTCAAATATACTACTAAGTGATAAGTGTTGTAAGAGGCGACTGGTGGTAGGGCCCATCGAGAGGTTATATTGGTAATTAATTTTAATTGTTAATTAATACCATTATTACTGTTATAATTTCTACATGGTCTTCGCCTAGGTAGCTACCACCTTTGAGCATGAGTCAGCCGTAAAACGATTCGTCGTGTTCCGGCTGGGGGCTTGAGAGCCAATTCTTTCTTTTTCTTCTCTCTTTCTTGACCGGCAACGCATCAGTGATGCCTTTGGTGTTACCGATGTCCATGGGTGACGATAGCCACTTACCATCAGGTGGATCGTCAGCTCGTTTGCCAGCTATTTCCATAAAAAAATGTTTATTTAAAGACCATCTTATTGCATCATGCATAATATATTAGAAGGACATAAAGCCGTCGCGTCGGTTGTCCTGTTGTTCTTATTAAATAATATTTATCGTTAAGTAAGCCGAGGTTTGAACCCCGAAGAGGGTAGTTAAGTTTTTCGCATACCCTGTTTTCGAAGAAGGGGAGCATAGTCCTCTCTTTTCGCAAAAATGTATTCTAAGCTGAGCCTTTCAAAATTCGTCCGCTTGAAGCTGTAAAGGCCTCTAAAACCAACAGCAACTGTCCATTCGAAGAAAACCTTTATACGATTATGTTTTTCTACTAAATTCAGGTCCTTCAGCACTAGCCGAGCGACAATAAAAAGAAATAGTAGAAATTGACATTACACGGAAATTATAACTCTCTAACGCCCCAACTTAGAGTCACTAACGGTTACTTAAATCTCTCTCTTAGTAAAGAATCACCATACAAATTCTGTACTAAGGAGCGATTTAAGTAACCGTTAGTGACTCCCAGTTGGGGCGTAAGAACTTTCTTTAAAGTTATCTTTAAGAACGATTTAAAGTCACTATTTTAGCGATATTATGCTGTGCTTAAGTACATAATGTACTTACCTACCATAAAAATTAAGTAACCATAATAGTAATAATTAACCTGCTTACAATGTATAGATAAAAACCACATGGAAATAATACCTATTTTTAGTTCCTGGTGCAATAACCTTTAAGTAAATTCATAAGTCGTTATCAGAGCTCACAACAGCTTCTTATTCCTGCTCTTATCAAGTTCTTGTAATTCTACATATTGTTAACTTAATACTACTGCCGTGAATTTTTTCACATACCATTTAGCTGGCAATAGGAGACACTTGACTCTAACCAAAATTAGCACTTTAAATACGAAATAAGGTATGTCTATAAGCGGTGCCAAAACCTGCAAAAAACAAACGGTGAAAAGATATGCGCTGCGCTCCTGCTGCCGTGTGCATCGCATGCCGCTGCCCTCATAAAATGAACGTTTGGCACGGTCTCAAAATTATTTATTTACTGTTAATTTAGGACCTTAATGTATACTTAATACTAAATGGTATATCTTATTTTCCGCTTTTCCGTTTTTTTCGTTGCTTTAATTTTTTGTTAAAATGTAATTATTGAAAGACCGTTTCAATGATTTACTACACTATGGAGTAGACGATATAAATATTGATAACGAAACCCTAAGAAAGCCAAAGCGAAAGCCAGGTCTGCCACTGTTAACATCGAATACGTATTTAGTTTAAAAAATGCTAAAAAGAAGTTATACAGCAAAAATTGCTAATAAAAACGTGTTTAGTATCAAAAATCATCAAAATAAGTTGGAGTACTGAAAAATAAGTATCAACTAAAAGAAAAATAACAACAAAATAGTGACCCTGTTGTGTAGCGGTAAAAAATAGAAAATACTGCATAACTTACTTTATTTGAATCAGAAATGAAAAATAAGGTCAGTAAAAACGATATATATATAGAATACAATAACATAATTATATAAATGCATGCCAACTTCAGAAGATAAAGGGGTTTTGATCCATGGGGCTATGGTAAAAGTAATTCAAGAGGCAAGTTATTAATAGCCTTTTGCTTTGAAAATCAATTGTACATCATATTTAAAAAAAAAAGCCAAAACGGAAATGGACCTGATTACACCTTGGCGGAGTTGCTCGCAATGAAATTGATCATTCTATCAACGGATACGAAATCGATACAGAACTATGAAATTATAAATACCTTGCCTACTACTGAGTACCGATCACAGGCTGGTTAAATCATCTCTATCTGTGAAAACCCTCTCTATCTCATCTCGTAAGAACTTGGGCAAAAATCAAACAACACCTTAACAACCAAAGAAAAATAACTTTTAAACTATAATTTCACTTGCCAAATTAAAGGGCTAGAGTGTGAAAACACTGAGCTTTTCATACACTACGTTAAAAACATTATTCAGCAAAACCTGTGCCTCGCTACCTAAACCTAGAAAGATGAAAACATCTATTATTCCTAAATACGTTGAAGGCTTAATTAAAGAAAGAATAAGGCTTAAAAAACGTAACAAACCTTTATCAGAGAAAAAAGACTCACAAATCTCTAATAAATAAAAAATTGGAACATGCTAAAAAATAACATAGATATAAAATAATAGAGGAAGAGCTAGAGAGAAGAGCATCAGTTAAAAGGGCTTAGAAAAAGCTGACAACGAGTATGAATTGGATTCCGGCACTAAAAGAGGACAACCTGCCAGTAACAAATCGAAAAGACCTTCTAAGAATGGCCACTCAATGCAAATCTGTATAGCAACTCAAATACAGTTGATTGCAATGAAAAAACTAACATTGAAAATATAGTCGGTACCGTTGTTCTTACAAAGCGAAATAAGACATTCTATTGAACACCTAAAACCAATGAAAAGTCCCGGCGAATATCTTATATCCAAAAATATTCTCAAAGCCATTACTGAAGCTATCACTCCGATCCTACTAAAAATGTTTAATCAATTTCTTCAAGAGGAATCGATTCCATCAGACTGGGCCCTTCAAAAAGGTGACCCTTTGGACATCGGTAACTACCGCTCTATTAGCCTATTACAATCTCTACATAAGCTATTTACGAGTCTAATCCACAAAAGAATTTTGAAACCATTAGAAGAAAGTCAACCGCGAAAACAGGTCGGATTCAGAGCTGGATTCTCTACCACTGACCACATATTCAGTTTAACCCAAGTAATCGAGAAATATACGGAATACGGCAAGAAGCTCTACATTGCCTTTGTCGATTACGTAAAAGCTTTCGACTCTGTCACACATGATTCCTTGTGGATATCGCTCGAAGAACAAGGCGTACACAGAAAATACATAGCCATTTTAAAAGACTTCTACAGTAAATCCAAAGCATTAATTAAGCTTGAAAACAAAGGAGAGCCATTTTTAAGTTATACTTCTTATGCGACTTGCAAAAAGGTTGCGTTAAACGGTTGCGATAAATGTTTGCGCTACCGTGGAGGGGGTATGAAAGCACTGGATAGATGGCCTTGCTTCTTATTATCTTTACCTCTTTTAAAATTTAATGTTATAATTAATATTACTTATACAAATCTCACAGAGTCTCAACAGCGTGATTCAGGTTTGTGAACAACGCCATCTAGTTTGTACTTGTTTATTTTTATTTAGTACAAAAATAGTTTTTGAAAGATAATTAAAACTGATACACGTTATTAAATTAAATATTTATTTAATTATGTCAAAGAAGTATAACTTCTCACGCGCGTACAAAAGTATTTTGAAAGGGTTATGCTACAAGGCGATCCGATATCACCAAACTTATTTAATGCAGTATAAGAACACATATTTAAACAACTGGACTGGCATGAAATTGACATTAAATTAAATGGTGAATACCTAAACCGTCTCCGATTCGCAGATGACGTAGTCCCAATAACGGAAAGTTACAATGAACTCGAATTTATGTAGAGAACTTCAGAGAAGAGTCGGAAATGTGGCCTGAATATGAACACAGAGAAAACACCCAGTTCCACCCAGAGTTCCCATCACAATCCAATCAAAATAAATTGCCTATGTAGATAATTACGTATACTTAGGCCAGAATATTTGTTTCCAAAATGAGACAAGAGAGGAAGTAGATCGTAAAATTAAAATCACATTCAAAAGATATTGGTCATTAAAAGAGATTTTTAAGTCAAACATACCGACACGGCTCAAACAGAAGGCCATGTACACTAAAATATTGCCAACTTCGCTCTACGGATGTCAGACTTGGGCATTGACTAGAAATGTAATAACTAAAATACAAACATTTCAGCGATCGATGGAACGAATTATGCTAGGACTAGCTCAAACACAGAAAACGAATTAATTCGAAAAACAAGAAAAGTTAAAGATGCTCCTGAACTAGCCTGCCAAATGAAATGGAGATGGGGAAGACACGTTGCTAGAGCAAAGGATGGTGGAGTGAAAGAGTCCTCCATTGGCATCCTCGTGTTGGGAGACCGCGTCGACGCTGGTGGGAGGACATCGTGGATGTCACTGGCAACGCCTGGACCAGGCTAGCACGCGATAGGTTAGCTTGGCAAGAGGTGGAGGAGGCCTTTACCCGAAAATGAGTTCCCAAATTAAAATGATCCATTAAATACCTGTCCAAATTTGAAATTGGAATAATAAGTTGAATTGATAAATATAATTATGATAATTGTTGCGACATATGTGTAATCACGTAGATACATGAATTACGTAGATACATAATAATATTGTAATTGAATTTATTTCTTGTTAATTATTATTGTAATTCGTGAAAGGCTACCAAATTGAGATCGATGCATACGTAACGTGGACGGGACGGGGACGGGACGTGGACGAGACATAAATATACGTGCGTGCCCCGTTCCCCTCCCGTGCGTGCCTCCATGGCGTATGCGCTATCGTTTACATTTTCTATTAAACGATATATTATATGAAACGATTTTGAAAAAAACGATGTTTTCCAAACTTCAAGTCCCGTCCCGTCCCCGTCCCGTTCACGTTACGTATGCATGGACCTGAAATACAGTTGATAAGAAAAGACATATTGTACTTACTATCTTTTAACCCATTAGAACATAGTTTTACAACAATAATAGCCTGTTATGTACGGATACGTAAAAAAACACGCTATGAAAAAATTAAAAAATAATTGATTACTTACTCAAAACTGCACATAAAATCTGATTAATCTTGCTCCCTTCTTCAAACACAACAAAATATTTCTTAGTTTTCATAATTCACACTAATTTAGTAACTTCGATCTCAATATTACAGCAGTGGCGATATTAGATTGCTAATAATATCGATATAAAACACTGAATTTTGTAAGCACGTCTGACATACAGAATATCTCCGAAGCACTGAAGAAGCGCAGCGAAGGCAGGCGTTTATTTTATAATCTAAGTAGGCATTAAGTATTATATAGAATCAAAGACATAACAACGCTTTAAATACTTGATATAAAAAAGGTTTCGAATGAGTTTATTTATATATAATGAACCCGAAGACACGAAAGAATATAAATTACCTTGACCTTATAGCGTGTTTTACCACGGGCTTTACGATACAAAAAAAATATCGCCACTTACCATCATAATGAAAAAATATAAGAACAAATAAAAGATATACATATACTATTAGCAGATGGTAGGTAGTCACTGTCGCCTTATAGAATAGTCGCTCAAAGGCATCACCGACCGTCAAAGGCGTTGCCGATGAAAAATAAATAGGTAGGAACCCTTATTAGATATTTCTCAGCGCCGAAACATGAAAAAAATTAACTGTAAATTTCAAGGGTTAGATAGCCTTAGGTAGCCCTTACCCTTACCTAGCCCTTAGGTCAAACCTATAACTGTAATACCGTCCAGATTTTACTGAGTGGTACAAAACTCAGCGACCAGCATGGATGAACCAAGATTACTAAGAGTGGGAGAGGCTAGCTTGTACTGTAAAACCTCACGCCCCAACTCAGAGTCACTAACGGTTACTTAAATTGCTCCTTAGTACAGAATTTGTATAGTGATTCTTATTAAGGAGCAATTAAAGTAACCGTTAGTGCCTCTGAGTTGGGGTGTTATTGATTAGCATTAAACAGAGGCACTTAATTCTTAATTTCTCTTAGAAATCCTCTCTAGGTTTTTACTAAAAACCTTACCCCTAAAAAACTTAAACCCTAAATACTTTTTAGGGTTCCAAAGTAAAATGAGAACCCTTATAGTTACCCTTAGCACTAAAAAGCTTTAATTCGACATGGATATACAAATTATTATTAAAACTCCAAAATCGTTTTAATTCGACGCGCACCCTATAGTGTGGGGTATCGTTGAAAAGGTCTTTCAAAAATCCAAAAAAGGATCCTGCAAGACCATTTTTGGATTTAGGGGTTCGTTTGCGAAATAATTGGCTTTAAAATGCTAATTTTTGTTAGTGTCGAATGTCCCCCTTCCCCCCGCCGGCTAAACGGTTGGAGTTGGACAAGTGAAAACATTCTCAAAAATAGGTAATGAATTGGCCTGACACGCACTTGCCCGGTTTTTGCCTTCTTTTAAAATACGGAATCTTCAGAATATGTTAAAGAATATGTTTACCCTCATACCGATTGTATATTATATTCAAAGACAGATGTAAGTAATGTTAGTGCTTTTAAGGAGTAAACTTCAGACCAGACGTACATCGGTGTTGACAGGTACAATTTTTATATTTGTTGGCCGATTCAAGTTTTAAACTAGTATTAAGAAGAACGGACGAGGAGGCGGGGCCTAGCAACGTGTCATCGTGACGTACGTAGCACCGCGTTGAATGAGCTAAGCCGCTGTATAAGTTAAGCGATTAACATATAGCTACAAATGTTTTAGTGTGGCATCTTTTATTCGGACGTGACGGACATATTGTAGGTCATTATTTAACACCTTGACTGCGGCATTAAAAACAGTGACTTTCAGCTGGTGCGGTGGTGGTCCAAAAAGGCACCCACTTGACTTTCTTGCTGTGCGGGGCGGGCCATTTCGATCCGACACCTCTGAGTGGTATTAAAGCTCAATATCTTAGTCAAGGAGTATGGTATATAACAATTTTTATACTTTTTAAAATCGTCATGAATCACTTGTGTTTGCATTGGCCTCGCCCCTGGATTCTCCAAACAGAAAATGAGTAATTAGCAATTGAAAATGTTGGGTCGATAAGGCCCGATACCGCACTGTAGCGTTATTTTTGTAGTGATGGGATAGTGAAAGACAAGAAAATATCGAGTCATTATATTTTAATAAAATTTTAACAAGTACAATTTTAATATGTGTTAGAAAAATATGTGAAACAAATTATGTAAACATAAAAAAAAAAACAAAAAAATTAAACGTTATGAAAAATAAAAAACATATTATACCGGACAGGTTGTTGATTTGAGGAACAGCGAGCGTTGCAGGGGTGACTAAATACTGATTAAAAAAATACGTGTGGCACTCGGGGACTGCCGCGGTAAAGCTATTGCATAGCATTTTTATCAACTTATGCAATTGTATTTTTTTTTTAATTTTACGCGTACAGCTATTCACCAGCAACTGCTATTCACTGTTGTACATAGGTATAGGTGTACCTATGTATACATATATACCTGCATGTACCTATACTTACGGGGTGCACATGCGGTGAGTGTGGCATTATAAAGATATGATAGATACCAATACACCTATATACTTTCTCACCAACAGCTGCTTACATATCCGTCCGATTTCGGAGCAACTAGTCTCGATCCGTGCGAGCTTCATATAGTCGTACCATATACATACAATACACGTTAAGCGAATGCTCGGCCGAGCTACATGAACGCCACCTGATGGGAAATTATGAAGTTTGCTTCACATATTATTCTAATTCTAAAACTGCATATCGATATTATTGTTTAAATATATACATTTAGGTACGCATATGTAAAAATTGAGGAAAAAAAACTATAGTATCAAACAAGGCAAATAAGGTGATGGATTGGCTGATTTTATCTGATGTACCCATCTACTTGTTCTCTATTCAAGATCAGCAGTAATTAATATAAAATCTAAAAGTGATGCAGGGGCTTCTATAATGATCTTGGTGACGTGCCCACCCCAAATATCAAACTAATGTCATCATGTGAAAATGCCATACCTGTACTGCAGTGATCCATTCTACCAATATGTATTGAAGGTTTCTTGCTAGCGAAGACATGGAGTGACGTGCCATGCGCTCAATATCATATGAGCAATTAATGCACCTCATGGCAAAAAATCAAACACAATTATTATTTTGCAGAAATGAAACTCAAAAATCTTCTTTTGGCAATTTTATTTTCTATTAATAACAATCAAACCTGCACCGCACAGTACGCACCGACCGCTCAAGCCGCAAGGCTACTCAACGCTCTGATTGCTCAGGAGCCAGAATTAGACATTTTTCATTTGTCCACAACACAATTTATAAGGTGTTGTGTTAAATATTTTAGTTATGTAAGTAGTTAGTAAGTATATGTTTATTTTAATATCATTAATTTAATTTTGTAATTGTTGTGTTTGGCTTGTAGTGCGCCTTGGCTCTGGCTGTTAGCACTACAAGTGTCTTAATGAATAAATAAATAAATAAATAAATAAATAAATAAATAAATAAATAAATAAATTTTTTATTGCGATTCGTCATTATATCGAGCACGAGCGCGTGCTCCTCGTGTAGCAAGCACAACACTACTGCTGGCTCGACGCATACGCATCTCCACAGTTCGGGATTAGGTCGTAGGCGGTCATCCAACAAAACAGGCCCGCTCCCGCACTGAGATAACTTTTTTTACGTTCTGTGCGGCGGAGGTCGAAAAAGGCCCCCCACTTTATTAAACTGCTATATTTCTACATTGTTAGTCACGAATCGAAAACTATATTTGTCTCTGTCATACTCGTAAAAATTCCCAAGAAACCGGTCCCGCACAGGCGGGAGGAACCTATTTTTTCTGTACGCACAGCGCGTTGGTACAGCATCGGGCCGATTTTGGGTGATCCGCAGTGAACGTGTTAAATAGTTGGATTTTTTCTTTTTGAAGTTATACTTCTTAGGCGCATTATGAAAAAATAATGAGAGTGAAATTTTAAGATTTGTAAGTGCCCTACCTCATCGGGACGCCATGGCGACGTCGCCGGCTACGTATCCAAACAGTTAGTATTGAAATGTATATCAGCTACCTCACTTGTTGACGCTTTGGCAACATCGCCAATTTGGAAGCGTAGCCATGACTGCCAGCGCGCTGTGTGGAGTCTGGAGACTTGGCGAGCTGGCGACGTCGCCAGTAAAATGTACACGTTCAAGTTACTTCTCACTCACTCAGTGTCCAAACCGGCCGCCAAAACGGATGCACGCGTGTTTTTTACAAAAACAAACTATTTTAATTATTATTCTTATTTATTTTTTTCACATAACCCGGTCCATTTTTCAACAATGAGTTTCGATACAGAAAGGTTTATTGTAGAAATACAAAATCGTCCATGTTTATGGGATACCGCAAGAACTGATTATTCCGACCGCAATTTAAAAATAAGATGTTGGTACGAAATAGTCAATTTATTATTATTTATTTTATTATTTAGAAAATTTTCTTTTTCAAAAGAATGGGCCCACAATTTCTTACGTTTCTTCTTTTTTAACTTTTTGCGACGCACATAATATATAAGTGCGATTTCTTCTACGCACGAAACGTCCATTCTCGATATGAGACTGACAGCGGGTAGCCACTGGCTACTCTTTTTGGCTACCTTCGGTTGCTAACGGTAGCCGTGGCAACTACGCCGGCGACGTCGCCATGGCGTCCCGGTGAGGTAGGGCACTAACACAAAAGCAACAGGATGAAGTTGCCTGCAAAAAGCTACCAACAAAATAGAAATAGAACCTCTATTATTGGTCATGTATTATTTTTATTGATATAAATTAAATTATTATTATTGAATATAATTAATACTACCTAAATATTATAAAATTATTAATGTTAAATATTTATTTAATGATGCCAAAGAAGTATAATTGAGCCGCGCGCCGCTCACCCGGGCGCCCGGGCGCTGCGCACGCTCAACGTGGTGGCAGAGCGAATTGATTTATTCAGTTGTACACTGAACGAGTTCACAAAGACGGTCTCGAATGTTATTGAATTTGGTACGCATTCAATATTGAATATTGAATATTGTATATTATGATATAATTGGACTAATGTAATTTGATTTGATTTATTATTATAATTATTTAATTTTATTTATTTAAATTTGGTATAAATTATTGACATTGATTGTAAGTTGGTATTATATTAATTTGTTATTATCTGACATTTTGACATTTGTATAATTTTTAGTAATTATATTTTGACATAGGATTTTTTAAGTTATTAATGGGTACTAAATTAATTCTTATTTGACATATTGACATTTGTGTAATTTTTATTACTATTAGACATAGGATTTGGAATTTTATTGATAGGTATTGATAAGTATGTAAAAATGATAATATTTTTTATTGTTAACATTTCGATTTATTTTTGTTATTTACGCTAACGCATTAGGATTCCCCTGTAATGTTAGTGTATCATTGGATTAAATAAATAATAATAATAATAATAATAATAATAATAATAATAAGGGCGGTACCTCACCGGGACGCCAAAGGCGACGTCACCGGCCACGTATCCAAACAGTTTATATTGAATTGTGGCTACTGGCTACGTTGCCACACCGTCGCCAAGTGAGGTAGCCGCCATACATTTGGATACGTGGCCGGCGACATCGCCTTGGCGTCCCGGTGAGGTACCGCACTAACTTCTCACGCGCGTACATATTTCTTTCGTTTGTTAATTTTTGCAATAAAAATAGTAGATTAACGTTATTATTCTTTTAAAAAAACAATTCCACTTCAAGTTTATAAAATCAGAAGTGGGATTCGACCACGCAGCCTAGCTCTCGCTACTTGTACTTTTCGCGTAATTACCAAAAGCATTGTTTCTTTGTTACTCACTAATTCGTTACGATATTCGTTTTCTTTATATGTATATATTAGTGAGGTGTTGTGTTAAGTTTAACAAACCGTAAGTAAACTCATTATAATGTCTGGTTATTATTCGCGTTCTAACAAAAGAGCTGACAGCCCACGTAGACACCGTAGCAAGTCGCGTGAAGATCGCATTCATTCCCATTGTGTTCCTCATATACGACGTCGCGACGACTTGTGTAATACCAGCAATAGTCCTCATAATCAGGTATTTGATAGAATCCTTGTTAGATTAAAATGCGATTGAGGACAGAATGTCCGCTTTGGAATCTCTTTCTGAACCGTCACGGTAGCTACGGTCACTCCGCCGACTGCGCATGTTTACGATACGAGCAATAAGATTTAACCGCGTTAACGTCATTAATTACAAAACCTAGCCATTATTACATTTCAAATTTCGATCCTAACGTGCACGATTTTGATGCTTGATGCGCGGAAGTTGACCGAAGTTGTGAGTTTAATCGTTGGGATGACTGTCTGTCGCGTATTGGTCGTTGTCTTAAAGGCGATGCCCGTACGTTGCTAGACGACTGGGTCTGTAATGATCGCACATGGACAAATTTTAAATTGGAATTTCGATCACTATGCCCTCGTAGCGTCGACATCGCGACTATACTCTTTGACGTAATGAAAACAGATTCTAATAATTTTGATTCTTATGCTGAATACGCACGCAGATTGCTGTTACGTTTAAATATCGTGAAAGAGTTATCAGACGATCTTAAAACAGCTATTGTAATTGTAGGCATTACATCTAAGGCCGCCCCATGAAACACCCGTAATTTAGTTCGCACATCAAACTTAAGTCACTTCAATTCTCGTAAGCATAGGGTACCCATATCGAGTGTCAAGTGTTTTCTTTGCGGCTAAATTGGGCATACACAATCTCATTGTTCTGAGAGGCAGAAAATGGAACTTAATAAATTAATTGCAGCTTCGGCAGCATCAAATAAAATACCTTTGTCATGTACGTACTGTAGCAACTTGGGGCATAGTGCCGACAAATGTTTTGTCAAACTACGGGTAGAATCCAAAGGACAGAATAAAAGCAACGCAAAGGGCATCGAACCTAATTGGCACACCTACAAGTCCGCCATTTTGAAAAAACCTCGATTCGGCGGCCAGTGATGAAACATATGTCAATCGATAGACTAAATGATTAAGATCAAAAAGTATTCAGTGATGAAATGTCGTAAGTGATATACTTTCTGAGATAAGTGAGTTCAAAACTGTAGAAAAATAAAGCAAAAAACTTCGTTTCGGCGGACATTGATAAATCATATGTCATTCGATAGGCTAAATAATTACGATTAAAAGGTATTCAGTGATGAAATGTTGTAAGTGATATAATTTCTGAGTTAAGTGAGTTCAAAACTAGAAATATAAAGCAAAAAAACTTCGTTACGGCGGACATTGATGAAACATATGTCAATCGATAGGCTAAATGATTACGATTAAAAAGTATTCAGTGATGAAATGTTGTAAGTGATATACTTCCTGAGATATTTGAGTTCAAAACCGTACAAAAATAATGCATTAAAAATTATCATTTACTTATTTTGAATTTATTGGGTCAATAATGAAAAATAAGTATTTTATGTCATATGTGTATGTGCTGCATAGGTACTTGATTTATTAATAACGGGTAGATTTGAATTAAAAAAAAAGCAAAGCAAAAGCAAACTACTAGGTTGTTTTATAAATAATTTATTTGCCACCACCGGCTACAGCTTTCGCAATTACTCTAAACCAAAAGTTAAAATTCACTATTGGCTTAGTTTTCTATATCATGTCTGACAATCACTGAATCTAAAAATTCCGCTGGTGATAATGGCAATGTTTCCTGATGTCAAGCCCATGCCAAGAACCATATAACACACATTATATGGGAACAACATGACAAGGTTCTTTTTCCCACTATGCATGAGCAGTACCATCCCGCGATTTTATCTCTACCCTTAAGTTGTTTGTTTGACGAATTTGTTCAATTTTTATAATACATAACGTAACTGAGGTGAGGAAAAAAGTGACCGGTACACTTCAATTGCTGTATCGCCATAAAAACTTAACCATAAATACGCCATATACACTGTGGTCATCCCTCACCTTGATTACGCTGATGTGTGTTGTACAGATTTGTCAGAGGAACTTCTGAATAAATTGGAGTGCCTTCTTAATAACTGTATTAGATATATCTTCGGCTTACGTAAGTATGACCACATTTCCCAGTTCCATTCCTAACTTAAATGGCTATCCATTTGATACAGGCGAAACTTCAGAATTCTCTCAACATTTTATGCCATTTTGAATAATGTGTCTTCTCCTGTTTATTTAAAGGAAACCTATAGTGTAGTAGTTGTTGTACTTACGTGCTCACGTGATATTTGGATATAGTGATATGGTTGACTTGCATTAGCTCGTTACGACACCAGTAGGTAGGGAAACACGTCCGCTCTCGTCTACGGCTGTCTCGTGACTGACTCAGTGTTGCCTCACTACCCGTGCTCCCGAGATAACCTGATAACTGCTATAACTATAATAGCAGTACAAACACTACATCCCTTCCTTATTAAAATCTTTATTTAATCTGGAGCCCGATCCACAGTCGACTCTGCAGTTGATCGCAACTCAAGCCTTCAAAGGCCACTCCACGTCTACACCATTCAATATTCCAGTTACTTAGACAAACTCATTTGTAACACGCACTATATGTATGAAGCAGGCTACGGTTTGTAAACTGTAGCCTTCTGGGTACCTTCACTAGCCTCAACAAACTCAAACTGTCATATGCATGCTTCGTATAGAATTACTTATGTAGATTATACCTTCACTGCAAATTATTTTAAACATTGAAACAACACCTGAGACCTCTTCCAGCATTTTTTCGTCTTACACCTTTCCCATTCTCACCCATTCTCCTTCTATCTTTATTAAATAATAATTATTTGCATCACCTCTTAGCTTTTCATACTTCCCTCTTTCTTCTCTCTTTGATCAAGATCGCCAAGTTATTAGGTTTCATACCAACATACAAACGAACCTCGTCATTTCTGTCCTTAAATAGACAACTTACTGGTAAAACAAACACAGGAAATATGAGAAACTCGATGAAAATTTATATTATTACTAAAAGTGGTTTACTGTCAACAACAAATTATGTACAGCTTACAACCTGCTTTCGTTTTTAAAGACTAAAGTTTTACTTGCGAGACAATCCTCTTATATACGTAATATAAACTAGGTCCCACCGACGACCATAACACGCCAAACATGGCTAGACTCGCAACAGGAATTTCCTTTATTTAGGCGTCCTTTCTGAATGGGCCCAACGGACCCAACGGTGTCACATATGAGTCAGACACAGATACCAATCATTCACACACCAGTCATTTATTGAAATACCTCGTCTATTCATTATCTTTATTCTACATCTCGACTCCATCACGCCAAATAACTAATATATTCACAAAATCACTACATTTTGTATGGTTTTCAAAGTTATGAGGGCCCATACTGCCGTCTAGTCAGTAATGATTTCAATTTCAAGAGGTCCATACACACTTTAGTTACTATGATTTCAAATCATGGGACCCATACTGCCGTCTAGTCAAGTAATGTATGTATGATTCTAAATTTCATGAGGTCACTACTTCCATCAAGTCAATGTATCAATCTCAATTTCATGGGGGCTCATACTGCCGACAACTCAGTAACGTATGATTTTCAATTTCATGAGGGCTCATATTGCCGACAGCTCAGTAATGTATGATTTTCCATTTCATGAGGGCTCATATTGCCGACAGCTCAGTAATGTATGATTTTCCATTTCATGAGGGCTCATACTGCCGACAACTCAGTAACGTATGATTTTCAATTTCATGAGGGCTCATATTGCCGACAGCTCAGTAATGTATGATTTTCCATTTCATGAGGGCTCATATTGCCGACAGCTCAGTAATGTATGATTTTCCATTTCATGAGGGCTCATACTGCCGACAACTCAGTAACGTATGATTTTCAATTTCATGAGGGCTCATATTGCCGACAGCTCAGTAATGTATGATTTTCCATTTCATGAGGGCTCATATTGCCGACAGCTCAGTAATGTATGATTTTCCATTTCATGAGGGCTCATACTGCCGACAACTCAGTAACGTATGATTTTCAATTTCATGAGGGCTCATATTGCCGACAGCTCAGTAATGTATGATTTTCCATTTCATGAGGGGTCATATTGCCGACAGCTCAGTAATGTATGATTTTCAATTTCATGAGGGCTCATACTGCCGACAACTCACTTCAACTCAGTAACGTATGATTTTCAATTTCATGAGGGCTCATACTGCCGACAACTCACTTCAACTCAGTAACGTATGATTTTCAATTTCATGAGGGTTCATACTGCCGACAACTCACTTCTACTCAGTAACGTATGATTTTCAATTTCATGAGGGCTCATACTGCCGACAACTCACTTCAACTCAGTAACGTATGATTTTCAATTTCATGAGGGTTCATACTGCCGACAACTCACTTCTACTCAGTAACGTATGATTTTCAATTTCATGAGGGCTCATACTGCCGACAACTCACTTCAACTCAGTAACGTATGATTTTCAATTTCATGAGGGCTCATACTGCCGACAACTCACTTCAACTCAGTAACGTATGATTTTCAATTTCATGAGGGCTCATACTGCCGACAACTGAGTTACGTATGTTTATGTTAAGTAAAACTAAACTTCATTATAATTACCTTTGGTTGATCTTACTCTGATTTCTCTGACTCTTCGAGTTAGAGTGCCTTTTAAATTTTACTTTCATTGTAACATTAGCTTGAATACTATTTTTTCCTTTAACTCTGAATTTAACTAAAACCCCAGAAGAAATAATAGTATTTTTAAATAAGCACAGAAGGTGCACTAAGAAAAATTCCGAAAAATCATTTAAATAAATAGTGACTCTGGCTCCAACACAATAAAGTGTAATTCAGGTCGCACAGCGCTAATCAAAACGCGTAATGAGTTGCCTTCCTTTCTAACACTATCGCTTATCCTCTCTGGCAATGTTAGGGTTGTATTTTTTTGAAAGAATAAAATTAATCTGAAAGTTTAGTGACATGTGTGATGACCTGAAGGAAACTAACATTTATAAAAGTTAATTCATTTTGTGTTTTTTTCTGAAAGTTTATTTTTATGTGTTACACATGTATTATTATATATGTGTAAACGATAATTAAATATATATCAGTTCGGACTTGATTATTTAACATCTTACTGAAGAACACGCATCAACATATAGACAAACACCAAAATTTTTACTATGTGTGATAGATTACGAACGTGTGACTGCTATTATGAATTTTCTGAATTAGTAGGACATGTCGAACGTGGCATGTACCTACTTGTAACGTTATGGTAAAATGCGGAGTGCGCCAGGCCTGATAAAACTTCAACTCGGACTATAGCTTAAACATTCACTAAACTTTATCTTTATCTTTACCCTTTTCACTTGAACTCAACATTACCTTGACCTCACTTTTTTTTATGAACTTTTTTAGGTATTGTGACGGGTCATCTTATGGAAATGAAATTCCAAGTGGTTTACAACATTTAGCTGTAAATCGATACAAAACTACAATCGGTTTGCCTGCAAAACTATTTAAAGAGGATCCTCGACTTCTCGATTTATAACTAAATACATCCAGCTTAATAAATATTTTTTTGGACGTCAGGAGAGTTTCTCCTTCATGATTTTTGTGGAATTCTGTCAAAACCAAGCCTCGGCTTCTCCAGGGGTATGAATTTACTATATAGTAGTAGTATATCAAATCGTGCGTCTTCAAAAGGGCGCTTTTCTCAGGCTACAATAATAAATAGCAAAATTTTAAACATTGCTGCACCCATTCGAACAAAATACAATTATTGTTCTCAATTTAAAAGTAAAAATTTACTCCTTTTGCGCACGAATAACTCAATAACCAATATATAATATGATTTCCGTGACACAACTTAGTTTAATCACAGTAACAACACAAGAACGCATCTAGCTCGCAAGCGCTTTTGACCATCACTGCCTCAATAGATTCTATAAAATTCAACACAAAAACTAAATTAGAAAAATAAAATTGTCTCTATGATAATAACTTAACTAATAATGATAGGAACTTCCTATCATCTCCCAATACGCAATGATACTCAAAAATATAGATACGTTTTGCCCTTACAAACCAACCAAGAACTCCGTTCTGAAAAGAGCCACAACACACACACGCCCATCCTTTGCTCCACTACACCAATCACATTGGTACAATACACGAGGGCATTCTAACGCTGTATGTCAAATGTCAAGCACTTCTGACTACAACAAAAGCGTCATGTGTTAACAGAGCGACCACGACCATAACGGTCAATTACCCGCTCCTGCGCTCCTCGTCGTCGGCGCGCCAGTGACACATCCACCATAGAACCCTAAAGTTGTTGCTATTCTTATGACGGAATAAATGTTTCTTTCTTTCTTACGCTACCGCCCATCAAACCAACTTTATTTATGATTACTCACATTATGTTATTATATTTTCAGCCGTGTAGTACAGCCGTGATGGTCAAATACCAAAAGGAAAGACTGCTAAAGAATCACAAAGAACTTACAAGCTGAAATAGGGACCCGGCGCCGCAACGTTAAATTACGTTAACCGTATTACAACAGCTTGTGATACCTAGTTTATGTATATTATTTTCAAAAGAAATACAAGTGCATGGCTGCATGTATACCAAGGCGGCTAGGCATGTATGTATGTTTGATACTGCCAATGCAATACTTTCATAACAGAACATAATTTTTCATCAAACAACTTCAGTTCCGTTTTTTATCAGAATTCATATCAAAACGACTGCAATTATTTCAGTTTATTATACCTACATATGTACTTTGTAACTAAAGCAAAACTACGTTTGAATGAAACCCAGGACCTGCGTAGAATATAACTAATAGTCATAACAACAGCTAATTTTATTGAAAATCACCCTTACTGTTATAGTTTTATGGCAGCGAAGAAGCAAACTCACTCTCAACAATTAAACTTATCTTGCATGTGCTGCCATCTATAATGGTAGTAAAATCTATACTTTATAAAGTCGAAGAGTCCGCCCGACCGAACTCGCCAATCCCAGGAACCACCGGTTCGAACCGAAAAACTCCGTCCGACAATCCATTCACCGAGGAAGGCCACAGGCCATACAGCATCGTACCTCCAGCAGCCAGTCTCTCCACAAACCAACGCGGGCGAAACGGCGTGGCACAGCTAGTCCTAAATAAATTTCACTAATTTAGGGAACCTTTCTCCTTTTATTCTTGAATATTTTAAAGTCCCTACTCCTTTATTTAAGTTCATAATTTGTATAATGTTATCTCCTTTTTAGTACTAAGTGTTGTTGTGCAACACACACACGCAAGAATGGATGCCGGACACAATTCGCACATTTAAAACAAAAATGGTGCTTTACAAAAATAGTAGTTTTTCAGTATAGCCATTCAAAGTTTTCAACTCAACATTGCGATCAATATCTATAAAGAAAACTGAAATAGATCGTTGCAATTAGCCTCTCTCGTCGGTTCGCCCAACCTACTTTTAGTTAGGCACTAAAAACATGCTAGTAAATAAGTAGTTATTCAAAAAATATATTCGGAAAAAGTTCCGCATAATGCCACTTTTTCTCATTGGCACACATACGCAACTTTAACCAAACACGCGGCACCACACGCAATACGCCATTTATGTATCAATGCCTCCAACAGATCGATACTGTGTATTATATTTAAAACGACACAGCTAAACACTAAATATCACTTCTTATTTCAAAACAAAACCTGTCTCGCTATCACTTTCAGCTAAGTAAGTGACACTATATCCAAAATGTCATTTATGTTATTATTACTTCAGTAGCGTGAATTACGCTTATAACACAAAGTGCCACTTTTTTACTCACGCACAGTTGTTTTTACAATGTCAATCAATGCCATTTACCGAAAACAAAGGGAATTGTGTAGGTAGCGGTAATGGCGGCAATTTTTATACCTAATTAGAGAGAGAACTTCGATAATTATGATGATGTTGCTCAATACGTTATTTAAAGTTACAGCACACATAAACAAATTCTCGAGATAACTATTCGGCACTAATATTAACATTCGTCTGTTGATTATTTCTTGCATCGACGTTTTATTTTCCTTCCAACTCTTCCTTTATCAACACAAAATAAAAATATTTACTGCACTGACCTTTTGACCTCGTCGCCATTATGTAGTAGTTGTTGTACTTACGTGCTCACGTGATATTTGGATATAGTGATATGGTTGACTTGCATTAGCTCGTTACGACACCAGTAGGTAGGGAAACACGTCCGCTCTCGTCTACGGCTGTCTCGTGACTGACTCAGTGTTGCCTCACTACCCGTGCTCCCGAGATAACCTGATAACTGCTATAACTATAATAGCAGTACAAACACTACATATAGCACTGCTTATTTCGGGAATTCCTTCACAATACAGTTCATACTGTTCTGGAACTCCTTGCTTGTAGACATCAAAAAATCATAGACTACCAAAAGCTCCTTCAAGAAGTCCGGCAGCACTACCTGAAGCAATTAGAATGTTATCGCCCGTGGTCTTCAACCAGATGTTATATATGTAAATCTGAATAAAACTGTATTTATTTAATTTTGTTTATGTACCTATATTGTGATTTTATATGTATATAGTAATTATTCTAAATATTCATAATATTTCTTATCTGGCATAACACTGATACAGTTACAGATACACTAGAAATAAAAAGATAATTAATTACAAATGTTTTATTTTTGTACGGTTTTGAACTCAAATATCCCAGAAACCATATCACTTACGACATTTTATCACTCAATACTTTTTGATCGTAATCACTTAGACCAGTGATTCCCAAAGTGGTCTATATCGACCCCTAGGGGTCTATGACAACCTGCAAGGGGTCTACGTCAGCGAAAAAAAATTTGGGGGTCCATGAAATGAAAATGGGGGTCCACGATAGTGGATCTCAACACATACACTGATAGTACCTATTTACTTACATCATACTATCTTATAATATCAAAACATATACATTACTTATAAAAGTACCTATGAAGTAAAAAAAATATTATATATGTTTATAAAATTGTGTAAGTTGTAGGATGTTGGTATTCGCTTTGTGGTCGCAATACATTTTGAACTTGTAAAAATGTTTATTTAATGCTACGTATATTTTACATAACAGATACAAAATTTTATTTTGAGTAGTTTTAATTTAAATTCAATTAATAAATGTATAAATTAACATGTGTTTTTACTTTAAGTTTTTAACACTAAACTTCACTACAGTTAGAAATTTACAGGAAATCAATATCAGGTAAGTAGGGGGTCTACCCAACACGGAAAAACATGGCAAGGGGTCTACGACACAAAAAAGTTTGGGGAACTCTGACTTAGACTATCGACTGACACATGTTTTATCAATATCGGCCGAAACGATGTTTTTTGCTTTATTTTCCTACGGTTTTGAACTCAAATATCTCTGAAAGTATACCACTTACGACATTTCATCACTGAATACTTTTTGATCACAATCATTTAGTCTATCGATTGACACATGTTTCATCACTGGCCGCCGAATCGAGGTTTTTTCAAAATGGCGGACTTGTAGGTATGCCAGGCTCCATACAAAAATGTTGGAAGCCCTTTCAAACTTCGTCCAAAGCAGTGATGTTATGACTGCGGTGATTGATAAAGTACCTGTAGATGTTTTAATTGATAGTGGTTCTGACATATCTTTAATTTCTGATTCAGTTCTAAAACATCTAAATTGCAAAAGAATTCCTACGTATCGTCTAATGCGTGATATAGAAATAGAATCCACTTATTATGTGACGCCAGTTATTGAGTTTCCCGATATATCCGTAAAGGTGGATTTATTTGCTGTGCCTTCTGACTCGATTAGTACATCAATACTATTGGGAACTGACGTCTTGAATCGTAAGGGGGTAACTTACATACGTACGAGTAACGATCAACTTCAAATAAGGGTAAATAGCTCAAGTGCATCATAAACGCGATCTTAACACTGACATAATAATACTTCATTGCAAGATGAAGAGAAAAATCGTTTACATACTTTGATTGATAAGTTTTTCGACTTTTTTGTAACTGGAACTGCGGCGTCTTCTGTCAATACCGGCAGTATGGAAATAAGCTGTCAGCTGACGTAAAGATGAGTGTTTGCGATATGATATTGATATGATATTGTAAATGATCTGTTGAGTAAGGGAATCATCCGGGAGCCGCAATCAGAGTACGCGAGTCCTATCATTCTGGTCAAAAAAAGGACGGGTCTGATAGGATGTGCGTTGACTATCGCGCTTTAAACGCCATTACAGTTAAGGATAGGTTCCCCTTACGCCTTATAAATGACCATATAGACAAATTAAGTGATAGCAAATTTTTTACGAGTCTTGATATGGCCACTAGATTTCACCAAGTGCCTCTTAAAGATGACGAATCTATGAAGGAAACAGCATTTGTCACTCCGGAGGGTCATTATGAATATTTGAAGATGCCCTACGGACTGACGAATGCGCCCGTAATTTATCAAATAATTATATCCAAGACCTTAAAATCCTAGACTCCGTAGAGGAAGAGCTAGACTTATTACGTCAGGTGCTCGTTTCTCTTACAAACGCAGGTTTTTCTATAAATTTGAAAAAGTGCACCTTTCTACGGACAGATTCCTGGCTACGCAATTAATACCGCTTGCATTGCAAAACTTACCAAAAAGGGACAACCGTTTATTTGAAGCGATGAATAAGACGTGGCATGTGATAAAATTATTACTTGTCTAACAGAGGAACCTGTTCTCGCGGTATTTGACCCGAAATTGCTCACTGAGCTCCATACTGACGCCAGTGCGATCGGGTATGGTGCTGTTTTGCTGCAAAAACATAAAGATAAACGGAGGCGTGTTATTAGTTATTTAAGTAGGGCAACTCATAGCGCAGAGTCTTGATACCATAGCTATGAACTCGAGACCTTAGCCATAGTAAAAGCTTTACAAGACTTTCGCCACTATCTAATTGGCATCGTATTCAAAATATTAACGGATTGTAATTCCCTAAAACTGACGGAACGGAAGAAAGATCTCATGCATCGTGTAGCTCGTTGCAAATAAACCCATTGCAAGATTTTCGTTTCATAATATAATACCGAAAAGTAGTTTTATTGCAGCATGTCGACTTTTTAAGTCGAAATTCAGTCAATGTGTCGCACATTCGTCGGCCTAAAAACTGGACTCAAATAGTACTGATTCTGAAACGCAAGAACTGATGGAAAAATTGAGAAATGGTCAGCTGGATTCGTCTAGATATGTAATCAAAAACAATCTTCTATTCTATAGATACAGTCCCACGGGCGAGGAGTCGCGTTTCTTATGTTTTATTCCCAAAGGACACAGACACAGTCTCTTACGAGTTTTCCACGACGATCGCGAACATATCGGTATAGGTAAAAATGACGATACTAACCAAAAATGACGAAGTATCAAGTCAACAGGACTTGATACTTCGTCATTTTTGGTTTCCCGGATTTAGACAGATTGTCATTCATCTCACAAAAAATTCCTCGGGCTCCTCATCGGCCCATAGAATCTTAGACTAAACCCATAAGTCCTATCTCTACTATCCATATGGATGTGTTAGGTCCTCTATTCGAGTCTAATGATGGGTACGTCTTGATATTAGTACAATAGATGCTTTTTAGGGTTCCTTAGCCGAATGGCAAAAAACGGAACCCTTATGGATTCGTCATGTCTGTCTGTCTGTCTGTCCGTCCGTATGTCACAGCCACTTTTTTCCGAAACTATAAGAGCTATACCATTGAAACTTGGTAAGTAGATGTATTCTGTGAACCGCATTAAGATTTTCACACAAAAATAGAAAAAAAACAATAAATTCAAATTGGTCTTCAAAAATGATATTGAGGTTTCTAATATCATTTTTTAGGGTTCCGTAGCCGAATGGCAAAAAACGGAACCCTTATAGATTCGTCATGTCTGTCTGTCTGTCTGTCTGTCTGTCCGTCCGTATGTCACAGCCACTTTTTTCCGAAACTATAAGAGCTATACTGTTGAAACTTGGTAAGTAGATGTATTCTGTGAACCGCATTAAGATTTTCACACAAAAATAGAAAATAACAATAAATTTTGGGGGTTCCCCATACTTAGAACTGAAACTCAAAAATGTTTTTTTCATCAAACCCATACGTGTGGGGTATCTATGGATAGGTCTTCAAAAATGATATTGAGGTTTTTAATATCATTTTTTTCTAAACTGAATAGTTTGCGCGAGAGACACTTCCAAAGTGGTAAAATTTGTGTCCCCCCCCCCCTGTAACTTCTAAAATATGAGAATGATAAAACTAAAAAAAATATATGATGTGGGTGAATTTCCCAAGTGCATTTTTGAGACGGCGAGGTTGAAAATTAATGTGTGGAGGTAAACTACAGTTATGCATAATTTTATATAGGTAGTTTAAATAGTGATCTACACGATAGTAAAGTATTCAGAGGTATTTAATACATAGATTCTTAATAAAAAAATATTTAAGACCTAAAATATAATTCCGGTGTACTGTCCGAACACCATTTATTTACATATTTTATTAATTTAATTTTTTTTGGTAAATAAATTTAATTGAAAAGGAATGTTTTTTAGAAATACATTAGATAACACAACTAATATATATTTACGGAGCAATTTAAGATAGTACAACAGCTCTTAAAACATCTCTTAAAAATGTCCTACAAAAAAAAGCAATACCGGTGGCGCATTTTGTATACTTCATAACTTGTTACAACACGATTTGGAAGACACCTTACTGACTCTCCCCGCACCATTCAGTTGTGCTCTTGCAAACTGCGTGTTAGGATAACCGACTTGCTGCGTAATTTTCCTGTCAAACACGTAAGTACTCACTGCGGTGGCGCAGGAATACAAAATCATCCAATTCCGATGTCATGTATATTAGTAAAAGTACAAAGCAGATTATCAAGAAATTTTTTGGAGGCTTCCATTAAAGGTTTTCAGCCATAATTGTGAAATAAAAGTTAACCTGTGAGTAACGGTGTTCTTTAAAATTCAAGTTTTGACTCTAATTCTAAGTCCGGTGGCCTAATCTCGGTGGCTTCGGTGGCAAACTAAAGCGCATAGGGACGTGTATAGACTAGTGCCGATAATTTTTGAAACGAAAAAAAATAATCGTAGGATGAAACCCATTGCAAAAGGAAGAGAATATAACGAAAATTAAAGGAAAAATAATTTACGGGCGATCTGAGGTCGGGAAGCGGGGGAGGGGGGGGGGGGGTTCAAGGGTAAAAAATAGTTTATCTCAATTTCCTGCAAAACTACAAGTCCTATAGAAAAAAGTTAAATAGCAATGTTGTAAGTAATAAAAAGATCTTTTTATTTACCCTTTTTATACATTACCTCAAAATTAATGTGAAAAATTCAAATAACCAAGTTTTTGGTTTTTATTTTTATCTTTTACAAAAAAAAAATTTTTTTCACGAAATTTGGTGAAAATGAAATGACAACTATTTTCGCAAAAAAATTTTCGGATTCGAGTTTTTAATTTTTTTTGTTAATCATTGTGTACAATTTTGAGTTATTTATTAATATTTACACTTTAATTAATCGAAAAACGTAAGATTCCATGTTACTTTGTTAGACAAAAAAATTATAAATCCATAAAACATAAAGATTGCAAAAACATGCGAAAATAGTTGTCGTTTCATTGCATTTTCGGAGAACATTTACCATAGTAGTTTATAGTTAGTAGTTAGTAGTTAGTAGTAGTAGTAGTTAGTAGTTTATAGTTTTTTATATACCATTAGAAAGTAGAGATTACAACGAACAAAAATCTGACCGATTTTTAAAAAAGTAGATATTTTGACGCGAGAATTTTCGATTGAAAATTAGGTACCAAAAACTTGGTTATTTGAATTTTTCACATAAATTTTGAGGTTATGTAAAAAAGTGTAAATACAAAAGTTGTAGATCTTTTTGTTACCTACGACTTTGCCATTTAATTTTTCCATAGGACTTGTAGTGTTACTGGAAATCGAGATAAACCATTTTTTACCCTTAAAACCCCCCCTCCCCCCTCCCGACCTCAGATCGCCCATAAATTATTTTTCCTTTAATTTTTGTTATATCCTCTTCCTTTTGCAATGGGTTTCATCTTACTATATTTTTTTTCACTTTTTACCGTTTTTGAAGCTATCGGCACTGGTCTAATAGGCCACAGAAACACAAGCGTGTCTAATCACCGCTTAAAGGAGTCCGTTCATCTAGACTCCTACTCTTCAAAATGTATCTTTAAAGTATTAAAATATGATCTTGCCTTTATTATTTCTCATTGGCATAATCAATTTCGGTGGATCAGATTCTAATTCCAGTGGTCCTAATTTCGGTGGCATTTGATAATGTAATTTCAAAATATCTCCGGAACTAATAATTCTTTTTTCGATCTCTACTATGTGACTAATTATTACTACTATTTACAAATTATTTATGCCAAATAAAATGTATTAGAAACAGCAGGTTTAAATTTTATCAATTTCGGTGGCTCGGATTTAAATTCCGGTGGTCCTTTAATAATTTCGGTGGCATTTGATAATTTCAAATGGAATTATCTCATGAACTAACAAAAATTTTTCGATCTCTAGTATATGATTAAGTAGTACTAATATTTACCTATTATTTAAGCCAAAAAAAATTATCAGAAACAGCAAATTTAAATTCGCCACTGTAATTAGGCAAAATTCGTGTTTGTTGAAATTGACCCATGTACATTACCATGCAAACTTCCAACGAAAATTGGTTTGAATGAGATTTAGTAAGTAGTTTTTTTTTAATACGTCATAAATCGCAAACCGCAAAAAACATTGATCAAAGTTACAACTACAAGAACTTTTTTATTATGTTACTTGCTGCTACGGAACCCTTCATGGACGAGTCCAACTCGCACTTGGCCGCTTTTTTCTAAACTGAATAGTCTGCGCGAGAGACACTTCCAAAGTGGTAAAATGTGTGTCCCCCCCCTGTAACTTCTAAAATAAGGGAATGATAAAACTAAAAAAAATATATGATGTACATTACCAAGCAAACTTCCAACGAAAATTGGTTTGAATGAGATCTAGTAAGTAGTTTTTTTTTAATACGTCATAAATCGTAAACCGCAAAAAACATTGATCAAAGTTACAACGAACTACAAGAACTTTTATATTATGTTACTTGCTGCTACGGAACCCTTCATGGGCGAGTCAGACTCGCACTTGGCCGCTTTTTCAATATATTGTCTTCTTATCCTTTATACAGACAGGACACTGAAGAATTAAAACGTGTGTATACAAACGCCATTTCAATATTTGGTACGCCTTCTCTAATTGTGACTGATCGGGGTAGGATATTTGAAACTTCTGGGTTTCAAAACTGAGTCATTGGGCTGGGTTGCGCCAAGCATTTAATAACTCCTGAAATGGATAAAGAAAACGGTCAGGCTGAGCGTTACTGCCGTTCTGTCCTGAACATGTTACGTGTCGAGATAAATAACAAGGGCAGTAGCTGGTCCGAAACCTTGTGGAAAATTCAGCTTACTCTCAATATCACTAAGCAAGCTACTATCCAGACTTCACCTTTTCAACTTCTGATTGGAGTTGAGGCAACCACACCTATATTGAGAGCATTAGTAAGGGGTGTTGCTCAAGAGAATTCCGATACAAACCGAGAAGCTTTGATAGCATCAAAACGACAATATGCTTCGGATATTTTGGAAGCAAACCAGGCCCTTCAAGATCAACGCATTAATGAGGTGAGGAAGCAGCCACGTGTGCTTGCTGTGGGAGATCTTGTATTTGTTGGCAAAAGTTCACAGAGTTCCGGCAAACTGGACTCCTTCATTAGGGGTCCCTACAAAGTCATCCAGCTCCCACACCACCGTTAGGATTTGAAGCTTCTTGCAGAATCCTATGGCAAGAGGACTCAGGCAGCTGCGGAACACTTAGTTCTGTGGCGGGGAGAATGGACGCCGGACACGTGTGCCGCCTTTTTTATGGGTGGTGACGGTGAGTATAGACACGCACGTTTGCCTTAGATTAGGGCAGCGTATATGGCGTGTGGTATGTGTTTTTTTTTTACCACGCGCGCTTATCTGTTGGTAGTAACCTATGGCGTGTGCTCTGTGTTTTATTTACCATGCGCGCTCATCTGATCGTAGCGACCTATGGCGGGTCTCGTGATGACTACCTATGGTGTGAGCCTTGTTTGGTTTGAGTATATACGTACGTTTGCCTCATATCAGATACAGAACCAATGATGTGTAAAATATTTTGACTTACTATGAAATAACAATTTTCACGCTTTGCTCACGGTCGTTTGAGTGCACGCTTACGGCTAGCTGTGACCGGGAGCTATTATTGAACGTACTCGTATAATTGCGAATTGCTACAGCGAAGTTTTGTTTCAGATGATGACGATTCTGGCACTTCCCAGCACTCCGAACAACCATCAAGTCAAGGTGCGGTCGCGGACGACTCGCAGTCAGGAGAGGCCATATTAAGAAGAACGGGCCAGGAGGCGGGGCCTAGCAGAGTGTCATCGTGACGTAGCACCGCGCCGTATGAGCGGCAAAGCGATAGGGGGCCATTGACGATGCGATCGATCGGTGCGATCGATCTGCCGGACATCGCACCGATCGATCGGTTCAAAAGTGCCGCTCATACAAGAACGATCGATCGTAACGATCGATCGCAACGATCAAACATTACTTGTTTGAAACGGAAGGATAAAGACGTGCTCAAATAATTCAATACGTGCCCTACAAAATGGAAAATGAACTTCTTTTCCTTAGCTATGTGGCAGTAACTTTGATTCGGCTGCAAAAGAAAAAATTAAAACTCCACTTGATTACTAAACTAATAAATTACTAAACTACTAAATTACTAAACTACTAAATTGTCCGTTTACAAGTATTAATTTACTTAAAATTTAGTTAAAATTTATTTAACTACTTAACTACTTATTACGTGTAAACCGAACATAACCGAACATTTTTTTCTTTCTTTCTTTCTTTTTCTTTAAATATTTAATTATCATCGGTCCTCGATAGGTATACGAAGTTTGGAAGAAGTCTAACCGTTTAAAGCTAATATAAAGCGTGTAACTAGATTATATCTTTCTTTCTTTCTTTTTAATATTGAATTGTCATCACGGAATCGGTCCTCGATAAGTCCACGAAGTTTTTTTTATGGAAATAGCCGGCAATTGAGCTGACGATCTACCTGATGGTAAGTGGCTATCGTTGCCCATGAACATCAGCAATACCAAAGGTAAAAGCGAAAAGTAAAAGTAAAAGCGAACCCCATGGAGAAATAATAATAGTAATAATGGTATTAATTAACAATTAAAATCAATACTACCAATATAATCCCTCCGAGGGCCCTACCACCAGCGGGCCGGATTTAGTCGCCTCTTACGACACCCATCCGGCGTGCGTTTGGGGTTAGTATTCTAAAGCCGCCCCAATACGGCAAAAAAAAATATTTTTTTCGTCCATCGAGTGTTGGTAGGTAACGCACTAACCAAGGCATTGAAGACATGCGACGCGTGCGGCGGCCGGCATCAGAATGAGACAAATATCGCATCGCTGATCGCAAAGGTCCACACACAGTCGATTCATCGCTGCGATATTCATGATTGCATGGATTTTTGTTGCGATCACCGATATCGTCTGCGACCAAGCAAATCGTTAACGATCTTGACATACACTGCCGATCGGTCGGTGCGATCGGTCTGCAACGACGGATCGCACCGATCGATCGTTCCGTCAATGGCCCCCTTTAATCGCTTTGCCGCTCATACGGCGCGGTGCTACGTCACGATGACACTCTGCTAGGCCCCGCCTCCTGGCCCGTTCTTCTTAATATGGCCTCTCCTGACTGCGAGTCGTCCGCGACCGCACCTTGACTTGATGGTTGTTCGGAGTGCTGGGAAGTGCCAGAATCGTCATCATCTGAAACAAAACTTCGCTGTAGCAATTCGCAATTATACGAGTACGTTCAATAATAGCTCCCGGTCACAGCTAGCCGTAAGCGTGCACTCAAACGACCGTGATCAAAGCGTCAAAGGGGCCATTGACGGAACGATCGATCGGTGCGATCCGTCGTTGCAGACCGATCGCACCGACCGATCGGCAGTGTATGTCACGATCGTTAACGATTTGCTTGGTCGCAGACGATATCGGTGATCGCAACAAAAATCCATGCAATCATGAATATCGCACCGATGAATCGACTGTGTGTGGACCTTTGCGATCAGCGATGCGATATTTGTCTCATTCTGATGCCGGCCGCCGCACGCGTCGCATGTCTTCAATGCCTTGGCTAGTGCGTTACGTAGGTACTACGTAGTCTACGTACCTACCAACACTCGATGGACGAAACAAATAATTTTTTTTTGCCGTATTGGGGTGGCTTTAGAATACCAACCCCAAACGCACGCCGGATCGGTGTCGTAAGAGGCGACTAAATGCGGCCCGCTCCTATGAGGCCCTCGGAGGGATTATATTGGTAGTATTGATTTTAATTGTTAATTAATACCATTATTACTATTATTATTTCTCCATGGGGTTCACTTTTACTTTTACTTTTCACTTTTACCTTTGGTGTTGCTAATGTTCATGGGCGACGATAGCCACTTAGTCACTTACCATCAGGTAGATCATCAGCTCGATTGCCGGCTATTTCCATAAAAAAAAACTTCGTGGACTTATCGAGGACCGATGCCGCGATGACAATTCAATATTAAAAAGAAAGAAAGAAAGAAAGAAAAAAACCTAGTTACACGCTTTATATTAGCTTTAAACGGTTAGACTAATAATACTGATATTATCAATATTTAAAGAAAAAAGAAAGAAAGAAAGAAAAAAAATGTTCGGTTATGTTCGGTTTACACGTATTAAGTAGTTAAGTAGTTAACTAAATTTTAAGTAAATTAATACTTGTTAACGGACAATTTAGAAGCTTAGTAATTTAGTAGTTTAGTAATCAAGTAGAGTTTTATTTTTTTATTTTGTAGCCGAATCAAAGTTACTGCCGCATAGCTAAGGAAAAGAAGTTCATTTTCCATTTTGTAGGGCACGTATTGAATTATTTGAGCACGTCTTTATCCTTCCGTTTCAAACAAGTAATGTTTGATCGTTGCGATCGATCGTTACGATCGATCGTTCATGTATGAGCGGCACTTTTGAACCGATCGATCGGTGCGATGTCCGGCAGATCGATCGCACCGATCGATCGCATCGTCAATGGCCCCCTTTAACATAGCTAGCTACAAATATTTTTATTGTGGCATCTTTTATTCGGACGTGATGGACGTATTGTAAGAATTGAAGGTCATTATTTTAATAGTTAGATTTTTTCTTTTTTTTCCTTTGTTAATTTTTGCAATAAAAATATTAGGTTAACGTTATTATTCTTTTAAAAAAAACCAATTCCACTTCCAGTTTATAAAACCGATTTTAAAAACTGGTTTCGACCAGTTCTCAAGCTTACTAATGCAAATCCGGATTTCTAAAAACATGATTTTATAGCTACCTCAGGTAAGAATAAGTTAGTTATTTGATTTATTACTGAACTCCTCAGTATGAACTCGCCATCGGTGGGGATTACAGATCCCTACCAACTAAATAAACCAAAATCAATGGGGATATAAAAAAACTTGTTCATCGTCCCACCAGCTAATAATAAAACCGGGTAAGTGCGTGTCAGGCCACGCGCAATGTAGGGTTCCGAAGTTGAGAGTTTAACGACTATTACTTAATATCTACTTAAGCTAATCTAGCGGTGATAGTTTTTATCCGACTTCAAAAAAGGAGGAAGTATTCAATATGACTGTATTTTTTATGTTTGTTACCTCAAAACTTTCGACTGGGTGAACCGATTTTGATTATTCTTTTTTTAATTGAAAACTGGTGCTTGTCATATGGTCCCACTTAAACTTGAGCGAGATCTGACAAGTGGTTATTGAGTTATTTTGAATTCTGTTTTTTTTTTTGTAAATTGATCATAATTATAAACAATTTTTGTTAATTTTTACAAATGTCCAACTCTATTATTGAAACAAACTTCGTCAGTTTTTGCGTTTTAGTTTAGAATAATATTCTACAAAATATATATAATAATCAGCCATACTAATTTAAGTAAAACAACTCTTATTTTTAGTTACCTTTCTCACCTACCTGCCCAGGTGTCACAGGGCAAGCTTCACAAGCACGCAAAGTACTCAAAGTACTCTAGAAGTTACTGAGTAGTTAAGGTTTTATCCATGTAAAAATAAGTCATGTCTGATCGCTCTGGGATCTTGGACTAGGACGGACGGATAGATGGTTGGACAGATGATCGGACGGACGGACAGAAATGACGAAACTATAAGGGTTCCGTTTTGACTACGGAATCCTAAAAACGGATCTCTTATAAGGTGATCCTTTGTTCGTTATCCGTCTATCTGTTTGAAGATTAAGAACGAATGACAAGACAAGAACTCAGGAGGTTATCTTAATTATAGGTTGAAATCATCATAGACATAATACTACTAGACTAGACAAGCGGGCCTTCTTTGCGTCACGCTATTAGAAAGAGAAAGAGACCAAGGAGACTCGCGTAACTCGTAAGTAAGACAAGGATAGGTTTACCTCCTGCCTTTCTTCGCAGCGTGACGGTTTCACTTACATATGCTCAGATACCTTGGTAAGACAAGGATAGGCTTACCTCCTGCCTTTCTTCGCAGCGTGACGATTTCACTTACATAATAATATGCTCAGATACCTTGCCTAGTCTAGTAGTATTATGTCTATGGAAATTATACATAAGTCTGCAATCCCTTGAAGCTGTTAAAATTCAAACTCTGTAGCTATATTTTTAGCATCTGTAGCATTTCAAATTTGCTTTCCAAATCTGGATCACAAAATGTCATATTGACAATATAATCAAAATTAAATGTAATTTATATGAAGAATATACAAAATGAAAGTGTAACAAATTTTCTATATTAACAATTCATTTTCTCAATAAGTAATTATTACTGAAACTTAGTTAGAGAGATCTTCTAAGAATAAGCCCAGCTAAGGTTTTTCAGAATAACAGAATTTACTTACTCCCAGAAATTACAGTTAACGTCTCTAGGAAAAAACGCAAAGATTATTATTATAAAAATATAAATAATGTATAATTGATTATTATTATAATTCATTAACGCTAACTTGGGAGGCGACTACATCCGGCCCGCTGGTGGTAGGGCCCCTCGGAGGCCTTAAATTGGTAATATTGATTTTATTGGTTCATTATTAACATTATTACTATTATTATTTCTCCATGAGGTCCGCCTGGATAGCTACCAGTTAACACCCTCTTGATCGAGTCAACCGCCAAACGACTCGTGCTCTGGAGAAATATTTTACACTAGCTGACCCGGCGAACTACGTATCGCCTAACAAACTATTTTTTTTTCTAATATAAAAGTAGCCTAAGTTACTCCTTATTACATCAGCTATCTGCCAGTGAAAATCCCGTCAAAATCGGTCCAGCCATTTCAGAGATTAGCCGGAAAAAACAGACAGACAGACAAAAATTGTAAAAAATGTTGTTTTGGTATAATGTACCGTGTATACATCCAAATGCACTTAGTAAAAAGCGGTTATTTTAATATTACAAACAGATACTGCAATTTTATTTATTTGTATAGATGTATAGATAAAAACCTGCTGCATTCTGTTGCTCATTCAGTGTGTAACGACACTCAATGGCTTAGTTAATAAAACTTATGGCTTTTTTGGCTTGCGTAAAAAAAGATCACATCTAATAATAAACAATAAATGAACGTTTACACACTCATACCCCCGCAGTAGGTTTTTTTTACCTGAGTCTCGGGTGGCATGGACGAATATAACACATCACAATAACACCCATGACCCGAGTACAAATATTTATCTGTCACATAAATATCTGCCCCGGCCGGGGGTTTTTTTTACCTGAGTCTCGGGTGGCATGGACGAATATAACACATCACAATAACACCCATGACCCGAGTACAAATATTTATCTGTCACATAAATATCTGCCCCGGCCGGGAATCGAACTCGGGACACGTCCCTCCGTAAGTAGGCTACCAGCTAGGCTATAGGGTCGAACATCTGTGATAGAAATAATCACCTTGACCTGATCAACTTGTTTTTGCTTCTTCTTTTAACTTCTTTTATCTTCTTCATGTAATGAGTGAAGTGCTGATGATACCAGTGCACCTTCATAGAATAGATACTAGCTGACCCGGTGAACTTCGTATCGCCTAAAAAACTTTTTTCTAAAATAAAAGTAGCCTAAGTTACTCCTTGTTACATCAGCTATCTGCCAGTTAAAGTCCCGTCAAAATCGGTCCAGCCATTTCAGAGATTAGCCGGAACAAACAGACAGACAGACGGACAGACAAAAATTGTAAAAAATGTTGTTTTGGTATATGTACCGTGTATACAACCAAATGCACTTAGTAAAAAGCGGATATTATAATATTACAAATAGAGACTCCAATTTTATTTATTTGTATAGTTTATAGATATACAGAAACAGCATTTAGTGCTTTGTAATAAATGAAGAATTGAGTTGTTTCCTAAAATTTTTTTTTGTTTTAAATGGAAAGTTCATATATAAGTTTTATAACAAAGTTATTTTAGTTTTTTTTTATTCGCTATAATTTAAAAGTTACATCAAATCAAAAATACGTTTTTGAATCCAGTACCGAAAACACGCCGACAATTCCCGAATAGACCCGAGCGCGCGTGTGACGTCACTTTGTTAATTGCTATTCATTGCAGCATACAGCTGATACTGTGATTTGACTTTTAACTGATAAAATCTTGATATTATCGTCAATATATTGATAAATATATCAAAAATGCTAAACCTTAAAAGTTATCGTGCTTGTTTTGTACAATTACGTGTGAATACTACAAAAAAAACACCCCAAAGATAGTGTTAAATGTGTACCTGTGACCTTTTCGGTTTTCCCGAGGAGTAAGAGGTAAAATTTTAGTTTTCGTTTATAGATTCGTTTTTAGGGTTCCGAAGTAAAATCGGAATCCTTATAGTTTCGTCATGTCCGTCCGTCCGTCCGTCCGTCTGTCCGTCTGTCCGTCTGTCCGTCTGTCCGTCTGTCCGTCTGTCCGTCTGTCCGTCTGTCAGAAGCAAAGCGCCCAGACCCTTAGTGCTAGAAAGCTGTAATTTGGCATGGACCATTTTTGGAATTAGGGGTCCGTTTGGCTTTAAAGTGCTAATTTTGGTTACAGTCAAGTGTCCCTCCCAACTGTTGACTAAACGGTTGGAGTTAGACAAGTGAAAAAATTCTCAAAAATAGGGTATATGATGAATTTACAAGGAAAACTATCACGGCTATGTATAACATAAGTATGAGTCATAGTCGATAAACTTACTATTTACTTCGGAACCTTACATTGCCCGTGACCTGACACGCACATGTCCGTTTTTTTATGAAACAACTCATGGTTTTATTTTATTAGATTAGGAATTTTGCAACGTTGATCCTGCTCAAATTCAATGAGGATCTGATGATGGGTCCTGGGGCTACAAAGTGGAACACGTGGTAGAACAATGGTAGAGTAAAACGGAACCGTGTTTGAAGATATTAGTTATTATTATCGTTAACATTGTAAAACCAGTAGATACATAAATAAATAAATAAACCTTCACACTCATAGCCCCATACTAGGATACCCAGTGTCGTGGGTGCCATAGACAACACAAGAACACACACTCAGACCAAGAACAGAAATACAAACTATTCATTCAAACCATCTCGCAGCATCCACCTCGCATCGAATCGAACCCAGGACTCTTGACTTAGCGATCTGGAGTGGTAACGATTCGCCACACGAGTCGTGATCATTGACCAACTTGGCGTATTTCGGAGACAAAAAAAATTATATATTGTACCAGTTTAATGTACAAAGCGCGTACAGACCCATACCACCGCAGTAGGTTTCCCTGTGTCGCGGGTGGCATGGTCAACACAAATAACACGTCACTATAACACCCAAGACCCGAGTACAAATAATTATTTGTCACATTTTATTAGATATGGCCGGGAATTGAACCTGGGACCCTCACTTCGCAGGCTGGATCGAATTGCTATCAACTAGGCTATAGGGTCATCATATGTATGTATCTACTACTAGCATAGAATTTCTATAGTATTGCATTGTGCATTTTTTTATTAATCACATTCTTCACTTCTCTCAGGATCCATATTATTATGTGAAATTTAGGTAGACGAAGTAGCGGGTAGAAGCTAGTTGTATGATAAATGAAATATAATTTTATCATACAACCCTGATTTATACCCTTAACACCCTGCCCTGATTTCTCCCAGACACGATTTACCAGTAAACGGTGTAACCTTAGGTATCTAAATTTATTTAGTGTGTACAATCAATAGAGAGTTTTATTATAATATTTAATGAAGAATAAATCATTTAACATTTAAATTTACAATAAAATTACGTGTTATGAATATCTTTTTGCACTAAATTCCGGATATTTTTACTCAATTCACGTAGAAGCTTCTAACACTGTGTAATTGCTTTAACAAAATGACGTCACTAACATGGCGACCAAATCTGGAGCGTTTGTAGTCACGTGATTCTTTTTGAACTTTTATCAATTTTGAATTAATTATTATTAATATTAAAAATAGTTTTTAAGCGTTTTTAACAATGCCAATTAATATAATTTGTGTTAAAGATTTAAAATACATTTAAAAAAAATATATATTTTTTTAAATGAACAACTCAATTGGTATTCCACAGATCGCTAGAAAAAAAAGTTTTTAATTTCATGGCATGGATCTGGTTGCTATCTTACGTAGTTATAATTGGTGAGTATTAATTTTGTATTTAAGTAAATAAAATTCTTCTACATACACATGTGCATACACAGGTGCATTCGCACATGTGGTAATTGGTTACCGTCACCTTCGGACATCAGTAACCATAGACATCTCAGATGTATCGCATATTCGCCACTTCACCACTTCGGATTATATCATCCACCCATGGAGCATTGAGATAGAAGGAGGGCCATTTCATATGAAGAGAAAGTTGAAAAGTGTCCAGCTGTTTACAGAAAATAGAAGTTCCAATAATGGCCATTTCTGAATGGCGCTAGTGTGATACAAATAGCAAACCATGAACGTAGCTGTTGTAGACGGAGTGAAGTTTGCTGAGTTATGTCTAGTGCATCCGCAGCGTCACCCGTAATGAATGGCGCTAGTGCTGCTCGTGTCCGCCAACAGCACCGCAGCGCCACCCGTAATTTTACGTGTTTTTACGGACACTTTTCATATACAGAGATGGCATTCCTTCTCTCTATTTTCCATGCATCCACCGAACATTTTGCAAAGCAAGGAGGATAGAGGTAAATGAGAACTGACTCATATGGGGGGAAAGTTGAAAGTGTCAATTGATTTTCTTGGTCTAACCTCAAACCAAACACTCATTGGCTTAGTGTTGCTTAACAGCACCATCTATTGAAGTGACTTTAGTATTGCTACTCGCCAATAGATGTAGAAGAGTCCATTGTAGCAGTTTTTCATTGCCTGAAAACATGGATAAAACGACATTTTCTATAAATAAATCCTAGCTAGATCGATTTATGGCCCCCGAAACTTCCTGTATACTAAATTTCATGAAAATCATTGGAGCCGTTTCCGAGACTCAGAATATCTAATATATAAAATTCTTGTGTCACGCTTTTTTGAAGTTGAACTCCTCCGAAACGACTCGGCCGATTTTCGTGAATCTTTGCGTGCATATCGGCCAGGGTGGTGAAGCGGACGACATCTATTTTTCATCCCCCTACCCCTAAAAATTTTTTGGCAGAACAACGTTTGCCCGGTCAGCTAGTATATAGGTATATATAAGAATTGCTCGTTTAAAGGTATTAAATTAAATAATAATAAATATTTTAATATTTATTATTTAATTAATAACGCTTCATCCTAGTTTGGGTTATGAGTGTGAAGCGTGAAGCGTAATTTAAGGCTAACACTTCATCTGCTTGATGGACTATATCTTGCACCTCACATTATCAAAGGAGACCTGAACCCAGGACTGTTATACGGGTTGTTTGAATTCCGATATCGAAGAAACTGGGTTTTCTTATATTTTTTTCTTTTTGTTCTCTCTTTCTTGGCCGGCAATGCATGAGTGATGCTTTTGGTGTCACAGCCACTTACCATCAGCTAGTTTTCCGGCTATTTCCATAAAAATTAAAATCTTGCATGATTTTTGTGATACGCATAAGTTGCGATGATGATGTCATTTTCCAGTGATCATTCTCAATTGCAACGAAGCTCTGGAGATGCAGACATTCAATGACTTCTCAGCGAAGTTCTCCGGACTGGTGGAGGAGTTGACCCAGTTCTTCCAGCCCTGCGGCTCTCCCATCGAGCTGGTCACCAGGTTTTGCTTCACCAGGTGCCCTGGGATGCGAAGAATGTAAATTGTACGACTTTGAACTTATAATATTATTATATAATGTTTTGTCACGAGGGATATTAACATACACATGCAAACGTTACAAACCAATAATGCTGTAAATTTTTGTTAATTCTATTTTTATTTGATTTTTTGTGTCGGTTTCTAAATTTTTATATTTATATACATATGCATATATATATATAGGCACATGAGAGTGTTCTTCAGGATCAGCCATAGTTATTTACTTGGGCGTATAGGCGGAGAACAAGATAAAAGTCCGGAATTGATTGTATAATCACTTTAGCGGAACAAAAGCGATCCGTCGAAATAGTACGCAGGCGATGGCGGTTCCCTCTAGGGTATAAGTGTTCTGTGGTTACGACGAGACTGAACTGAATCCCGCCAACATGGCCGCGCTGACCATCAACACGATGTTTCGCCAGAAATGACAACTGTCAAATCTAGTACCAGCGTATTCTGGTAGATGGCGTTTCGAATGCGCCGTCATATACATTGATCTATGTATGTATGTGTTCGTGTGTGTACTTAATTGGCACAGAAATAAACGTGTTTTATTTATTTATTTCTTTCTTTCTTTCTTTCTTTAACAGGTTCTGTAGTGTTCGGAATGTTTGAGTATAAATATTTTATCCTTATCTAAAGAAGTATGGTAATTTTTCACTTGACAATGTATTGAAAATAAACCTCAAAATTCAACTAATTGAATTGTATATTAATTACACTTAAAACAATGTTAAAAGAAGGACAGGAAAAAAAGATGTCTTAATATTTGTTTAAGCTTATTCTGTTAAGGGTGAAAGTATTAAGCCGGCTTTTGACTATGGGATATAATCCTACTAATATTATAAATGTGAAAGTTTGGATGTTTGGATGTTTGGATGTTTGGATGTTTGGATGTTTGGATGTTTGGATGTTTGTGACTCAATCACGCAAAAACGGCTGAACGGATATGGATAAAATTTGGCACACGGATAGCTTTCAACCTAACTTACCAGATAGGCTACTTTTTATCCCGGAAAATATACCTGTTCCTGAGGGATAAGAGGTACAATTTAGTCATAGAAAAACAGTTTGCCGTTTTTCGTCACACTGACATGACAGATGAACGAAATAAAAATGGCCGAACTTCAATCAGCTGATTAAGTGATTAAGTTGTAATATGGTTAATTGTTTTTAATAACTAACATTATACCAATTGTGCGGTGATGCACATTGTGACAATTTTTATCATACAATGCAAGGTTTAGTAGCCATCGATCTTGTATAAAATCAAATAAATCAACAAAACAATTTTTGTGGAAAACTAAGGCTGCTTACATACTAGCGTTTATAAAGCGCTTCATGCACCCAATGAGCAATCAATGAGTTACAAAAAATAATAATTTTACGATAAAGAAAATTACTGGTAGCTTATCATTGAAGTATAATGTAGTAAAGTACCAGAACAGACAGCGCGAACAAAATTTGTGTAGCGTCGGTAGGTTCTGTTTTTTAATCGAACGAATCCATTGAAAATTGAAGCCCACTGTAGCCAATTTATTGGGCCAAACATAGTATTCGCTGTATCGGTTATATACGCCAGTAATAATACTTCAATGTAGCTTATCAAGTTTTTTTCCTACCTTTCAATAAGAAGTGCTATCGAAGTATTATAAGATATCGTATCAGGTTTAATTGATTGCAAAAGATCATCAAATTTGGTTTTTAACATTCGTAAATGTCTTTCTATTTTTTATATTTACTTTATAGTAAAAAATATTAATTTTCCTGAACCGATTGAGCAAGTCATTATTAAAATGTCGGATGAGTGCGTACGTCTTTAAAATCCTAGTGCGGTTTTAGCCTAATGTCAAAATTACTTTATTTTTCTATAGCTATGCATGCGTTTAGGCCAGTAATTTTTTGAATCACTGATTTTAGCCATGGATATATTACTCTAACTGGATACATAACTTCGTAGTTGTACCTGAAGATCGATGGTGGCATAAAATAATGACCATTTTTGTATTGTGTCCATGTTATCTATAGTCCCAGGATATAATTATCTTTCGATTATGATTTTTTATAATGGTTTAAAAACATCTAAGATGCAATTATGATATAGATGTACCATAATTGTGTACCTTAATTTTCAATTTACTTTTAATGCAATTATTTAAATTAGATAATTTTGAAGAAATTCTTATAAAATGTATATTATTTCAATATTATAATTTTTGCCACCAGAAGAATTACATATAGAAAACATTTTGAAGAACCGTATCAAAATAGGACATAATTTTTCTAAGTGTGTACACCCTACAATTATGAAGGACAACCTCAATCCGGCCTGTGATTGGTCGAATGGTCATTCCGATATGACGTCATTGATCTTCAGGTACCTCTACAAAGTCTATGATCCAGACAGAGTAATATATCGATGATTTTAGTTAATACGAGTAAATTCTTTGTTTAATAAGCAATTTGGATTATGCTTTTTTGTATAACATTGGGTATTTTGTCAAGTAAATCCTATTGAAATTCAGTGAGGAGCTGATGATGGTATCTGGAGATAAAGAGTACTAAATATCTGGAGATAAAGGAACTCCTCAATGGTAGAAAAAAATAGGTATAACGGTGTTTAAAGATATTTTGTTTTAGTTATCGTTGACATTGTAAAATCAGCTCTTCATTGACCAACTAAGGGTCTCATGACGTGTCTTGGAGAACAAATAGGTAACTCCTGAACGGGTGCAAATTACTTAACAGGAATATTTAATAAAGAGTTTTTAGTAACGTTGACATTGCAAAACCAGTACATTAATGACCAACTTAAGGCCTGTTGGTGTACTTATCTTGGAGGTTAAATATGTGAATCTCGAACGGATGGGAATATCTGAACAAGATTTAAAAATATTTTTGTTAGTAACGTTGAAACTGCAAAGCCTATATACATCATTGAGCAACTTGAGCCTGATGGTGTATCTTGGGTACACAAAATAATTATGCCATGCCACTAAAACGCAGACGTGTCTGTGCACCGCAAAACGGAGCCTGTTTACCTTGGCTCCCACTTTCCGGAATGTATCCCTGGAATGCACTGACCGCCTACAGTTATTGGAAGTCGAAGTTTCCTCGAACCTCAACTATGAAAGGTTCATCGAATCCAAAGCTAAAGTGGCTGCAAGAAAACTTGGGGTCCTTGCAAGGGTGCGCCAGTACTTCTCACCGAGGTAGATTTTAACAATATATAAAGCTCAGTTTCGGCCATGTGTGGAGTACTGCTGTCACATTTGGGCCGGTGCCGCAAAATGTCACCTTTCAGCCTTAGATTCGCTGGAGAGGCGTGCAATGAGGTTCATTAACGACCCAAACTTGGTGGTAACCAACCTGCAAAGCCTCACTCACAGGCGCAGAGTAGCCAGCCTCTCGGCATTCTACAGGATGCATTTTGGAGATTGTGCTCAGGAATTGCACGAACTAATTCCCCCATCCCCGTTCCTCCATCGAACAACCCGTCGTACGGCAAGCATCCATCCATATGTCGTGAATATCCCACTGCTGCGAACGGTGTATCGACACGTCTTCTTTCATACTGCGTGCCGCAAAGGACTAGAATAGCTTGCCTGCGTGGGTGTTCCCGTCCAACTACAATGTAGGTGTCTTCAAGAAAAGAGTGAATAGGCATTTATTAAGTTAGTGCATTCACCATCTTGGACTCCATCGCCACTTACCGTCAGGTGGGATTGTTGTCAAGCACTCATTTTATGTTAAAAAAAATGGAACTTTTATGTGAAATAAGCTAATGATTGACTAAAAAGCCACCTGATGGTAAGCGGGAATGAAGTATGGGTGGTAAAGCGCACTAACTTACTAAAAGCCTATTCTCTCTTCTCTTGAAGACACCCGTATTATAAGAGTAAGAGCCAAGATGAAAGGGCTTCTTTTGCCGGTGAATAGGCACGCTTGAGTTTTTGTGACGTTGAATCTCACAAAGTTGGTATGCCAGACCCAATCGAAGGCCTTCGAGATGTGAAGAAAAACGGCTAGCTCTTCCCTATTTTTCTTGAGGACCTCGTCCCAGATGTGAGTGGCATACGCTAGAAGATCTCACGTCGACCGGTTTCGGCGGAACCCGTACTGCCTGTCGCTAAGAACATCATTGTATTCTAGATATACCATGAGGCGCGTGCTAAATATACATATTAACAGCAGTTATTATATGGGCGATTGTTGTTGTTGGTAACATTCACATTGCAAAACCAGTACAACATTGACTTAAGGCCAGATAATGATCTTAGAGATAAAATAATATGTAATTCCTGATCGGGTGGCAAAAACGGAAACACTTTTTTAAAATATTACATAGTTGGTTGTAATTTGACATTGCAAAACTAGCATATTATTGACCAAACTTAGGGCCTGGTGGTATATCTTGAAGACCAAATAATTATGTAACACCTGAACGAACGGAAATAACGAAATTGATATCAAAGATATTTGTTGTTGTTTTTAAACCATTTTTAAAATGAAATTAAGTGAATGTTTCTTATTCACAGACGCTTAAATTGCTAAAGGAATTTAGTTTCAGTTTGGCTCCCAGATATTTAATATCCCACATTAAAGGATAGGGTACTTTTTATATCGGGGATAGATTTTACTATAATACGAGTACTTATGGTATTTATTTTGTATTCCGATATTTCGACCCAGTTGCGTGGATCGTGGTCCATGGTGGTTAAGTTTAAAACTGAGTGAGTTAAGTTTAAAATTTTGTATCGGGGATAGACCGTTCCCTCAAGATAAGTGGTGTAATTAAAAATGGCTAGCATAGAATTTTTGTATCATTTCTTTTATTGATCACACTCTTCATTCCTCTAAGGATCCAATTCTGAAGTCCACGCAGACGAAGTCGCGGGTAGAAGCTAGTGTAATATATATTACATCTTGAGATATAATATTTTATCGCTCGTCATACATTTTGTACGAGACCATTCACACTGTGCTATAATATATATTACATCCCAAACTATAAATATTTTTTTGAGCGATATTGAGGTATATATTTTACTTCACGTCCCCGGACACCGCGCCTCCCCCTGCCTCGCCCTCAGTTTGAATGATGACGTTCGTGTGCAGACGTGTCAACTGACATAAGTATTTGAAGTACGCAATCCTTACGCAATTATATTTTATTTACTGTTAATTTTGGATATGTGGTGTAGTAATTTTTATGCTTTTCAGTTTTTTTTTTGTTGGTTTTATTTTTTGTTAAAAAGTAAGTATTTTTTAATTTTTAGTTACTATAATACTTATAATTAATAATAAATGATTGGTGGTAGATTCAGTTACCAGGTAAAAATGTAGTAGGTGAAATATCAATCATCCCCTATTTTCGTACCTTTAGGGGTAAAATTTTGATTCAAAATTTAAACAAGAGTAACTTCAAGGTATACACTATTCAATAAAAAAAGAATCATCGAAATCGGATCATCCAGTACAAAGTTATTTTCGTACCTTTAGGGTGGGAAAAAAATTTTCAAAAAAATATGGGACCAACTTCAAGACATATCCTATCCATAAAAAAAAATCATCAAAACCGGACTACCCTGTCCCGATTGCTGCGTGATCATACATTAAAAAAATATATACGTGTCGAATTGAGAACCTCCTCTTTTTTTCGTCGGTTAAAAATTTGTAGTAAATTTTTAATTAGTTTAATAGTAATTACTTGTTTGTACGGATGACCAAATATAAATGTAAGATATATGTAATATGTTTAATATACTTAATAAATAAATGATGAACCAAATTATGTTAGTCTTATTTTGATTTGATACTTACCTTAAAGTTATTGCAAGTCTCTCCAAAGAAGAAATACTTTTGCGTAAATGAGTCTCCTGCTTCATAATGTCATCTTCAATCATAGCATGAAGTTCAAAAAATTTTGCTCTATTCATCCTGTAGTAATTAAAAAACTTTTCTTCATCGAGTTCATTAAAAAGCCGACATTCACCATAATCTTCTCTTAGTCTAATATGATTCGATATCCAGAATCGACGTTTATTATATTTTCTTCTTAATAGTGATACATGTAAATCGAATACAGCATCATCGTCGTCTGATGAACTATCGTAGGAATCAAGCAAAACAATCTCCATATTATTATCCATTTTAGAATTCGATCGTTTCGATAAAAAACGTGATGACACAGTGGTGACAGAAGCTGAACTGTTCCAAAATATATATCTTACAGTGTGAACAGCAACCGCGGGATGTAATATTTATCTCAAGATGTAATATATATTACATCCCATAGTCAAAAGCCGGCTTTATTTATGTTTTGAACGTATCTCAACTTCCTTTTTAGGGTTCCGAACAAAAATCGGAACCCTTATAGTTTCGTCATGTCTGGCTGTCCGAAGTAAAGCGCCGAGAGCCTTAGTGCTAGAAAGCTGTAATTTGACATGGACATACATATTTATTAAAACTCCAGAATCGTAGAATAAAATATTAAAAAACATTTTTTTCAAGGTCAATTCACCTCCCCTACAGGTAACGCGAGGACGAATTTTTGAAGTGAAAACTTCTTTAGCATCGTTGTCATTTGAAAATCGATGAAACGAAAACGGGACAGTTAAATAGATAGACACAGAAAGATTTATAAGATTTAACGTGGGTGAAAATGAGATAGGAAGCATTATACAGTGTTTCTTAAGTTAGTGGTTCTCTTTTGTTATTTTAAAAAGTGCTAAGTGTTTCGGAGTTAACTTCATTGCTCACGCATCGCCTGCTACACAACACCACACGCTATATCATTTCCATACTACTATACCTTTAACTATACATAAACTTCAATTATCTAGTTTTCAATGTATGGGAAGTTACCATTGTTCTTTCAACTCCTTAGGATGAACAGGGTAAGTAAGGGTAAGGTAAATAAAACTATAAAAAAAATGGTTGTCTGTAAAGTCGGTTTACGGACGGTAGTTTAACGTGACAACGTCATGACAAAGCTCCGCTCCGCTCCGCCCCGCTCCGCTCCGCCCTGCTCCGCTCCACTCAACTACGATCGCCTATAGCTCACCTACGGCATCGGCTACAATACGCCGATCGTAGCCGATCGTGCCTCTCTCTCGCTTTTGCCGCTCTCTCGCTCGCGGAACGCTATATTTTTTCGTGCATGCGCCCGGCGTTCATCGTTTTAATAGACGTTATCACGTCAAAAGTGTATAATTTGTTTCTTCCTTGTTACAGGTGCTGTATGATGTCAAAGAAATATTGAATATGTAGTACCGTAAATCAATGTGTTAAGGTTGATTTTTAACCGACTTCAAAAAAGGAGGAGGTACTCAATTCGACTGTATTTTTTTCATGTTAGTTACCTCAGAACTTTCGACTGGGTGAACCGATTTTTATGATTCTTTTTTTATTCGAAAGATGGTATTTGTCATGTGGTCCCACTTAAATTTGAGTGAGATTTGACGAGTAGTTTTTGAGTTATCCCTAATTTTGAAGTCGGTTATTTTTTGTCAAGAATTATAAAACAAAACAGTTCGTGATTGTAAATTGATTTTATTCTGAAACATTACCGTATACATGAGTATTATGTAATAGAGATAAAATCTATTGCTATTAATAACTACTTATTATACACTTGGATATCTAGTTTAAATGCATTTATACAGTGCGATTCTTCTGAAGAAAATAAACAGTTTTTTTCGAACTTCCGAATTTTTGGTACTCAACTATAATTCGTATTAGAGGCAAATTATAAAAATACAAAAACTCTAACCCATACAAATAAACTCGGAATTATTTCGCAACATCCATTTTAAGTATAAAAAATCGATTATTTAATTAGATAACATCATCAAAACGGATATTCGTAATAATTCGCCTGGAAATCACTTAGAATATTTACACGTCACTAACTACTCAATAATAAATAAATCAATAAATAAACAGTCAAAACTTAGATAATTTAAATCTACATCAATTAGTCACCTAAAATTAAACGAAATCTTTATTTTCTATACTTCGTTTACAAAGTGTACGCACTAAAACACTTTTTAGTTCCACTTTTACTTTTTCCACTTAAGGAAAATTTAAAATACTAATATAATTGTATTAATCGCATGTTGTAAACAAAATTATATTACAAAAAAATCATAGGCCATTAAATTTAATGTCCTTTCCATTAACCCATTTATCGTTTGCTTTTATAATCTGAACATGGTTATTTAAACGCTTTAATTAAAGTTCAGGAGTTCACTTTAACCCCACAGGATACTTGGATAAAAGAATGGAACTCATTTTTTTATTTTTGGTTCCATTTTAACAATATTTCATTAAATTTTGTACTGACTTCACACCAAATTATATTTTATCAACAAACGTTATTTTCTGACTACCGTTGTACCATGGTTCAATTTAACGGTATAGGTGTAACGTTTACAGTTAATATAAACTTATTATCTATAAAAATGCAGAAAAATGGAGATTTCTCCAAAATTGGAAGACGAAAATCGTATGGAAGATTTAAATATAAAACCGCATACACTTATCCGTTACGTAAATTTTATCCGGATTGTTAAAATTTACCGGATAAATCCGGATAGCATGCGATGTCCTATCCTTAGTCGTAGTCGGATATTACATTTTTACCTAATACAAAGTTGGCACTAATTAGTCCCTATAGCGATAATTCGATAAGACCGTAGTAGAAAGCGTTGCTATCTATCTATCGATAGAGATAGTTCTTCGGCTCTTCTGCTATAGGATCTGTGCAGGTTCCCAGATACTTCAGCTGGACGAGACTTCTGGAAGAAAGGTTAAATATCAAAACTAATGGACATCGTGATACAGTCAAATATATTTCGATCTTAACTCGAACAGAATACGACCGCCACACGTCCTTATATACACGGCCAAACTCAATCCGCGAGCCTACTAGAACGTTCTATTACGCAATTTCAATTATACGAGTATTATAATGAGGCAATTGATGGCAAGTTTTTATAATAGACTCCTGAGGGATCGGTTAGGTTAAGTTGAATGCATTTAGAAGATATTAATATACATAACGATATACGTTGAAGCGCTTATCGGTCAACTTGTGTGAATTCTAAATGATCCACAGACACACACGGGCACGGTCAGTAGGTGGATAAGTGACCGCTTGTGGCTAAAATTTCCTAAGCGCTTCCGTTATCGACAGAACTGCACGTATGCAATGATATTTAAAAAATATAGATACGTTATGCCCTTACGAAACAATCAAAAAATCTGTTCCAAAAAGAGCTACAACACACGTTTATCTTTTGTTTCACTACACCAATCACATTAGTACAACATACGAAGACATTTTAACGCCGTATGTAAAATGTCAAGCACTTCAGACAACAACAAAAGCGTGCGTATCGTCTTGTATCGACAGAGCGACTACGAGCAGAATGGTCAATTGCCTGTTCTTACGCTCTTCATCGTCGGCGCGCTAGTGACATATCTAACTCTTTTTACATTTAAATATCATTGCACGTATGTAAGAAATTACTCGTTAAACTATATCGGATGCGTTAGAGTGGCATAAAATTTTCCGAAAGTTGGGTTGGTCACCCCTCCAACTGCCCCGAAGCAGTATAGTGAAGCATGCTGTATTCTCCTTAATGATGATGATGACGATGGTTTTAATAATGATAATGTCTAAAAGAAAAACAAAGTCTCACCTCGATCGGCAGTTCTCCATCTCGAGGAAGCACTTATTAGAATAAGTCTTATCATCTGTGCCACAGACTGGGTCGTACTCTGGAGGGCACACTCGCGCGCAGCCCGCGTACTGGAAGCGCGAGAGGCACCTCTTCAGTGGTACTACGTATACGTGCTTTCTGGAATACAAAAACTAAAGTTCAGAGAGTATACACTAACTCACATTAGGCCAATGTGGTGGAGTATGGCCTGAGTTTTTCTCGCCTTAATTTGAGGAGGGCTTTGCACAATAATGGGACATCAACTAGCTGACGATGATGATGAAAGTTCAGAGAACACTTAATGATGCTTCTTTTAGTTACCTACTGAATAAAATGACTTGACTAAGGAAGGTTTCAACACTCTTGTATACCTAAATTTTATCCTTCTTCGAAGATCACTAATCTTTTTTAATTACTACTATCACTTATCTTTTTTTTGAAGCCATTTTGTCGTTCTCACAGAACTATGCCTTTTTAACCTTTTCATGCAGTCAATAAGGTCTAAACATTGCCACTTCGCATCGCGTCTCGGTTCATTTTGACCCTAAAAGAGTTTAAGTTAAAGAACACCTACCCGCAATTCTCCTTCTTCATGATACACTCGTTCTTGTAGAACCGGTTGTCAGAACCGCAGACGAAGGCAGGTGTGTCGGGGCAGTCCTCGTGGCAGAGAGCTGTTGTACGGCAATGAGATGCAGCAACCGCTACTACGTGTTGGCCGCATGTCACACGACGGAGCTCACACTCTGACCTGATGAGGTTATAATATATACAATTTGAAGGGTTCAGTAGAGATTCACCTAGCGCATTAGGATGCAAATGGACGCTCTAACAGAGTTTTATGTCACACTCTATCCTGATGAGCATCATAGCTTACTTTGAGGGTTTTAGTGGTTTCAATAGTGTTCCACCAAGGGCATCCGAATGCCCAAGTGGACGCCCCACCAATTTTTGTGGAGAACTAGTTTATAAATACGAGGTTAAATCACCGTTTCACCAATCCATACCAGATTGTCATGGACGCAAGCAGATTTTTTTGGGAAAGACCAGTTTCTTTAATGAAATCAGTGTATACTTAATTATCAAACTGTTTCTGTAAGTTCATTAAGAACAGTCAATGTTCAGGAAATCTTTTATTTCATTATTGGTCGGCATCTTTCTACAATAATATCCAATGCTTTGTCATCTATAGACATAAAAACACCAACTAACAAAACCAAAAAAAAAGACACGCAGAAAAGTGAATATTGCCGAGAAACATGATAATAGATCGCTGCTAGATCACAGTATAACAAACCATAGACAAACAAACGAACAAAATCCCTTACTTGTAAACGTTTCCATCAGACCCGCAGACGGGTTGTTCAACAGCGTTGTCACAGTTATCTGGACAGTCGGTCTCCAGCTTTGGTAGAAGAGTACAGTTGCCAAAGTGGGCAAGTTGGACGCCTTTCCTGTAACAAATATATTTAGGACCATGAAGTATGAAGGCTCTCAGGAATCAATTAAAGAATTGCAAAAAAAAAACAAAATTGCTTAAAGTGTAACTAAAGAAGAATCATACGTAAGTAAATATAGCAGCAAGAATAAAAGAAAGGGGAAGTCCCCTTAATAACAAATTCAGATTCACAAATGAAAATAAATTACCTACCCACGACTCGAGAACAGACATTATTTTATCTGGACAGCAGACATTATCTAAAATTTCTCAGCCAATATTTGTTCTGGGGATATTTTCCTATGCAATTTCTCATGGCACTTGCAACCTAAAATTTTAAGGTAAGATTTTGCGTGATGCTTTAAATACAAGAAACAATACTCACAAGCAAGTAGCAACTTTCAGTTGGCAAGCGTTCGTGTAGACATTGGCGTCGGTGCCGCACACTGGGTCGGGCTCTGCGGGGCACTTCACCTTCGTGCACTTGTTCACCTTCGATCGACACTTCTCCATATCCACCTTCTTCACTAACTTCCGACTTGTCACTCTAGAAGATAAGAGAGGAATCATTTATTCTTATTATGAAAAAAGTTTAAGGATGGCTTTGTATAGTACAGGTACAGGGTACATTAGATAATACAAAAAGTGATATGATGTCATGAAATGCAAGTTTCTATTATTTGTAGTGTAATAAGGGTGTTGATTCCAAGGTATACGACCAAGGTAGATCTAGTGTAGCCGTACCCATGGTTGTTAAACCTGGTTGCCAAGGTTCACGATCCAAATGAACCGTATAATGCTTGGGTTCTACATAATATTTTTTTTCCAAGCGATATTAAATGTTCGCTTGTTAATCATTACTGCACAGTACTGTACAGTAGTCATTATTCATTACTCGACTTACCCACAATTCATCATCTTCATCTCACACTCGTTCCTGTAGATGTTCTCATCAGAACCACAGACCACCTTCTCCTTCTGCCCGGAGCAGTCAGTAGGACAAGCTTCGCCGCCTGATGTCCGCTCTTGAGACACGCAGAACGCCATAGGCACTTCGAAAACGTGTTTTCTGCAATTGTTCAATGTTTGGTTAGGTTAGATTAGGTTAGATTACATTTAGTTTTGGTTCTCTCATAGCCCGGCGACTTGCGTCGATCCTATGTGATCGACAAAGTTAAGCAACAGCGGGCGCGGTCGGTAGTTGGATGGGTGACCGCTAGGTGCAAAAATTTCTTGAGCGTTTCCGTGCTTCGGAGGGCACGTAAAGCTGTCGGTCCCGGTTGTTATATATAAGATAACAGTCGTTAAGCCATGTCGGAGGCCCTCGGGCGGTTTGAAAACTTCCGACACTCGGGTTGGCCACTAGCCCCTCCACCAATCCGCACTGGAGCAGCGTGGTGGAGTATGCTCTAGGCCTCCTCAAGAGGAGAGACCCGTGCCCAGTAGTGGGCCATTAATGGGTTGAAGCCACATTTAGTTTTGGTTAGGTTTTGATTCTGGTTAAGTTATTTAAACTTTACTGCAAAAATTAATGGCAAGCGTAATGCTTAATCTATCAATTTAACCGATTGGGGAGATCTTAGCTTCATACGGTTCAGACGGGTTTCCAATCACGAAATCGTACGAGATACTTTTGCCATTAGGGCTCATACATCCTACCCGACAACGCCCGCTATTGCTTAACTCTATCAATCACTTAATGATCTTATCAGCACAAGCTGCCAGATTATGAGCGGTCACCATCACAAATCACCTCTCACAGGTTGGCAAAAACTTTAGGGTTAGATATTTCAAAAAAAATATTGTTACGTTGTTCCATTCAGGTCAACGTACCCGCAATTAGTGGCCTTCATCTTGCAAGCGTTTGCGTAGAGTTTCCCATCGGAACCGCAGGTGGGTCTCGCCACTCTCCAGCAAGACTCGCGGCAGTGGCGTGTGGTCTGGCAATGCTTCTTGCTGGTACGAACTACTCCTTGGCTGGAATTGGACAAACATTTGTTACTTTATGAAAACAATGGCAAAAAAACGAAGAAGATAAAGTTTTACAACTGAATTCGACCATTTCAATGTTTTTTTATGACTTTGTCGTCTAGCAGGCACCATGTTTAATTTAGTATAACCACGCCGACAGTGCTAACACATAACTTATAACCAGCGAACGATCAAAATGCTTCTGATGATATCTTATTTAATTTTGTCCAAATTATGACAAATATTTTAGAAGGTCTACGGAAAGAACAGATGAACATTTTGCGTTTTGTACATTATGCTCCGAAGGGCATAAATATACGAAAAAAATACAATGTCATGATGTCGTAACTACGGCAGAGATATCAAGTGACTTGCTTTCTCCCAGGGCACTGCACTGTTAACTTATTTCTACTTTTCCCTCGCTCGATATCATGAACTAAGAAGATGAGTGCCTAACGACATGGCTTATTATATCCTTACCCGCAAGTAAGCAGTTTCATTTGGCACGTGTTTTTGTAAACGTTGCCATCAGATCCACAGATAGGTCCATCCAGTGGTGCCTGAGAGCAATCCACGGGACAGTTCTCGCGATGTGCGCTGATGTTGTTGCACGCTCCCAAGTGGGAAAGTCCAATACCAACTCTGGAAAGAAGATTTATAAGGTGATTAAATTTTAGATTGAGCTAGCAAGTTTGTAAGACCTTGTAGTTCAACAATCGGAGCACTGTACAAAATTAATTTCTTATGATTTATGACGACCCCGTAGCCTAGTTGGTAGCGACCCTACCTGCGAAGCGAGGGGTCCTGGGTTTGATTCCCGGCCGGGGCAGATATTTATGTAACGGATAAATATTTGTACTCGGGTCATGGGTGTTTTTGTGATGTGTCCATGCCACCCGCGACACAGGTAAAAACTCACTGCGAGAGTGCAGGGTTGTGAGTGTGTAAACGTTTATTTATTTATTTATGTTTTCACGTTAAGGTCCCCAATACCGCCACTACTACTACAGGGAGTAGTCACTTCTAGCAGACCAAGCCGAAATGTCATCTTCCATAGCCTTATAGTTTATTAAAACCTCAAAAACCCTCACCTGCATATCTCAACTTGAAGCATACAGCGATTCAGGTAGGTACGGCCGTTGGTACCGCACACAGGATCTCTTTCGGAGGTGCAGCGATGTTCGCACTTGGAGCCTTGAGCTCGAGAACATGACCCCTGGTCTTGAGCTAGTCGTACCCCTGGAATTGAAATTCGTATTCGGTTGAAAACTTGATGAGTTGGAATAACTTTCCTAACATTTGGAACTCTTTTATGCGCACAATTCGTATATGAGTCACCTGTTTGATGTGGAAGCACCTCCTTAACCTGGGATGAGGGCATATCTTGGGTCTCTCGAGTCTAATCACTACGGTGATCACTTACCATCAGGTATATAATACGCTCTTTTGTTGAATATTTACATAAAAAACAGTACGAGATATTAGCAAAGACTCCATGGATAAAAACTCATTGCACCTCAAACAAATATTGATCAAACATGACCATTTCGCGAGTTTATTAACGACAGAAATAAAAATTACCTTTTCCACAAGTCTTCTTTCTCATCTCACACAGCGAGGGGTAAATATACCCGTCAGTAGCGCACACTGGCTCCCCCTGGAGCGCAGGACCGCAGATACGAGGACACGAAGCATCACGGGCTCCTTCAGACCATGACACAACTGGAAGCAAAAATACATTTACGTTACGACATTTCACATTCACATTCGATATTTTTTATTGTGTAGCAACGTTGTCAAAAATAAGTCTTGATCAGTAAACGACTAGGAATTAACCTAAATAAAATGATATTAAACTTGTGTGTATAAAAAGTGGTAGATGTGCTAAGAATACGCAGAAATTTGAGATTTATTTGAGTCTACAACTTGTCGTACCTAATTTCATTCTGACATGGCACATAAAATCAATCAGAAGTCAAATTGTAGGTCTAATTAGTCGATTTTAATTTACTAATAAAATCAGTTTGTATTTTACCTATAGTTCAAAAGCAGTTTCTGAACAAAACCTCGAGCAATCCCGGTGAAATTTAATTAAACTGCTAGCCTCGTAGATTGCTAGCTCGGTCGATTTCTAGCCTCGTAGATTTTTCCTAGCACAAGATAAAGCGTTTAGCGCCATTCCTCACTAATGGAGTTTCCCGGTCCGCGGCAACTGACGCCTCTAGCCGTTTTGTAGCTACGGCGGCCATAGAAACAGCGTATTGTATGTAAATAACCAGCAAAAAAACAGACCACCTAATTGTTGGCTACTAAAGAAGCAGGGTGCCCGAAAGTTTATGGTTGTTTTACAATTAATAAAACGTTTACACACTCATAGCCCCGGAATAGGTTTTTACCTGCGTCGCGGGTGGCATGGACGACACATGTAACACATTATTAAATTATAATAATTATTTAAACCGATTTTTGACTGTGATTTTATTAATTTATTGCGGTGCAAGCTAAAAATCGTGTCGGTTAATCCAATCAATCAATCAATACTTTATTTGCAGGATAAGGGTAGTTTGTTACATAGTTGTTTTATGGTGTTTATTACAGATCTCTTATCGTATCGTAAGCGTGCAAAATTAATTTAGTAGAGCATGCATTATATTATTATAATTAAACAGAAATCCATTAAATAAGCATTAAATACTTATTACATCAATCAAATCAATTTCTGAGCTCAAGCCAACCCGGTTGATGCAACCAGCTGAACAACGAGGATCATTGGATTTTGTCCCATTCAGCTTAATCCTGACTTATTAAAATTACGACCCTGTAGCCTAGATGGTAGCGACCCTGCCTGCGAAGCGAGGGGTCCCAGGTTCGATTCTCGGCCGGGTCAGATATTTATGTGACAGATAAATATTTGTACTTGGGTCATGGGCGTTAATGTAATGTGTTATATGTGTTCCATGCCACCCGCGACACAGGTAAATAACCTACTGCGAGGGAATGAGTGTTTAAGCGTTAAGCGTCAATTCGCCGCCGCGTACTTCGTGGCCTCTCGCAGACAATGCAAGATGCAGGGAGATTTATCTCTGTTGGTTATACAGCGATGACAGTGGGATACCGTCATCGGGTACACCGTTAACTGGTATTGTCGATGTCGATGTAGAAAGAAATAGCTGAGGGAATTCTTTATTGATATAAACAGCTTTTGTTCTACTGGTGCGAGGGTTTGACGAGCAAAATTCATGATGAGGTTAGATGAGTTCTTGCAAAAGGTTTGCACTTGAATACTTAGAAAATAGGCAATAAAATCATAATTTAATATTAATCATATTATCGACAACCACTTAGCCCCTTTCATCAGAGGCCCCATCTGACAAATCCATTTTCTAAGCCTATACTAACATTCTTTAAAATTTAGAAGAAAAATACATCTGCCTACTAATGAATATCGAACGAGAAGTAACACGTCGTTACAAAACTCGATTCTCATGTTCGGGAGCAGGTACGCCACATCGTAAGGGCCCCATCGACCTTGTCCCAAAGAATGGGGTCACGTCCTCATATTGTATCACCTGCCGTCTAATGCACATGCATTTTTCAATTACTCTACACGTTAGGACGCCAATGCTATACGCCGCAGCCAGTGAACGAATGCAACTAATAAAATGAAACTAATATACCTACAACAACTACAGCTAATAACTAAAACTAGAGTACTAATATTTTTTTATGGAAATAGCAGGCAAACGAGCTGACGATCCATCCGGCGGTAAGTGGCTATCGTCGCCCATGGACATCAGCAACACCAAAGGCATTACTGATGCGTTGCCGGCCAAGAAAAAGAAAGAAGGAACTGGCTCTCAAGCCAAAAATGATTTTTATTGTCGTATAATACGATTATAAACGTTTTTACTAATGATGCAGGCAGATCTAATTTTATTAGTCTAACTATTAAACTGTTAGGTAGGTATCGGCGTCATAAATATACCTAGGTCTTTATTTAAGTAAAGAACGAAAATTCGACGAATTGTCCGGGGTTTTTGTAGGTTTTGTCCGACGATGACGATATAGCCGATACCAGCCTTATTTAATAATACAAAAAAGATAAAAACAATTTTACATAGACAAAGCTTCAGGATAGTAAAATAAAGCTAAGTACTAGACAATGCGTAATTCGCTATTTAATGGCCAATAAACCAAAAATAATCAAAGGCAGCGACTCTCAAACTGTATTTAATATTCCATTCATTATTACCTATTCCATTAAACTTGTAATCACCGTCACACGAGTCGAGCGACGCTTTATGTTTTTCAATTACTTTGATTTTACAATAAATTACGGTGAATTTATGACGTATATTTAAAACACCTTACGTGTTTTAGGTGTGTGTTAAAGCACGTTCATACATACGGGACATGGAATGGACGGGGCATAAATATACGTGCGTGCCCCGTTCCCGTCCCGTCCGTGCCTCCGTAGCGTATGCGTTATCGTTTACATTTTCTATGAAACGATGTTTCCAAAACTTCATGTCCCGTCCCGTCCCCGTCCCGTCCACGTTACGTATGCAACGACCTTAACATAGGTGCTGTTTTGCAACATCAACAGGGCGAACAAAAACTATAACTGCAATGGTTATCAAATATCGATATTTCTGTACGTAAATGATATTTGGAAAAAATATACTGTGGTATTTCCGCTTATCTCAGAAATGGCTGAACCGATTTAGGTGTCAATTTAAATAATCTCGTCTAAACATAGTTTTCAAAACGTGTAGGCAGTTACTTATATTTAATATTTTAGTAGGTCATGCGTTGTCCTACAACATTCTAATAAAGCGGACTCCCTCTTACAAATGCTACATGTACGGATAACACCAACAAACCAAATACTACCGACAATGTACTTGACATTGTAGTTAGAATCTGGTAAAAAAAAAAAAAAATCCCAATACTTTCACATTCAATATTAATTGCCAAAAAAACGAATACAACTTGTTGTGATATTTTTAGAATAATCCGACAATAGCGATGTTTGCAAAACACTATCGCTTGTCACCAATACTCTGGGAGAGTGACCGTGCGTCTCACTTGCAATGAGTAGCGATATGTTACAAGCGATCGTAATCACATACAATGACGTTAATAAATTAAATTGTGTGGTTTTATGAAACCACGATGCAAGTGAAACTTTTTGTCGGTTTGTAGGCATTTAACTGAAAATTTTTAGAAAATTATTCGATTTAGGGTATTAAAATTGCGTTTTTAATCTTAACTTAACTATTGAAAAATGGGAATGATGATGGGAAATCAATAGTAGACAAAATATTCAATTATAAAATTTAATTTCAATTTGCGTATTAGAGTACGGAATACATAATTAATAATTACAATCATTTAGATAATAGACGCATATTAAAAACTAAGAGCAATCATTGAATCTCCATTATTATTCTTACTCCAGGGCCGGCTGTAATGCGACATGCGATAGATGGACGAAAAATTTTGAGGCGATAGAATAAAAGTTTCACTTTAAAAACTAATCAGTAACAAGAACACGGGTGTATTTACGTTGTAAGTTGGCTTCAACCTATTAATTCACCAGTGAGAATTGGTGGAGGGATTAGTGGCCAAATTAAGTCGGAAGTTTTCATGTCGCCCGAGGGCCTCCGACATGGGCTAACAATTATTTTCTTACGCTAAAAGCCGGGACTAACGACTTTACGTGCCCTCAGAAGCACTGAAACACTCAAGAATGCGGTTACCCATGCCACCACTGACCAGCGCGGTCAGTCAGCAGTCAGACAAGGAGTTGATATTTAAAGTCTTCAGTACATTTCATTCGCTACTCGCTTACTCACTGACAATGAATCTAAATACTATATCCACCACAAAAAGTGTCATCACTTCATACAACAACATCACGTTCAGTTAAAAAACTTGAATGACATTCCGTACAATGGCAGTCCATTAAAAATACTTTAGCACTATTAAATTAAAAAAAAACTTTCAATGACAGCCGCTGTCGCCGCGTTTTTGTGGCAGTAATTCCCGCGCAATTTAACGTTTTTTTAGTTCAACTGTCACCCGGAAATCAAATTTTGTAATTGAATTTTAAGTTACTTTCGATTATTTGAGCAACATGAAAGGGTGAGGCTGGATTAGTTCCACTACAGTTCATTGCTCTTCGTGTAGTTGTCGATTGAAGGAAAACTAATCAAATAACCGTAAATAGTATTAAAAAAATTATTTCTTTCTATCTTTTCATCTTTATCTTTTTTCCATTTTTTATCTTTCATTAAAACTGTCTGAAAACCTCCACTTAATATCAGGGAAAGACATTTATTGTGTCATCATACAATTTTGATAATAGAAATGGAAGGTATAGGAAATTCACTTTGAGGTGTAAGAGACTTCATCCTTAATGTTCGGTTTACACGTATTAAGTAGTTAACTAAATTTTATCTAAAAAGTTACTAAATTGTTGTTTACACGTATTAATTTACTTAAAATTTAGTTATTTAACTACTTAATACGAGTAAATCGGACTTAAGTCCAAGCCAAGAATATAGTAATCTCGACACTTTTCGAAGAAGAACCTGAAGACGGACAAGTGACATTGGATGAAAAATTTCACTTACACACTCATACCCCCGCAGTAGGTTTTTACCTGTATCGCGGGTGGCATAGACAACACATATACGTATAACACATCACAATAACACCCAAAACTAAGGTGACCATACGTCCCCTATCTGTCCCGCTGTCCCCCGCGAGGACAAAAAAGTCCCGCTTTGTGCCAAATGTCCCGCGTTGTCAATGCTTGTGTACATAAAATTCATTTTAATGTACACAAATATGTATACAACTATGAATAAAAATTATTGTAGATAAATAGACGCCCGATGACCTTTTTTTAGTCCGAGCGCGTAACCGATAGTAATAATTGTACAAATACATATAAAATTCCAAGCGTGTTTGACACGAAAAGTAAATAGTGAGTTTACCCATAACTCGAGTACAAATATTTATCTGTCACCACGGACCTAAAAAACGTCGGACGTAATCCCAAGAACAAATTCAGTGAAGCACCCATAGTAATACCAACTCTCTATTCGTACAAGTACACACACCCACACATTGACACTTCACTGCTTCAATCGCGAATCAAAAATTAGGCACACATGTTAAGCGGGCGGCCATTGCTATGTTTAACTCTCGATTAGACGAGGTTACGTCCGTCTTTTTTTCAGGTCCGTGTCTGTGACATAAATATCTACCCCGACCGGGAATCGAACCTGGGACCCCTCCGCAGGATCGTAACAACTACGCTACAGGGTCGTCAAATAAGCTTATTTTTTTATTTTATCCGTATAAAAATAAAATATAGCGTCTACTCCACTGTCATACTGACACTATTCCCCCCTTTGTTTGTATTTTTTCCGGCGCCAAACTGGTGATACGTACAACTTGACCCAAACACAATTTCTAATTCGTACGAGAAAGTCCGTAGCGGGTGAGTCTTGCATGCAAATGTACTGTGTTGGGCATTATGGCAATACAACGTAAAGTTAAGAAGGTATGATCCTAATTTTGCCAATAACCCTTCCTTGGCAATCGAGTACAAGAAACTGTATACGAAAAACCTATTCCAAAATTATCTATAATACCTATCTGTATGTACCCATTGTATTTTGCTGTTTCTGGTGAGAAATAAATAAAGTTGTATTATTATTATATTATATCTATAATACCTGTAACTACCTAGGTATATTCCCACTTCATACATTACAGAGTTCTTTGTAACAAACGTCAAAAAGAACACAATTGGTTATTTCTAACCCCCGACGCAAAAAGAGGCATATATTTTAAAATTTTGAAAATCCCAGACAGATTTATTATTTATTATTACCAAACCACGGACGTAAAAAGAAGACGGACGTAATCCCAACAACAAATTCAGTGAAGCACCCATAGTAATACCAACTCTGTATTCGTACAAGTACACACACCCACACATTGACACCATACTGCTATGACATTGACACCATCGCGAATCAAAAATTACAAAATTACGCACACATGGTAACCGAGCTGTCATTGCCATGCTTCACTCCCGATTAGACAAGGTTACGTCCGTTCTTTTTTTTATGTCCGTGTACCAAACATAACTGAAAACCATCTGGATATGTCAGCTTTCAAACGATAAAAACCGCATCAAATCTCATTCTTCTAGAGCTATTATGCCATAGACAGACCCATAGACATGTCAAACTTATAATACTCCTCTTTTTGCATGTAAGTTAAAAAGGTTTGTCATATAAAAGTCCAATCTTTCCTGTTTTCTTCTTAGCCTTTCCAGTTTACAGCTTAGTAAAGTTTATCCACAGATGTTTTATTTATTTACGAAACAAGTAGTTTTACTGTATCAGCGATAAGGTTAAACTTACTGAATAATGGCTGACTACTTGCCATGTTTTATTTTTATAGGGCTGTCAACTTTGGTTTTATTTTTAACGAGTAACCGCCCTCGCTTTGCTTCGGTTTTCTTATTTTTTTACACCTTGGGTTACACTTACATTATTGGAGTTTTATTAGGGATCCCTAATTTTTTTAAAATATAATATAGCCCATGTTACTCGGGGATAGTGTAGCTTCCCAACAGTGAAAGAATTTTTGAAATCGGTTCAGTAGTTTCGGAGCCTATTCAATGCAAACAATAAATCAAATCTTTCCTCTTTATATATTAGTATATATTTAAAACTTCTATCAGTTAATATTACATGGAGACGGTATTAAAGTTATGTTTTTATTAATGTTTTCAACATCAAATAAAGTAATACATCAAAGTTCAAGTCGAAATCACAAAAAACAGCTTTCATTTAATTTCAACAAAAAAAAAACCGTCCAAGAAGTTTTAATTTGTACGTGTGTATATTTATATTATATATTTATAAGCGCACACTTTGCCACATATTTCACTTGATCACTACTTTTAAGTTATGATTATTTAATTTGTATTTTGTATTTGTGAAATCTAAACGTCATCACTTTTTCAAATTTTATTAATTTAACTCTGGATTCAAAATAATTATATTTATTCCAATGCGGATTTGTTAACATACAATAGTTTAAATAATAAAAAACTCCTGCAGCAAGCAATATCTTTAGGGTTGTGTCACTTTATTATCATGCTATTGTAACAAGATTGATGCAAAACTAAAGTGGCCTACTACCATATAAGTTACCTAATAGTAAGATCTATTTAATAAAAAATTTAGTAAAATTTTAATCATTATACCTAATGAATGATTAAAAAAGATTTGGTCATAAACCTAAAGCCGCTATGCTTTTTCCTTTGAAGAACTCTTCGAAAATGGTTCACCAAAATAAAAAAAAAAAAATAAAAAAAAAAATAAAAAAAAAAATAAAAAAAAATAAAAAATAAAAAATAAAAAAAAATTATACGGAATACATAATGTTGGATCATTGGGTTTACTTTTTCAATAGTTTTAACATCTTACCATAACGAATTAACGCTCGCGCTCTACATAACCCTTAAAATCCTATTAATATTTTTAATGCGAATGTTGGTATGAATGATTGTTATTCTTTCACGAAAAACTACTGAAAGGATTTTCATGCAATTGAGTACACTCAATCAATGATCTAGAATAAGACAGGGTACTAATTATCCCGGAAAAAGCAGACTAAGCCGCGGGCATATAGCTAGTTTCGAATATTTTAATTTCTCGAAAGTGCCAACCCTGCATTATCATAATGCAACATGCGGTCAGTGGGCGACGACACGCGGCGCACTTCTAAATTCAAATTTTAATTTACTTGCACGACTGTACCAATGGTCAGTTGCGTATGCTGTTTAAATTGGTATTTTTTAATACTGGCTGCAAATAAAAAAAGAAATAAGTAGTCAGTCTCTCAACCTGTCCATTTCATTTCCATTAACATTTAAGCTACTCTTGTGACTAAGATGGAACAACTTGCCCTCTAAAATGTACTTTAGTTTAGCACAGATAGCGACATAATAATAAATTTATCTACTCAATAAAAAGCGGCCAAGTGCGAGTCGGACTCGCCCATGAAGGGTTCCGTAGCAGCAAGTAACATAATATAAAAGTTCTTGTAGTTCGTTGTAACTTTGATCGATGTTTTTTGCGGTTTACGATTTATGACGTATTAAAAAAAAACTACTTATATATCTCGTTCAAATCAATTTTCGTTGGAAGTTTGCATGGTAATGTACATCATATGTTTTTTTTAGTTTTATCATTCTCTTATTTTAGAAGTTACAGGGGGGGGACACACATTTTACCACTTTGGAAGTGTCTCTCGCGCAAACTATTCTGTTTAGAAAAAAAATATATTAGAAACCTCAATATCATTTTTGAAGACCTATCCATAGATACCCCACACGTATGGGTTTGATGAAAAAAAAATTTTTGAGTTTCAGGTCTATGTATGGGGATCCCAAAATTTATTGATTTTTTTTTCTATTTTTGTGTAAAAATCTTAACGCGGTTTACAGAATACATCTCCTTACCAAGTTTCAACAGTATAGTTCTTATAGTTTCGGAGGAAAGTGGCTGTGACATACGGACGGACAGACAGACAGACATGACGAATTTATAAGGGTTCCGTTTTTTGCCATTTGGCTACGGAACCCTAAAAAGCTATCATAGTTCTTTGAATCGTGAGAAAACAATTCTCAAAAAAAAAATTAATGCACCCAAAGCTATTACCCAATTGTAGTTGTATTTTTTCATGTTTACTCGAAACACCAAATTCATTAATGCATTAGTTTTCTTTAGTTCCTGTTCTTCTAAATACATTCAGAAATGTACTTAATTAAATTTTTTGCCTATAATATCAAAAATCTACTATAACAATGGTAAATCCTTTATGCTAAAAATAACCTACTTGTAAATCCTCTGAACTCGCAAACTGTGCCCGCGAGAGGATAACGGAAGAGAATAATCAATAATCACGGGTTTCGGTTTATGTTCCTTAACGGGAACAGTTATGGCGATGCAAATTGGATGTTCTGAGAAATATCCGATGCGCAGTTAAACGGTTAACATTGTCATAAAGACAAGTACTTTGAGGTTTGAGGTGGTTTTGAGGCTGACTGGAGATTTTGATGAGGTACTACGTCATTTGCAGATTTTAATTGGTACTACTCACGGACCTAAAAAAAAGGCGGACGTAATCCCAAGAAAAATTCAGTGAAGCACCCATGGTAATACCAACTCTCTATTCGTACAAGTACACACACCCACACATTGACACTTCACTGCTTCAATCGCGAATCAAAAATTACGCACACATGGTAAGCGGGCGGCCATTGCTATGCTTCACTCGCGATTAGACGAGGTTACGTCCGTCTTTTTTTCTGGTCCGTGATGCTACTATTAAAAAAGGCGTTCCGATAACTTGGGAGTTATCGACTTATATTATTAACTTATATTATAAATTATTTGATTAATTTATAAAATCCGTTTCTAAAATAACGTTTCTGTAATATTTTAAACGTGAAAGATTGTAAAGATGTATGTATGTTTGTAACTCTTTCACGCAATAACTGCTGAACGAATTTTCATGAAATTTAGAACACAGGTAGACCATGATCTGGAATAAAATATAGAGTACTTATTATCCCGGAAAATGCGAGCAAAGCCGTGTGCAAAGCCTAGTTATTCATAATTTCCACAAATAACAATAAGAAATGCATAACAAGTCATTGAAGTATAATTTCATAGAACAAACATCTCGAACAAAATGTGTCCCGCCGGGAGGTTCTATTTTCAAAATTGAGCCCCCGATCTCCTTTCAAAATCGAACGAATCCATTGAAAATTGAAGCCGATCGGCGTCAATTCATTGGGATATACATTGTGTTCGCGGTATCGGTTCTGTGTGTTAGTAATAATACTTCAATGTAACAAGTAGCCAATTTCGTTGTCAACAAAGGTCACCCTTGGTTCCATCAAAGGTAAAAGTGGTGCCATCTAACGGTGTCAATAAGAAAGCTCGAGACGAATTATCGACAACCTGTGAATGAATGAGACGGTCATGTGAGCGGTGCGACCACACTGTGGTAGCTTCGGTAGCCAAAACCTAAACTGCATTGTTTGTTGTTGGGAAAGCTTAACCGACTTCTAAAAGGATAAAGTCGTCAATTAAATTGTATTTATTTATGTTTGGTACCTTAAGTACCCCATTACATCATAAACAAAGAATATAATATGAATGATTTGGTTTAGATTGGTCCCGTATTTATCAAACTTAGGAGATCCATGAGGAATTAATAAAATAAATATTAAATAAATAACCCTACAACCCCATTCGCGTGGAAGCCATGAACAACACTAAATGACAATAACACACACACACACATACCGAAAACAGAAACAAATCATTTAAATTTACGCCTCGCTGGGAATCGAACCCAGGACTCAGGATCCAGTGTCACGTGATCCATCTTCAGCTATATACCTCTTCGAAGTCTGTCCTCCAGATCTATATACAAAAAACAACTACGCATAAAAATGTTATTTTTCAGGAGAAAAAATAAATAAATTTAAAGCTACATCACCTACTAACCAGCAACAAAAATGTGTCTGTCACATAAATAAATTCTCAAACACGAAAATCCAAGAGGTTCCGTACTGTAAATAACATGACGTAAATAAATGTAATATACTTTCAGATATTACAAACGAACCACCTCCGTACGTGTATAATTTAATGTTCTAAAACTTTAATTAAAATAAAATAATTTAAACTCACGAGGATATATTATGAACTTGGTGACCCGGCGAACTTCTTATCGCCTAACATTTTTTTTTTCTAAAATAAAAGTAGCCTAAGTTACTCCTTGTTACATCAGCTATCTGCCTGTGAAAGTCCCGTCAAAATCGGTCCAGCCATTTCAGAGATTAGCCGGAACAAACAGACAGACAGACAGACAAAAAATTGTGAAAAATGTTATTTTGGTGTATGTAAATTAAAATGCACTTAGTAAAAAGCGGTTATTTTAATATTACAAACAGACACTCCAATTTTATTTATTTGTATAGATGTATAGATATAGATTTGTATAGATGTATGAGCGTTTTATTTTCTATGCTCATAAAAATAACTTAAACCGCTTAAAAACTCCAACTTTATTTGATTTTTATATGGATTAAAATTTTTAATCAAATAAAATTAAGCTTATTTGATTCTCCAACATATACCGACTAAACACCTCTTCAACGACATCCGTGACCTGCGCCAAAAACAAAATAATAATATTATTAAATCATTTAAATCCTTATCGATATTTATTCAAGGTTATTCATTGTGCACTCGCCCTAACACCGCAGCTTTCAAACAGTATTGTGATCGTGAAAGTAAAGCTCCTTAACCTATTTCCCCAAGATTTCTCTACTTAATAACACACAAGAGAAAATTTTCCGACAGTGTGAAGTTAATAATAACCGAACGATGTTAACATGTTTACCGCCATGTTTATGGTTGTTATTTGTTGTAAAAAATGCTAAAAACAAAAATAAGCTTTTATATTTGCAGCTTAAAAGACTCTCTCCTAATAAAGGGCTGGATTTCTCCGCCACCCTGTTCGATGTATGACGAACTTTAACTAAATAACTTTCACTTCGTATTCTGTGTAAACTAATACGTAAATTATAAGGGTGTATTTTTTATTAGGGACTTTAGCTTCTATTACTCATTTTTTGGCTATAATAGAACACATGTCTCTCCTTATGATTGGGGGGCCTAAAGCACTCTCCACTACGCTGCTTCGTGCAATTTTAATTTCGTTGTACTTTGACTAATGTCATAAAATTTTATACCTATTGACATTTTTAAATTTAAATAGTATTTACGTGACATGTTAATTGATAAATTAAGAGAATTAACTTATAGAAATTAACCTTAATTAATTTTGTACGTCAATTATGGGCAGAGTAACAGAGTAAGCGAACTATGTCTTAATGTTACCAACTGTTATGTACCTTATTTTACAAATAAAATATTTGATTTGATTTGACTCAGTGCGGATTGGTGGAAGTTTTAGAGGTCAACTTGGTTTTATTTTCGACTAGCTGACCCGGCGAACTTCGTATCGCCTAACAAACTGTTTTTTTTTCTAAAATAAAAGTAGCCTAACTTACTCCTTGTTACATCAGCCATCTGTCAGTGAAAGTCCCGTCAAAATCGGTCCAGCCATTTCAGAGATTAGCCGGAACAAACAGACAGACAGACAGAGAGACAGACAGACAAAAATTGTAAAAAATGTTGTTTTGGTATATGTACCGTGTAGGTATACATTCAAATGCACTTAGTAAAAAGCGGTTATTTTAATATTACAAACAGACACTCCAATTTTATTTATTTGTATAGATGTATAGACCGGTTTCCGGAATTATAAGTACCCTGTATCTCTATATATACCTATTCCAGATCATGGTCTATCTGCATGCAAAATTTCATGAAAATCCGTTCAGGAGTTATTGCGTGAAAGAGTTACAAACATCTGTACATCCTCGAAAACTTTCGTATTTAGCAGGATGGTTGTAGCAAAGGCTAGAACGACCCGCCAGACCTCACTACAACCTAACTGACGAAATGTTACGATATCCTGCCTGACATGATTTAACGACTGCTTTGACGGCGTAACGCTTCCCGCCCACGTCCGATAATCGGTGACCAATTTTTTGTAGGAGAAAAATAGAACGTACTGATAGCAATAGTGCAACGCACACGTCCTACAAAAAGTCGGTCAGAAATAATATGGCAGGAAAAATCGGCCCGATTATCTGTCCTACAAAAAGTCTGACGTGGGCGGGAAGCATAACCCGAAATTCCACTGACCTTACGTATATTATAGTGCGTAAAACCATACAGAGAGGCTATATAAACCCGATACGAGCAATTATACAAATTGGTGATTTAGCGAAGGTAAAAGTCATGGCAGTGCAATCAGCTGATTATGTTTCCCAAGATACTCTCACTCACGAATGGCCATCGTTAGTGATTCCAAGAACTGAAGTACCATAAATAGAAGCGAATGATTTGTTGATTTCGAATCACATGTTTTTATCCTTCTAGAATACTCTATCGATGGATTTACAAGCCACCCGATAACGATTAAAAATCGATTTGTTTTCGATTTATTTTCTTTTGATCTGTTCTTTTTCAATAGTGACGTTTAAATTTTCAACTCAAGATAGATATTGTATAATTACAGTAATATAAAATGTTTATGATGTAAATTGACGATTAAATCTCTTTAGCTCAGTTGGTAATTATTTAATCCTACTACCGATCGTGTGGTCAATAGGGATGTTGAGTAATTTTAGGATTCAATTTTATTTTATAGACAGAACCATAGTATTCACGAAAAAAATATTACAAAATTAATAATATTCAATTTAAAAACAAAAATTGATAAATAAAAATCATTATCAAATTTCCTACCAAAAAAGTCACGTGACGTCACTCACCGATATTCTATACTATCGGTCTACTGAAGTTAGTTGAACTTGCTTAAAAAATACTAGCAATGACGTCGTTAAGACATGTCGCAGGCCTTCAGGCGGCATAAAGACTTTCGACACTTTTGTTAATCACTCACCACCAATCCGGTACTAATCTATATATATAAAATTGAAAAGCGACACACCGCTGATTAAACAAAAAATCTCAGAAACTGCCGAACCGATTAAGATGAAATTTGGTAGGTAGATAGTTCCTGCTAAGGAGACGTCCACTAAGAACGGATTTTTGGAAATTCATCCCCTAAGGGGTACAAATAAGGGTTAGAAGTCACTTTCATACAAACCAACTTCGTCAGTTTTAGAGTTATAAATATGAAATTTTTTATGTTAGTTTATAGTAATAAACAAAAGTTAACTTTAACACATTTTTTTGGAAAATCATCCCTTAAAGGGTTAATTTCTTCAATTTAACTTAGTACGCAACTTCGTCATTTTTGAAGTTAAGAACATGAAAATTTATATATTAGTTCAAAATTAGAAACAAAATTTAAGGGTCATGTGTTTTTTTGGAAAATCAACCCCTAAAGGGTCGAATAAGGTTGTTCAAGTTTGTATGGGAACTTCGTCAGTTTTGAAGTTAGAAGGGTGAAAAATTATATATAAGCTTATAGTTAGACATAAAAAATAACTGTATCACTGTTTTCTCGAAATTCATCCCCTAAAAATAGGGGTTGGAAGTCTTTTACATATAAATCAGCTTCGTCAGTTTTAGAGTTTTAAGTATGAATTTTTTTATGTATGTTTATAGTAATAAACAAAAGTTAACTTCAACACGTTTTTTTGGAAAATCATCCCTTAAAGGGTTAATTTCTTCAATTTAACTTAGTACGCAACTTTGTCATTTTTGAAGTTAAAAACATGAAAATTTATATATTAGTTCAAAATTAGAAACAAAATTTAAGGGTTATGTGTTTTTTTGGAAAATCAACCCCTAAAGGGTTGAATAAGGTTGTGCAAGTAGTATGGCAACTTCGTCAGTTTTAAAGTAAGAAGGGTGAAAATTTGTATATAAGTTTATAGTTGGGCACAAAAAATAACTGTATCACGGCTTTCTCGAAATTCATCCCCTAAAAATAGGGGTTGGAAGTCTTTTACATATAAATCAGCTTCGTCAGTTTTAGAGTTATAAGTATGAATTTTTTTATGTATGTTTATTAAACAAAAGTTTACTTCAACACATTTTTTTGGAAAATCATCCCTTAAAGGGTTAATTTCTTGGATGGAACTTAGTAGGTAACTTCGTCATTTTTGAAGTTAAAAACATGAAAATTTATATATTAGTTCAAAATTAGAAGCAAAATTTAATGGTTATGTTTTTTGGAAAATTAACCCCTAAAGGGTTGAATAAGGTTGTGGAAGTTAGTATGGCAACTTCGTCAGTTTTGAAGTACACAAAAACTAATTGTATCACAGTTTTCTCGAAATTCAACCCCATAAAGAGTAATACTAAGGGGTTGTAAATATCTATTTAAGAAACTATGTCATTTTAAACTCAGTAATGTGAAAATGTATTTGTTAACTTATAATTAGAAACAAAAATTAATTGTAACAGTTTTTTTTTTGGATATTCATCCACTAAGGGGTAAAAGGGGATGTAAATTTGTACGAAACTTCGTCAATATCGAACTCAGAAATGTGAAAATAAATCAAAAATTAGCTGTAACAGGTTTTGAGGAATTTCATCCCCTAAGAGGTAAATAAAGAGGTTGCAAGTTTTTCCAGAACTTTGTCATTTTCGAACTCAGAAATATGAAAATGAATATGTAAGCTTATAGTGAGAAACAAAAAAATTGTGTAGAGGACCTTACGGACGGTAGGGGGAGGAGAGAGGGACAGGAAGCGAGAGAGGGACTGGGAACGGGAGAGGAACAGGGAGCGGGAGAGGGCCGGGGAGCGGGAGAGGGAGAGGGACAGGAAACGGGAGAGGACCCGGGAGCGGGAGAAGGAAAGGGGAGGGACAGAGAGCGGGAGAGGAATGAGAGGGACAGGGGCAGGAAGCGGGAGAGGGAGCGGGACAGAAAGCGGGAGAGGGACCGAGTGCGAGAGAGGAACTGGAAGTGGGAGAGGGACAGGAAGCGAGAGAAGGACCGTGAACGGGTGAAGGAAAGGGACAGGGAGCGGGATAGGGAGTGGGAGAGAGAGAGAGAGTTTGAGTGGGAGAGGGAGTGCGAGCGGGAGAGGGAGTGGGAGCGGGAAAGGGAGAAGGAGTATCCAGATGGAAACAACAGAACCGTTTTTAAAAATATTTGTACTGTTCATGTTGACATCGTAAAACCAGTTCATCATTGATCCATTTAGGATCTGGTGGTGTTACTTCGAGACAAGATATGTAACTCCTGGATGGATGGAAATAACGGGACCTTTTTGTTTTTTTTCTAATGAAACTCAAGAGCCAGTTTTTCTGTACATATAATATTTTTCAAAATTTCGGTTAGGGGCACTTCAATAACGTGTTAGAACACCAAAAATTTTGTTTTTAAAATTATTCTGTTTGTCTGTTTGTATGTTCGGGCATTACATGAAAACCCTTGAACTGATTTCGACGGAAATTAGTTATGTTGTTCTTATACTTTGGATCACGTTTTAAAAAACTTTTCGTCCCGATAAAATTAAAAGTTTTCACCGGAAACAAGATGAAACTTAGTGTGGAATATTTTGAAATATCAACGATTTGCTTTAAATTTGCAACAAAAATTCCTCATTTAATTGATGAAATACATGTTTTTGAGTTTTTCAAATTTTTTCATGAAAAAGAAAAAACTAATGTTAACTAATGTTGTTTATTTTTTAAAATTCGTTCCCGGAGGAATGATTTGTGATTATATCGTACATTTCAGTATATAAATTCCTAAATATAAGTACTTCCATATAAATTAACCTGTTTTTTATTTTTTTTCTGCAAGGGGTACAAATATGATAAGCATAATTTCCGCATGCGAAGCTGCGGGCAACAGCTAGTCGCATATAATTCTTGAAAAAAGTAACCTTTAAAACTAGGGATAACTCAAATTTAAGTCGGACTACATTACGAGCACCAGATTTTGATAAAAAAATAATCCTCAAAATCGGTTCACCCAGTCGAAAGTTTTGAGGTAACAAACATAAAAAGAAATAAAAAATATAATCTATTTGAATACCCCCTCCTTTTTTGAAGTGAATTAAAAATAGATTACGCAATATGGGTTTATCCTACTTGCATTTTGTGCACATGCGTGATCTTTGTTGTAGATCGGTCAATAGATTATAAGACCAAATATGCACTGAGCGTCCCGTTACACTGAATGCACCATGTATCATCGCCCTAATCTCACATAGGGTTGGCACTCATGACAATTAGGATACTTTACTAAATTATGTTTTTATAACTGGGTTTTTCTGGCTAGAATATATCTTGCTATCTAGTTTAGTTTTAGTTTCTGTATAATAGGTACTACCATTAATCATATTTATATAATTTTGAAAATTGGCTATCATTTCCAAATCTTTATAATTTTGTGTAATAATTTAATGTTTATAACATTGTACTTAAGGTAAAGTTAATAATGTACTTAATAAATAAAAAGTTACAGTAAACAAAATAAGTAATAAACTAAATTTTACTCTATTAATTAATTATAATTCAATTCTTCAAAGGGGTCCTTCACATTCTCTTCAATAAATTAATGTTTTTGTTATTATATAAAAAATAGTTCTGTAGTATCTGTTCTTCTCCTTGTAAACTTTTCTTAATAAAAAAGCGTTCAAAATGTTCTCTTCATAAATATAAAGACTATAAAATTTAAGTATGTTAATTCATTTTTTAATCAACTGATTTGATAGATTTCCTTTTGACATATTTTACTTGATACTGCTTAAGTGGCAGATTTATTAAAAGCGATATTTCCAACCGGTTCATCACATTATTGCGGTACTTTAGCGGGGTCTAGTTGGCATTATAAAACGAATGAGACGACTCAAGTGTCTTTAATCAGGCGACATTATGCTTAATTGAATGGACAAGGTATTAATTTAATCGTTGAGCATGATTGATTGAGTGAGAACTTGATAATTGAATCATTGAGACTGACAGGCTTATTCTTTCTGAATGGTGAATGGTTTGTGAAGATGTCAACAGTTTTTTTGGGACGAGAGTAAACGATCCAGTTGTTTTTATGTTACATCGAATGAATGAATCGAATGAATAAGTGGTTCTATGTCACTCATAGACGTCAGTAATAATAAAAATATCACCAATGCGTTGCCATCAAAGAAAGTAGAAAGACTTTATTTCTTCATGAACGTCATTCATGTCAGTAAAAGGGAAGGCATTTATTTTGCGTTCCCGAACAGTAGACCCACTAAGAGATCGTCTTCTTTAAAAATGTACGTGAACAAAAATTTTATTATTTTACTAGCTGACCCGGCGAACTTCGTATCGCCTATTTTTTCTATTTTTTTTCTAAAATAAAATAGCCTAAATTACTCCTTGTTACATCAGCTATCTGCCAGTGAAAGTCCCGTCAAAATTGGTCCAGCCATTTCAGAGATTAGCCAGAACAAATAAACAGCCAGACAGGCAGACAGACAGACAGACAGACAAAAATTGTAAAAAATGTTGTTTTGGTATATGTACCGTGTAAACGGTTATTTTAGTATTATAAAAAGACTCTCCAATTTTATTTATTTGTATAGATGTATAGATACATTACAACCTATAAGTGTATGGTCACAGATAAAAAAACTGGAAACTAAAGTCACGTTTTATAGTTTAAAGTAAATCACTTTCAAAGATTGCTGTCAACCCTAACACCATTCGAGTTTCCTGTTGGTTTACTCGAAATTGTGTGTACGGTGAAATATTTTATATCGGGCGCGATTACGGTAAACATGCTGTCTCGCTCAATCCTTCTCTTTCACTCATGTTGCGAATTGATTCAAGAGACATAATGTAAAGTTTTATTGGACTAGTAGACGTGTGGAGAAATTAACGCATGAAAATTTAAAAAAATATTAACACGCAAAGTCGAAAACTTACATGCCTTCGGAAAATACTTAAGTTTTTAACTGTAACTTAAATTGACGACCTCATAGCCCAATAGAGACCTACGAAGAGTCCTGGGATCGATTCCCGGCAGGTTTTGGAAGTTTGTGATGCCTTGTGTGTATTTGATGCCGGTGGCAGGGAATGTGAACGATTTTCAATATTTTATAACTTCGTAATGATCATAATACTTAAAATGCTATTATGCAAATAGATAAAAGTATGTCTATGATGCAAGAGTAGATAGAGTAGGACAAATCTTGTTTAAGTAATTTAATTTACATCACTTTTTTAATTTTTCAAAAACATTATTAACCAAAGATATATTTTAAATTCATAATAATTAAAAGATTAATTTATTTTATCTAGACACTTTTTTATTTGAGTCGAAAGATGTAACTTTTTGAAGAAAGCGAAAACACAAAAAAAGACCTAAAAAATAAAAATATCAAAATAAAAAAGCAAATGGGTTCCATGATTAAAAAAAAAATTTTTAGTTATTTTTAGTTATTTATTTAGTTATTTATTTATTTAGTTATTTATTTAGTTATTTTTTTATTTATTTATTTGGACAAAATGATTAAAGAAAATAATGAGTTACTTAGTCCCCAGCAACACTTGAACAGTGCAGAATCCGATGTGATAAGTTTTTTGTTTCTAATTGAGAATAATCACCATTTCTTATACCATGTTTAACTCGGACTTTCATATGAATTACAGCAAATGGACTCTCGAAATTTCAACACTTCTTGCACTTTTCTTGTGCATAAGAAGCTCATTACATGCGTATGCAGGCGTCGAGGAAAAGGGTACAATTAGGAGCGATTATTGTGAGTGGAACGTTCGGTTTACGACTTATAGATAATTATGCTTTTACAAAAGGATATACATTGCATTTTGCCTAAGGTAATAAAAGCGGCCAAGTGCGAGTCGGACTCGCTCATGAAGGGTTCCGTAGCAGCAAGTAACATAATATAAAAGTTCTTGTAGTTCGTTGTAACTTTGATCAATGTTTTTTGCGGTTTACGATTTATGTCGTATTAAAAAAAAAACTACTTACAAAATATCATTCAAACCAATTTTCGTTGGAAGTTTTCATGGTAATGTACATCATATATTTTTTTCAGTTTTATCATTCTCTTATTTTAGAAGTTACAGGGGGGGGGACACACATTTTACCACTTTGGAAGTGTCTCTCGCGCATACTATTCAGTTTAGAAAAAAATGATATTAGAAACCTCAATATCATTTTTGAAGACCTATCCATAGATACCCCACACGTATGGGTTTGATGAAAAAAACATTTTTGAGTTTCAGTTCTAAGTATGGGGAACCCCCAAAATTTAGTGTTTTTTTTTCTATTTTTGTGAGAAAATCTTAATGCGGTTCACATAATACATCTACTCACCAAGTTTCAACAGTATAGCTCTTATAGTTTCGGAAAAAAGTGGCTGTGACATACGGACGGACAGACAGACAGACAGACAGACATGACGAATCTATAAGGGTTCCGTTTTTTGCCATTCGGCTACGGAACCCTAAAAAGGAGTATTTACTCGTATTTAGGTATATTATCTGCTCTTGTACTCTGTTTAAACATAAGGTACCAAGCCAGTTTTCACGAAGTTTATATGTAATTGCATAGACAAAGTTTATTTGGCCTACCATAATAAAACAAAAAAAATCGATTTCAAAGGAAAAGTATAATAATTCTTGATAAAAAATAATTGATTTCAAAATTAGTAATAACTCAAAATTATTCGTCAGATGTCGCTCTTTAAGTGATCCCAATCACATGACAAGCACCAGCTTTCCATTAAAACAAGAATCATCAAAATCTGTTTACCCAATCGAAAGTTCTGAGTAGATATACAGTCGAATTGAATACCTCCTCCTTTTTTGAATTCGGTTAAAAATATAAACAAATACAAATAGAACTTACTCATTGATTAAAGTCGGTTAGAATCTTGTTGGAAATAGTCTTTTCATGATAAAGAAAGAGTTTCCAGTAATGATTCAATCTAGATTAAGATGCTATTAAAAGAGCCGTTCGTTATTTCAAACAACTCTTGGTGACGTATGAGACGTTTCAATTTACTCGTATCTGACACAAAACCAAAGTAGTAGAACCTCTTACGGCTTGTTTCACCATCTTCAAGTAGAGTCCTGAATAAGCTATTCGCCGGTTAAAGTGACGTTAAAGTGTCATTTTACATACACGAAATGTCAACTTAACCAACGAATAGCTTACTTCGGACTTACTTGAAGATTGTGAAATAAGCCCTTAGTAGAAGTAATTTATATTCATTAGGTTTAATCGGAAGCTTTCGAGTTCACTACTTTATAGACAAAGTACAGTTCTACAGTTTTTCTAACAGGTTTTTGTGTATTTAAGAAATTTCCTTTGTAAAAATTAATATAATTTTGATACTTAATTTATTTAGATCTAACTTCTACATTGGTCATACCTGAATTCAATGTGCCTAATTTTAAACCATGGTCATGATTTCGTCCATGATGTTACATTGTTATAGTTACCCTAATAAGGGTCAGATATTAATATTCATGATGGCGACCACATTACGCATACGTATGAGACATGGACAATTATCCAAATTTGTTGGTGCATATCCTACATGTCATGCATGAAGAGTTAACATCCTGCATGCCGCTGCCGTGCCAGTTAACTCAAATTTAAATAATTTAAAATCTAGAGGATAGGATAGCCTGTTTCACCATGGAGGGAAGATTTACGCCCCAACTCAGGGTCACTAACGGTTACTTAAATCGCTCCTTGGTACAGAATTTATACATACAGAAGAATATGGTGATTCTTTACTAAGTAGCGATTGAAGTAACCTTTAGTGACTCTGAGTTGGGGTGTTAAATTACTTAGGGCTTGTTTCACAATCTTCAAGTAGAGTCCTGAATAAGCTGTTCGCCGGTTAAAGTGACGATAAAGTGTCATTTTACATACACGAAATGTCAACTTAACCAACGAATAGCTTACTTCGGACTTACTTGAAGATTGTGAAACAAGCCCTTAGCTGATTAATAAAACATGACAATAATATAATCGTCCGTGTTTTTCCTTCCGAAAACCCCATCCACCTACAATTACTGTTTATAAGAAAATCACGCACATTAGAACATAAATACACACATATGGTTGGTAATGAACCACCTCTTTTTGAATTCGTTTAATTAAAAGTTTTTGAGTTTATATGACAGAAAAACAGTCCCGCAAATAGAATCGGATACTCAGCAAGGATTCTACCGACAGGAACACGTGTTCTCTTTCTTTCTTCCCTCTTCTTTCTTCGGTATTACCTAAGTTGTTCCTGATGTCCAAAAGCGGGAACTATTACCATCAGTTGACTCGTCTACCCGTTTGTCAGCTATACATCTTAATATATATAAATTACGTGTCACGTTGTTGGTCCGCGATGGACTCCTAAACTACTTAACCGATTTATAATCAAATTTGCACACCGTGTGCAGTTTGATCCAACTTGAAAGACAGAATAGACGGAAGATTTTAATTTAAAAAAACTTGACAGAACGAAGTCTGTCCGGGCAGCTAGTTTACATCTAAAAAGCTCCACAAAAAAACAGATTATCATGACGAGTACTTTCAAACAGTTTACTGGTATGATAAAAGCTTCTTGAAATAGATTTACGATAATCTGTCATGCATCGGTTTAAACGATAAATCTTGAAGTAAACCGTAAGACACGCAGATCGACTCGTTAGGAAAAAACAATAAATCCAACGAGCTGCTCAACTAGTCCTGTCTCTCGAAAGTCGAGTAAGGAATAGGGTTGTACAAAAAATCGTTAAAAATCCCGTGACGTCTTGAAAAAAAATACAATAGTAAATAACACAAAACAGAGTCACTAGATTCGTTACTAAGACGATTTTTGACGTTCATGGCTGGACTTGGTTTTATCCCAATGGCTTAATACTGAGCATAAGTCTCTTGAGGAGGCCTAGAGCTTCATAAAATATATCATACTTCCATAGTGCATAGTAATCTTTATGTAGTTAGATTACGTAATTTTACAAGCAACGTAATTTTATAGATAGAACCTTAATGGTCACGAAAAAAATATTATAAAAATGATAATTTGAAATTTAAAAACAAAAATTATGAAATAATTATCAATATCAAATTCCCCACCAAAAACGTGACGTCACTAACCGATTTACAGTACTAGCGGTCTATTGAAGCTCATTGAATTTGCTTATAAAATACGGAAAATGACGTCATATGCTCAAAATGGCGTTTCAGGTCATGTGACAGTGAGTACTATTTTTAACGTATTTTAGTGATATTTAATTTATTTTCATTGATTTTGATAAAAGAATAATATTTTACAATTAGATGTGTAAATGTTACCATTAGTTCTTTAATTGTTTTATTTAATTTACCATTAATTCAAAACAGATGACAGATATGCAAATTAGGGACGATAGTTAGGCTAGGAATTATGAGTACCTTTGGCGTTAAACAGCTATCTCTAGAAAGAGCATCTTAAGTGTTGACATTGCCTTAACAGGATGGTAAAGAGCCCATGGATCTCCAGAAAGGGCCTGATGTTATAAGGATTGACACTAACCTTTAATTTTACCTGTTTCATTGTTTCACGTGATTATTAACGTTATTATTGTTTCTTCCTCCTTTTTTGTACAATTACTATTTTTCTGTTATTTATAGTACTTTTATATTTACGAAAATTTGATTTCGTTTTGAAGAAGATGTATAATCTCGTCCGGCGTCTACTCACAGAAAGGCTTAAGTTCAAAGATGAATAATGTACCTTAGCAAATGATGCATAGATGGTAATGAAAAGTGGTTACTCAACTCCACATTACCTGTAAAACTAGGACAAATCCGGGAAAATTAAAACTGTTGGCAACCCTGCTAAGTACCGGAAATTTGTTCGTTTCAAGTCGCATTAGTATCTAAGTACTAAATAAACTCTATTTATTCAAATTAATCGCAATACAGATAGCTACTGGACACGATTTCTCTGTTAATGGCGGAGGGTGGTCTGTGTTCGACTTTCATTTATTGCTTGAATTGTTGTGTTACTTTAACTAGTTTTATTTTACGTTATAACTCTAACTTGTTTAATGTGTTACTTGAACTATTTATAAAAGTATTTTGGGATGCTGTTAGTAACTAGTTTTAAGCGGATTGAAGTTACGATGTTACGTGTTACTATCGTACTTTTCAGGGCTAGGCAATGCTTGTGACATCTAGTACCCACTAGTATCACAATAAATTAAATAACACACAAGATAATCTAAATTTTACTAACAAAAAATAACCGACTTCAAAATCTCAAAAACTACTTTTCAGATCTCGTTCAAATTTATGTGGGACCACATGACAAGCACCTGCTTTCGATTAAAAAAAGAATCATCGAGATCGGTTGGTGTGATATTGAGTTATTCGTCAATTTATCGCGCACATCTTAACACAAATTTACGACTTATGTGGTTTTCTCATGGATGCCATTGTCAGATCTCAATAAAATTTATGTGGGACCACATGACAGCCACCAGCTTTCGATTAAAAAAACAATCATCAAAATTGGTTCGCCCAGTCCAAAGTTCTGAGGTAACAAACATTAAAAAAAATACAGTCGAATTGAGAACCTCCTCCTTTTTTTGAATCGGTTAAAAACTAACTTTATCTAGTTTATATCGAAGTCATGACGTGGTTATAAAATTATACAGAGTGATGTTTACTTGTATCACAACTATTGCAATTTTTAAACAGAAACTTTTATTTTATCGCCCCAAAACTTTACGTCCATCTATCGCATGTCGCATTACAGCCGGCCTTGGAGTAAGGAAGGATATTGGAAATTCATTGATTTAAATAAATATTGCTCTTGGTTTTTAATAATATGCGTCTATCATTTAAATGATTGTTATTAATTATGTATTCCGTTCTGTAATATGCAAATTGAAATTAAATTTTATAATTGAATATTTTTTCTACTATTGATTTCCCATTATCATTCCCATTTTTCAATAAGGAACTTGAAGATTAAAAACACAATTTTTATACCCTAAATCGAATAATTTTCTAAAAAAATTTAGTAAAATGCCTACAAACCGATAAAAGTTTCACTTGCATCGTGGTTTCATAAAACCACACAATTTTCTTTTTTTAAAACTGTGTGTGATTTCTGTCAGGCGTTAGGATATCTCAATAGCCATTTTCCAATGAATGTGAGATGGTGTCACCGTATTTATTATGCTGATGAAGTTTTTTACATTGAATTCGAGCTGTGGGAGTCATAATTTATAAGAAAAACTTTGTAATTAATACTACAATCAAATCATTCGACAACATTATTATCGTCTAAGTATAATAAAAAATAAATAAACTGACAGCAACAACTAGATCACAACGAAATCTATTTATTAAGATGTTTAAAAAATACACAAAAACTTAATTATCTTTATCCGACAACTGATCATACTCCGCGTCTGACGGATACATCAAAACAATGACTCGGTAAAAAAAACACCCTGTATATTTACCGCTAAGTGTCGCAAAAAACAGGATCAGTGTAACACCGCGTACGCGTCGCAATGTGGTACATAACATACCTACGTCGTTGATGTGTCGCGGCCTTAGATTTTATGTAAATAGTGCTTAATGCTTTAGTTATTTTAGTTCGCTCTGATTTTTTCGTGTGAATTTGTTAACCGACTCCAAAAAAGGAGGAGGTATTCAATTTGACTGTATTTTTTTTCTTTTTTTATGTTTGTTCCTCAGAACTTTCGACTGGGTGAACCGATTTTGATGATTCTTTTTTAATTGAAAGCTGGTGCTTGTCATGTGGTCTAAATCTGACGAGTAGTTTTTGAGTTATTTTGAAGTCGGTTTTTTGTTCTTGGTAAAATTCATTTTGACAACTGAACAAGTCAGGGGTCTTAGGTTCAATGCCCGATGGAAGTTACAGCACGACAGTACTGTACGGTGGGAGGTACCGGTGAAAACTAGCATAGGTTTTAAGTTTGTGTGCGTTAATACACGAAATTATCGTAGTTTTTGTTATCTACGTATTTTATTTATCTGAGTAATTATATTAAATCTATCTATTTATCTATATAACAGCCTTTTAATGCTGTATCTGAGTATAATAATAAAGACAGATTGGCTGTATCGCCTATTTATCATCGCATCGCAAAACACTACCGAGCAGTCCATTAGACAAAATGTCACATTAACGGTTATGCCGGCAGGGGGCGCGAGTGTACACAACACGAACTATCGATCACTAATATCGGTATTATTCGTATTATTTTTATTAAAATGTCTTTATATTATAACAGATTTTTTAAAGAACCAACGATATGTGATTGTGTTATGAATTAGTACGTTCACGGTAAGACGATAATACTTTCAAGTTAATTTAAAACGAAATGTTTATTTGCATGTGATTAAGATAAAATTGTAGCCAACGTGTAACATCTTATAAGAAATAAATAAATAAGAATAAAAAAATAAAATAAAGATATTTTCTACAGACATGTCTATACGCCACAAGGTTCAGTTTTTGATCCACTACATGTCATAATTTTCTAACATTACAATGGTTTTATTATTTAGTGTATTTATTATTAAAAATATTAAAACTTTAATTTTTGAGTTTATTCATTACGAACAAACAAACACAAAAGCAAAACATTCCTATAATACTTAATATTAGTTTAGATCTATTGGCTCTCCAAGTCTCCAACACTACGAAAGAAACAAGTAAAACAAATTATCGGAGGTTAGAAATCCGTGTTTGTTTGTCTGCATGCTTGCTAGTCTCATAAAACTAAAACAAAACAATTTCCAACCTTCCACTTACTATATTTTTATATAGTAAGTGGAAGGTTGGAAATGTTTTCATATCTTAATACTAAACGCACATTTATCCGCACCGTCCGCGTTCGCATCTGTCATCCGCATTGGGCTCTCATATTCCTCTCGGCTTCTCTATGTCCAATCATTTAGGGGGTTTACTTCGAAAAATCGAATTTAATGTAAAAGTTAATAAAAAATGATAATTATTATATTTAGCAATAATTTAATATAATATTGCGAGTTTTTGATCGGGACAACTAGTTGATCTCACATGATTCTCTAACCGCGCGCGTAAAAAATAAGGGTGGAGCCCTTAATCTCGAAAAGAGTTCGAGGTATGAAAATACGTTAAATATAAAAGTTGTAGATAATTTAATTTTCTACAATGTTAATAATAAATAAAAATAGCGTAAGACTCATAGAAAACGAGATATTTGCAAAAAATAAAAAAAATAAAAGATTTTTGTGACCTTTGACCCCTGACTTTAAAACTTGTGACCATCCAATTATATGTGAATTTTGAGGACAGTTTTAGGATGCCAAAATACAAGTTTTTACGTGGTAATATACTGGATATGTCGATTTTCCGAGATATCCACCTAATTTGGCCTAAGATGACTGGTCTCCGGCGCGGACGGTGCGGACAAATGTGCATTCAGCATAAATCTATGTTTCATACATACAAATAACTGGGAGATATTATGTGAATGTATCGATAATAGTTCAGTATTGTAACATTGTGAATGATGAGACCTTAGACGGTTACTATTACTCATATCTTCAGGTTCGTGTTTACCACTTTGTTTTGTGCTTTTAGTAGAAAAGCTAGAGTATATTTTACAGAAATTATGGGTTTCTTTTGCCCCTGTATGCATTATTTAATTGAAGTAAAAACGAGTATATAAGAAACTGTGTTCGATAATTACTCGTATCTTAAAAGAAATACTTTTTGTTTGTAACGTTAGAGTTTAAAAAAATATTTGGACTTGGACTATCTGTAGTTTTTCCAAGGTAGTAGTATCACCAACAGCAATAACGGGTCTTCTGAAGGAGAAATACACCGTCGCAGTAAGGCCAAAAACGCAATGCACACAGCCTCAAAGAATTTGGAAGGACAGGACAATATCAATTAAAACCAAGATGAAATTGATATGGACCATGATATTCTCTGTTTTCTTGTATAGAGCTGAGACATGGACACATAAAATCATTAGATCGAAACCACATAGATGACTTCGAAATGTGTTGGAGGAAAATGCTGCAAATACCATGGAAAGCACATAGGACCAACGTAACAATCCTTAAACAACTAGGCATACAAACGAGGCTCTCTACCACCTGTCTCAAGAAAATCCTTGAGTACTTCGGTCATATCGCGAAGAAAAATGACGACAATCTGGAAAAGCTAATGATTATCGGTAAGATCGAAGGAAAGAGGCGTAGAGGACGAAGCCCAATACGTTGGTTTGATCAGATCCGGACATCTCTTGGTACTACTTTCCACAATGCTTTAAAAGGCGCCGAAAACCGCAACAAGTAGAGAGATATAACAAGAAAAGTGCTTAGTGCTGATCATGACCCTCAGCACTGAGGAAACCGACCTACAGAGAAAGAGAGACCACCAAAAAACTAAATTGTCTTTAGGGCCTAAAACAGTACGATTGCAAGCAATCAATCAAAATCAATCAAGCAAAAGTTACAAGCAGCAAACCAATTGAAATGGCCCATTCTCGTGGAAACTTCGGCATAAAAAGTATAAAATAATACTATTCTATTAAATTAAATTTAATAACCATCTGGAGCAGCGTGGTGGATAATGATGATCTCCTCAAAAAATCCCGAACTCAGTAGTGGGCTATTAATGGGTTGAAGCCACTATAGCTAAAGATACTGTTTTATAAAAATTTCAAGTTATTCCATTAAAACTTGTTTTAGTATTTTCCCCACAAACATAATGGGATTCGAATTTCTGTTAGGTAATAGAAAAAAGTCAAAAGCTTTATATCTTACCGTTATTATAGGAAAACTGGAAAACAAATCTAATTTTAAGTGGGAAAACTGGGAAACTGGCAACTATAACCCATAAAAGGAACTGCATAATGAACTCTACACAACAAACAAATATAGCAATGACACGTAACAAAAATCTTATAGCGTGCAGTCAAACAACTACGCGAAAGAAAGTTTCTTTATCGTTGTCCAAAAGTTACGAAGCAATTAATTCGAACTCGTACAAAAAAATCACTGACACCTCAACGATAATTACCACGTTACGATTAACGCTGTCAACATACTGAGATACAAGTTTTGATATTTATTTTCTGATTGTTGATTCTTTTGCTTATGACAATTGAATATTTATTATTAAGAAGCTTTGTAACTTCTCGGTTGAACTTGCAGACTGTATTATAAATAATTTAATAAATGTACCCCTGTGTGGGCAGGGTATTATTGCATTGTATTGTGTGGATCAAACAATACTTATATATTACAAATAATAGACCTCTCCTGACTTGCTCCATTCCGACTGGTCCTGAACCTTCTTATTCTAGCGGATGCCCGCTGTCTTCTTCAAGCCGTCAGTCCATCTGGTCGGGGACATAGATAAATAGCTCGAAATCGATAAAGCCCATCGTATTATACCTACTTAACTATTTTATTAGTGTCCATATATTGTCATATATTGTTTATTTCTGATGTGACCTTTTGGATGGACTGATGGACATATACGGATGGACAGCGGAGTGTTATAAATGTAAAATTTAAAAATAAGTAAAAAAGATATATGTGTATCGTTGCTCGTCGGTGCTACAACAGCCGTCTTAAGGGAGAAAGCACTTATTTGGTGAGTTTAATTGCAGGCATCGTTAAGTCAAATTCTATGGAATTGGGCCAATTTTTGTGCCAAAACAAAACCTTCGCGAACTCGGCATTATTATCCGATCGGGGTCAACTTTTTTGCATCTTGTACTGGAATTTAACACTATAATCAATCATATATTTATAATTTTATGTTATAATAAGTAAGAAAAGCTTTTAGCTTCAACCGACAACAGCTGTATTTAAATGGCTATCTTGCAATGAGGCATACAGTTTCTTTTAAAGATAAGCTACCCATAAATAATAAAGAAATGCTAAATGTAATGTGTAAATGCCCGCTGTCTTCTTCAGGTCGTCAGTCCACCTGGTCGGGGGGCATCCTAGGTTTCTTTTTCCGAGACGTGGGCGCCATTCGAGGACCTTTCTTCCCCAACGGTTATCAGTCCTTCCAACATAATAGACTTACCAATAAATAAAGCTGCTGCGAGTAAATGAATCTTGTACTCCATCTTCACTATACACACCACACTAACTATTCACTATTTTCACTATTATTAATTAATTTAATATCACCGGTAATATTGATCACGTTAAGAGCTTTTTGTTCGATTCAGTCGTTCATGGTGTTTAATCTGTAAAAGAAAGAAAAAACAATTAGTTAAATCATAATATATCTTTTAATTAAAAACATTTTTAAACATCATTAAAAGACACCAAAATGTGATTTTCATGGTGCAAAAATTGTATCATAGTATTGGAACGAAGTTCCTTATCGCGCGTTGCGAAAGGGGGCTAGACGGTAAATAAGAGGAAAAAAGTTTTAACGACACTTTTTGCCGTCGTTTATTAATTAAAGCGAGTTACTAGGCGACCAGAAGTGTTCGAGGGTGCGATATCGGTGATACTGTGCAATCATAGTGTGTGGCTGTCTTATTTACTCTTCGGTATTTAGCATAGGCACAACAGGGATATCTATATTACGATCATGCACATTAAGTTATTATTGCTATTTCTCTTGTCATGCCAATTAATATGCGGAAGAGCGACAGGGATAGAATAAATCTATCACTGTCGCTCTGACAAGACACTTATCAGAGTGGCAGTGATGGATTTGTTCTATCACTGTCGCTCTTCCGCATATTGATTGGCATGGCGGGAGAAATGGCAATAATAGCTTAATGTGCATGATCGTGATATGGACATCCCTGTTGTGCCTATGCTAAATACTGAGGAGTGAATAGGACAGCCACATGCTATGATTGTGCAGTGTCACTGATGTCACACCCTCGAAGACTTCTGGTCGCTTAGTATTAATCGAAAGGAACTTCGTTCCATCCGAGTGTCCCTTGACACCTCTCATTTTTTTTATATGTGATAGCACACAGGTACCTAGAGCATGGTCTGCAATAATATGTTTAGTTATTATTATCCCGGAAAACGCGAGCAAAGCTACGAGCAGAGCACTAGTTTCAAATAAGATGCTTAATAAGTACTCGTATATGTTGGCGAGGCCAGGAATCTCCAGTGAAGGTCCTCTTTATTGTACAATGCTTGTCCGATGCAGAGGCTGGCATATAAGAAATGTTATGTCATATTTAGATTAAGAATTGTCAGTAAGAGAGAACAGATGATTATTGATCAGGTAGTGTTGAAGTAATTTGGAATATTGATGTAAACGTTAAGAAAAATGGAAATTTATCATGGTGCAAAGTAAAAGGAATATTATTGAATAACCAATACCGTAGAATACCCCTTCTGCTTTATACACAATGTCAGTATCAGAAAAGTACTATTATTTCTTCTGTGGTACCAGTCAAGATGATAGGATCACCTTTCACACTGTACCTAAACACTGACCAAGAGAACATAAGCCATTGATGTATTCCATAACTTCTCTTAGCTAACAAATGATCATAGTTGCTCCCATACAAAACCTTGGAGACATTATGGCATTTATGGCCGACATCAATAAGCAACGGGACAAGCTCATAAAACCCATGGAAGCTATTCTGTGGGCAACAATGTGCATTGAAGATAATAGCGTTATGTGTGTCTGTGTGTCTGTAGACCAGCGGTGGGCCGTGGGATAGTCGTTTGTTATTTCTTAAAACGTGTTATGTTTTCTTGGTAACTGCCTCTTGAGGACGCCGTAACGAATTAATATTAAAATATGTATGACAAGCTTTACATACAATATCACTGATGACAAGCTATCTAAATTTCATAAAAAAAAAACAATTTCAAAGACACAGTCTTCCTAAATATAAAAAAATCGCCTTTTATTTGTGAAGTTCCCCGAATTCGTCACGGATCCCATTTGAATGAAGAGTTGAATTTCTAATAAATACAGTCATAATCATAATAACGAATCACGATTCAGATATCCGTAATTAATATGAAAAGACAAGTACATCTACTAAATACAAAAGAACTATATACTGAAGCAGAGTGGCCTCTTCAACCAGGAAATTACTAAGAAAGTACTAGGTACGCATAAATTCAAAGAGGTCATTGCATAGCCTTGAAACTCCGAGACAACCTGTGACCAATAGATAAACTGAAGGAAAGTTGCACACAATACCCACTTAACTTTCACGCAACCTCTGATCGCCTGGTAGATTCGACAGTACAAACCCGCTCTAAGGTTCTATCTGACCGAAATCCAGTGAAATTTATGTCCTAAGGTACCTTTTGTTCTATTGTACACATAAATAAAATTATCTGGTTAGCGTGTATCTGATTGGTTAGTTATTTACAGCTTTCTATGTGGGGTACATACTAGCGTATGAAATATTCATGATTTAACGAATATAGTTTTGATTTAAGTACACAAGTTGTTTAAGGAAGTGACGTCAAATATGAAATACGGTTAGACAGAGGCGAGAGATGATTTCTTCTAAGCCTTGACTTACCCGATTGATACAATTAAAAAAATAATAAGCAATGATAGACTATAGGTTCGGTCACCTCAGTTCGTATTCAAAGGTTTTCAAAGTAGACTGAAGTAACGTGTCGCAATCTGCACGTGACCAGAACGCAAGGACTGTCTCTTTATGGAAGGAAATCCAGACCCAATAGTGAAAAAGGCTAAGAAGAAAGGATAATTGTTCCAACCTAAGGCATGTTGGAACTTCTAATAATAAATCTAACTAATCCAAAATCACGATCGAAACATGTCAAACATTTTACTATCGAATTTAGGAATTTAAAAATAGACTGACTTTTAAATCGATAGGCTATGTTAGTAACATATACTAAAATATTTGACGCATAACAATCATAAAGAGAATTCTTAAGAACATTCTATGAATTAAACAAAGCAATGTAAATAAAGAGTTCTAACTAGATCATGCAATAGGTAAAATTAATATTAAATTTCGCCCATTTCACACGGTCTGATAGTGCAGAAGTGATGATGTAAAGAGAAGTTTTATGAGACTAGTATAAACAGAAAATGAAACTGTACCATCGCACGACTACTTTGTCGAGAATGCACGACTGGAAATCGAACAAGATTTGGATTTCGATGCAAATTAATTGGTTATACCGTATATAGTATCTCGTATTTTTCAGAGAATTCCTGCATAAGAATTTCGTAATCTTAAGTATTAAATATATTAAGATAAAACATTTACTCTAGTCTGATAAGAAATTAGGATGTTGTGAGAATTTTTTTAGCCGTATTGGGGTGGCTTAGAATACTAATTGTGGTAAGAGGCGGCTAACTCCATAATACCATTATTACAATTATAATATCTCCATGGGATTCGACTGGATAGCTACCACCCTTGAACATGAGTCATGGCCGGTTTCTGAGGTCCTTTTGACGGGAGTTTATCTATTCAATAACGCTAACGGGTCGATAACTTCCGAAAAAGCGTGTCTGAGCACTGCGATAATACATAAACTCAGCTTAAACTAAGATCAACTTATCTAACCCAAGATGGCCGTTTATCATTGACTTATATTATATGGACGCGCTGTTTCTAAGGAATTTCGTGTCACGCTTTCGTGCCACAGAGAACTCAATCACAGAGTCACTATGCGCCCAGTGTTGCCAACACCCTACTCCGAAAGAGATCATGGATACATTACTATAACTGGACATATACCATGGATATATTACTCTGTCTGGATTACTTTGTAGAGGTACCTGAGGATTAATTACGTCATAACGGAATGACCATTGTGTTCATCCATTCATTGTGTTATCTGTAATCCCAGGATATCATTCAGCTGTGTTAAATTTTTTTTATAAGTGTTGTGCACTTAAAATAAAAGAAATGTACCGTAATAAATTACATTGTTTCATTTCATTATCACATTCAACATCCGTTTTCATGACGTAAGGACAATTTTGAAGAAATTATAATAAAATGTGTTAATACAATAATATATTTTTTTACCACCAGAAAAATTATTAGAAAACATTTGGAAAATAGGACATAACACCCCACAATTATGAAGGATAATTTCAATCCGGTCTGCGATTGGTCAAATAGTCATTCCGTTGTGACGTCATCTGTCTTCAAGTACCTCGAAGTTATGTATCCAGTTAAAAGTTATAATTATATCCATGGCGACAATCATACGATTTATGCCTTTTTCCAGTTCATCTCGGAGTGACTACTATATTTTTTTTAACATCGTAAGTAAACATTAATAATTTAAATATGTATTTGTATGCATTGTTAGAAAATTATGTACGAGTATAATAGGTTCATGATATAATTATTATAGGTTCATAGATTTATCAATAGATGGCGCACATTATAATTACCTATGTCCCGATATTTCTACATTTATAATTTTGTATGTTATTATGTAAATTTATATTATAACTAGCTGCCCGGACAGACTTCGTTCTATCAAAAAAAAATTGCAATAAAATAATATTGCGACTATACATTGAGATGTAAGCTATCCTATCTTTCAAGTTGGATCAAACTGCACACGGTGTGCAAAGGGCAATGAACCTAGTTGGCATACCTACAAGTCCGCAATTTTGAAAAAACCTCGATTCGGCGGCCAGTGATGTAAAATATATCAATCGATAGAATAAATGATTATGATCAAAAAGTATTCAGTGATGAAATGTCGTAAGTGGTATACTTTCTGAGATATTTGAGTTCAAACCCGTAGAAAAATGAAGTAAAAAACTTTTTTTCGGCGGATATTGATAAAACATGTGTCAATCGATAGACTAAGTAATTACGATCAAAAAGTATTCAGTGATAAAATGTCGTAAGTGATATACTTTCTGAGATATTTGAGTTCAAACCCGTAGAAAAATAAAACATTGGTAATTGTCTTTTTTATTTATTAGTGGATCAACACTATAACTATATACATATAAAATATCACAATATCATTAACAAAACTAAATAAATACATATTTATTCATATTTACATATATACATATTATATTATATATTAAGTACATAAATATTTATAACTACGTATATAACATGTGGTTGAAGACCACGGGCGAGGACATTTTAATTGCTTCAGGTAGTGCTGCCGGACGTGATTCTTGAAGGAACTTTTGGTAGTTTTTTGATGTCTACAAGCAAGGAGTTCCAGAACAGTATTGCAAAGGAATTCCCGAAATAAGCAGTGCTATGGGTTTCCTTTAAATAAACAGGAGAAGACACGTTATTCAAAATAGCATAAAATGTTGAGAGAATTCTAAAGTTTCACCTGTGTCGAATTGGTAGCCATTTAAGTTAGGAATCAAACTGGGAAATGTGGTCATACTTACGTAAGCTGAAGATAGGTATATCGAAGTTTTTTTACTTTATTTTCCTACAGTTTTGAAATCAAATATCTCAGAAAGTATATAACTTACGACATTGTATCACTTAATACTTTTTGATCGTAATCACTTAGTCTATCGATTGACACATATTTTATCAATATCCGCCGAAACAAAGTTTTTTACTTTATTTTTCTACGGGTTTGAACTCAAATATCTCAGAAAGTATACCACTTACGAGATTTCATCACTGTAAAATTTTGATCGTAATCATTTACTCTATCGATTGACACATGTTTCATCACTGGCCGCCGAATCGAGGCTTTTTCAAAATGGCGGACTTGTAGGTATGCCAGGTTCCATACAAAAATGTTGGAAGCCCTTTGATTAAAATCGGTTAAGTAGTTTAGGAGTCTATCGCGGACAAACAACGTGACACGTAATTTATATATATAAAGATAAGAAGATTTTATTTTAATTTATAGTTTTACTTATTACTTTTCTTTCAATTTCGTTTTGTAGACCGCCATCTAAAACTAATTAAAGTTTTAGTACCTACATTAAATGAATCGTACTATTTTTTTCTGGAGCCATCTTAGGAAATACGACTTTTATTTACCCACCGTACGATCTCTCACTCCGCGACGTCTGGCAACCCTGTTCCGTAGTGATTAAGTACTCTGTGTTCGTTCTGTCAAGTTTGGTTCAAGATGTCGGTATTAAATATTTGACACTAAATAATTTTTAAGACTGTAAATAAAAATATAGTTACTTAACAATTATGATTAAATAAAGTGAAATAAAGTTCAAACGTAAATAATGAGAACGTTTTAACTGTGCTCAATAAACAATAATACGTTATTAAGTGTTTTTGAACAGTCGGAGTTTTTCTAACGTGACATTTACTTGTGTAGCTTGCTCGCAGCCGACTAAAGTGACCTAAACTGAGTTGGCCCCAGTTGGGGTCAACACAGGTGAACAAAATGTAAGTACTGAACAGCCTGTCTATATAATATAAGTCAATGCCGTTTATAGGTTCTATAACTTTATTTGACGTTTCATTGTAACATTTGGGAGATGAAAAAGCATACGGGCCACCTGATAGTAAGTGGTTACGGTCGCCTGGGGACATGAGCAATACCAGAGGAATCGCCAATGCAACGTGTTAAATTAAATACTTATAAAATTAATGAAATAAATGCAACAATTTTTACTTTTTGCCATTGATATTCATCAACAATAATATATCCATGACAACCCGACCGTCAATCTCACAATTTATTCTTTAGCTACTTCTATCCAAAAAGTATTGTTATGGCAAAGGCTCACTATAATACGATTGATGTATTCTCTTCACCATCGGCGTCCACCAGCTGCGTCGCGCGTCGGCTTGGCTGGCCTGGCTGTAACTGAAGGGAATCGTCAATATAACGGGCTTGATATAATAAAAATGAATATGAAAATGATAATATCCCTTTGAAACTTGTTATTTTGAAGAGAGCCATCTAGTGGTAGTTTTAAGTACTCGTTATTGAATTCATAATTATTGAAAGGCCGCTCGCGTGTTCAGAAACCCAGAGACAGTTATCGAATACATAACTTAAGTTTAACTTTATTGATTCAATAGCTGTTGATCATTTAACTGGAGACTTCAGAAACCGGCCATCAGCCGTCAAACGACTCATGGTGTTCCGGCTGGGGGCTTGAGAACCAGTTCTTTCTTTCTGTTTCTTCTCTCTTTTATGGCCGGCAACGCATCAGTGATGCCTTTGGTGTTGCTGATGTCCATGGGCGATGATAGCCACTTACCATCAGGTGGATCGTCAGCTCGTTTACCGGCTATTTCTATTAAAAAAATCTGTAGCTCCGAGTCTATCCGTTTAATACTAATTGACTCAGTTGAAGATATTCTGAAAACATATAAGAGATGACTAATTTCGGTTAATAAAACAGTATTTATTATAACTCAAGTTACAGTTATATCTAAGGACCTGCACCGTCTCAGCTAAGCAAATATTATATCGTATAAAGATCTCAGTAGGTCAAGCCGTTTAAAACTCATACGATCTCTTACTAAATATGAACTCACTAATAAAGATAAATAAACATAGAAAATTAATGTCGTCACTTCGTTATCTCCAAATAAGCGCCAATGTCAAGAACCATCACATCACGTTTCATTCGTTAACCACATTTTAAAAGATAATAATAATGCTCTACAAAAAATCACACTTAATCAAACAGATAATCATCTTTGATTTATCGGTCATTACTATCTTATTTTGACCGAAATCAGTCATGGTCGGCAACAGGCAATGAGTTCGTACGAAAAAGTTTATGATGACTTACAGACCGATCGTGAAGGAATTGACCCACATGTTGTATTTAGAGAGGTGTGCGATAAGCGGGAGGCTCGTCATGAATTTGTTTGTGAGGATGTATGCATGATTGTTGTTTGATGTATTATTGTCATAATTAAATTTTTACATAACACTAATGAGTTTAGTATCTGATCTATCATAATTAGATTTTCAGTCAATGAAATTGACATATGAATCTAGTTTTATTATTGTTGATTCAGTTAGATATTAAAAGTTTTTTAACTATCAAAGTGCACATTTTCCATGTACGAAATTCTGCCATTTGAATATAATTTTGATTCTAATTTTATCAAACAGAGTTTGCAGAATAAGTAGAATATCTAGAAAATGATTAAATATAGAATTATGATATATTTGTTTTGCCAAAAGAGCCATGATGTCCACCGACATCGAACATTGTAACTTTCCTCGTTTACCAGCCTTAGGTGAGACAAGGCTCTGACACAAATACCAGATGTTAAGCGGCAAAAAATGGAATTACGTGTATCTCCATGTTGATGAACCACTCATGATTACTTTGTTAGACTAGTTGTTGGTTTAATGGATGATGAGGTTAAACCAGGTATTATCTCTGTAAGTGGACATGAAATGGTCGAAAGTTGAACATGAACTGATCATAGGTGTGGCGAATATCTTGCTTCCGGAAGTAATGAGATTGATGGTGTAAAAGATCTTATGACCCCTAACGAAGTCGTAGAAGAAAGTTGTGGAGAACTGTCAAACTTGTATGGCAGCATGAGAGTAGAGGAAGTTCTACTAGTTTCTCTTTCGAAGTTCTTGGATGAAGTTTAGACTGCCCAGTGAACTGTCTTCCTCGTAAAAGATGAGTATCAAATTTGAGCACATTTCAAATACTTACCTCCATATTTGAAATAGACTTCAAGCAAGATCAATACCGTTGGGATCGTGAAAGAAAAATGCACAATTACTTATTTCTTTAAAACATTTCTTTAGCTCGAAGATTGAATATGAGATAGATCAAATGGTAGACATACTATAATTACATTATTGTATCTTTAACCAATTCCAACCTACTAAAATGTTTACAGACTATAAGAACACTACATCAATCGTTGCTACACATATGCTTTACCTAACCTTTTCGATGTGGTGGTGAAATTGGCATAATGAACCATTGATAATAAATCACCAATACCGGTCGCTGACCATCCGAGCGACGGTACCACCACGTGCACATGAACATTCCTCGCTAGACTTCATATTCCGTTAAATTTGTGTGAGATTGATAATATATCAGAGACGGTTTAAAGTGTACTTAATAAGTGTGTAATAAGAAGAACTGTGTACTAAGAAGATTAACTTGGGTTTATTTTTGTGTAATACCCTTTTTATAGCTGACAAAGACTGCACGTACGCACATAAATTGTACGACAATCTTAATATACATATTATACCTACATATAAATTACGTGTCACGTTGTTTGTCCGCGATGGACTCCTAAACTACTTAACCGATTTTAATCAAATTTGCACACCGTGTGCAGTTTGATCCAACTTGAAAGATAGGATAGCTTACATCTCAAAATAAAAAAAACTTTTGACAGAACGAAGTCTGTCCGGGCAGCTAGTAGTTTTATAAAATATCAACAAGTTCCGAATCATACAGTTGGAGTATCTATTGCTTCTCCTTTTATATGATTATCTTCTCCAGAACAGAGATGTTCTCTTGCTAAAATATGATCTAATTAGGTAAAAATATCGATATAAAAAAGAACAGCTGTCATGGCTGTCACGGCTGGCAGATGTGAAACATCGAAATACGTCGCCACGATCACCATAGACTTGGTGATCAGGTTTACTCCTCGCATAAAGATGTTTCACATCAATAATTACGAATAATTACAATTTAGTGTCCGCGAAGGTAAGCCATGCGTGAAAAAATTTTCGCTCTCAAATTCTCCAAGGGTCTTTGACCAAGGCTTGCTAAGTCTAGAATATTAGTAGTACTTCGACACGCAATTCTGTATGCCTGTTTTATTTACTTGTAAATATTAAAAATAAACTCTGGTTGTCGTCAGAGCGTGACTGACGCGGACGGTGGTAATCTATAATGTCCAGTGTGAGATATGCTGTGACTATACTCAGCTTATTAACTAAGTTTAATGTTTCAGCTGTTTAATAAAGGACTTAAAAAAACAGATGCAAAATATTTTTACTTAAATCCATGTTTTATAAATCTACTAAATAAAACGTTAATTTTTACTGACTGACAGACAACGCTCAACCTAAACAAGTGGGCCTATGACTCTAAAGTCTTCAACTTTGTACACAGATTTACACCTTATGTACTATTTTACCTTACTGTGTGTACTTTAGTCAAGTAAATCCACTTAAGACTTAGGGCTTGTTTCACAATCTTCAAGTAGGGTCCTGAATAAGCTATTCGCCGGTTAAAGTGACGTTAAAGTGTCATTTTACATACACGAAATGTCAACTTAACCAACGAATAGCTTACTTCGGACTTACTTGAAGATTGTGAAACAGGCCCTCAAATACATAACACATTCCGCTAAAAGAGTAAAATGGGAGATGAAGTCAAAGTGCAGTCGGTGTTACTCTCCACAAATCTATAAAAAAAATCCCGAATTTATGAATACTTTTTTACTTTTGTTGGACACGCCGGGTTGTTGACACCTTTGCAGTATTACCCGTATAATTGAAGGCCCGATACATACATAGATATATAGCATCGCAGAAGTATATCCTCGCTTTGTGTATAGCACAGCCTGTGACTACGGTAGAAGGAAGAAACAGTCGGTACCGTTTTTGTAACGCTGTCGCTTCCCGATCTGACTGTTTATATTGTGGAGTTCGTTAGCCGGTTTTGGAGAATAATGATATCATTTATAGGGCATTTACAAGGGATAGATAGATAAATCAACTGTTTGTTGACACACCGTTGAACATTGAGAAAGGTAAAACGGACAGAAAATTACTAAACATCGTGAGGCTTCCTATTGCTACATAGCGACAGCATAGACAGACAGACAGACAGATTTTTATATGTTTTAGTATCGTCTAAGTAACTATAAGCACCTGAGACAACACAGTTATTTTTGAAGACACTTGAATTTTAGTAAAGTGTATGTTTAGATTATTAACCGACTTCAGAAAAGGAGGAGGTTCTCAATTCGACTGTATTTTGTTTTTTTTTATGTTAGTTCCCTCAGAACTTTCGACTGGGTGAACCGATTTTGATGATTCTTTTTTTAATCGAAAGCTGGTGCTTGTCATGTGGTTCCACTTAAATTTTATTGAGATCAGACAAGTAGTTATTGAGTAATTTTGAAGTCGGTTATTTTTTGTTAGTAAAATTTAGATTATTTTAGTTAACCTTAACGAGGTTCGAGTTACAGTTACCATTAAAATTCAAACAGAGGAAGGGAAATGATAAATAAATACGAACAAATTACCGACCATTACGGAGAAAGGTCATGTTTTTGGTTTTGCAAATTGAGATACAATGTGGTCATTAAAATGCAATTACAAAGATATATGAGCGCTGGTACAACGGGAGTGCAATGACGTCGTAATGTGGCCGGTTTGTTAATTTGTATTTTTCATGACTTTATGAAAAAAAAAACCAGCAATATCCGCGGCTTTGCACACTTTTTCCGTGATAATAAGGGGCCATCCCCCCTCCTTGTCACAGCTGGTCACATTTGTGAGACCTCCCCCCCTAGTGTGACGTCACATATTATGAAAGTTTACACCTAGAAATTATTAAATTAAAACAGCAGTTCCGAAATAACTTTTATTTCCATTAATTGTTTTTTAATATTTACCTATACATACCAATTATTCGATTTTGAAATGTGACGCCCCAAAATTAGGACCCCCTCCCACCCCCTGTCATACAATGTCACACTTCATCGACCCCCGTCCCCCTAACGTGTGACGTAATTTATGGATGGCCCCTAAGTATCTCTATATCTACCTACAATTTCAATAAAATCTGTTCTGCAGTCTGCGTGAAGAGTACCAAAAATACTCAGAAACTTTCACATTTATATGTATAAGTAGGATTCGGTATACAAATCCCCATTTCCTCAAGCCAACGGTGCATTCACCAGTGGGTGGTTCTGTCTTATTGAGATGAATTTGTATAGCCGCAAAGCCAGCGGCTGCCGCAAGCATGAATGGGTATAACTGCTTTTGTCTAATTAACCACGTTTATTGCTATCTTATATATGTAGGGTTGCCAACCTCAAATTTAAAAAACCAGGATTTGAAGTTGGAGTAACCAGGACAATTCAGTTTGAAAAGAGGACGCAGTAATAGAGTTGCAATAATTGCGAGCCATGAGGCCGCCCGTAACGTAAGAATTTTAAAAGAGGCGCGCGAACTTTAAGATTTAAAAATATAAGACGCTGCTTAAAAACTATTCAGAACGTCCCAGGATACTACAAAAACTAGGACATGTCCTGAGAAAACAGAACGGTTGGCAACTCTAATCTATAGTAACTATAACGACTGTGAAGTCTTACGCCCCAACTCAGAGTCACTAATGGTTACTTAAATCGCTCTTTAGCACAGTATTTGTATGCTGATCCTTTACTAAGGAGCTTTACTAACTTTAGAAATTATTTACACGTAAAGTTTAAGAATTTGATAAGAGTTTGAGTTTCTTTCTTTCTTTTTCTGCTCTCTTTCTTGGCTCGCAACACATCAGTGATGTCCATGGGCGACGATAGCCACTTACCATTACATGGATCGTCAGCTTCTTTGCCGGCTATTCCGTAAAAAAGAGAGCGTGACTTAATCCGATGGACGGATGAATGAACAAGTTTGATCAATGGACGGGCTATTGAATTGATCGTCGGTCCAATCAAGTGTAGAGGACGCATCAATGAAACTTTAGAAATTATTTACACGTAAAGTTTAAGAATTTGATAAAAGTTTAAGAGTTTGAGTTTCTTTCTTTCTTTCTTTTTCTTCTCTCTTTCTTGCCCTGCAACGCATCAGGGATGCCTTTGGTGTCGTTGATGTCCATGGGTGACGATAGCCAATTACCATTAGATGGATCGTTAGCTTCTTTGCCGGCTATTCCGTAAAAAAATAAACAACTTCTAAATTATGATGTAGTCAAAGGGATAAAATACGTAAACAAAAATGAAGCCAAAGAACCTAAAATAATTTTCTTACAATCAATAATTTAAAGTCTTTACCATATTGTCACTTAAATCATCCAGTTACATAATCTCTTATTACAGAAAAACAAACTAAAACACGTTAAATCTATCGCTCTTTTACCCGAACACAGCATCTTTAAGTTAAGTACCTAACAAAAAACGCTTGCCAAGAAACACAAAGTCTTTTTAGTCTTCGAAGACAGTGGAGTGTTCTTTATTGGTTCTAGTTACAGCGAGAACACGGATCGGACGGATCGGATTCGACACCTTAGCGTCTGAAGAAAGCACTAGGAACGTGCCATGTCAAAGGCGTTGCCTAAGCGCATTCATTAGATATAACTTGTACAGGGATAGTTCGGCTTGAGACGTACCGGTACCTTTGTATGGTACAACTTAGTATAGGTTTAAAGGCACATTTTCAGGTTTTGGATTTTTGAAGTGAAAACTTCTTTAGCATCGTTGTCATTTGAAAGTCGATGAAACGAAAAAGGGACAGTAAAAAGAGACAGACACATAAATTTATAAGATTTAACGTGGGAGAAAATGAGATAGGAAGCATTATACAGTGTTTTTTAGGTTCGTGTTACTTTAAAAAGTGCTAAGTTGTATTCATAGATGGCGCGAGGAACAAGATAGAAGATTCGTTTTATTGCTGGACAGATGGCGCTAGCTGCTCATTTTACTCTTCATATTATGTTAAGTGTTACCATTGTTTTATTTTTATTTAGTACAAAATAGTTTTTGAAAGATAATTAAAAACTGAAACACGTTATTAAATTAATACCTTTATTTTTGAAGGATTCACTTCTACCACGCGTGAATTGTACACATTTTAATTTTTCTGATTTTTTTTTATGTAAGTAATTAACAAACAAACACATGCACTGATCCTGACAGCGGTGCGCTTTCGGCAAAAAAGAAAAGAGAAGAAAGAAAGAAAGAAGAAAGATTTTTAGCAATTCGAAGTTATTTAAAGAGCGAAGCCGATACTGATTGCAATGTCAGTTGATGCTTGTGAAACTTTTACATCCATAGCTAGCGTACCACTTACTAAGCCACTCATCTCTTTCTTGACTGACATAAAAAAGCGATATCAAAAAACAACAGGTAAAAAACACCTAACCACCAAGGATTCGAGATACAATAGCGAAAAATGAATTCAAATTGCTCAACGCATTTACCGTTTCACACATCACTATCAGCTCATTGAGGTCTGTGGGTTACTGCCGAAAAAACTGACCCATAATGCTATTAGCTCCTTTCAAGAGTCCATTAAATCTGTCAGTTTTTTTGCGCTCTTGTCAATGCCACTATCAACGTACTACACCGTTTGGTTTTTTGCGAATGTTGATAGACTGCTGACAGGTAGACGGATATTTAAATACTCATTTTCGGCGATTATTGCTAATGTCCGTTCATACAGGCCGGCACGGAGATAGAATAATAATAAATAAATAACGCTTCACACTCATAGCCCCACACTAGGATTCCCTGTGTCGTGGTGCTATGGACATCACACTAGACAAGGGCACTCACACCCAGACCGAGAACAGAAATTCAAACTCATCATTCGGAATTCCGCCTCGCTGGGAATCGAACCCAGGACCCTCGGTGCGGCGATCCGGCATGGAAACCATTGCGCCACATGGGTCGTCATTTCAGTATTTTATTGCGTTTAAAAAAATGATTTGGGATATCGAAATAAGGTTGATTCTTTAATTTCAGTTCTTTTTTCAATTATAATGCTTAAGACCCGAAGTGAAATGAAAGAATCAACCTTATTTCGATATCCCAAAACTCTTTTTTAAACTCAATAAACATATTATCCTCTTATCTTTGAGCCAGTCTGTATGAACGGACACTGACGCTAGCTTCACACTGTGCTTAATTTAGTGATGTACAAGCTTTATAAAATTAGCTTAATTTGACTGTCGATTACTGCATGCTTGTTTTTTTGAATTAAAATGTTTTTGTGACCCACACCGATTTTCAATATCTATTGGAAACTAACTTTCTCTTGCTTCAGTAATTAAAAATTTTTTAGCCACGCCAGTTACATTTACTGGCGCGGCTAAAGTGTTCTCAAGTCAAAAGTGTCAGAGTCAAAAGTGAGCCATGGTGGTGGCTTGAGAATCAGTTCTTTCTTTGTTTTTCTTCTCTCTTTCCTGACCGGCAACGCATCTTCTCCACGATATTGTCAAAGATGAGCCATGATGGCTTGAGAATCAGTTCTTTCTTTGTTTTTCTTCCTTTCTTGACCGGCAACGCATCTTCTCCACGATATTGTCAAAGGTGAGCCATGATGGCTTGAGAGTCAGTTTTTTCTTTGTTTTTCTTCTCTTTTTCTTGACCGGCAACGCATCTTCTCCACGATATTGTCAAAGGTGAGCCATGATGGCTTGAGAGTCAGTTTTTTCTTTGTTTTTCTTCTCTTTTTCTTGACCGGCAACGCATCTTCTCCACGATATTGTCAAAGGTGAGCCATGATGGCTTGAGAGTCAGTTTTTTCTTTGTTTTTCTTCTCTTTTTCTTGACCGGCAACGCATCATTTGATGTCGCTGATGTCTATGGGTGATGATAGCTACTTCTCATAAGGTGAACAGTCAGAGCGTTTGACATATCCTTTTTTTTTGCAAAGTGGTTGAAATAAAACAAATATTAAATATTACCCCAATTGTGTTTACAGTACATCAGTGAAAACCGCATTTTATTAGGCTTTTCTGAGTACTGACACAGACAAAAATATAAAAAATCATATCGCCTTAGCGCTTATTGCTTTAGAACAAAAAATAGTTTGTTAGGCGACACGAAGTTCGCCGGGTCAGCTAGTTATATGTATAATAAATAATTACCACCACTTACCATCAGGTGCCGTCAGCTCATTTACCGGCTATTTAGTTAAAAATAATACAACTTTATGACTTCCAGTTTAATAGCTCGTCATAAAGTATGATCTATAAAAGCTACATACCTAGAACAATTTTATATCCTCACAATTTTATATCTTCAGTTAAAGAAATATGAGTTATTTCCTAGAAGAGTTATTTTCTTAGACACTCATAAAGCTATAATAAGTATAAAAATATACCTTTTCAAAACTGATTTTATAAATAAGTATAACTTGCACAAGCTCTTTTATTATTTTAGTGATTTCAATAGGAACCTTCTGACAATAAATACTGCTGTTTCTGCGAAAGTAAGAGTTTTATCAATATACAGTTACACTCAAACTATACGCCCGATCAGTATAATGATTATTTTTAGGTGAAGAACCTTAAGTTCAAGTTTTCCGAAGTGTAAAATATACTACTAATATTATAAACTAGCTGACCCGGCGAACTTCGTATCGCCTAACAAACTATTTTTTTCTAAAATAAAAGTCTTATTATAAGTCATACTCAAAGCATTCTAACGGTGTAATTAAGATCAGTATAAACATATTAATCTATTCTTGTACCGTAACATGGAGATCTAATCTACAATACACGCTTTTCCTTGTACTAAGATCATTGATAGCCCATAAACAAATGTTTAATTAGAGCTAAGTTGAAAACCGCTATAACACCTAGTAATTATATTATATTAGCAATCTTATAAATTGACACGTTCACACTTCACGTCTATCTATATCACGCCTATATACATATATTTAAACAAATAAATAAAATTGAAGTGTCTGTTTGTTATATTAACATAACCGCTTTTTATTAATAGCATTTGGATGTATACACGGTACACCAAAACAATATTTTTTACTGAAAACTATTTTTGTCTGTCTGTCTGTCTGTCTGTTTGTTTCAGCTAATCTCTGAAATGGCGGGACCGATTTTGACAGGACTTTCACTGGCAGATAGCTGATGTAACAAGGAGTAACTTAGGCTACTTCTATTTTAGAAAAAAAAAATTGTTTTTCAGGTGATACGAAGTTCGCCGGGTCAGCTAGTGCATCGATAATATTGTATTGAGGTAACATATTAACACAGTCACTGTTTAACAGGGACAATGTGCAAGCTGCTAAGTAATTAGTTCGCAATTTACACCACGCAGCGCCACCAGTGTCTTTTGTCGAGAATACATGACAAGCGAAAGTGTCTTGCAACTAGTTACTACAATTATCGTAATAACTATGTTTGTCCACTTTCAATTTCACTGCAATCATATCTCAATGATGACTTGAATGACCTTGCGTTTATAGCAGTATTCGCTATAATATTATCTTTATAATCTCCGGTGAAACTATTTGGTGAAACTGCGGCCTTTTTTAAATCAGATATAAAATTTTATTATTATATATCTCATGCTCTCGGTTTTTGTCTTCGTCATTCGTGATAATCATCTTTGGATAGTAGGAGTATATAGAATGAAATTTCTATTTCTTTTAAAACATTATTATATTATGCAATAGAGAAAAACCTTCTCCAAAAATTTAATATTCGAAGTTTAAAAACTATTCTCTCTGCAATATTAAGCTTTATATTAAGTTTTTGTATCATGCCCTGCATAACTATTTCTTTTGCCAACTGTACCGTTTAAATTGTTACAATAGCACTAACTGCCGCGCTCAGAGTGACTTAACGCTTACTTAAATCGCTCCTTAGTACAGAATCACAATACAAATTCTGTCTATGGAGCGATTTAACTAACGTTAAGTGACTATGAGTGCGGTTGTAAACCCAGCAGTTTAAAAATATTTTTCGATATACAAACAATACATGAATCTCAAAGTTAATTAATATAAAAAATAAAATAAAGACTAGTCTAAGCAATAATTACTCTCAAGTTCTATTTTAATTGAGTATTTTGCCGGTCATTAAACAGGAAATACTGGTACTTAGTTCATAAGTTGACGACCCGTGTGGCGCAATGGTTACCATGCCGGATCGCCGCACCAAGGGTCCTGGGTTCGATTCCCAGCGAGGCGGAAATTTGAATGATGAGTTTGGATTTCTGTTCTCGGTCTGGGTGTGAATGTCCTTGTCTATGTTGTGTGTTGTCCATGGCACCCACGACACAGGGAATCCTAGTGTGGGGCTATGAGTGTGAAGCGTTATTTATTTATTTATTACGAGTAACCGCCCTCGCTTTGCTTCGGTTTTCTTATTTTTTTACACCTTGGGTTACATTATTGGAGTTTTATTAAGGATCCCTAATTTTTTTTTAAATGTAATATAGCCTATGTTACTCGGGGATAGTGTACCTTCCCAACAGTGAAAGAATTTTTCAAATCGGTTCAGTAGTTTCGGAGCCTATTCAATGCAAACAAAAAATCAAATCTTTCCTCTTTATATATTAGTATAGATTTATTTATAAGTACCCTGTAGCCTGGTTGGTAGCGAACCTACCTACGAAGCGAGGGGTCCCGGGTTCGATTCCTGTCTGGGTCAGATATTTATGTGACACATAAATATTTGTACTCGGGTCATGGGTGTTATTGTGATGTGTTATATGTGTCGTCCATGCCACCCGCGACACAGGTAACCTACTGCGGGGGTATGAGTGTGTTAGCGTTTATTTATTCATTTTATTTATTTATAATGGGGGAAAGGGGAAAGCTATTTTGCTGTTTAGTGTTCATTAAAAGTGCTCATCCAGACTATTTGACAAATGATCAAGATGAACAAATTCGTCGGTCGGAAATAAGATCGAATCACAATGATTTCTAAGTAACATACATACAGATCCTAAAAATGGAATAAACAAAAAGCTATTCGCAGCTTCTTTTATAATTCATAAAAAAATTTAATACAATTAAAGCCAGGACATACTGAAAGGCAACCTTAAAATACAGACGGGAGTCCTATTAACGTTTTGTTTCGGAAAGACTCGCACAAAAACGGACACGGCGAAAGTTACAATAACTGTGCAACGTAAAGCCGAGCAAAAATTGAAAAATACCTGTAAAATGAGCTAAAAAAAGCCTTAATGACTACGCCCGGGCATAATCAGTAGAAATGTGAAGACAATGAGAGGAGGGACAATGATACTGAGTAGACCGTGAAACGTATCGTCGGTTGCTTGTTCTTTATTATTTTGTTTACTGTTTTATTCGAGCACTAGACTACGATTACTTTGCTCGAAAACCTTATATTGTGTGCGTAAACTTGTCTAAATATGAATCGGTGAACACGAAATAATCTTTTTCCTGACTGGTAAAGGATGATAAATTAATTTTTGCTTAGGGTAAATTACTAACTGGAAAATGGCACATTTATATTAAAAACGTTGCTGTATTTGTTCGCTGGTTTACTTCTGATGATATAGATTATCATAATTAAGCAAGCATGGAATAATACGAGCGTCTTATTGGAGCTAAATATTGGAAGAGACGGTTTAATCAGTGATCGGATAGCTCATAAACAAACTATGCGCGATAATCAAAGTTAGTGTCGATCAGTATTAACGATAAACGATAAGTAATAACGAATATTTTAGCATATTTATTAACTACCTGATCGATTAAATATTCAGTGGCTTTCTGTAATACAAAAGTTCTAATATAAAATTAGTAAGATTTTTTTAGTCTTATTCGTCAGAGACCTCATCCAAACAATATTTTTTTTAATATATAATTATTTTAAACAAAAAACTTTTTTATAGATAATTGTTATAAATTGTGTAAAAACTGAAGGAAATAAACGCAAGAAATAGTTTATTATGATGTTTGGATTTTACCTACAAATAATATAAAAATCTTTAACAAAGTTTACATTTTGAAAGAAATCTATTATTAGAAACACTAAAAATAAACTTGATCCGAGTATCAATCACAGATAAAAATAGAGGAATACTTAATTGGTAATCCGACGCCCGGCTGGATGTAGTGAACAAGAAAAAAAGAAAAAAAGAAAGAAAGGAGCAAGAATATACGAGCATGAACACAAAAAATTACTACGTACTGCGTATTTTAGATCAGTGTTCTGTATAATTTCATAAAATTTCATTACAAATCATTTTTAAATTCGTTTGGTCTTATTAAGTCATTATTTCAATTCAAATATCATTTCTTTATTCTTACGTATTGTTAAATTGTTATTTGAAGTCACTGTATCCACGGACCTAAAAAAAAGACGGACGTAATCCCAAGAACAAATTCAGTGAATCACCCATAGTAATACCAACTCTCTATTCGTACAACTACACACACCCACACATTGATACTTCACTGCTTCAATCGCGAATCAAAAATTACGCACATATGGTAAGCAGGCGGCCATTGCTTTCCTTCACTCTCGACTAGACGAAGTTACGTCCGTCTTTTTTTCAGGTCCGTGATCATAGTAAAATGTGTTCAATCCGCCATGAATTAAGAAATGTCATATAACATTTTATGTATATTGTACCCCACCTAACTCTATTACAGACAGATAAGAGTGATAAGAAAACATATGAAATAAATAGAAATAAATAGAATTAAGTTAGTATTAGTCTACTTTGCAACAATGTTTTCGTTGTGGGAGAGAGGGAGGTGCCACGCGTGTTTTAAAGTATATACCATCATACATGTTACCCGCGGATTGTTGCAAAGTAGACTAATACTAATTTAATAACAATGGATTTCCGCAAAGTAACGCCTGATACTATTAACTATAAATAAATAGAAATTTAAAATATATACCTAAATATATACTTTAAACATAATATACATGTATAATATGATTTAAATACACATACTAATATAATAATACAAAACTTTAATATTATAATTTGTACTTTATGAAGACGATGAACTTACGAAGAAGAAACTGATATAATTCATGTGAGTAGTTCGTAGTGATTCATAAGAGCTTAAAAAACATGTTTTCAAATTTAACAGACAAACTACCGAAACAGTTTTATCAAAGTCATCTACAAATCTTATTTACCCTTGTGAAGTTCACAACACAAATAAAGACTTATTGAACTCAATAGAAGCAAGTAAGTAATAACGTGTTCCTTTCTCGGATGCACCGCAATGTTGAATTCCTTTGCGTTTTCAATATATTTTGCCTTTTGATGGCTCGGCATCCACCATTATGTGAACTTAGTATTCCTTCCCTTTCTTTCTTTTTTCAATTTAAAAACGAACTCCATTGTCCTTTTGTATTTTAAATGTGTATAATATTTGGCTCTATTTCCGGCATATTTTTTAGGAGCTACTGGTATTTTTATTTACGATGTGACATATTAGGTATATGTACCTCTTATTTTAAGCGAAATATGTCCTTTTAATAATGAGGTGAAACATAATTTGTATAACCAATGTAGGTACTTTGAAAATCTTTAAAAACCTGTAATTACTAATAATGTAGAAAAAAGGTGTAAGTTACTACACCTTCTTTTTAATTTTCATAAGAAACAAACAAATTTTCCACAAGCTTTCCTAAGCTTAAACAAAACTTTAAACATATTAAGGATTCAACGATGAATGATTTGAATTACTACATACCACATGAGTAATCGTTCAGCGTCTGTAGACATATTGCCAATATCAAGGATAAGCTCTCAGCGTCTTGAATGCGAAATAATAGAAATATTTAGCATTGCCATCTCAGTTACGTTCTTGGGGTCTGCATGTATTTATCTACAGCAAAAGGTTTCAGTCGTTGTACAAATAATAAAAATGGTCTACTTATAATCTACAAATTTAGTTAAACAGCTGATGAAACTACCAGGCAAGCATCAAATTTTATACTTATGACAGATCCATTCTTCTATCATAAACTTTTGGCTATTTTAAAGAACAAGCGCTTTGCCCGTGACCTACCTGCGTTTTTGGGGATGATAATTACCCTTATCCGTTTAATAGTTTTTGCGTAAAAAGTGACAAACACCCGTACAAACTTTCACATTGGTGATAGTATAATAGGATAGAGTAGGATGCATGAAGACAACATTAACACACCATAAATAACCGAATTCAAAATAACTCAAAAACTACTCGACAGATCTTACTCAAATTTAAGTGGGACTACATGACAACCACCAGATTTCGATTGAAAAAAGAATTATCAAAATTGGTTCATTCAGTCGAAAGTTCTGAGGTAACAAACATAAAAAATACAGTCGAATTGAATACCTCCTCCTTTTTGAAGTCGGTTAAATAATGATGTGAAAGGTACAGGCTACTACCACGCTGGCCAACTGGGGCCAGATTCTACACGCCTTTGAGAATATTATGGAGAATTCCCAGGTATGCTGGTTTCCTCACGATGTTTTCCTTCACCTTCACCGAATCAAGTGATAAATTATTCCTAATAAACCTCAAACTGAGGATAATGTATTGGTATATAACGAGGTGTAATACCTCGTCCAATATTCCTTAGCTAGCAGATGCATTTTCTTCAAAATTTTTACATTGTGACATTTGGTTAAAAAAATGCATCTGTCAGCTGGTTTCCCAGGAAGGGTGGGAACATTTTGTAAAAATGTTATTTTATTTTGGAATACTTTTACTTTTTACAGTTTTTTTTAACAGTGCTTAATATTATCGGAATTGTACCTCCTTACTTAATTACCTACCCCGCGCTGAGAACCTACCTACTACTAATTATGGAGGACCTACAACCTCGCAAGTACTTAATATAAACTACATCCTATGAATCCGGGCATATCGTGAAAGGTATTTACCTCATGTGAAATCGAAGGTTCCGTTAGCCGAGCTAGTAAAATCTTAATTTTATCGCGTGGAATGCTTTTAAATACCAGACATTTTGAAAGTCTTTAAAGTACGCCGTCCATTTTGATGAAAAACATGCAGTGTAAAATCGTGGCGAATTTGTTGGTTAATTTTTAGTGTACAAAAACAGATGTATTGAAATATCATAAAATAAGTAAATCAATAGATTGTCAATAAACTCATAAATATTAATAAATATAGAGTTACGAAATCAGAAAAATCATTTAAATATTTCATAACAATTATCATACTTGCTCATTATAAGTAATTTTTTTCGGTTTCTGTCACTTTTAAAAGTAAAATTAAACACACAAATTAAATACAGGCAGCTCTGAAAACTTTAAATTTTAAGGTTGCTTTAAATTTTGCCTTAACTTTGAACGTTTTTTTCTTGAGTGAGAGAATCGATCGTGTTCAAAGTTACTTTGACCAAACATACATATTTCAATGAATAAAAGTATAAACCGCCGACAATTCCTCCAAATTAAGGAATTGAGCCTATAAGAGCAAATAAATGATTCTGATTTTGATAAGTGATTCTGATTCTGAACAGATAACGTTTGTTTATCGGAACGGAGTCGGTCGGTGATTGGCTAGCCGTGGGCTGTGGGCAAAACGTTCACGTTGATCTTTAGTGACTATACTATGCATTAGTGAATATACTATTCAACAAACTATCAACAGGTTATTACAGTAATATATTTTCTTCAAGTTTATAATGTGACTTGACTTTACTTGAAACTTACTTATGTTTTGAAACACAGTACTTTTTTTCGTCTCTATATTATTTGGCAACGCCACTGTGACATCTTTTATATTATTACTAAGCAGTAACCGCCCTCGCTTTGCTTCGGTTTTCTTATTTTTTTACACCTTGGGTTACTTATTGGAGTTTTATTAAGGATCCCTATTTTTTTTTTGAAAATATAATATAGCCTGTATCACCCGGGGATAGTGTAGCTTCCCAACAGTGAAATATTTTTTCAAATCGGTTCAGTAGTTTTGGAGCATATTCAATGCAAACAAACAATCAAATCTTTCCTCTTTATAATATTAGTATAATAGATGTACAGATGCGACTTAGGTCAATTATATTCATCACATTTTGAGAACATTAAACTGGAAAAAAACAAATGCTAAACCGACGTAGAAAAGGGATACATTCATATTCTATCTCAATCTTCAGACAAGAGAGACGTCTATAAATTTACTGGAATTTTTCTGCTGTTACCAAGTCCGTACTTTATTACAACAGACGCTATGCATCCATCAGAAGCTGTTTTGCATACCGCAGATATGAAACACCAGTTCAAAAGTCTAGCCGTACTATTTTAGACATCATTAGTGCTAGCGTCCAAAGAAAAGACCAACTTATTACACCGAAGGTCCATTTATAATGCCGATAGGCTACACGATAAGAGTCATAATATATAACCGGTGAACGAAGGTAGTGATAGTGTGCACTACTGGAGACGAAGGCATTTGAATGGATTCCTCTCACAATCATTTAGATATGCGGGCGGACTGTTTAATAGATGCAATGGTTATTAGATTGGCTGGTGTAGAAAAAAAAGTTATTGATGATGATTGGTGTAAAGAAGTGATACGTTTCAACGTCTCTTGCACTTGCAAGGTAGAATTCTGCATGCACCTTGTTTTTAATGTGCACCGACTAAAAATAATTATCCCTTGTTTCGGTACATTTACGAATCGTGAAACCAATGGCACACCTGTTCTAGATAATCTCCCTCTTTTTAATCGTGCTAACTTAGTCAAAGTTTATGCACAAAATGTCTTTTGAAGAAGTATTGTAACGAGGTGTAATACCTCGTTTAATATTCCTTGGCTCGCAGATGCATTTTTTTTTTTAATTTTAAATCTTCACAATTGGGTTTGTTTATATAAATTAATGCATCTGTCAGCTGGGCTTCCAGGAAGGAGCTTGGAAGAGTATCGATACAATATTATGTTAATTTTCATCGCTTATTTCTTTTAAAGTATTAATAAGTACTTATCAAAACAATTAGTACTGGAGCTGTGTTTGTGCTGGTGTTATACCGGTAGTGTTATATTATAAACAAACTTTGTTTAATAAAATTGGATTATTATTCACTTACGAGCCCTGAGAAATATTACATTGTACTTGTGGAGGATCTACACTCTCGCAGTATTAAAAAAATATATTTACGCATTAAGACAATAAAGTCTAATAATGGCCAATAAATATAGCACAAAAGAAAATATAATAACGGATTCATGACATTCTTCACACAAAAGACATTTTCAGTGACCGCGATTGCAGCCAACGACTTAAAATTGGAATTCAATGGTAATTCCTATTTAATTCAAGAATGACATTTGGACCTTATTAAAAAGAAGTTAAAGTTGAAAATAAACCAAAACACAAGTCTTCGAGAGACGAAACGCATTTAATGTATGATGATACGGCCAAGAATTGTACCATATTAAGTCAACACGAACGAATGAGCTGAATTTTAAATTTTGTATTGTTGGCAGTCAGATATACAGGTACGTGATAAAAATATTATCAGATACACGTCATATTTGGATATCACAACTGTTTCCTACAATAAGGATCTATGATGTAAATAGGCCAAGAGGAATTCGTTACACCTCTTTTTCTTCTCTTGTAAGCCCGTTTTTATTACTTTGCTTTTGGTTGATGACGAATTCGTGCAATATCAATTAAAATATGGTCTTTTTTAGTATAATGTTGGTGTGGTAAGTACAGAAAAAAGTCCATACAGTCTCAAATGTATAAGTAACAAGTAGAAAAAAATATATCATAGTGGCAACATCAAGTTTTCCTTCAATTTACAATAATAATTATGGTTTAATTTTGACCACTGGGAGAATACTAGTAGAATTGAATATGATACTCTTACCGTATAAAAACATAAAAAACTCATAAGAAAGATTATCACTTTTTATTAAAACTTTTAATTTATTAAGACAATTATCCAAGAAATTTACATAATGAAAAAAAAAATATAATCATGCGTCTCGACTAGGACTGACCTTGAGACTTTCAATTCCCAAAGTAAAAAATACAACTAACCTACAGGACCTTAAAATGATTACAAGTTTATTTCAGTACCTTTGATAATAAGCCTTCATTATTTAACAAGAAAAAACATATTTCGTTTGAAAGTTCCAATAGGTAGTTCGTAAAGTAAAACAAGAAAAATCTTTAATTTGCTTAACGATGAACACTGACTATAATTACAAGCTAAATAGCTAGTTTAACGAATCAATTAAAGTATCAAGATTGAATCGTAAAACAGTAATTTGTTTAAAATATCTTTTTTTTTATCTAAAATTATAGTGTAATTGTTTCAATTATTAAAACCAACAAAATATTGATAGTTATAAATTGTGCCATCTAAAGAGAGCGAAATTAATTAAGATGAAAAAAGATAAAACATAAAAAACTGTGGTCTTGTCAGAGCTAATCAGTAAAAGCTAGATAGCAAAAAGATAAGGCGATTTTCATGTCTCTAAATTACGATAGTAGAAATAAAATGCACAAGGTAAAAACTGCGGACCTCCAGCGTTTTAATTTATCAGTCAATGGGTGGCCTTGCGGATGTACCTAAAATACCATGTATAAAGTTTACTTAAACCAATATTCACGAATTGAACACTCACACACTTTCTATTGCATCGTGCACACGTTTTTGCCCCCTATTCCATACGTAGCAGAGATTTAAAATGCCAATCTACTCAGTTACAGTTCTAGGTTCACCAGGAAAGCAATTTGAGGTAGCATTTAAGATTCACATCTCGTGTTTATTAGATAGCGAGGTGGAGTGCCGCAAGGTAGCACACTAGACCCACTAGACTATTTCTCTCATAGCTTTTGTTTGTTCTGAACAAACGTTACAACAAACAGTTTTGTTGAATTCCAGCGGAAAATACACTTTACGGTACCGATTAAGCGGTTGGATAAGTTTCTGCATGAATTCAATTACAGTAGAGATCACTGACCCGACTCTTGTATGCTTTGTGCCCGGCTTATTGGCGATTGGTTGGAATTTAGCATAAATGTTAGTAACTAATAGTGTATAATATAAGTTTTTGTTTGTTTAGGCAGTGTATTTGTATATCTCTTCATGTGCCAAGACAAGAGTTGTTGGCCTACGTGACATTATTTTTAAATGCAACTTAAGCTAAGTTGAACTGTCTGTACGTAGCCAACCTTACCAATCACTTACAATAAATATTTTCTTAGTAAAGTTTTCCATTAATCTTTTTGAATAAATGAAGTACATAATCTTATACATAAAATTCTCGTGTCAGAAGTTGAACTCCTCCGAAACGGCTCGACCGATTTTCGTGAATCTTTGCGTGCATATCAGCTAGGGTTGAGAATCGGACAACAACTATAATATTTTTCATCCCCCTACCCCTAAAAATTTTTTGGCAGAACAACGTTTGCCCGTTCAGCTAGTAAAAATATATAATTTTAAATAATCAAGTCTCAAATTAAGAAAACCAAAAAATAAACTGACCGCAGGATCAACGACCATTATAATGACAATAAAACCTCAGCCTATGTATTCTTTCAAACTTTAATACAATTACTACAACATAAACAATTCTCATGTTTCTACGACCAAGACAACAAAATATATTTATCAAAGAATTCCTCAAAGCTATCTAGATGTTGTTTCTAGAAATCCAGACCAAATATTTTTTTCTACAGACGCGAGATATTATCAGCTTGCACGTCTCGTTGTTTTATTCTGTTTCTAATTTCACTGTCAGTCGTGGTGCGCTAAAAGATCTGAAATAACTGACAGAATCTCTTTCGGCCCCTTTAATGAAGTGAGCTTGTGGGTTGTAACGACAGTTTGAGGTCAGTTTTTTAGAAGATTCTTTTTTAGATTTTTAGAAATTTCGCGTAGAATCCCCTACAAAGAGGTATCCTTCAAAGACTGCGGTGTCCCCACTATTTATAATCTAAATTTTACTAACAAAAAATAACCGACTTCAAAGTCTCAAAAACTACTTTTCAGATCTCGTTCAAATTTATGTGGGACCACATGACAAGCACCTGCTTTCGATTAAAAAAAGAATCATCGAAATCGGTTGGCGTGATATTCAGTTATTCTTCAATTTGTCGCGCACATCTTAACACAAATTTACGACTTATGTGCTTTTCTCATGGATGCCATTATTAGATCTCAATAAAATTTATGTGGGACCACATGACAGCTACCAGCTTTTGATTAAAAAACAATCATCAAAATCGGTTCGCCCAGTTCAAAGTTCTGAGGTAACAAACATAAAAAAAATACAGTCGAATTGAAAACCTCCTCCTTTTTTGAATTCGGTTAAAAATATGCAAATAGCAGAATCCCGTCTACAATTTTTCAAGTGTTGGATACGTGGTTAATAAATAAGACTTTTTTATGGAAATAGCCGGCAAACGAGCTGACGATCCACCTGATGGTAAGTGAGTATCGTCGCTCATGGACATCAGCAACACCAAAGGCATCACTGATGCGTTGCCGACCAAGAAAGAGAGAAGAAAAAGAAAGAAAAAACTGGCTCTCAAGCCTCCAGCCGGAACACGACGAGTCGTTTGGCGGCTGACTCATGCTCAAGAGTGGTAACTAACCAGGCAAACCCCATGGAGAAATAATAATAGTAATAATGGTATTAATTAACAATTAAAATCAATACTACCAACATAATCCCTCGAAGGGCCCTACCACCAGCACGTAAGTAGTAAGTAAACCTATGCTTGTTGAAGCGAAGCGAGGACGATTCCTTACTAATTTAAAAACAGTGTACATACATGAAAATAAATGCAACAATAAACATTGTCCAAAATTTGGTGACAAAACTTTCCTCTACTAAAGTTTCCCATCTCTAAAAAACAACATAAAACCAGTTCCATAGCATTAACCGCATATTTTGAACCCATTCGTCGTGTGAGCAAATAAGATACATTGTAGTGTTCCGGGTACACGAAATGTCAGATTATTATGTGCACTCCGGTAACTTGAAGAGTTTGCGGTGCTCTTTGTAATATTTTTATTGCCAACCTGACGTTTATAAGGAACTAAGCGTCTCGATTTTGCATGGATGGATTATTAATTCAAAGTGCCTTAAGTTACTTCAAGCCTTGTGTTGCTTTAAATTACTTATTGTATTTATTTGCTTTGGACATTGACTTGGTTGGCTGATTAATTCTGAGAATGTTATATTTGATATTTTTAAACATAAAGAAACCATTCAATCTAAAGCTTAAAATAATTTTATGATTTGTGTAAAAGAAACTACAAAAACTTATATAATAAAGTCATCAAAAAACGCTTTTGTCAAAACTATTACCATTTGTGCTTAGCCATTATAGAGATTAGTCATTGATACAACCCTAACTGGCAAGTTATTTTTAATTTTAAAAATATCAGACGGGCTTGTTTCACAATCTTCAAGTAGAGTCCTGAATAAGCTATTCGCCGGTTAAAGTGACGTTAAAGTGTCATTTTACATACACGAAATGTCAACTTAACCAACGAATAGCTTACTTCGGACTTACTTGAAGATTGTGAAACAAGCCCTCTTGTTATCAATGAAATAGGTAAACACGGTTATTGATTTTTATTCCTGTATTTAGACTGTTGACAGTTAACAGACATTAATGATGTTAAGCCTGTCAACATCACATTTATGTTACACCTCGGTATAAAAAAATCCAGAGTTATCGCACGGACCTGAAAAAAAGACGGACGTAACCTCGTCTAATCGAGAGTGAAGCATAGCAATGGCCGCCCGATTACCATGTGTGCGTAATTTTTGATTCGCAATTGAAGCATTATGGTGTCAATGTGTGGGTGTGTGTACTTGTACGAATAGAGAGTTGGTATTACTATGGGTGCTTCATTGAATTTGTTGTTGGGATTAGCGTCCGTCTTTTTTTAAGTCCATGAGTTACCGATACGGTTATAATCTTTTATTCCCGCATAGTAAAAATATCAAAAATAAATATTAGTGTTATATTACTAGCGAAAAAGTACTGTAAATAGTTTTTACGTTGTAGTACCACAAAGAGTCCGACCCCAAGAATCTTTTCTCATCGCGATGCGGGCAAGTTCATTTAGATTGCAATGAATGCTTTATTGTGAGCGATAGTCGAAAGCGATTCGATAAGATACCATCGATTGCAGATGCCAAATGTTTTATGCCATACATGGCGTCTGCAAAAGGATTGAGTATACCATTGCATGGAGTAGGTATAGATGTAAAGGAGAAATGACTCTGTTGTGCAAAAGTGTCCGTCAAACTACGTTAAATTGGTGGCACCACGTGGCAACAGGGTATATTTGGACGAGTAAACAGTTGAAGTTTGGCATACATGATTGTCACTGTCTAACTTAAATCTATCAACAACTGCTATATTCATACCATACCCTTTGCCTACGCTAGCGCCAATTTATTGCTTATAGCTGGACACTTTTCAACTTTCTCCTTCTTTTCTTCTTTCAGTTCTTCTTTACATCTATCCTACATGAAACATGCTTATGTTGCGTCAGATGAATGTAAATACAGTCCATGTCAAATTTTGATAAGCGTTAAAAAATCAGGGCAACACTTGTCTGAAATATTGTAAGTAGGGGGGTATGACAGTAAGACAAAAAATACAAATACTATTGCAAATGTATTTGCATATAAGTCACGTTTTGCCCCACCCTACTCTACTCCCTTTCCTACTTCAGATAACAGAGTAGGCTTTTTAAAAAAGACATGATTTTACATGTTTCCGATAGCCTATAAAAGGGTTATCTTCAAAAGCTTTGGGATGAAAGCTCCTTAAGCCCAATCCTTCTCATGCACCATTGTGAACAATTGAAGATGCAGATGTCATAGCTGGCAACTATAATATATTATTCTATTATGATCCTTGGTGTTATGGACATCCATAAAATAACGGCGACCATATAATAATGCCCATAACGTAATGTATATCGAAGTTCAGGTATAAGACTGGGGAGGTAATCTAGTATGATAGAAGGCACTAACTTAATAAAAGCCTATTCAATCTTGTCTTGAAGATATCAAATTCTGAGTTTACTTATAATAAAATTCTTAAACAGTCGTAAAGTCACTGCAAACGTTACGACTATACGACATAAAAGTCGTAAAATGCTGCTGATCTGCCTGGTTGAAGAGTATAAATAAGAAGGAGTTATTTATGATTATGATTATGACTTAATAAACATACCAGACAATGGTAACAGAGGTACAGATTCGCTATCCTTTCGCTGGATTGACTTGCAAATTATAACTGTTGAATATTATTTATTATTCATTAACTTCCTGGATGATTGTTTTGCTTTTTAAATCTAGACATTTGTATACGCCAAATAGTTTTTATGATCTTGTAAAGCGCTCGTAACTTGGTTTTCGATTTTAAGACTCGTAAGTGATCGACCAAAATAAACAAAGAGTATTCGACAAAGTTTAACGAAGACACCAAAAGTATCACTGATGCGTTGCCAGCCAAGAAAGGGACAAGAAAAAGAAAGAAAAAAGCCACAACAGCAACAATTAAACCAACCATTACTTTTGCAAATCACAATACAGATAACGAATGCAAAAGCATAATCCGTTTCCTTTCAGACGTAACGCTGTGTCAGTTATTACAAAATTACCACCAGCACCAAATAACTGTATTACATCTATTATAAGATCGGTCGCGTGTGAATGCTAATCGACCACGCATAGAGCATAGAGCACGCATCTATGCTCTCTCTATTTTAAAAATGAACGTGCCCCTAGGTACTATTTGTGACATTTGTAAATCTATACTAATATATAAAGAGGAAAAATTTGATTTTTTGTTTGCATTGAATAGGCTCCGAAACTACTGAATCGATTTGAAAAATTCTTTCACTGTTGGGAAGCTATACTATCCCCGAGTAACATAGGCTATATTATATTTTCAAAAAAATTAGGGATCCTTAATAAAACTCCACTAATGTAACCCAAGGTGTAAAAAAATAACAAAACCGAAGCAAAGCGAGGGCGGTTACTCGTATATTATATACATGAAAGCAATAAATAAATACAAATACAAATTATTGTTACTATCAGTGGATTATTTATTAATATTAATTTAATACATAATTCTTACCAAAAAACCGTCTTCAAAATAGAATGAGAACATCATCGATGTAATCGAAGTCAATTAAATACGCATTATTAGGGATAACTCTAAAACTACTCGTCAGATCTCACTCAAATTTAAATGGGAGCACATGACATGTACCAGCTTTTGAATATAAAAGAATCATCAAAATCGGTAAACCCAATAAAAAGTTATGAAGTCCTCCTTTTTTTGAAGTCAGTTAAAATGATTTTTAAGTATCGCCATGGAAATATTACAATAATATAAGTCGCCTCCACCTTCATTTTTACCCGACTGCCAGAAAGTGATATGTTTTTGGATATCAAATTAAAGATCTTACCATAGCAAGCAAGCAAGCAAGCAACAATCCATAATTGTCCCACTGCTGGGCTCGGGGTCTCCTCTCACAATGTGAGGGGTAGAGGCCATAGTCTACCACGCTGGCCAAGTGCGGATTGGTAGACTTCACACACCTTTGAGAACTTTATGGAGAACTCTCCGGTGTGCAGGTTTCCTCACGATGTTTTCCTTCACCGAAGCAAGTGATAATTAATTTTTAGTACGCACATAATATTTGAAAATTACAGGTGCGTGCCAGGATTTGAACTCGGGCCCCTCTGTTCGAGAGACCAACGTTCTAACCACAAGGCTATCACTGCTTTTTACCATAAGGATATCCATAAGGATATCTTACCATAAGGATTTCAAAAAGGTAAATCATGATAGCTTTTTTGATAACAGACGGGTTTTTGTTTAATTTTTTTTATTAAAGGTATGCTTTGAAATGAGGTCTCTCAAGAAACTAGCTTTTCATATGATTGAACTTTGAACAACAACCTTCTAATTATGAAATACAATAAGCGGCTTGAGAAACACCTACAAGTTAATGTTTGAATAAATGCATGTTTGTTACGCAACTAAGTAAAAACGGCTAAACAGATTTGAATGAAATTTTGCACACTGATAGTTTACAGCCTGGAATAAATAATACGATAGTTTTCAATCAATGGATAATAGATCAGCTTCCGTAGAATAAGAGGTAAAGCTTAGTATGAAGGTTCTATTAAAGATAAGTAATTAATATTTTGAAATTTTTTATGTATCTGGGTTTGAAATTTTTGTCCCATAAGATTTACTTATCATAAGTCTCAATTTTTTTGAACACAATCCTGAGGTCCACGCGGACGAAGCTGTGATTCAAAGCTAGTAACGTAATGATAATACTTAAGATAATTTTCAATTTCTATCTAATATCAATCCAATATAACAGTTACGTATATTCTCATAGAGGTCAATGGCTCTAACCACAAAAACAGAAATAAGCTAATGAATTAATGTTACGCACAACGGAAGTAATAAAGCGACAGGCTTTGGTGAAATAGTGCCTCAAGCCTAATTAAAAAAAGAAACCGAAGGTTTACATAGACCACGGCACAAATTATATGTATATACTGTCGACATACTGACCAGAAACAAGTCAAGTTGGATTCAATAAAAGCAGGAGAGGGAAAAAGACATACCTCACGTTCGAAGTATTAACTGATTCTTAATAACGTTAGAAGTTTTTTTTATGGAAATAGCCGGCAAACGAGCTGACGATCCACCTGATGGTAAGTGGCTATCGTCGCCCATGGACATCAACAACACCAAAGGCGTCACTGTTGCGTTGCCGGCCATGAAAGAGAGAAGAAAAAGAAAGAAAGAAGTGGCTCTCAAGTTAGTTAATTAAAATAATAAAATACGATGAATAAATAAATAAACGATCACATGCTAAGAGCCTTTGCACACGGCACGTTTGTGAAGCGCATCCGATGAAAACGCGCGGAATCGGCGCGTTTTCCGCGCTGCAAAAGACGAGGCGGACGAGGCGTTTCATCGTACGATCTCGTTTTTGGCGCCGTAAAATATAACGAGTGCAGAGGCTCTAATAGTCTGCTACGGAAATCAAATTCTGCAACATTCGGTCGGCAAGCATCTATAAATTAGACTATAGATTCGTCATTATTTAGTCATTAAAATCCGATTGTTCCGATCCAAGCTGCATAATGAAACACAGGCAAACGCGACGATGCCGCTCCTTGGACAGATTTCATACTTCACTACGCAAGTTGCAAGCAAGCTACAACCAAGCTGCAAGCAAGATGCAAGCAATCAACAATTGACGATAGCGTGCGTATGACATGCGTCTACGTGGACATAAGGCCGAACTCTCAATAAATCGTAACAACACTCGTAATAATATGATAGGATCTACACACAGAGGTGGGTCTATAAATACAAGAAGAGTTTAATATCCAGTTAAAACATGTAATTTATGACTTATCAACGTTTATCAATAACTGTGCGTGCTTATAGTCTATAAATATTTATTTTTATGCAAATCATATTAAGGCTTGTTACACACAATTCATTTAAACTAATATTATAAAGAGGAAAGATTTGATTGTTTGTTTGCATTGAATAGGCTCCGAAACTACTGAACCGATTTAAAAAATTCTTTCACTGTTGGGAAGCTACACTATCCCCGAGTAACATAGGCTATATTATATTTTCAAAAAAATAGGGATCCTTAATAAAACTCCAATAATGTAACCCACGGTGTAAAAAAATAAGAAAACCGAAGCAAAGTAAGGGCGGTTACTCGTAGTAAATAAATGATAAACGCGCAACGACCTGTGTGGCGTGGTTACCATGCAGGACAACCCGATCGGTCCTGGGTTCAATTCCTAATAAGGCAGAAATCTGAATGATTTTGTGTGTTGTCCATGACACTAACGGCACAGGAAATCCGTGTCTAGGACAGCATTGATGTCTGGGACGTTAATTACCAATGCGTTTTGAGATCTTTCCATTTTCCCTATCCAATTAAACAAAAAAATAAATTAAATAAGTATTTTTTTTATTTGTCAAATATCCGAAAATTATGCTTATCACTTTGTGTAAGAAGCAGAGGGAGAGCTGAGCATAAAATTGAGACAGTCATGGCTTCTGATGGTCATTGTGAAGGTAAAGTCAGTCAGTCAGCAATTTTCAAATTAATCTGTTTAAACAAAACGAATTTAATTTACTGCATTAACCGTTAGTAATTAATTACATGCGGAATTACTTATCTCCGGTGTAGTTAACATCTTTACACTTTTACGAGCTCATCTGCATAACGTGTTATTAATTGGAAACATTGTCCACTGCGAGCGAGCAGCGAGTAACGAGATGGAGCGAAAATCTAATAATTTTAAATTCAAAAAACCGTCAACAGTTTTATTTTCACTAAACATAGATAACAATCATCTCGATCGCGTCAGTCAGCTTTCAAACAAAAAAAAAACGAATCAAAATCAGTCAACTCCTTTAGGAGCTACGATACCACAGACAGACATAAAGATCCACAGACATATTAAACTTATAACACTCCTCTTTTTACGTCGGGGGTTAAAAACTGGTTTCAAGTCAAGCTTACATCTAATAAATACGTATATAATCTCATCACATGGCGCCTTATAATGTTTAAGTAGAAAAATTACACTAATTAAAATCTCATTAAGTAGACTTTTTTTTATGGAATTAGCCGACAAAGAAACTGACGATCCAGCTAATGGTAAGTGGCTATCGTCCCCCATGGACATCAGCAACACCGCAGGCATCACTGATGCCTTGCCGGCCAAAAAAGAAAGAACTAGCTTTATCAATCAATTCAGATCAAAGATCATATTGATTGAGTTGTTTCGGGTCAAAACAATAAAATCAACACGGAAATAATTTAATCTAAATCCATTTTGGCGTTAATGTCCGGCTGTGAAATAAAGTTAATCGAAATAAAATTCTTTAGGCAGATTTTATTGTGTTATTTAGTGATGTGCTCAGAGTAGATAATTTTATTAAGACTGATGGCAAGCTTTAAAGCTTTTATTGCTGTTAAATTAGAATTGCGTTTGTACATAAATTACCTACCTAATATATCTTTGGAAATACAAATTTATTGTTTTACGCATTTATGTCAATAATAAATAATCGGCAATATTATATGAGCAGATTCATCCTACTAATATTATAAATGCGAGAGTTTTTGAAGCTGTATAGATGTTTGTTATTCTTTCACGCAAAAACTATTGAATGGATTTTCATGAAATTGAAAAAAAAACAACAGACTACGAGTAGAAGAATAGATGAAAATAATTGAAGATACAGATAATGATAGATATTGGCAAACAAATTATGGAAATGACAATCGATGATATTATTGACACGATCATAAATGAAACAATTTCAAAGCTGATTTTAAATGTCAATCAAGATTACCATTTTACATTGGCATGCATATATTAACATCGAGTTAGATTGATAAGTAACCGATCAAAATACACAAGCAAAGGCGTAAAATGTTCATCCCAGTTCGAAGATTCGATTAAAGATTCAAAAACTCTCACTATCAACCAAGTGTCGATCTCATTCGATATTCAATTGATACCAATAAGTTTTTAATTTCCATCGAGCAGCAGGCAATTACTAGTACATTGGCCTGGTTTATAACTCTTCAATGGTGAGATTAGGGTCAAGCATTCTATTGAAAGTTGCTGCATTTTGTTTGGCTTCTATTTTGTGTTTTGATGGTACAAGTGGGATTTCATGGTTATCGAGACCCCATTCGGTTTTGGGTGATATCACAGTTGTTTTATTTATGATATCTATAGATGAGTGTTCTCCAGCTGATAGAAATTCGACCGTATTCATTTTGAGATATTTTCATTTTACAAATATTATTGATTATGCTTATATTGGACGTTTCTTTCTTTTCTTATAAAATCTGCTGAAGCTGAATTTTATACAGATTATTCAAGTTTGTTATGTTTATTTATCGGGATTTACAGTAGTTACATCGATATTGTCACTAACAATCATGGTATTTTTTCATGTGGTTTTTTTTTGTTCTCTTTTTCCCTTCCACCCGCGCCTCATTGAAAAGACATTGCGCATGCTCATGTGCTACAATCAAGCATGTGTATCACAGCCGTAACAATACCAATTGTAACAAAACTCATTACTGACACAGAAGCGAGTACTCCATACTAATGGGCTAAGGTTCACTAAAGTCCTTTATCTGAATACAAATCGTTAAAACCAAACGCAAAAGGGAAATAGACAGCACTGTGTGAATAATGGCGTAGTAGAAAGTAAAGTGATGTGCATGAAAGGGAAACTTGTCTCAGGATGTGATTAGAGATTTAAATAACTTGATGATGAAGGCTTTGTTACGAAATAAGGAAAGATTTTAAAGTTACAGACATTTTTTTTTCATTCTTTCCCTTCTTTTTTTGGCCATCGTTCATCAGCTCGATCATTATTCGATCTTTTAGCTTGTCTTCGGCTAGTAACATTATAAAATAATAGAAATTTCTTACTTTTTCTAGCTTTAGTCTGCGATATCAAAATATTTTTAATTTTAACCCTAAGTATAAGTTACACTTTTCTTAAGTTTTTCATTTTAAAAACTGACTTTTATAGCTCATGTATAGCCTGTTAAACAATCTACATAAAGTAGAAAACAGATCCGGTAATATTGATTTTATTTCTTATCTAGATTATATTTGCCACATCTTATGAAGCTATTAAACCATTTTATAAACAATAATTACATACAAAAATTAATTAAAACGTAATTACGTCGATAATACCCACATACTCGTAACTTTACTTGCATGAATGGGCATTTTCATCAACGAAGTAACGCATCGCTGACTTTTTACAATAATTTTGAAATTATTACCATGCTTGGTGTTATTTCATTGAATTCGAATACAATGACTATGCAAAGTGACTGCTAAAAATAATTCAAACAACAAATTACATATTTTACAGGAAACGGTCATGGTTATTTAACAAACTAGGCATAGTAACATAAAATTGTCATACACTAACGTCCTAACTCAGAGTCACTAACCGTTACTTAAATTGCTCCTTAGTATAGTATTTGTATGGTGATTGTTTATTAAAGAGCGATTTAATTAACTGTTAGTGACTCTGGGTTAGGACGTAAGACTAAAAATATTAATAAAATGAGTAATGAGTTAAATAAGTAGGTTAACCCAAAATAGATGTAAATTTTCAAATCGCAGTAGCAGTTGTGAAATCCCAATGTATATTCAAAAATAAAATTACATAAAACTCTACCTTCATACAAATAACTCGTTAGGTTTTAATTTTATGTAAACAGCTGACCAATGAGCAGACGAGCCACATCACGGTGCCACTGGATATCAGCAACACTAAAAGCAATCAGCGTGCGTAGCCAACCAGGAAGAGAAAAAAGAAAGAACTGGCTCTCAAGATCCCAACGACGACAAGTCCAGATATGATTTTGGTGTACAATAAAGAGGATTTTATTATTGTTGTTGTCGTTTGGCGGCTGATTCAAGCAAGAGAGTATCGAGCCAAATAATCTTCACAGAAAGATAATATTAATGACTTAATAATAATATTGATAATAATAAATTCCTTACGTGAATCCCTACCATCGATGACCCGACCGACCATGCAAGTTGCATCTCAACAAAGATGCTGTAAAAAGAACTATTATAAAAAGATATAATGGATCAATTGAATGATGAGCTCCGTTAGCGCAGCGGGTGTCAGAACCTCCCAGAAATTCAAATTGGATATACAATAGGTGATTCAATGTGTCCTGAATCTTAACGGATTCTCAATATTTCCTGACGCGTTTCGTAAGTGAAGCAGGATGGATGGATTTAGATAGGATTGGTGCAAGGCTTGGAAAATACCTATACTCTTAACAAGTTTCAAAAGATGTTAATATGAATGCGGTAAATTATTAAGATTGACGATACGATACAGTTAAACGATTAATATATTTTTATTATATTACTTAAAAATTATTAACAAATATTAAATTCAATTGAATATGCTACTCTTGAAGAATTTAATACAAATGTTTTTAATTGTGTTTGATATTTCATACCTAATGTTCAAAAAAACAAGGGACAGTTTAAACAGCTAATTCAAAACACAGAAAATGCTACAAAACATTTAAGTTCAAAATAGCAAATGAAGATAAAAAGAGTAGCAGAGTCCCGCAGAGACTAATGCGTTTTTGCTGTATAATTTTATATTAAGTATAATGAACAAGTTTCAGCAGAACGAATGCCTCAAGCAATGAACATAAACTTTGTGTTCAAAGTAAACATTTCAAGCGCTTACTATGAAAATGCAGATAAACTCCACACAATATAATAGGACGTTGAACTTGTAATATTAAAAGGATGAGACGTAAACCTGCAGTCAGCAGTTATAAGTAGTTAGAGCCAAACTGGACAACTAAGTAGAGATCCATAGACATCCAGTCCATGACAAGCAGTTGAACTTAAAGCGCCTATCAACAGTAGCCTATTATACTCGCTACATAAATGTTTTCGAACAGTCATTATTTTCATTCTTTTTTAATCATTAAGCATTTTTTTTAACCACGTAATAGTATGAATTTGTTGTTACCTCTTATTTAATTACATTTATATTTGTTTTCATTCTGTGAAACAATGCCGTGATTACCTGTAATTTGTAAACAGTTAAATCTCTAACCATTATTAAGCAATTTGTAATGTTATATATTAAAATAATTTCTTAGAAAAAAAAATCAATTTATAAAGAAGTTAAATACTATACAAACATATATACAGAATGAAACAAAATAATAAACAAACTTGTTCTTATAAACATATATATCCAATGCATATAAAAATGTATCCAATAAATAGTCCTTACTTCAGATCTAAAATATGTGATCATCAAAATTCTAATGGAAGCACATACGAGTACGTACTTTAATTGCATCAAACAAAGAATTTCGTATCCATCAAACGTCAAGGTCCAAGAATTTAACAATAAAAAAGGTCTGCCAAAAACTCCAAGCTCATTCTGTATAGAGATCAAGTTATCAAGTTATACGTCGCTATAAAATCAGTCAGTTCATTTTCCTCTTTAATATTATATAAACCGAGATTAAAATCTGCTGACTCGTCAATGTCAGAAAGCGTATGCAAATTAAACTCGTACATAACATTACCGGTCATTGACCGTAGTTAATGAACTTAAAATCCCGATTATACCAATTTTGGTAACTTGTCTCATTTTAATTCAACGTGGGAGTGAACAGCATAAAATTTACTGCAGCTGAAGATGTGTGCGCTTAGATAGATGAATATTACTTTACGCCTGGGGCTTATAAAAATAACTGTCCTGAATGATTAAGTCATCAGAACGATACGAAGAAAACATCTGAAGCAGTCTCATTAATAAGATGTTCTTATAGCCTTATAATGGTCATTACTGCTGACTAAGAGCCAAGGACTTTTAATTTTCTTTGTCATAAATAAACAACTGCGTATGCTGATAGAAAGCAGCGATTAAATTTAATTGCGTCTAGGAGATTCGCGTTTGCTCATGTCCATATTAAGGTTTAAGTATTCGATTATTTATATTCAATTATTTTTCTCTCTTAGAACGGATTGCAATGACCATGACTTTTATAATATAAATCTTACTGAGATATTTTATAATGCTATCACCAGGAAAGAGTTAAAAACTCTGGACTTTCTTTCTTTTTCTTCTCTTTCTTGGCCGACATTAGTGATGCCTTTGGTGTTGCTGATGTCCATGGGCGACGATAGCAACTTACCATCAGGTGGATCGTCAGCTCGTTTTCCGACTACTTCCATAAAAGAGAATAATAAAAATCAATTTTGTTTAAATTCAGCAAATTTACTCTTTTTCTTCTTCTTTTAAGTTTTACTTTTCAACTACATATTATGCATATATCTATAACTACAACTTCAGTAGAAGCAAAGAAATTTAAAACCCAACTACCTATAATTTCAATTAGACATGGGCGTTTTCGGTTTTTTCTGCAAACGGTTACATATCCGATATAAAGTTTTCATATCGATATAGATAACAGTTTTCAGATATCGATATCAGTAGAATGGTTTGCAAACGTTAACATGATATTTAGATGCGAAAACTAACAACGAACGCCTTACGATAGCCCTTTTATAATAATTATCCATATACCATATTGTAACAACTAAAGTTCAACCTTATTACTTTATTCTGTAGGTATATTTTGTAGAGTATCCAGTAGCCGTAGCCGCCAGCCGCCAAAATTTGAACTTTGAAAACGTTATCGTAACTATAATACAATATAAACTAAACCTTATTGCTAGTTCCTTAAGACATTTATTATTATTATGCACGCCGGTAGCTAAGTAGCTGAAATAACCTCATATTCGCCTCATCTCTTTTACACCAGTAAAATATGTATATTTAGAAAGGGAGGTAGCGAATATGCTTCATATCGTTCATGAAGTTTGCGTCGTTGCAGTTTTAAGTTTTGATATAACCTAAAGGAAATGTTTTTTGAATCGATACAATAAAGTTTTTGTGATATCAGTTATGTTGGACAGTTTATCGATATGGTATGATATCAAACACATATCCGATATAAGTTACGTTTTGATATAACGAACTCATGTCTAATTTCAATTAACCGAGTGGCGTATATAACCGAGTGGCGTATAATAACCTGGCGAACTTATCTGAAACCTTCACGTTTTCGTTTTCATCGTTAAATATAAAAGTGCAGGTTTACGATTCGTTCAAACTATGCAATCCTTATCTTTTATTTATTGTGGCTTGTGTTAATTGGCTGAGATGAGAATAAACTGATTTTGGGAAAGACTCGCTTATCTCAATTCATCGTTAGCTGGTTTCTCTGCAATTTCACGCTTAACTAATGTGAAATATTCTTCCAAGTAAAGCCTATACGAAATATTTGTGGATATATTTTTTGAAATCCAAGTAAGCTCGCTAGCTTAATTTATTGAAATTTTATTTAGATAAAGTAATTTGACTGGTTATTTTTGTAATTTTTGTCGGTCATTCTCGTCTTTCACATATTTATAGTTATAAATTACAAGTTTATTATTAACGAGTAACCGCCCTCGCTTTGCTTCGGTTTTCTTATTTATTTACACCTTGGGTTACTTTATTTGAGTTTTATTAAGGATCCCTAATTTTTTTGAAAATATAATATGCCTATGTTACTCGGGGATAGTGTAGCTTCCCAACAGTGAAAGAATTTTTCAAATCGGTTCAGTAGTTTCAGAGCCTATTCAATACAAACAAAAAATCAAATCTTTCCTCTTTATATATCAGTATAGACAATTACTAATTACATTTATTTATATCCACATCTTTGCAGTTTTTTTTATTTTTGTTAGTTTCCACAAAAAAACTATGCGAGTTATAATATTTTAACATGATGTTAAATTATTAAGCAAAATTTTATTTCGATGAATTTCGATGAATATTAATATCATAGGATTTCAAATTATTTTATGCATTATTTCAAGACAACACTGAACATTCAACGATTCAAAGAGAATCCTCAATAATATATGCATAGTCATTTCAAAGTTACTCAGTGATAAGATTTTCTATAGTTAATCTGATGTATTTATTTCCTAGATCAGCTTATGTTTGTTCTAGTCTACTTAACGACAATGGATAATGGTTAGTGACAAGTGAAACGATGGTGGTTGACCACTGTGGTCGTTTACCGTAAGCTCTGCTCGTTGGCATTAATGCAGTTTCTTTGAATGTAAAAGCACAAAGTAACGATGCGGCTAAGGTTGGCATATAAAAAAATTCAGTAAAATTAAAATATTATCCAGGCCAAAATATGTTGATCCGTTGAATGTTCATCCAATATTTAATTTAGAAGAATACTCTACCGAATTGCAATGTTTTTGTCTATGGCTTCTTATAAAACATTAGTAAGTATAAGATTGTGTAAAATTTTTCTGTTGTAAATTCTAAATCTAATTTGCAAGTAAAGAAATCTCTAGGGCTTAAAATAAAGAGGAGCAGCCCTAATTGAAACCCGTTCGTGCATCAAGAAAATAGTATCAAGGTATAAATAGCCAGAGGCCATTTTTAAACTGAACGACTTTTATATTTAGAACCGTACCTTTTACGCAACTAGTTGAATTAGAGGATCAGGTTAATCTGTTTTTTTCTATGGGATTAAAAATATTGTTTCTGTGGAGCTCTAGCAACCATATTTATTCTTTTTCTAACTTGAGTAATCGAAGTTTTTGGACAAAAAAATATTCACCCATATTAGCTTCTTCGTACATCGAAACTAAATAATAACTAGTTATACAGAACTTCGATTCTCTTTTATTTTAGATATTGAAATAAATGTTAATAAAGAATAAATTATATGAATTAAAAAAACTTAATGTTTAAAAGAATAAATTAAAAAAATACAATAGTATATTTTCTGAAACACTGATGGTTTTAAATAAAAAAATTCTAAATATCAAAATAACGTTGAACACAATAACATCATCTTCATCACTTCTTGCTTAATTTTTCCAAACTTTTGGAGAGTTAGGAAGTTTTAACTTTTTTTATAACAGTTACATCGACTTTAAAAAACTACAAATTTTAAACTTGAACTAAAATATAATATAATTTACAAAACATTAAGAAGCTATCATATACCATAAACTAATTACAAGTTCCGAAAACTTTTACTGTAACTAATTATTTTTCAAACTTTCCAAATCAAAGTCAGAAATTTCCTAATTCTCTCAAAAAATTACAAAAAATATTTTGCATTATTCCTACTAATTTTAATGGGACTTACACAAAAAATCCGGGAACACTCTCGTTCACACTCACTGAAATCGAACAACACAGCACGTGCGTTCCCGACGGCGTCCTGGCGCTAACTGAGTAAGCGACTGTCCCTCCTAAGCTATTATACCTCGTATACTAGTTTCCATCGTCTTTCACTGCCAGTAGTCGCCGGCCAGCGCTTTCTGGGTTAATGAGAAGTCCGATACATTGGTGCTCTCCGTTTTCTAAGCGTTTTCGAATGACGCGCTAAGCCGAGAGCCCGCTGTGTTGTTATGCGAGCCTGGTACTTCGATGGTGGTCATTTTTTTTTGCAAGTTTCTTTTATCTTTATTATATTACGAGTAACCGCCCTCGCTTTACTTCGGTTTTCTTATTTTTTTACACCTTGGGTTACATTATTGGAGTTTTATTAAGGATCCCTAAATTTTTTTAAATATAATATAGCCTATGTTACTCGGGGATAGTGTAGCTTCCCAACTGTGTAAGAATTTTTGAAATCGGTTCAGTAGTTTCGGAGCCTATTCAATGCAAACAAAAAATCAAATCTTTCCTCTTTATATATTAGTAGAGATTATAAAACTGATTGTAAGTCATGAACCACAGTTTCTTTATGAGTTTGATCACATAATGTGACTGTAGATTTTTTTCTTATTTTCGAATGGATTCGCTGTTGGCCCAAGCGGCCTTTACAGTTTCCCACGGACAGACGTGTAAAATTGGACGTCTCTATAAATTTCACTTTTGACAAACATCCTATAAAACCTATGCTCACGCCTCACACCTCACACCACTCAACAAACTACAAAGTGACCACCAACGCATATTTTTGCTGTTATTGTTTTGGTAAAGTTTTGATAAAAAGGTAAATTTACACTTGCCTACTAAGGTTCAAAATGTTTAGGACTGCTCAGAATTTATCTACTTAGGGAAACTATGTCTTCTCGTTCTAAATGTCGATTATTACATATATACTAGACGTATTTAAATTAACTACAACTGTTGTGGTAAATGCAAAGATTGATGAATCCCCTATTACTGTCAGCTACTATAAAGTTTTCGCTATAGGCCAATCCGTATTTGGCCAAGTGAACCTTGACCTTGAATATTATCTGTGGAAGCCGATCAAAAGTGGGGTAGTTGTAGCTTGTGGCTGTTATAATGAGGCTATAAGGCGAGGGAGCTTCAATAAATTAAGCTTGATCGTGAATGAACATTAGTTAAAGTGGTTTGCTGTTCAATTACGATATCGCTACAAATGAATACCGGGTCCCGACTGCTAATCCTTCTATAGTATATTTGTCATAGACATAATACTACTAGACTAGACAAGCGGGCCTTCTTTGCGTCACGCTATTAGAAAGAGAAAGAGACCAAGGAGACTCGCGTAACTGGTAAGTAAGACAAGGATAGGTTTACCTCCTGCCTTTCTTCGCAGCGTGACGGTTTCACTTACATATGCTCAGATACCTTGCCTAGTCTAGTAGTATTATGTCTATGATATTTGTTCAGTATTACTCAAGTACTTTTAACAACATTCTGAACTACTGGGGTTGTTTTTTCTTTTTAGTTTTCTGCGCGGTCGGGTTTTAGTTTTTCTTTATTATTATTTTTTTTATTTTACACATTTTAGTTAGGATTCATTGACTTCTTTATTATGACTTTAAGACGGAAAATTTGCAATGTCGTCATTTTATTAAGGGAGTTAGTAAATTAATGAGAATGGTTGTTTAACCAAATTTAAATCGTTGTATAATTATCCTAAACTCTCACTTAAAATGAAAAATGATGAGAAGAACCTAAAAATCATTTTTAAATATATATTTAACGATACCCCACTTGCCATAGTTCTTCGATTTTTTTTTCATTTAGACAATATGGCGTCTGATTGCCCCTGTGGTGAATTTTAATTATTATCATTTCTTTAGTAATACTCGCAATATTAAGACGAATCGATTGACGTAAGAATCATCAAAATCGGTCAATCCGATTGGTCTTTACAACGCCACATAGGAACACACATACATACATAGACTGATAAACACATTACCTTTTTTGCGTCGCGCAGTCGGGTAAAAATAGGTTAGAAAGGATACCGTGTAAAAAATCGAACATCATCTTAAGAATTACATTGAAAAAATAACTGAAGTCCCAAAAACTACTAAGGATCAAATTTTGACAGGAAATTAATAAAAATACTTGATTTATATTATGGAATCTTCACGTAAATTCAATTCAACAGACATAATAAGGATCAAGATCAAGTCTGCAGTTTGACTTGTCAAATTTGCAGTTTGACTTGACGCGCCATCCAGTGTGCATGAGATAGATGTATGGCCAGATACTGTGGCCATACACGATCAAGTATACTGGATGCCGCGTCAAGTCCACTGACGCTTGATCAAGTACATAAAAAAACATAGATGTATTCATTCATCTCAAAGTAAGCGGCACCTACAGTTATTCACACGTCATTAGTCCTCGGGGCAGACTTCAATTGGCGCTACGCAGACGCTATAGTATTTTGAATTAGACGCAACTAACAACCAATAATGTAATATTCAAAACTTTACTTTTGGACCACCCGTGAAAATCCGTGCCAAGGGTCGTGGGTTCGATTCCCAGCGATTCGGACATAATGATGAGTTTGAATTACTGTTCTCGGACTGGATGTATGTATTTATGTTGTCTATGGCACCCACGACTCTAAGAATCCTAGATGTATGAATGTGTAGTGTTATTTTTTACTTCCTCCTTTCTTCTTTCTTCTTATTTAGCTTCACGTGTATGTATGTTTGGTTGTTTGTAACTTGTAACCGACTCCTTTAGACTTGACTTTTTTGACCCACTTTAAACGGTCAGATTTCTTTCAAACTTTGTACACTTATCGAAGACCTATAAAAATTCAATATTTAAAGAAGAAAGAAAGAAAAAACCTAAATTTCATTTCAAAAAATCAAACTAAAAAATATAAAAAATAAATATTTAAAAAGAAACTAAAAAAACACGTTTTTATACAAAATCCAACTAAAAATAGATAATAAATTTAAATTAAGAATCGTGTAATTGTAATAAAAGCGTGGGTTGCTTTTTAAGATTTTATCCTTTCTACTCATTGACACCATGCACCCCACGCTTTTATTACAATTACACGATTCTTAATTTAAATTTATTATCTATTTTTAGTTGGATTTTGTATAAAAACGTGTTTTTTAGTTTTTTTTTTTTAACCATCATATATTTATTGATAGTGCACTGGTGGTACTACACACTGATGTTGTTACTATCCATTTGCTGCAATTTCAAAAACCAGTTCTCTGTCAATAAATTATTTTTAAGAAACCGGCAATCGATCAGATGAGTTACCTAATAAGTGGTGATTCCCGCCAATGGACACTAACTAGTAACTAGTAACTAAAAGACACCAGCAACCCATACCTTAAGCATCACTGATGCGTTGTCGGTCAAGAAGAAAAGAAGAACGAAAGAAAGAACTGGCTCTCAAGTTTAAATTATTGTACGTCGTGTAAAGTTAGTATGTGAAGTCAGGTAAATGGGGAACCAGCAATCTTTGACTCCCGCATAAGAGCTCAGGGAGGAGGGACCGGCTGAATAACAGCACTGCACGAGATCTTTTCTCGTGTCAGCCTAAGCTATTTCCCAACAATATAGAACAGTATTTCAAAATCTGTCATCATGCCTATTGTCAACAATCACAGGAACTACAGTTGCCTGTCAGCGACACAGGTGTCGGCCGCCAGTGTCCTCGTCTGTAACCCGCCTTATTCAGCCAATCTCGTTGATATGTAACATTTATAAGATGCAGTGCTCTCTATTTAAATTACTGTCTAGTCTAGTTAACTTATTTTTAAATGGATGCGAGGAGCTAGAAGGAAAAAGTAGCTGACTTTCGCTTAGAAGGGTACTCACGTAAAGAACTTACATTACAATGAAACTGGTTGCTTCCCGGATATGAAGATTTCATTTTGTTTCATTGTTTTTGGAGGGTGTAGGAGTTTTGGCGCCCTTTTAAAACCAGGCTATAGGTCTTTTGGCGGTAGGCAAGTTGGATATAACCAAGCTCTGATAAATCCTGTCTCCGTAGGTAAATAAAGTCTACTAAAAGTGGACTTATAACCCCTGGGTAAATTAACTCAGGTGAATAAAGTCGACGGCACCGAACCGCTCAGAGTAAACCTGACGTTTGAGATCCTCTACTGTAAAAATGATCCTATTAATGGCCTACTACTGGGCACGGGTCTCTCCACTTGAGGAGGCCTAGAGCATACTCCACCACGCTGCTCCGTGCATTGGTGGAGGGATTAGTGGCCAACCCAAGTGTCGTAGGTTTTCATGCACCTAACGTGTAAGTGGCCATATTTAAGAAAAAAAAATAGTGTGTACCAGCTCCGATGCATGACTGCAGTTTAACGCCATCTAGTTTGCGATCGTCAAATCAGTAACAACGCCATTTAATTTGCAATTATTAAATCAGTAATATAAATTATTATGAAAATCGATTCTGTAAAAGTTAAACTCAAAAAGTATTAAATAAATATTCACACTTCTTTGTAATTGCCATATCAATATTGTCAAATAAACATGCATTTACAGGTTGTAACTATTAAATTTAATTTTTCAAGTAGATCTCTACTGTACTAGAAGACGTTACTTCCATCCATCCATCCATCCATCAGCCCTTTGAGGTCCACTGCTGGACATAGGCCTCCCCTAATCTACGCCACTCAGACCGGTCCTGAGCCTTCTGAATCCAGCGGATACCCGCCGTCTTCTTCAGGTCGTCGGTCCACCTGGTCGGGGGGCGTCCTGTGCTCCTTTTACCGAGGCGTGGTCTCCATTCGAGGACCTTTCTTCCCCAACGGTTATCGGTCCTTCGAACTATGTGGCCAGCCCATTGCCACTTCAGCCTACTAAGACGTTAGTTATATTTGTAAAATGTATAATTTTTTTTTATTATCTAAACTACTGATATAAATTGGAGTTTAAATTAACTTAGGTATCTATATGGTAAGAAAAAACAAAAAGTGCAACAGGCAGGCTGTCGTTGTAATTGAACTTCAAATGCAATTATATATTACGAGTAACCGCCCTCGCTTTGCTTCGGTTTTCTTATTTTTTTACACCTTGGGTTACGTTATTGGAGTTTTATTAAGGATCCCTAATTTTTTGAAAATATAATATGCCTATGTTACTCGCGGATAGTGTAGCTTCCCAACAGTGAAAGAATTTTTCAAATCGGTTCAGTAGTTTCGGAGACTATTCAATGCAAACAAAAAATCAAATCTTTCCTCTTTATATATTAGTATAGATTTTGAATTTTTGTTTTGGTTTCATTTCGTGAGACCAATAATTATCCCTCTCACAAGTCATACAAATCTCTAAATATTTAGGTACTAATATGAAATTGTAACTACATTTATGTAATATTATTATTATATTATGTATATTCTGTGACTGGTTTTTATTTACTTCGCATCAAAAATGATACAGCAGTTGATAGCTCGGTGAAATAAATAAGAAATCAAATAGTATCTACTAAAAATATATCGTTCCAAGACCAAATGATTATTATAATAAGTGAATCTCTTTAATTATATTTTAAACGGAGTGTGCGAATAGGCATATTTTTTGTGGAATGGTATTGAATATAACTATTTTGGTTTATTAGTAAACTATAATATACCATGTGTTTAATTTCTTTATCCATGTACCAATCCATCCTATCTATCTAAACCTTAGTAAGGATTTTTTACCTGTCTAACTTCCATTTTACTTCTAGAATTAACCGTGAAATTGTTTTATTTCGTACTAGCTGACCCGGCGAACTTCGTATCGCTAGCCGTTACAGTTTCTGTGTGCTCCTCCCTCTCCCTCTCCCTCTCCCTCTCCCTCTCCCTCTCCCTCTCCCTCTCCCTCTCCCTCTCCCTCTCCCTCTCCCTCTCCCTCTCCCTCTCCCTCTCCCTCTCCCTCTCCCTCTCCCTCTCCCTCTCCCTCTCCCTCTCCCTCTCCCTCTCCCTCTCCCTCTCCCTCTCCCTCTCCCTCTCCCTCTCCCTCTTCCTCTCCCTCTCCCTCTCCCTCTCTCTCTCCCTCTCTCTCTCCCTCTCCCTCTCCCTCTCCCTCTCCCTCTCCCTCTCCCTCTCCCTCTCACGCTCCCGCTCCCGCTCCCGCTCCCGCTCCCAAGTAAAAAAACAGTCATAAAAGACGCTAATAATAATAACTAATAGCTAACACATAACTACACATAACTAAATTTTACCTTATCCCGCAGGAACAGGTCTATTTTTCGGGATAAAAAGTATCCTATATCCATCCCCGAGCTTTATTTTATATCTGTATAAATAACTAATCTATCAACTACATATAACAAAAATTTACGTTATCCCACAGGAACATGTCTATTTTCCGGGATAAAAATGTCCTATGTTCGTCTCCTGATTCTAAGCTACCTCCCCACCAATTTTCAGCCAAATCGGTTCAGCCGTTCTTGAGTTATTAATAGTGTAACAAACACGACTTTCTTTAATATATAATATATATTATATTTCAGGTGTAGAATCCGAGATTCAGCGGATTTCAGCAAATAGGTAGATTAGGTCTAAGGACGTTAGTGATAACCATAATTTCAATTTCAATAGCCGTTTGGTTACCATGCCGGACCGCCGCAGGACCCTGGGTTCGATTCCCAGCGAGGCGGAAATTTTAAATTTTGTTCATGGAGTGTGAAGCATTATCTAATATATAAAATTCTCGTGTCACGGTGTTAGAAGTTGAACTCCTCCGAAACGGCTCAACCGATTTTCGTGAATCTTTGCGTGCATATCGGCTAGGGTTGAGAATCGAACAACATCTATTTTTCATTCCCCTACCCCTAAAAATTTTTTGGCAGAACAACGTTTGCCCAGTCAGCTAGTTTATTTATATGGCGATTGGTTAATTTTTTAGTTATTTGGTTACAATTATAAAAACTAACTATTGACGTATAACTGAATACGCTACACCAGAATTATCTCTAAAACCCTGGCAAAGCGCTGTTGAAGTTTAAACCCTTGTTCATGACTTAGCATAGCATTAGAGAGGTCGAAACACATAATGTTCACGACACACTGTATTAGGTTCGTTACAAACTTTGTGTTTTAGGTAAGGCGTTTTCAGGCGTGCGGCTGTTGAAGCGCTTAATTAACTGAATAAAGTTTCTTCAATTTAATTTTTATTTTTCAAAGAAGACTTCAATGTAATCTTCGAAAAATACATAACAAATATGCAATATATTATTATGTATTATATAATATACTAGCTGACTCGCCGAACTTCGTATCATCAGTCTAACAAACTATTTTTTTCTAAAATAAAAGTAGCCTGAGTTACTCCTTGTTACATCAGCTATCTGCCAGTAAAATTCCCGTCAAAATCGGTCCAGCCATTTCAGAGATTCCATCCATCCATCCATCCATCAGCCCTTTGAGGTCCACTGCTGGACATAGGCCTCCCCTAATCTGCGCCACAGTTTCAGAGATTAGCCGGAAGAAACAGACAGACAGACAGACAGAGACAAAAATTGTTAAAAATGTTGTTTTGGTATAATGTACCGTGTATACATCCAAATGAACTTAGTAAAAAGCGGTTATTTTAATATTACAAACAGACACTCCAATTTTTTTTATTTGTAGGTATAGATTATTAATTAAGGATATCCCTCAATTTCCCTTGTATTCCATCATAAGAACTGAATTTAATTAGTATAGGACAAATCTGGAATCATTTTGAAAATTAAATATTTTTCCAAATCGGTTCATAAAGGACGGAGTTCCGAAATAACAAACATTAAAAAAATACAACTAAATTAACAACCTCCTCCTTTTTTGAAGCCGGTAGAAAGGCTAGAGTCGGCAGCACAATTAATTAGTAGTTCTTAACAGTTTGTAACATAAAGATCGTTGGCGTACCTAATGATTACCATGTACCAGTACCATGTTGGACGGCCGCGGTCCTGGGTTCAGTTTCCAGCGGGACGGAAGATTGAATGATGAATTTAAATATCTGATCTGTGTGTTCTTGTCTTTATGTGTCCAATGTACATGACACCCAGGACACAGGGAATACTAGTTTAGGGGCTTGTTTCACAATCTTCAAGTAAGTCCGAAGTAAGCTATTCGTTGGTTAAGTTGACATTTCGTGTATGTAAAATGACACTTTAACGTCACTTTAACCGGCGAATAGCTTATTCAGGACTCTACTTGAAGATGGTGAAACAAGCCCTAGGGCTATTAAATAATTTCATTAATTTATTTATTTATCTATTTTACTTATTTTACTTGATTTATTATGAGTACCGGACCTTCTTTCCCACTAGGCACTCTGGGCAAGTGCCCAGATCCCCGTCATCGATAGGGGCCCCCCAATTCCTGCCAGATCAGTAAACGATAACCGATATTAAATTTACTACCGAAAAACTTTTTTCATTCGGATAAATGGAACCTAAATTACTGACTAGGTACATGAATACCAATTTACCAAAAATTGTATTCTGTCAAAGTCATAGGGGCCCCATTATCCTAATATGCCCAGGGCCTTCAATAGGTTAAAGACGTCCTTGTATGAGTGAGTATTTATTTATTTATTTAATTTTTAAAACCTGGATATATCAAACAGATAACCCAAACCGCTGATCATCTGAACGACCTTTACGCACACGAATGCCAGTACATCGTGTGTTTAACTTTAATTAAATTTAGTTCAAACTGAGCCGCTAATAGATTAACTTTAGCCGGAATTGTTGAACCGTTCCATCGATTTAACCGCTTTGTTTATCGGGATATTGGTTCACCGTTGGACGGGCAATTGCGTACTTGTATTGATAGTGATTAATACGCTTACATAGTTGTGTACTTGTTCATGTATCAACTTTGTCCGTAAGAGGAAGAAAATATATTGTGTACTAGCTGACCCAGCGAACTTCGTATCGCCTAACAAACCATTTTTTTCCTAAAATAAAAGTAGTCTAAGTTACTTCTTGTTACATCAGCTATCTGCCAGTGAAAGTCCCATCAAAATCGGTCCAGTCATTTTAGAGATTAGCTGGGACAAACAGACAGACAGACAGACAAAAATTGTAAAAAATGTTGTTTTGGTATATGTACCGTGTATACATCCAAATGCACTTAGTAAAAAGCGGCTATTTTAATATTACAAACAGACACTCCAATTTTATTTATTTGTATAGATAGAGCTTGACCCGCGGCTTTGGGATAATAAGTACCTTATTATGTTATTTAAAATCATAGTCTACCAGTGTGTTCGTTCAAGGTAATCCATGCAGTAGTTTTTGAATGAAAGACCACAAACTCAATAATATAAAAAAATATAGATACCTTATGTTATGCCCTTACAAATCAACCAAAAAATCTGTTCCGAAAAGAGCTACAACACACACGTTTACCTTTTGATTCACTAACGGCCGGTCTCAATAATGTACTAACAGACAGTGGCGGATTTAAGTTTGATGTCGCCCTAGGCCCTTTAAGATATGGCGCCCTTTTTGCTCTGTGAGGACGTGATTATCGAAATTAAATAAGCAATTTTTAAAAACCTAAATTATTATGTATGAAATATTAACTTATACATGTTTTATTAGTTAACATAGAATTATCGTTTATAGTTGCCAGTTAATTAAGATGAAAATGGTCAAATGTCATTACGACATCCACAAAAAATAATCCTGTGTGATTTTTTTTACCAAAAATGTTGTGCAAAGACACCTCGAAAATTGAAAAATTTCAAACTTAAATGTCTCGGCGGCCATCTTGTTTTTTAATTTTTTTTTTCAACTTTATCGTAGTAATCAACCCAAGATTAGCCGAAAACAATAACAAAGTCGGGTAAGTGGCAAGAATAAAAAAAAGTTGAAAATTGCAGAGCGGTCGCCATCTTGAATTTTTGAAAGTTCTTATTTTTCCCAATAACCACCATGTTAAGTAAATTTTCCATACCTTATTGTAATCCTCCACCAATACCTTCGGTTGGGCTATTTGAAATGTGAAAAAACTGAAAAAAATAGCCAGTAGCCAGTGTTGCCAGATAAATTTGATAAAAATGGTTAAATGTCACTACGACAACCATGAAAAATTTATGGTGAAATTTTTTGGTTAAAAATGTTTCTCCTACTTTTTATATTTTTGAATAGAGTCCAAAATATCTATGAATGAAAAAAAAAATTGGCAACACTTAAGACCAAGTCCTACAACCGCTCCGTATATTGCCGCCTCAAGATATTTCAAAAATGCAATTTTTTGAACATTTTGCAAAATGATCGCCACGGGATCCGCCATCTTGTCGAGAAAATAAACACAACCCAAACGTCAAAATTGCGAATTAACCCGAGCCAATAGAGAAAAAAAAATTAAAAAAACTTAAAAATCCAACGCAATCCGACCCTGCAAAGTCAACACAAAAATTGAAAATTTTTAAATTAAAATATCTTGGCGGCCATCTTATTTTGTCAAATTTTTCCAATTTCATCGTGACACTTCCAAAGATTAGCCGAAAACGACACTAATCTTGGGTAGGTGCATAATAAAAAAAGTTGGTCATTCAACTCGGCCGCGGCGACACGGAGGCAAACCAAAAATTTCTCCCATACGTCGTATCCAACCCCCACCACTCCTTTTCGGAGACCAATTCGACTTTTCGTAAAACAAAAAAAACAATCCAGCAGCCAGTGTTGCCAGTTGACATCGACGAAAATGGTCAAATGTCATTATGATGACCACGACACGTGTGACTTTTCGATTAAAAATATAGCTCCTACTATTTTTCATACTTTTGAATAAAAAGTCCAAAAAAATGTATGAAACAAAAAAAACTCAACTTGGCAACACTGCCTCGATTCCCACAACCACCCGAAACAAAGGGATCTCTGCTCAAATGTGAAGAAAAAGGTACACAAAAAATTAAATTTTTTGTACATTTTTCAAAATGGCCACCACGGGGTCCGCCATCTTGTCGAAAAAAATATCCAAAATATTAAAATTAAGGATACACTCAAGCGAACACAAAAAAAAATTTAAAAAAAGTTGAAAAACCACCCCGATGCTACCCCGCAGTCACCTCTAAAATCGAAAAAACTCAAACTCAAATATCACCATCTTGTTTTTTTTTTTAATTTTTTCAAATTTTTTCGTAATTCTCCTTCCAAACTTTACGAAAACCCCCAAAAATATCGGGCGAAAAGTCATAAAAAAAAGTTGACAATCTCAACTCGGCCGCCATCCTGAAAAAGTGAAATGTCAGTTTTTTCCCGAGGTCACGGGAAGGGAAGGAGAAAACCCGCCATAGACAACAAAATCCCATCTCACCTCCTTCTGGGAGAACAATTATATAGTTATCACGGTGGTAAGTCTAGGATTAGGATAGGATTACTAGGATTGCTACAGGTTGAACACATTTTTAAATTTAATTATAATTTATTCATAAAGGCTGTTGAGAAATAGCAAATAATCATTAACTGTCCGCTATAAAAATTAATAATTTGCGAAAAATCTGAAAATTATTGTTTTCAAAGTAAAATAGATTGAAAAGAATCCATATTGCGCCGACAAATTAAAAGGTAAACTCACAAAAATATTTTAGGTAGGTACAATACAAATAATTCTCATATTTTACCGCTCTCAAGTTTTTAGGATTCTGAAAATTTTGCCGCCCCCAAAATCATGGCGCCCCTAGGCCCGGGCCTCACGGGCCTAGGCCTAAATCCAGCACTGCTAACAGATGGAAGACTGTGGATAGGGCTACCATTAGTATGTTATCTGTCATACTTGTCAATTTTTCAGACGTAAAAATTGACAAATATGACAGATAACATACTAAAGGTAGCCCTATCCACAGTCTTCCATCTGTTAGTACATTATTGAGACCGGCCGTAAACCAATCACATTGATTTAATACACGAAGGCATTTTAACGCTGTATGTCAAATGTCAAGCACTTCTGACAACAACAAAAGCGTGCGTATCGTCTTGTATTGACAGAGCGACTACGAGCAGAACGGTCAATTGCTTGTTCTTACGCTCTTCAAGTCTTCATCGTCGGCGCGCTAGTGACATACCTTTTTTTTACATTATAATATAATTGCCATAAACCATATACAATCATACATCGTCACAACCTAACTTACAAAATAATTATATTGGAGGGGCACGGACTGGAAAAAAAGACGGACGTAATCCCAAGAACAAATTCAGTGAAGCACCCATAGGAATACCAACTCTGTATTCGTACAAGTACACACACCCACACATTGACACCATACGGCTACGACATTGACACCATCGCGAATCAAAAATTACAAAATTACGCACACATGGTAAGCGAGCTGTCAGCTGTCAGCTTCACTCTCGATTAGACAAGGTTACGTCCGTTCTTTTTTTATGTCCGTGTGGAGGGGTTATAATAAGGTAGAAATTACGACGACAATTAAACGAGTAATCTTATCGTATAAAATAAATTTACACAGTTTCAAAATGTATAATTTTTTATTACTTATTACTACACCAGAAACACTTCTTATTTACATAATTTTACTATCAGATGTATGAAATTCGTCTCATCTTATATGATACTAGCTGACTCAGCAAACGTTGTTCTGAAAAATTTAGGGGTGGAGGGGGATGAAAAATAGTTGTTAATATAAAAATAGTGTTGTCCGATTCTCCACCCTAGCCGATATGCACGCTAAGATTCACGAAAATCGGTCGAGCCGTTTCGGAGGAGTTCAACTTCTAACACCGTGACACGAGAATTTTATATAATAGATAATAAAGAAATAAAAAAGATGTCATTTATTTTTTAACCGACTTCAAAAAAGGAGGAGGTATTCAATTCGACTGTATTTTATTTATGTTTGTTACCTCAGAACTTTCGACTGGGTGTACCGATTTTGATGATTCTTTTATTAATCGAAAGCTGGTGTTTGTCATGTGGTCCCATTTAAATTTGAGCGAGATCTGACGAGTAGTTTTTGAGTTATCCCTAATTTTGATATGGGTTATTTTTTGTCAAGAATTATAATAATTGACTGGAAACCAATTTACCTAGCGAGATATTCAAAATTCTCTAATCGGCAAAAAAAAACCATACTTTATAGAAGCAGACATAACAAAACCGCTTTAAGGTCGATCGATACATACGTAACGTGGACGGGACGGGGACGGGACGGGACGTGAAATTTCGGTAACATCGTTGCATAGAAAATGTAAACGATAGCGCATACGCTACGGACGCACGCACGGGACGGGCACGGGGCACGCACGTATATTTATGCCCCGTCCATGTCCCGTCCCTGTCCCGTCCACGTTACGTATGCATCGACCCTTAAACAAGGTTTTATTTTAACTTGCTTTGTTCATTACTTTGTTAGCATGTAGGTAATATTTTATGAGTCAAATCTTGGAGCCTGCATTATAACTACTTCCTGTCACACCAAGCACACGTTGCTGAAATTTCACAAATTAATTTGTCTCCGATGACTTTGCAGTTTTATGACAATGCTGAAAATATATATTTTTACGAAGGTTTCGTTTCAAGGGAACTCCTCAGCGATTAACGCTACAAAAGCTTGTTTTTAAAAGTGTTTTTAAAATATTATTTACTACCTAAAACCATTTCAAATCTTCCGTCGATTTAAAAATGCTTCTTGGATCTGATCATTCGTCAGTCCCTTAGTTTCCGGGAGAAGGAAGATCGCCACGAAGATATCGAACACCCCGAACACAGCGAAGCAGTAGAAAGAACCATGGACTCCGAAGTATTTCACGAGGAAGGGGAATATGGCCAACAGGATAAAGTTGAGAAGCCAGACCAGTTCTATTAGCAGCACTGAAGCTAAGTTTTGGATCTGGAAAAGATATATTTACAATTATAAGTATTACTAGTCTAGTAATAAACCACATTCATTTCGCTTTAGCAAATCTATGCCTTGATAAATTATGTAGAATTGTAGATACTCAAGATGATTTGATTGGATTTGAATCTCGGAAAATTGTGTAGGCGTTAAAATACCTTCACTAAATTAAATCGTTTTTCTGAAATATATTTTATGCAACTGTGCGGCGACTTTGTTACCATACCGGACCATCGCGGCCCCGTTTCAAGGGTCCGGGGTTCGTTTCCCAACGTAGCAATCTGAATTCTGTTACGGGTTACCTATTGAGAAAGTAGCGGTAGCGGAGTAATCTCTCCTTTTTATCTCACCCGTGACATCTAGTGTAACAAAACGTTACTAATTCACTTGAAAAAAGTTCAGAACATCTTCAAGAGATGGCACTGTTTTGTTATTTCTAGTTGTGGTGTGTTCAAGCTTTCTCTATAGTCGTTCGCAAATATGTTCACAGATGGCAGTAGTAACAGATAAACTATGTACTTATGTAGAAAAAAAACTTTAAAAAAGTTGAATCTACTCCAAAAAAGTACGTATACTTAGAAGTATGCTTTTTTAAAACTTAACTCATTGTGGACTGAATAAATTTTTACTATGATACTCACGATATATATTTTGTTCGACGATATTTTACCTCAGTTGCATGGATCCTGGACACGGCTAAAAGTTTTAGTGAATACCCGCATCATAGTAAAAACATAGCCATAGTAATAGTAGGTAGTATAAATAATAAATAAATAAACGCTTACTTACTTACACCCCCGCAGTAGGATTACCTGTGTCGCGAGTGGCATGGACGACACATTTAACACATCATAATAACACCCATCAAGTACAAATATTTATTTGTCAGATAAATATCAGCCCCGGCCGGGAATCGAACCCGGAACCCCTCGCTTCGCAGGCAGGGTCGCTACCAACTAGGCTAGGTCGTCTAATCAAAAACACCTCACCTCTGGTACAAAAGTCTCGGCCAACAACACGTATGGAACACTGCCAGTGCCGCACATGAACATGTAGCAATAGACGAGGATCAGCACAGCCGTCATCCAGGCCGGCAGGAGGCTGGTCTGGACGAGGAAGCCCATGCAGACCAGACACACCACCACTGCTATAGATGACACCATGAGAAGGATCTGAAATAAGTCGGAATGAAATGAAAGGTTCATTTAGTTACCCAGTAACACGGACGTAAAAAAAGAACGGACGTAACCTTGTCTAATCGAGAGTGAAGCATAGCAATGGCAGCTCGCTTACCATGTGTGCGTAATTTTGTAATTTTTGATTCGCGATGGTGTCAATTTCACAGCAGTATGGTATCAATGTGTGGGTATGTGTACTTGTACGAATACAGAATTGGTATTACTATGGGTGCTTCACTGAATTTGTTCTTGGGATTACGTCCGTCTTTTTTTTACGTCCGTGCCCAGTAACTAAAAAAACTGTTTATAGTATCAATTGTGTCTTTTTTAAAGTCAATATTTGACAAAAACAAGTGGATGGACTACCTGAAGGTAAGTAATTGACCTATGTACTTCGGTGACATACACAATAATAAATGATCACACACTTAAATCCTCGCACTATTCCGTGTGTTCCATGAACAAACTTTAAGCTGTCACAATACGTGACCTCAGCCGGGAATCGAGTCGGGTCTTGATATTGATATAGATTTTAATTTTGATTTGATTTATGTTGAACATGAGGATGTTATTGATTTAGATTAATTTTAAACTTTACTTTGTAGAGCAAATTCAACATAAAAGCAAAAGCAAAGCAAAGCAACAACCCATAACTGTCCCACTGCTGGGCTCGGGGTCTCCTCTCACAATGTGAGGGGTACAGGCCATAGTTTACCACGCTGGCCAAGTGCGGATTGGTAGACTTCACACACCTTTGAGAACTTTAAGGAGAACCAATGAACAGGTTTCCTCACGATGTTTTCCTTCACCGAAGCAAGTGATAATTAACTTCTAATACGCACACAATATTTGAAATTCAACATAACTCCTTAATAAAGTCTCGGGTTTTATTCCTCGAAAACCAACTTGGCTCCGAATACTACATGATTGTCAACAACAACAGCAGCAAATTAACAGACCATTATCATCGCTCACCCGTCTGCCGAACCTATCAGAGAAAGAAGCGCTGGTAATACTCCCGAAGAGGAGCACGCAGGCCAGCATCACTGAGCAGAGATGAGGGGAGAGCCCGGGCACGGCGTTGGAGAAGATCTCCTTAGCGTACACCTGCACCACTATCATGCCCATCATAACCTGGAAACACGGTTCTATCAGAGAGATATTACAGTTTTATTTTTATCCCCCCAACTCAGTCACTAACGGTTACTTTAATCTTTACTAAGGTAAAGAATCTCCATACAAATTCTGTACTAAGGAGCGATTTAAGTAACCGTTAGTGACTCTGAGTTGGGGCGTTAGACTCAAGAGGTTTTCAATTTGACTGTATTATTTTATGTGAGTCACCTCGTAACTTTTTACTGGGTGTAGATTTTGATGATTCCTTATATTCGAGAGCTGGTGCTTGTCATGAGGTCCCTTTTAAATTTAAGCAAGATCTGACGAGTAGTTTTTGAGTTATCCCTAATTTTGAAGTCGGTAATTTTTGTCAAGAATTTTATTATTATAAGTACCAGACACACTTCCTAATCATTATTGGTTATCATAGAGTTTGTAATATAAAGTGAAACCAACTTATCTGTGAATTGAAGGAGCGCGCTGTCGGACGCATTGGACCAGTCATTGGACGTAATTCGAGAGGTAGTAAATGACAAATGAATGAGCATAAAGAACTTATGAATGACGCGGCATTAGTTCCAATTTTCGCCACTTCACAGATAAGTTGGTGTCACTGTAAGTAGGATTTCTTGTTTGAATTAATATTATACTCGTACATACCTGCAAAGATAAAGTCAACCCAGTAGCGATGAATGCCCGGCGGTTGGACGGTGAAATGACTACAGTAACATAAAAAATGAACGGTAAAAATTATTGCTGGACAATCAAGAACAGAAATAGACTCTTGCGATCGATTCTATCCAATTTCTATAGACAAACAAGAGCGTATTACCAGATTAATAAGCGTCTAAACGGCTTCAACCAATGAATGGCCCACATTGCTACAGAAAATGGGTCTATCCTCGTAGCTAAGGAAGCCTATTGCATATTCTACCACGCTGCACGAGAATGGATTAGAGGAGGGGATTGTGGAAAACCCAAGTGTCAGAAGTTTTATGCCGCCTGAAAACTTCCGAGATGGATCAACGACTGCCATCTAACAATAACAATCGGACTGACAGATCAATTAACTACATTAATCCAATACGGACTTCTTCCTAGATCATGATAAATAAATTATAACATAAAATTAATACGACTAAAAAATTATTGACAAATGATTAATTTGAATGTAATAAATATTTTATTGTGTGATAAAGTGTAATGTCAGTTTAATATGATGTAATGTGTATTACAAATAATAATTTGTTATGCCCCAACTCAGAGTCACTAACGCTTATTTAAAACCAAGGAGGGTTTTAAGTACAGGATTTTTATGGTAATTATTTACTAAGGAGTGATTAAAATAACCGTTAGCGACTCTGAGTTGGGGCGTTAATGTAACTGATAAAATAAAATTAATATTATAATTATTAAGATTATTGTACACTCGTAATGGGTCCCTGTTGAGAATAGTTCATCCCTGAATAACATCTTATGAGTACCATCAAAAACAATAAAGACTATATCTATTTCTATTTCTCCAAAATACGGAAGTGCTCAAGATATTTTACCACTAACGGTCACCAATCCAACTACCATACACTCGCTGTTCCCTTCACTTGGTCGATCACTTAGGATCAACACATTCCACCAGGATACTCGTATGTGCACTTCGATAGTGCTTTATTAAACAGATAGGTAGGCACTTTATTAAATAGAAGAATAAGGCAATCATGACTTACACAGCATTTTAAGCGTAGATACGTTCTTCTGCACCTCAGCTACTTCTTCGTCGACTTTTAATTTTTCTTTTTCAGATTCCTCCGCTTTAGTAGTTCCACCTAAAATATAAATAATGTAATTTACATTATTAACTTCTTTTGTGTGAAGTTTAAATGAAAGTTAAAAAGCTACGCTTAGCTGTGGTAATCGTAACAGCAAAGAAAGAAGCAACTTTGGCCAAATTATACACATAAGTTCATCCAAAACCACATCTCCAGACTTGGAATTTCCCATTTTCGTAAGAACTTTGGAATTATTGAAGTTTAATGTTTTTATATTGATAACAAAATCTCGTCAGTAGCTTCCAAACAGTAAGAAAATCGGTAGACCAAAAGGATGTAATTAAATAAAATTGCCATTGTCTGTTGACAATATAACTGAAAATAATACTATAGGTAACAAATAAAATTACTATTAATCGAAGCTAATTCGACTGCAGGGATAATCTGTGCTCTAAGTCTGGATATCTCTTCAAAAACTATCTTGGATCCTGGAGATAGTCCTCTGTAGTGAGCAAATGCCAATCGGGCGTCCTGAAATAGTAATGACAGGCAAATTGAACAAATTCAATTAAAGACAGAAATATTGCACAGGAATTTAATGTTGCACGCCTAGTAGGCGAGGATAGGAGATCTGGAATACCTTATAAGAACTATGTAAAAATAACCTTATGCTGGACGGCTATTCTGTTTTGTTCGAGTTCTAGGATCACTTCACTTCGCAAGTGCGTACCAGCAGGGCTATTCAGTTTTGTAACTTGACAGCGGATTCCGCGATGAGTGTCAAAATTGAAGTTCGAGTCCGAGATCTTGATATGTGATTCTCGAATCATTTGGTACGCACTTGCGAAGTGAAGGGAGTCTCGAACTCAAACGTCAAACGACTAAAGATGGCCTCGCCTCGGTATGAATAAACGAATCGGTAAAATTAAATAAATAATTGAACACAAATAAACGAGCCATGGTATTTATTAGTACCTAATAACTAAAATATAACAAAAATAACTTATTTTTATTTCAAAAATCTTTAGTTTACTCGAGAACGCGATAGCTCTTGACTAACTTTTCGTTTGACAATTGGACACGAGCTTCGACGGTGACGTAATTCGATGATCGAGAATAATAAATATGTCATCCTCTAATCATCTAGTACGGCACTTGCGAAGTGAAGTGATCCTAGAACTCGAACGTCAATTTTGAAACTCCGCTGTCAAGTTACAAAAGAGAATAGCCTTCCTGATGGTTAGAGAATCACATATCAAGATCTCGGACTCGAACTTCAATTTTGAAACTCATCGCGGATTCCGCTGTCAAGTTACAAAACAGAATAGCCTTCCTGCACATAAAGAATTTGATTGATTGATTGAATGTTGTTTATTAGTTCTTATATTTATGATCACATTTTATTCTTTAACAGCCTTTGTTAAACTTCATCAAAGGATGAATCATTAAATTATATTTTATTATTAATTCAGTTAAAACAATTAAATCCAAAGTTTCTACAAAACTTACCAAAATTTATTTTTATACTTTATAAATTTTTTCCATAATATTTTATGCCTTTAAATATGAAATAATGTTTCACCATCTTATACTTATAAGAAACTCTTTTACAAAGTTTCATGCACCTTTAGGCTTAGTGTTGTCAGTCAATTAGTAGAAGAAGAAGAACATACAATACATATAAGTATATAAATAGTCAACATCTGCAACACCTCTTTGGGGAAGGGACGCTTATAATGAAGTACGACAAAGTTCTGAAGAATTGTTTAATTAAACTTTTACAGTGCACTGGTTATGTATATGAATAATATATATACTAGACACGCCCTATACCCTACTATCTACCGCCGTGCCCGGGTGACGACTGGCGCAACCTAATTACGCCTCGTCCATGCAGTTACAAAACTGCATTGTGTGCAATTCTCTGCTACAACAACCCCTTCCTTTTTTGAAAAAAAATGAAATTGTTCAAACGATTACAACAAAATAGAAAAATATATAAAGTAGCTTCCAGAGTGCACAAAACGCAGTTGCAGTGCGAGCAAAATGCTGATAGCGCAGTAGACTGCAACTCTACACTGGTATTACAACATGATATATTCAAAACAATATTATTATCTATGTTCTAACTATGGGCACAGTTTTCTACGAATACAACAAAGGATAGATAAATCGTAAGTATAGGTATGCAATGTATGACATAAAATATAATTAATATTTTATACATTAGTTATGAAAACAATAAATGCATAAAATTACATCGTTTACATTGAACCTGAGGCATTTTATTTTATTTTATATAACTGAAAAATTGACACTGAATTACGCATATGAATATGAACAAATCTATACAAAAATTTGTAAATTAATTAACTGACTAACTAACTTTATCGACTAGTTAGTAGTAACTTAGCTACATTTTAATTGTATATATAATTAAATAGTTATAAGATTCGAGTAACAAAATGTCATGACGCAACGACTATTCACTAAATCATTGATCAATAATTCAAAAGTTTTACGCGTATGTGGTGACGGGATGCACGGGAACTGGAACCGAACCCGGCGCGGGCGTGGCCGGTTGCACCTGGATGTGCGCGAGCGGCGGTGCCGCCGCGGCCGGTGCGCGCTGGCATGTCGCTATCTGCCGCTGTAGCCACTTCCTGCCGCGGTTGCGGCAATATCGCCACAGGACGTACAGTGTTACCACCACGAAGAAACAAACCATGGCCACCATGAATATGTTTTGCCTTGACATGTGGGCCTCCACCGCGCTACCGTTCTGCGCGATCACTACTTGCTCTTTCGACTGATTTTTACCCATTATAATAATCATGAGCCGCGTATTGTCACACAAAAATCGAAACGTAAATGATAAAACATTTCATATTTATCTACACGTTAACTACCTTTTTGCGTCATAACCTAATTTGTTACTTAAATTTACAAATTATATTTTCGTAAATTGCAATTAAACAAATACTTTATGCAAAATAAACATATGAAAAACAATTGTGAAACATCGTTACTTATAACTGATGATTAGTTATTGTCACACATAAGGTATTTGCTATATCAAAAGCGAAACTATCTTACGCTATAATCAAGTGTAATACAATTTATCATAAGTAGTCTATTGGATCTTAACAAAATATTGCTAATATTTGTAATGCAAGTATAATTAAATAATAATGCAAGTAAAAATTCATGTGAAAAATATTTTCTCATCACGGTTTGAACGTGTGACGTTCAACGAAAATCATATATTAAAACGCACAGGAGCGCGTACTACACGTCCACTCCTAGTTTTTTTACAAGAAGTATTCGTAAGATTACTTGATGTGTTTACGTTTTCAAAGGTTACATCGCCAAACTGAGTCGTAGGAGTGTCATCGGATATGTTACGTTCCGTATGCTCCTCGTTCAGCGTATAAGCGGGTTTCAACCGATCTATTGAAACAGTTATGCGTCTCGTAGGCAATTGAACTTTATAAACCTTATTACCTCTACTTAAGACTCGGAATGGTCCGTCATAGGGAGGCTGTAATGGTTTACGAACAGCATCATTTCGAATAAAAACAAATTCACACGATTTAAGATCCGGATGGATGAATATCGTACGTGAATTTCTCTGTCTATCTGGGACTGATCTCAATTTACCTATATTACTTCGTATTTCAGTAACTAAAGTGTGAGGGTCTGACGATTCTGACTTTCTAGAGTCAAAAAATTCGCCTGGTAGCCTCAAGGTACATCCATACGTTAACTCAGCAGCCGAAATTCCGGTATCGCTACGTAACGTGCATCTAAGCCCTAATAGAATAGTCGACAGTTCATCCTGCCAGGATGTAGAGTCTAAACGAGCCTTAAGGGCAGCCTTGAGTGATCTATGAAACCGTTCCACCGCGCCATTGCTTTGCGGGTGATAAGGTGTGCTCCTGATCCTATGGATCCCCATACATTTCATCAACTCAGAAAACAGGTTGCTTTCAAATTGTCGTCCCTGATCGGATGTTAAATATTGACAAATGCCAAATCTAGTAAACCATCCGTCATATAACGCTTTAGCTACGTTTTCTGCGGTTATATCGCGAAGTGGGAAAGCTTCAGGCCAATGAGTACACCGATCTACTACGGTTAGTAAATATCTATAACCGTCAGAAGTGGTCGGTAATGGACCTACAATGTCAGTATGTATGTGTTCAAAACGTCCGGCCGGCGGGAATTGACCCAAAAATGAAACGGTGTGACGTTGAACCTTAGCTCTCTGGCATTTAATACAAGCCTTAGCCCATGTTTTTACGTCCTTATTCATACCTGGCCAGAAATATCGCTGGCCCACTAACTTACGTGAGGTGTTAATACCTGGATGACTCAAGTTATGAATTAAACTGAAAGCCAATTTTCTAAATTTATCCGGTAAATAAGGTCTAACATTTCCGGTTGATACATCGCAATAAATTTGAGTATCACTGTTAGGTATAAATATCTTTTTTATTATAACAGTGTTATTGTGACTACTACTTTGAATGTATTGTGCAAAGTCTGCGTCCTCGGCCTGCGCGGTTGCAATTTCTACGAAATCTAATGCACCTGGGCATGTTATTGTTTCAATTCTACTAAGTGAATCTGCAACAATATTATTTTGTCCGTTAATATACTGAATGTCCGTAGTGAACTCGCTAATATACATAAGTTGTCGAATTCTTCTCGGCGTTTCTTTATCACTAGCTAATTTGGAAAATGCAAAAGTTAATGGCTTATGATCGGTATAGACAGTCAATTGTCTACCTTCGAATAATTTACGAAAGTGAATGATAGCTAAATAAATTCCTAGCAGCTCACGATCATACGTACTATATTTAACTTGCGTAACTGAAAGTTTACGTGAAAAATAGCCTAAGGGTTGCCAATGACCATCAACAAACTGCTGTAAAACGGCTCCAACAGCAATGTTAGAAGCATCTGTCATTAACCCTAGCTGTGCGTCAGGTGTAGGATATGCCAAAGTGGCTGCGGACTGGAGGCTTTCCTTACACTTAATAAAAGCGTTATTAGCTTCATCGGTCCATATGATTTTAGACTTGTCATTTTTCTTAGCTTTAGGTAAACATTTAATAAGATCCGCCTGATACGTCATTGCGCTAGGCATGTGTGGGCGGTAGAAATTGACCATGCCAATGAAACGACGGAGTTCGCATACCGTTTCCGGTCTCGGGAACTCCAAAATTGCCTGGACTTTATCGTTAGAGGGCCTGATACCTTCTACAGTTATGTCGTGACCTAAAAATTCGAGTTTATCTTTACCGAAAGAACATTTCGACAAATTAATTGTTATACCAAAGTCATTCAATCGTTGAAAAAGAGCCTCGAGATGCTGTTTATGTTTCGCGCTTGTTTCGCTGGCAATTAGTATATCGTCGATGTAACAGAATATAAAATCGGAACTACTCTCGAAGGTTCCATCCTCCCGACGTATACCTAAACCTTGTAAAACCGTGTTGTTCATGAAACGTTGGTAAGTCTGCGCAGCATTAATAAGTCCAAAACTCATCCTAGGAAACTCAAATAAACCGAAACTTGTGATGATGGCAGTCTTTTCAACGTCTTCAGGGGCAACAGGTATACAATGATATGCTCTATTTACGTCAATTTTACTGAAAATACGTTTTCCTGTTAGAATGTAGGTGAAATCATGCAATCTGGGTATTGGGTATCTGTCCGGCTTCGTGACGGCGTTAAGCGCCCTATAGTCCCCACAGGGTCGAATCTCTCCGTTCTTCTTGGGAACCACATGTAACGGACTAGACCAGGGGCTCTTCGAAGGTCGGCAAATTCCCAATTCCTGCATAATACGAAACTCTTCACTAACCTTTTTATATCTATCAGGAGGCAGGGGGCGGGCGCGCGCATGCACGGGCGGCCCCGTCGTCTCTATATGGCGTGGGGCACGGCGGTAAAAAATGTGAGTCGTCACCTAAGTTAAGTTCAGTTTTAAAGTTCGCTCACTAAAAAAATAATGTTCAACGCGGGGTCACCACTTTGGGGAAGGGACGCTTATAATGAAGTACGACAAAGTTCTGAAGAATTGTTTAATTAAACTTTTACAGTGCACTGGTTATGTATATGAATAATATATATACTAGACACGCCCTATACCCTACTATCTACCGCCGTGCCCGGGTGACGACTGGCGCAACCTAATTACGCCTCGTCCATGCAGTTACAAAACTGCATTGTGTGCAATTCTCTGCTACACCTCTAACGAATTCTTACTTAAGTCACACGTAAATAAAGAAATGATACGTACTGCCTCCCGTTTCTGCCTCACCAACCAGATTGGGCTCTCAGTGACCATTAGCTGGATCAACAACCCAATGCAGCAGATGGCAATGTTAGCCCATATGACGTACCGATAGCTCAACAACCATCCGAAGAGGTACGATAAAAGTGCTCCAAGGGTGTATGTGACAACAGGACCTTTAAATGAGAAGATTTACTCACGGTTGGTTTTAATTTATCCGTTATAGCAGATTAAGATCATGTTATGTAGCTGTCAGTTGTTTCTGACCTAGAAATTAATTACTTCCAGAGAGCACATGCTTTTCCTTTGGAAGGCCCAGAGCATACTCTTATCATGCTGATCCAGAGCGGATTGGTTGAAGAAAAAAAATGTAATTATTAATCTATCAAATATCGATAATTTATTTAAGATGATATCGCTTTCAGGTAAATAAGTGCAAACTAATAAAGGGGAGGTGGATATTATTTTATTAATTTTAAGTTCGTACTTGACTTTAATCCCAAGTAATGTAATTATTTAAATTATTTTACTTATTTGCTTAATTACATTTGCATCGGAGATATGCAATAAAGGGTTCAAAAATTATTTGCGACTAGCAGTTTGTGAGCTGTATAAAGTTAATCGATCTTTGAGATTGATTAGATAGAAATTTTAAGATTGGCATAGGCTACCATAAATATTCCATCAACGCTTGAGGGCTCATTATTATAATAAAAATATTTAATTGAAATTCTATTAATCGAAGATTTATTACATACCACTTGCCAAAGAGCCCCTAATAGATTCTTCTGCGATTTCTGATATAAAAATCGGTCCAAATAGTAAAACCGCTCCACAGGAAAAACCGGCGACAAATCTTGCTATCATGATTACTAGTGAAGAACTTGTTAAATCTATCATCACCCAAGATAACTGGAACAGAAAATTTAAGAAAAATATTAAAACTTAAACCTCAGTTCTAATAATTTGAACAGTAGGTACATACAAATAACATTTTAAGAAACCTGTTTTTGTACCCACATCGCACACCCCCAACTATTGTTACAAATTTTTATCAAAATTTGAATTCCACTAGCAGATTCCCATGCTCACTAATACCTCTTATCCTATTTGAGTAGATCTATTTCCGAGATAAAAAATACTCTTGCAAAAACACTTAATAGGGGGTTACAAACAAAAGTTAACTATAATACTTGCATGATAGATGTACAGAAATAAAATTATTGGCTCCTTTGTCGCACAACAAAGCGTATCATTTGAAATTTCCAAAAAAAAGAATCACCATACAAATTCTGTACTAAGAAGCGATATAAGTAACCATTAGTGACTCTGAGTTAGAGCGTTAGAATACTAACCCCAATCCCACGCCGGATGGGTGTAGTAAGAGGCGACTAAATCCGGCCCGCTGGTGGTAGGGCCCCTCGAGGGATTATATTGATAATATTGATTTTAATTTTAATTAATACCATTATTACTGTTATTATTGCTCCATGGAGTTCGCCTGTATAGCTAGCTACCACCCTTGAGCATGAGGCAGCCGCCAAACGACTCGTCGTGTTCCGGCTGGGGGCTTGAGAGCCAGTTCTTTTTTTTCCTTCTCTGCCACCAGCCAAAAAGAATGGAAGGACCCAATTATTTCTCTCTGATATTGCAACATTTACATCTTATAATGTTACTGTTGGAAGACGGAAAAGATAGGAACGTAGGAATCTTCCATCAAATAATTATATTATTGAATGAAATATTAATAATCTGTATCGCCATATATCAATGTGTCTGTAACAGCTCATCTGTGATCTATTGTATTGCTCTTATCAATAAGCGTGCGATAAGTTTCTAGGTAAACAAGAAATATCTTTACAAACACTTATATGTCATCTCGCACAGAGATCGTTGGACCCATCTTTTGTGTAAGTACCTGACAAAAAAGCTGGGTCATTTGATTATAACTTGCCATTACTGCTCTTGGCATCTATTGTTAATTCCAAGGCAGTACAAAAGGATTGTTGTCCAAGAAAGAAAAAAAGGACTCTTTTAGCACTAATACCAACATTATTAAGTATATTATTATCATTATGTATCTCAATTTCTACCTCGGGTTGAAGATGTAAGCGGACCCGGTATTTTATAAGACTTGCGTGGGGGCTCAGGTCAAACACGTAGAGGCCTCTTTGAGAAATATTAATTTATTGCTGCGTGGTATATATTATTATCTTTATTATATTATGCTTAGATACTCTTGACTCCCATTGTTTTAGGTTCAATAAAAATATATTTATGAGAGAAATAAATATTTGTACTCGCGTCATGGGGCTTATTGTGATGTGTTATATGTGTCGTTATGCCACCCGCGACACAGGTAACTTCTGCGGGAGTATGAGTGTAAGCATTATTATTATTATTATTATCTAAGATCTGAATAAATGCTACTTGCAGGCCAAGGACTGTTTGATAGCTGTTAATAGTAGCATCCATTTACGACCTGATAAGACATCATAAATCAGTCCTTAAGTTTCCTGCTTCTGTAATTAATTTTATTTACGTTTCTAAATGGCTATACATGCACTAAATATTGGTATGTGTTTAATAAACGCATATCTTTTTAATACTCTAGAAATTATTTAGGTTCAAATACTATCCTAAATTTTTGATACATGTAGCTGAAGGCATTTCAAATTTACCTGCCAAGAAGGTAACGAGCGTCCTGATTATTACTGACTTTATGGCAATTAAATTAAAATACGTAAAAATATTTCATGTTTGATGCTCGAAGAAAGATGGAAATTTGCTATTTATTAAACTTTTCCACCACAATATAACATTAGAGGTAAGCTAAAGAATACAGTGAGTGAGCATGAGTGTGCATTGTTCAATAGAATATATCACGATCAAAGGAGGTTAGATTGGAATCAAGGATAGATTATTAGGGTCCTATAGCCCCTAGGTGGGGCAAAGGGCGTCTACAGTACTCCGCCATCGCGTTCTATTTTGGGCTACGTGCTTCATCTCGGACTATGTCAGCCCAATCGTTTTCAGCTCCGCTGCTACTAAACGCCTCCAGGTGTGTTTAGGACAGTAATTAGGAGGCCCTTGTTCCAGTCATCAGGGAGATCTTTTTCAATCCAGATTTTCTTTAACAGAGGTTTTAGTACCTCGACCGCGGTAAGAGTATAAGCTGTCAGCATTTCTGAGGATATAAGGTCGAGACCAGGAGCTTTGCCTCTCTTTAGGGAAAGTATAGCACTTTCAACTTCCTCTCTGGTCGGTGGTGATGTCTCGATATCCAGGAGTTGGGTCGTTGAGATGTTTTGCGGAGTTTGAGATAGCGCTGAGACATCTGTGCGGCAGACTTCGTCAAAGTGCTCTCGCCATCTTTTGAGTCGTTTTTCTGATGTTGTAATCAGTCTTTCCTGCCTGTCTCGTAGAGGCTTTTTCTTGCAGCCACATTTCCCAGCCAAGGTCTTGGTTGCATCATATAGGTCCCTCAGGTCACCAGTATTAGCAGCTAGTCGAGCACAATCTGCTACATCGTCAGCCCATTGCCGCCTATCTTTCCTGGTGCTACGATAAATGCGTCTGCGCATTTGCCGACATTGTTCCCTGAGGTTGGCCCTTTCGGTGTCGCTGTGTGGTTCCAGGGTTTTTAAACAGGTTGACTGTGATATGCACTCTTTGCGGCTATTTGAATTGTAACCTAAGCCATCGGAGCTGATTTCCTAGTAAACCATTTTAATGCGGTTCCACTTCGAGTCTATTGTGTCTTCTACTTTGAGAGCGGAGAAATGATTCCTTAATTAAGCGCGAACGTCTTGCGTATATCCGGCTGGTCTAGTATATCCACATTATACCTTCGTCCCACCTTGACATTGCGCGATGTTCTCTGTGCAGTTGCCACTTTTAGTCGCAGTTCGGAGACTATCAACATAATTATGGTCACAGTCAATATCGGCTTCTCGCTTATTGTGAACGTCCAACAATGATGATCGCCATCTGCCACTGATAATAAGGTAGTCAATCTGGTTTCGGCTGACACCATCGGGTGATGTCCAAATGTAATTATACTTATACAAGGATTCATAGAACCTATTATTATTATTCCTCAAAAATACTTATCTGTGCTAAACAATGGCACTTACCAAAAACGGCAGCATCACTACCAGGCCTCCTTTATGTCTTCCGAAGATATCGAGGATATTGCCTGAGAGACAAGTGCCTATCATCGCACCCAGTGATGGAAGACTTCCAATAAGTGATACTTCAACGTCTGTCATCGGAGCTGATAGAACTGTGGTGTTCCTGTCTGTGTAGTAGCTAGCGGTATACGATGGCCATACGTACAGCAACCCACACAGGAGCATCCCATAGGAAGCTGGAAATTTACGTTAGGTTAGATGAAGAATAGCTTCGACCTCTTAGCAGCAGACCTCGTAATTGATGAAGTCTAGAACTTAATGCGATAACCGTTGGGGAAGAAAAGTGCTATTGAAGACCACGCTGCAACGATGATATCCTATTATCCTATGCTCATGCATTGGACGCCCTCTGATTTGGTGGACTGATGACTTGAAGACAGAGGGTATCCGCTGGATACAAAAGGCTCAGAACTGGTCAGAGTGGATTTTGAAGGTGGATGGAAAGTCGAAAGTTAAAAGTGGACATACTTGTAATATTATATCATCCGCCAACACTGCTATATTACGATGGTTAAGGATCTATTTAACTTGCCCATTGTAACAGGGACGGGCTTAAGCAATTTTGCTACGATTGGTCACCTGTCCAACTCGCAACTGCATTTATGTCGATAACTTACGATTGACACAAACTGCTATACAAGAGCCATAAAGAGATGGATGAATGAAATAGAAACATTGCAACTTTTTTCACCAAATTCATGAATGTTCAGTTAACTATTTTTGGCTGCAACATTAAAACTATTGATTAATTTATACCGGGTTTTTATTCTACATATACATAATCTGTATTTCTTTTTCTTTAATCAGCAGCAGCAAGATTACTGGATTCATTTTTTTTCCAGTATCAATATTAAAATTTCATTTAGATATAAATGTATATTTATGCAAAATAATTAAAACCTAGTTTCGAATTTTTGGACTTCATTCTATTTTAACGGACTTCAAAATGAGGTGGTCACAAATCAATCCGTCAGTTTCATCAACCGATTCGGGAAAATCTTAAAAAATATATTTCAAAGGACTACTTATACCAATCAAAGGGCTTCCAACATTTTTGTATGGAGCCTGGCATACCTACAAGTCCGCCATTTTGAAAAAACCTCGATTCGGCGGCCAGTGATGAAACATGTGTCAATCGATAGACTAAATGATTATGATCAAAAAGTATTCAGTGATGAAATGTCGTTCTGAGATATTTGAGTTCAAATCCATAGAAAAATAAAGTAAAAAACTTTGTTTCGGCGGATATTGATAAAACAAGTGTTAATCGATAGACTAAGTGATTACGATCAAAAAGTACTCAGTGATAAAATATCGTAAGTGATATGATTTCTGAGATATTTGAGTTCAAACCCGTATAAAAATAAAACATTTATAGTTAATTATTTTTTATTTTTATTATACATATTATATTATATATTAAGTAAATAAATAATTATAAATACATATATAACATCTGGTTGAAGACCACGGGCGACAACATTCTAATTGCTTCAGGTAGTGCTGCCGGACTTCTTGAAGGAGCTTTTGGTAGTCTATGATTTTTGATGTCTACAAGCAAAGAGTTCCAGAACAGTATGAACTGTATTGTGAAGGAATTCCCGAAATAAGCGGTTTCCTTTAAATAAACAGGAGAAGACACATTATTCAAAATAGCATAAAATGTTGAGAGAATTCTGAAGTTTCGCCTGTATCGAATGGGTAGCCATTTAAGTTAGGAATGGAACTGGGAAATGTTGTCATACTTTACGTAAGTATGACATATATCTACGAGTAATACAGTTATTAAGAAGGCGCTCCCATGTATTCAGAAGTTCCTCTGACAAATCTGTACAACACATAGTATAATCAAGGTGAGGGATGACCAGTGTTTATGGCGATACAGCAATTGAAGTGTACCGGTCACTTTTTTCCTTACCTCAGTTATGTTATGTATTATAAAAATTAAACAAATTCGTCAAACAACTTAATGGTAGAGATAAAATCGCGGGATGGTACGCTCGGTACGCTCATGCTTAGTGGAAAAAAGAACCTTGTCCTGTTGTTCCCATATAATGTGTGTTATATGGTTCTTGGCATGGGCTCGACATCAGGAAACATTGCCTTTATCACCAGCGGAATTTTTAGATTCAGTGATTGTCAGACATGATATAGAAAACTAAGCCAATAATGAATTTTAACTTTTGGTTTAGAGTATGTAATTGCCAAAGCTACGTGCAAAGTGGCAAATAAATTATTTATAAAACAACCTAGTAGTTTGCTTTTGCTTTGCTTCTTTTTTAAATTCAAACCTACCCGTTATTAATAAATCAAGTACCTATGCAGCACATACTCATATGGCATAATATATTTATTTTTCATTATTGACCCAATAAATTCAATATAAGTAAATGATCATTTGTAATGCATTATTTTTGTACGGTTTTGAACTCAAATATCTCAGGAAGAATATCACTTACAACATTTCATCACTGAATACTTTTTTATCGTAATCATTTAGCCTATCGATTGACATATTATGTTTCATCAATGTCCGCCGTGGCAAAGTTTTTTTGCTTTATATTTCTACGGTTTTGAACTCAAATATCTCAGAAATTATATCACTTACAACATTTCATCACTGAATACTTTTTAATCGTAATTATTTAGCCTATCGAATGACATATGATTTATCAATGTCCGCCGAAACGAAGTTTTTTGCTTTATTTTTCTAGTTTTGAACTCACTTATCTCAGAAAGTATATCACTTACGACATTTCATCACTGAATACTTTTTGATCATAACCATTTAGTCTATCGATTGACACATGTTTCATCGCTGGCCGCCGAATCGAGGTTTTTTCAAAATGGCGGACTTGTAGGTGTGCCAATTAGGTTCGATGCCCTTTAGTTCCATTTTAATCAGAATTTTGTTCAGATTCATTAGAAAGTAAGCCATTTTAATAAGTTCAGCAAAAAAAATTTGTGCTTCTTTGAAATATTTTTTAGTGTTTCTTTTTAAAAATTATTTGTTTTTAATCGGATTTTTTTTTTTTTAATATTGTATTTCTATAGCAACCGTACCTGCTACTGTAGAATGAACCTGGTGTATTATCCCCATTGTATTCACGTCTCACCCACACGACACAGGAATCCGTTCTACAATCAACCATAGGTACTTGTCTTAACACCGAGAAAACAAAAGTTACATATTTAGCTAAAGTTAATTACATAAAAGGATAGTCTTGCGCAAACAATTAAACCAAATATAGCAGTAATGTTGCGATAAGACTGCTATTTTGAAGTTTGCTCAATTAGTTCGATATTGAGAAGGATTTTTTAGTGTTTTATAGTCAACGGAGCACTTACAGTTTTGTCATGTCCGTCCGTCCTTTTATTCGTTCTTTTTACCTCAGAGAACCTTTATGTAAGAACCACGGACGTAAAAAAAGAACGGACGTAACCTTGTCTAATCGAGAGTGAAGCATAGCAATGATAGCTCGCTTACCATGTGTGCGTAATTTTGTAATTTTTAATTCGCTATGGTGTCAATCTGTGGGTGTGTGTACTTGTACGAATACAGAGTTGGTATTCCTATGGGTTCTTCACTGAATTTGTTCTTGGGATTACGTCCGTCTTTTTTTTACGTCCGTGGTAAGAACTAAAGAGTTATAATTTGGCTTGGATTTGCATTATTTATGATGACGACAAAGTGGTAGATAATAATATGATCTTGAAAAATATTATAGGAGTAAATGGAATGTCGCATCGTTAGAAACGTACATATTTTAAAAATGTTGTGGATATATGTTTCGATTCAAGAAAATATAAAGTTAACGAAATAGACGAATAATTTACAACTACGGAACCCTACACTGCGGGTGGCGTGACACGCAATTGGTAGATTTTATCTATAGTCCTTGATAAGCAATCTTGGCACTTCTTTTTCAAAATATTTATTTTGTAAAAAAAAATGTAAACAGGTTTGGGCTTAACTATTATTTATCTTTAAATTATTTTCCTTTTGTCTGTGTTATTTTTAAATTACCTACAAATTAACATAAAAATACACTTTAAGATTGTATCCAATCAGGTTCATGTAAAAAATAGACTATAAATAGTCCTCCACACATGGCTTTATTAGCACCAAAGCACGGACCTAAAAAAAAGACGGACGTAATCCCAACAACAAATTCAGTGAAGCACCCATAGTAATACCAACTCTCTATTCGTACAAGTACACACACCCACACATTGACACTTCACTGCTTCAATCGCGAATCAAAAATTACGCACACATTGTAAGCGGGCGGCCATTGCTATGCTTCACTCTCGATTAGACGACGTTACGTCCGTCTTTTTTCAGGACCGTGCACCAGAGGCACAGAATACATAATAGTACCTAAAAGTACCAAAGGTAAGCATTGCCGGCCAAGAAAGAAGTGAAGAAAGAAATTACTGGGCTCTCAATCCCTCAGCTAGATTACGACGACGTTGGACGACTGTCTTAAGCAAGAGAACTGTAGCAAGCTGGTCAAGTTGAGCCAGCCGCCAAACGACTTGTCGTGTTCCGGCTGGGGGCTTGAGAGCCAGTTCTTCCTTTCTTTTTCTTCTCTCTTTCTTGGCCGGCAACGCATCAGTGATGCCTTTGGTGTTGCTGATGTCCATGGGCGACGATAGCCACTTACCATCAGGTGGATCGTCAGCTCGTTTGCCGGCTATTTCCATAAAAAAAAAGTACACTTTACTTAAAAATAATAATAATAACAGCTGTTATAATCGTTATACGAAGCCCTACCACAAAACAGGGGAGCCGTTCTGACGCCTCTTATGACATCCTCGTAAGTCGTAGAATCTAGGCCGCCCAAATGTGGCCAAACATAATCTTAATATATATAAATTACGTGTCACGTTGTTTGTCCGCGATGGTATCCTAAACTACTTAACCAATTTTAAACAAATTTGCAAACCGTGTGAGTCTGAGCTTGCATCTCAAAATAAAATAAAAAACTTTTGGCAGAACGAAGTCTGTCCGGGCAGCTAGTTATTAATTCAATTTAATTTCAAAATATTAGTACTTACATGGTTGTGACTCAAGAAGGTATTCCTATCAACAATCACTCAGTAAATCACATGGTATCAGCCCTTTCGGAAGCACGTCTAAACACAGACTGTCGCCAATTCGTTAGCGAAGGGGAAAGAAACTCCTTAGCTCAGCACATCACTACAAAATCATTTTGCATTATATTATGCATTATGCAATAACTACGGTTACACTATTTCCAAGCGTCCTAATCAAAAATATATTTTAATATTTTTAATCCACAATGTAATATTCCTTCTTTAAGCCGTTCGAAATAGTTTCTTTAATAATTCCACGAGCAAATAAACGATCGACTTTTGCAGTTAATTATAAAAGTTTTAAGTTAATTATTATAAGAGTCATGATGTCTTTATAATTGTGTGAAGTTTAGTTTGCTGCAAATATTCATCTGGTTGAGTTAATAAAACTCAGAAAAAAAATGACAAAAGATAATGATATTCTATAAGTTTTAAGGATTTTGATTCGTCTCCCTATTATCTCTTGTAGATAAACAGTTGGATAAAGATTTGTATGGATAAAATAAATGTTATCGAGTATTTCTTGTTGCAATATATGTATTTCTGGTATCTAGACACGTAGTAGCGTGTCAAGCCAATTTCAAGCTAACAGAACTGGCGAGCAGCACCGTGTGTAATATTACACGAACCATTTGGAGCCACTTTTGACCCCCTCATAACTCAAAAACTGTTCCACATAAACCTCTCCAATTTGGCTCATTTATTGAGACTTGCGAAATACATGTGCTCCTCATAAACACTCCTCAAACGGCTAGATATTAACGTCCAAAAATCGACATTTTTATCACTGACTGACCTATAAATCAAAATTCTAACCCAGTTCCAGATGACCTAGAAACTTGATACTTGGCATCAAGGTAGACTATTAGGCGTAAAAAATGTTAAAACTGAAAATTATTGATAATTATTGAAACTAGTGAATAAGCGGTTCCACTTTATAGAGTACATACTTTTACAAATAAAAATAGGTATATTCATTATCTATAAACACTTATAATTTCTAGATAAAAAGTAACGATATCTCATCAAAAATATAAATGAATGAAATGAGAGCTAATTATAAAAAGAATTGAGATCTAAATGGGTGCCAAGTTCTGTGTAGAAAAGCCAAAAATTTTAGTCATAAGAACATGTAATTCAAGCTCTACATTTGACTTGGCTAGTTTTCATTAGTTAGCAACCAACAAACCAAATTTTAGAAAAGTAACATGGGTATTACATCAAACTTACATACTTAACAACTATAATATAGCCTAGGTAGGTACGTGAAAACTAATCAAGTCAAATGTAGAGCTTGAATTACATGTTCTTGTGACTAAAATTTTAGACTTTCCTACACTGACTGAACTTGGCACCAATTCAGATCTCAATTCTTTTTTTTTTAATTGTCTCTCATTTCACATTTATGTTTTTGATGAGATTCAATTCATTAAATAACATTTATTTTAAATATATGAAAAATGGAGTCTGAGGGCAAAACAGATTCAAGATAACTACAATTATAGTTATTATAGTTGCACTTTTTCTGAATTTAACATTTTGAGACCATTGAACATTTTCAGAATTGTATCTTCTGAACAAACGAAGAAAGTGGTGTTCAGGCAATTTTGTGACATAATTAAAAGGAATGTAGTTTTCATTTTATTGCACATCACGAATGCGAAGCGGAGAGTTAGTGATCTATGTCATCAAATCAAAAAACCGGGCAAGTGCGTGTCAGGCCACGCGCAATGTAGGGTTCCAAAATAGTACTTTATCCACTATTACCCATTAACTACTTACGCCGTGATAGTTTTTCTAGTAAATTCATCATATAACTTATTTTTGAAATTTTTTTCACTTATCCAACTCCAACCGTTTAGCCAGCAGGCGGGGGGACACATTCTCTTACACAATATACAAAGAGTTCCTTTACAAGATCTATTGGTTCTAGGTTCACTAGTTCAGGCTACGTGTTTCCTGTCAGCTAATACCTATACCAAAATAAAACAAGCCATCTTTCTTACTACGTTTACTTACACTTAAAATCTTGAATACAAAACTATTTAAACCAAATCATAAACTATTATATAAAATTATATCTTTTATACAATGAGATATTTAAAACAGTTCTAAAATATTATATTTACATTATTAGTATTAGGTATATTATTTTTGGCACAGTAGCGACGTGATTTGAATGTCAATAAAGGTGATAAGAGTTCAGCAAGGCTATACTGTTTTGTAACTTGACAGCGGAATCCGCGATGAGTTTCAAAATTGAAGTTCGAGTCCGAGATCTTGATATGTGATTCTCTAATCATCTGGTACGCACTTGCGAAGTGAAGGGAGTCTCGAACTCTAACTTCAATTTAGAAACCCATCGTAGATTCCGCTGTCAAATTACAAAACAAAAGTGAACTTGCATCATATTGACATGTCTTTATCTAATCATCTAGTACGCACTTGTGAAGTGAAGTGATCCTAGAACTCGAACGTCAATTTTGAAACTCCGCTGTCAAGTTACAAAACAGAATAGCCTTCCAGATCTTGTTTACACTTCTATTTATAACCCCAGACGAAAAAAAAGGCTGTTATCATTGAAGTATAATGTCATAGAACAGACATCTCGAACGAAATGTGTCCCGCCGGGAGGTTCTATTTTCAAAACTGAGCCCCCGTTCTCCTTTCAAAATCGAACGAATCCATTGAAAATTGAAGCCGATCGGCGCCAATTCATTGGGACATACATTGTGTTCACGGTGTCGGTTATATATGCTAGTATTAATACTTCAATGGCTGTTATAAGTATAACGTGTCTATGTATCTGTGTGTAGTCTGTGTGTGTGTATCAAATGTCTGTCTGTGGCATCGTAGCTCCCAGACGGATGAGCCGATTTTGATCTATTTTTTTTTTTGTATGAAAGGTGACTTTATCGATATTGTTCTTAGCTATGTTTAGTGTAAATAAAACAGTCGGTTTTTTTTTTAATTTTAACACTTTACACAACTACTACACAAAAATATGAATATATAAAATAATATACTCTATATACTCGTAAACATATCCTACCTTGGTATGATGGCCAGGATAATCTTATTGTAAAAGAAAACCCAGAAGTAGCGAGGATGGGAAAATTAGATTTTGGTAACTCAAACGATTTTAAAATAATAGTTTTCACCAAACGAAGCAATTCATCTAATATCTAGTTTCTGTGAACTTTGACTAGAACTGCAATCATATTGAATTGATATAATCGTCCAAAGATCATGTATAGATAGGTACAATGTTAGGGTAAAGTTATTCGATAAGTCAAAAGGTTAGGTGATGGATACAATTCTTCACCAATGAACACCAGATGATTTCCATATTGGTTTTCGTAATAGTACCTACAATCAGCCGTCTTCTCTTATCACAAATGTACCATGTTCTGATCTAAGGTTACATCTTCAAATATTATGAAGCAGAGTTGGGCACTAACTTATGAAACTAAAGAAAATAACAGAGAATTCACTATAATACGCCGATATATGCTATCAAGATGTAACTGAAGAGCAAGTAGAAAAACTTGAGCGTCTCCAAAATATTTGCATAACATTCATATTTGGCCTCCGCAAATATGATCATATCTCCGAATACCGTAGCATGCTCAAGTGGCTCCCAATTCGTCTTCGTCGGAATGCACATATTCTTTCCACTTTATACTGCGTACTGTTTAATCCAACTTCACCCTCTTATCGTAAAGAACATTTCAAATTTAGGTTCCAATCCCACAACCTCTCTCTCCGTTCTTCTCATATCCTTTCCCTATTTATGTCTGCTCAATTTTCCTCCTTCTACTCCAAATCCTTTACTACTGTCACTGTGCGTCTTTGGAAATCCCTTCCCCTTAAAATACGTTGTGCGCAGTCTCTAGACAGTTTTAAAAAACAGGTTAAAGACTTTTGTTTAAGAATTCCTTAATGGATAACCCTTACTTCCTTTTCTTATTACACTACTTGTCATTACAATTTATGAAACTATTTTATTCTCTTGGTTCTTTTCGTACCCTGCTACCCTATATTCATGTATTCTTTTTTTCTTCTCATCTATTGAAAGGCCGCCTGGAAGAGACCGCTACTCTAACGATAAGGTCGCCCTTTGTATACCGTACTTTATGTTTATAATTTCGGTAATAATAGTGTTGGTGTGCAAATAAAGAGTATTTTTATTGTATTGTATTGTAAGGTGAAAATGTAAATATTGTGTTTTCCACGCAGTGGCGCCAGCTTACCCAGTGTAGGGGTTAGAGTGTGTAAGCGTTTATTTATCATTTAATTATCTGTGAAAACATCCTCAGAAATTATTCGATAATAACATAATAATAATACTCTACTTCTTAGAGATTATCTGTTCTTTCCTCCCCAAAAAGACAAGTTGAATGGCATCGACGGTCAATCCTTTGGTTTCTGGCAAGCAGCATTGACTGTAGATAGCACCGATGAAACAGACCATGGAGAACAAGTAGAACAGTGGACCCAGGCCGATGGAGTCCGCCAGGGGGTTGAAGATGACCAAGGTCACGAAATTCATAATCCACATGAAAGCCATGCTCACACTGTTGCCGAAACCTCGAATCTGGATGATGATAAAGGTGTTATCAATACAAGATCTGAATAAAAGGTGATACTGATTATTATTATGTCTGTACATTTATAAGCTAGCTAGCATATTTAGATGATAAGAAAACTTTCTTTTTCTAAAGATCTAATAGCAGTTTAATTCCCCTGAAAATCGTATTGTGGCTTACTTCTACCGTAATTAAGAATCTATTTAAGTATCAAATCAGTTTTTACCAGTAAGTACTTTAATGACTTTTAAAGAGCTTTCCCATTATTATTATTTTTAAAAGCATCCAAGATTTTCCAATGCTTATTCCATTAAAATATCATGAAAAGAAGAAACAAAAGAGTTTCTCATTGTGGTACCAAAAAATGTGTGTAGTTGTGACTCGAGAAGATTTGCTCATTGAGAATTTTACTAGCAAAATTTACTAATCATTTGTAATATTATCATGTTATATAATAATTAATGAAGATTATATTGTACCGACCTCGGGTAAAAAGACCTCAGCCGTGAGAACGAAGGGAACAACAGCAGCCCCTAAGTTGTAGACAAAGCTGTATCCGTATATGCAAAATGCGGTGAACCAGTGAGGCCCCCAACGAAATTGTAGTTGAGATCCCAGCAACAGGCAGAATATTCCAGAAGCAATGGACGTAGTTGTTAGGAGAAACTGAAAGAAAATTGAATTGAATTCTTGTTTAAAGCAGGAAAAATTAAATTTTAAAATAATTTTTTTTCAAATACAAAAATAGTAAGTAAGCAAGGGGTGAATTTAAACTATATTAAGTTATGATCCAAGTACTATTCAAAAGTGTAAAATTTTAAATCTTTGCTAAAATTTATAATTGACTTCACTTTAAAGTGGTTGAAACCTATACGCAGTCGATTATGTCGACGCAGTCGATAATTCATGTTTTGATTACTTACTATGATTATTATTACTATAAATTAGTTCTACTAACTTCTGACAATGCCTTCAAAACGTCTTTATTTTTCTATCTACAATTACGTCTATTCCGATCTAACCACCTAAGGTTGACCTTACACGCTGAAGTCACTAAACAAAAAGCGCAAAATGCCATTTCTGTATACGAATCAAAATTCCTATCATAATCTAAATGCCAAGTTGATTCACCTTTCTCCCAAACTTATCCAGCATGGACCCGCAAATCAGCGCTGCAATCAGATAGTCTATCGCCAGGAATATCGAACACATGTTAGCTGACATCGTGGGTACCGCCTCTTGGAACAGTGTCTCTGCGTACACCTGCAGTACTATGGACCCCATCAGGATCGTCAGTGACATCACCATGATCACCGCTAATAGGGCACGCCTTGAGGATTTTGATTTCTCTGAAAATTATCACATCTTCTTCAATAAGAGTTCCAACTTTAAAGTAATATCCAATGATTTCAAAAGTATGGATTGGTTTTTAGAAATATTTATACAAGCAAAGAGGAGCACCTTTTCTCTCAAAGTTTCTTACAAACAACGTATTATCATTACTCTCCTTTATTTTTACAAGTTTTCTGATAATTACGTCAGTGCCATCGTATTACCTAAATTGTTACAATTATTTTCAGATACGTATGATAAATAAGCAAAGAAAGTTATCCTATGTTTTTATGATTGAACTTACTCAAAAACGCCCATGCTGATTCGGTTTTAGCTTCTTCTATAGGTGGTTTCTCAATTAGTCCTTCAACTGCTCTTTGGTCTGAAAAAAATACTCAAGATGATGCAAGCCTTCGTCAAGGTATGTTGCATGTGCTGACAAATCAGGCCTGTCAGAGAGGCAGTGGGTTCGGTTAGGTAACTGTAGTTTGGTAGTGTACTAACATTAGATTTTAAGGTATGTACTTAACTTACTAACAACATATTATGATTCCATGCTAGTCAAAATATTTATTTATATATATAACTTCTGGATCCCACTTCTCGCGTTGTAGAGAAAATGTGAAATTTAGACATAATCTTTAACTTAAATATCGAATGTCGACAAAATGTCTATAGTTTCTGAATTAGGCGTTGACATTTCCAACGTGACATCCCGAGAACAAGAAAAATAGTTTTTTAGACATTCGCCAATCTTTTCGACATTTTTGTGGACTTGGAGATAATGTCTACGGCGCAAGAATTGGGCCTCTGAATGCTTACATGTAAATCAGATAACACTTTCTTATTATCAACTCTTTAATATCATCGTTATCACACGTGACCGCTTTCCATTAATTGTTAGTTACATAATAATTGTAATACAATTGCTTCACACAACACTAACTTAATCTTATTACGTAGTAAAATATCAGGTACGAAGCAGAATAAATTTAACTAAATAAAGATTATGTGAGTGAAGGTAAGACAGTGTGATAAGATAAACTATAAACAAAAATGCAAATTTATACGCGTAGTGTGCGACTGTTATGATATACAATAATTTGTAAGATTACAGAAATTGCGTAAAACTAATTAGTTCTAACATCTAAGACATAAGTCAAGTATGTGTAAATGAGGAATTACGAGACGAGTTTCCATTTCTACGTTTTATAATTGTAATAGCTGATGAATAAGTATATCAGCTACGTAAAAATTACACACACGTACAGGTGCATTTAAGCGTAGATATCCATAGGTACACGTAGGTTTAGTACTCCTACACAATAGATTTTAGAAATGGGTGGTATAATCAAACGGATTATTAACCTTACAATCATGCCCATTGATTCAGTACCTCAGAATTCGTTAAAGATTCTTGAATGAGATGTAGTGTCATGGAATTTTTATCCATACTTAAATGAGTCCGTGTGCTTTAAAATATTTTGTTTATAAAACTATTTGACGACCCATGTGGCGCAATGGTTACCATGCCGGATCGCCACACCTAGGGTCCTGGGTTCGATTCCCAGCGAAGCGGAAATTTGAATGATGAGTTTGGATTTCTATTCTCGGTCTGGGTGTGAATGTCCTTGTCTAGTCTATTGTCCATGGCACCTAAGACACAGGGAATCTTAGTGTGGGGCTATGAGTGTGAAGCGTTATTTATTTATTTATTTATTATAATTATTATTAAACGTCATTACCAGTATCATTAGCTTCTAGTATTTGATCTATCCTGGGATCCAACTGAAGCTTGATCTTCCCTATCTCAATTTCCACTTCTTTTGACGTGACATCAACGCGCCTGTAGAAAGCTATTGACTTTGCCGCTTCCTGCAAGTTTATAAATAAATTATTAGTACTGAAACAAACAACCAAATATGACTAAGATATAATTAATTATTAAAAATTTCAGAAAAATAACATTAAATCCAAATCGGAAATTTATGTTAAAGGAGTTTCTTAGGGCATAACTTTTGCACCCCTACTTTATTACTAGAGAAATGAAACATTTATTTCCTCTAACAATATGTTATAAAGTCAACACCCTTGTAAGCACTAAATCCCGTTTTATGAGGCCCTGGCACCTGGTACGGTTATCAAGCCCAACATATTGACATTTATTACTATCACATTATCTACTAACACACCTGTTCCTTCCCATTCTGCATCAAATACACAGGCGATTCCTTCAGCAGCATCAGCAGCAGCATATACAGCACTGACAGTGACAGGTGCACGTAGACGACCTGATGGTATGTCAGATATCCTCCGAGGATGTACGAGAATAGTAGACCGATGAAGAAGCCAGATACTGTGGTAGATGTTAGGGCTCCTCTGATGGATTCATGGCATATTTCGCCGATGTACACGGAGGAGACGGCTTGGCCTGCTGCCCCGACGCCGGCGAGGGCCACGCATGCTATCACTACTGGCACGCTCCTTGTTACTGCTATGATTCCCCAGCTAATCTGAAATTATGAACAGAATATCATTTAGGGGTCTGTAACTTAAAAGGTAAATAATGAAGCCTTGTGGAATCACTTTTGTGGAATCGACTGTCCGTCTATCTGTCAAGACCTTTTACTAAAGTACTTACACGTGGAGGTATCTAGTTGAAATTATTCAATTTTGGTCTGCAATCTCTTGGAGTTGTGAAAAAATTACGCTTATATTTGACACTTCCAAGGAAATCAAAATCTATAGGGTACTTCCCGTTGGTAAAAGAAAATGTCAAGTTTGTATAGAACTCTTGGTGCGTGAGTCTGACTCGCACTTGGCCGGTTTATCATACTGAAGATTAAAATTATCAAAAAGATTTCCTTTTATTCTGAAGTCAATGACGACATTGGCTAGTGTTGGTAACTACTCTCGTCCTCCTTTTTCGCTTCTTTCCTGGCTTTATCGAACGAAAGCTCGAAATAAGTCAAAAACTTTATACAACTGATAACTCACAACATATGGAAAACCAAAGAGCATAGCCGAGTACTTCCTTCCAAGCTTGTCGATGACATATCCACACATCGGGGTCACCACCAATGCGCCAATGTTGGTGAAACTGCCCAACAACGACACTTCCATCGTCGACATTGGTGAAGACAGCACAGTGTTGTTGGACCTGAAGTTGGGCACGGTGTATGATGGCCATGCGTAGATGAATCCCGTCAATGACGTTAGATAGGCGACTGTAAATAAGAGAACCTGTTCATGAATTTAAATATTCTGTCTCGTGTTCCCCATTATTCCACCTATAAACTTGAAGGTATATTTTAAGGTATAGGCTTACACCCTTAGTCAGTTTTTTAGACCAGTCTCAATTAGACACAAACTTACACCGTCCTTTTATCGTTATTTTAGTCGTATTGGGGCGGCTTAGAATACTAATCCTAATTCCACGCCGGATGGATGTCGTAAAAGGCGACAAAATCCTGCCCGCTGGTGGTAGGGCCCCTCGAAGGATTACATTGGTAATATTGATTTTAATTGTTAATTAATACCATTATTACTATCATTATTTCTCCATGGGGTTCGCCTGGATAGATACCACCCTTAAGCATGAGTCAGCCGCCAAACGAATCGTCGTTTTCCTGGCTGGGGGCTTGAGAACCAGTTCTTTCTTTCTTTTTCTCCTCTCTTTCTTAGCCGACAACGCATCAGTGAAGCCTTTGGTGTTGCTGATGTCCATGGGCGACGACAGACACTTACCATCAGGTGGATCGTCAGCTCGTTTGCCGGCTATGTCCATAAAAAAAAATTGTGATTTAAAAATAAGGCAAACACAGAATGAAAATAATTTCAAGATAATTAATATTTTAATGAAGAAACTAATTGTTGTTAACCACTAACTCTTTTTTAAACTTATTTAAAATTATATTACCATAAAAAGTAGTGCTAAGATTATTATTATTATTATATTACTAGCTACCCGGACAGACTTCGTTCTGTCAAAAGTTTAAAAAAATAAAAAATAAATTTTAGGGTTGGACCACCCTTAACATTTAGGGGGATGAAAAATAGATGTTGTCCGATTCTCCACCCTAGCCGATAGCACGCAAAGATTCACGAAAATCAGTCGAGCCGTTTCGGAGGAGTTCAACTTCTAACACCGTGACACGAGAATTTTATATATTAGATATAGGACTAAGGTAAAACTCTTAAGAAAGTTTTGAGGGTGTGACATTTGTTAATAATTATTTAGGCAACTGGTAATATGTAAATAAAATTTAAATAAGGGTTATTTGAGAAGAATATCTTGAACAAAACTATCACGCACAGCTTATCATTATGAATTCGACGTTGTGTGAATTGCCCAGCGTTTTAATTAAGGCACTATAAGTAAAATAAAAACATAGCGCTCATAGTCCGGCGGCTTGCGTCGATCCGATGTTATCGACAAAGTTAAGCAACAGCGGGCGCGGTCGGTAGTTGGATGGGTGACTGCTAGGTGCAGTTTCCGTGCTTCGGAGGGCACGTAAAGCTGTCGGTCCCGGTTGTTATTATAGGATAACAGTCGTAAAACTTCCGACACTCGGGTTGGCCACTAACCCCTCCACCAATCCGCACTGGAGCAGCGTGGTGGAGTATGCTCTAGGCCTCCTCAAGAGGAGAGACCCGTGTCCAGTAGTGGGCCATCAATGGGTTGAAGCCAAGTAAAATAAAACACTTGAACTAACTTGCCATCGTAGCCGCAGCCTGAATCAAAATCGCCGACATTTTCAAATTATCACCCGCCATGTTAACTAACCACTACCTAGACTATATTTTTAACGTATAAAATAAATAATTATATTTACAGTTGTATCGACATTTTTTGTTCTAAACCTTAAAGTACTAATGACACGTTTAACATTACTGAATTCCATATATCTGAGAGGAAAAACGCAAATATCAAACTCATAATTCCTAGTTTTACAATGGATTACATTTATAATATGAGGTAAGAGCCTCTATCACCGCCCGCGCTGTTTGCTTTTCATTTAATCAGACACTTATAAAGCTACTAGCTGTTGCCTGCAGCTTCTCACGCGGAAATTATGCTTATCGTTTCACTCCGCTATTTCACCCCCATAGGGGTTGAATTTTGAAAAATTCTAGTTTGGCCTTTGCGTTGATACATCAGTCAATCACTTTTGCCCTATTATATATATAGATAGATTTATATTCCCAGCTATCGTTTCATTTGTCATATTATTGTTATATCTTTTTCAATAAAAAAAAATTTAACCATGTTTTTGCTGAAATTATATTATAGCGAAATTTAAAAGAACCCAAATAGAAGCAATTTAGGAAGAAATGACAAAAAACATCTATGATAATGTTTATTATTCCATGAAAAATTAAATTCTGAAAATTTTGTTTACTTATTCTGGCAGAAAATCTCTCTAAGTTATTTAGCTTAATTAAATTAAAAATTAATTACTGAAATACTAATCATTTTATTTTTATATTTAGTTATAGCCAATACACAAAGAGACAGTTTACATATTTTGTTTATAATGATATCCCTTCATATTTAATCACAAAACACAAGTAGGAACATAATATAGATATCTGTGATTTGTTTGTTTTTATAAGATAATAAATAGGCTGAATGATTTAGTCGTTTCGCATTACTATTGCATTAAAAAGTTAAAATCTTATTGATATATTTACTTCTATAATAAACTGAAAACCATGTCTGAACTAAAAGCAATGCTATTAGTGGCAAATAACTGTAAACAAACCTAAAAAAACTTTTTTATTTGCCAATATAGCGATTTAACTCATTTTGTTTTAAGCGGGATTAATGCTTCTTTTGTAAGGCAACGCGTTCGTGACCCCTGGCGCTATGTATGTTAGCGGCGATATATCAGATAACCAGTCTTTTGGTTTACTAGCTTTTGTAGAAAAAACTTTCAGTCAGTAATTGGTGTACTTACCCTATAAAAAGGCAATCTGCTCCTCGTTGCCATTCGATAAAATATGTTGGCAAACATTTGACAGACAGTAAACATGTTTATCGCATGATACACTTACTACATCAATCTTATTATAATTATGTACTGCACATTTCATTAAAGTACATTATTATAATCATGAACATAATCTGCGTTCCCGCCCACCTATGACGTGGATGTATTCAAGAAAAGAGTGAATAGGCTTTTATTAAGTTAGTGCGCTCACCATCCTAGTCCACATCTCCACTTACCATCAGGTGGGATTATGGTCAAGCATTGGCTTATTGTAAGTAAAAAAAAAAAAAGAAAAAGAAATCAACCGAAAATATAAACATTTCTACGTTTTTTTTTATGGGTACGCTTGTAAATAATTTTGTCGTAGATAATGCTTGTGTGCCTACATTAAGTATACAATACCATGATGAGAATACCACAATATTATTATTATTATATATTGACATATGTATTGACAGTTATAAGAAAATATATGCGTAACAACTGCTATCAAAGCTCCAGGAACTATGTACCACTAACAGAAGGTATCTAACTTTCATGATTGTTTATTAAAAGTTAATTTTCAACTACAATCTCACCTGGTGCTGATGCCGAGTAAGGAACATTTACACATTATTATAGTAACACAGTCTTTTTCCGAATAAGTTTAATTATTCCAGTCACTGGTTGCCAGGAAGAGATGTCTGTTTTAAGGATAAGGTCGCCAATTGTACGTTTATTTTCAAAATGTAATTATTTTTGTAGTAATTTTATGTGTAAAATAATTTGTATACTAAGTAACTATAACACTTTTGTTCCCGAATGTACAAATCAAACATGCCAGCGTGGCAGTTATTAAAACAATCTCGTAATATCATATAAACGGTTTTTTTTATGAAAAAGCAAATTGTATTATTTGCATTCCTAAAATTTGTAAATTGGATAGTAAACCCATGAACGTAGCCAGCCATGGGCTCAGGGTGAGGCAGCAGTCTAAAATAATATTAGAATAGAATAGAATAGAATAACTTTATTTCATAAGTCAACTGCAATTACAAACAAAAGAAATAAGTAAACTTAAAAACTATGATAATATAGAATTGCAGTCAAACTGTATGAAAAGGGACCGCACTCAGCAATGGCCGCAGAAAAACTACGACCGCTGGTTTTCAGGGCGATCCCGAATTCGCGTGGTTTTGCTTGTGGCGTCCCATTTCATACGATCAAACATACAAACCCAGAAACTCTTAACCTAACACATAACGTGAATTAAACCTTATTCTACTTATCTTAACCTGTTACAATTTAACACATTAGAAAGAAACAATAACAATTACGAAACATGGGGTATCTACCCTCGACGCTTACAACTGGTCCGACCGACGTGACAGGGCATTAGTATTAAGAAAAATAAATAAATAAATAAATGCTGTTCGTATGTGTGTGTGTATGTGGTTGTGTGCGTGTGTGTGCGTGTGTGTGTGTGTGTGCGTGTGTGTGTGCGTGTGTGTGTGTGTGTGTGCGTGTGCGTGTGTGTGTGTGTGTGTGTGTGTGTGTGTGTGTGTGTGCAAAGTGTGTGTGTTTGTTTTGACGCAATTAATTACTTAACTGATTAGGTAGATGTGATTTTTGAAATTTAAGAAGGTGTTCTTTATATACTTTTTTAAATTTTTCGATCGTCTTAATGTCGCGTAGAGGCGGTGGAAGGTTGTTCCAGCACTTCGTGGCGCTATATTTGAAGCTACCACGAAATGCCGCCGAACAGTATCCCGTGTAACACCGACTATATGAAGACGCCCTTGTGTTAAAATGCATACTGAAGCCACTGAGACAATCCAATTTTTCAAATAAATATGATGGAGATTTATGGTTGATAACTTCGAATAGCAAACAGGCTAAGTGTAGCTGTCTACGGTGCTTCATTTTGAGTATATCTGCGCCATTAAGATAAGGTGTAACGTGAGCTCTGGGTGGTATATTAAAGCAAAACCTTGCACAAGCATTTTGAACCCGCTGTATCAGGTTCTGCGAACGCACTAGAAGTCTGGGGCCGATTACAGTATCAGCATAATTTAATTTAGACAGTACTAATGTCTCACATAATTTAATACGGAGATCTTCGCCTAGGTACTCTCTAAACCTATACAGCACTTTTAGTCGGAAAAAGCAGTTTCGAACGACGTTAACAACATGTTTTTCGAATCTGAGTGATTCATCCATAATGACACCCAGGTTTCGTACTTCTGAGACTCTTGCAATATCACTATCACCAAGCTTTATTTTTGGATCGCGCGCGACAATTTTTTTGACTTGCTTATCCGTGCCGGAAATTAAGTAGCTAGTTTTTTGTGGATTTAGGACTAGGGCGTTATTCCGAGACCAATTCAACACACGTTGGAGATCCTCGTTTAGCTTATCCACAGCTGAAATTGTCTCTGATGGATCAAAAGAGATGTATAGCTGTAAGTCGTCAGCGTAGATGTGATACTTACAGTTCTTTACATCTGAACTGTACAATATAAATAATAAAGGACCCAATATAGAGCCCTGTGCTACACCTCTTTGAATTGGCTTCGATGATGAGGTTTGCTTTTCGCCAGTGAATTCATTCTTTAGGACAACGCACTGGGACCTATTTTGGAAGAAACTATCAATCCATTTTACTGTATCCGTGCTGAGCCCATAGTATGATAGCTTAGCCATGAGCAACGGTATATTTATACACTCAAATGCGCGCGAATAATCCAGAAGGACAAGAATAGTACCTTTGCCTGCATCTTGAGCAGTAAGTAAATCATCAACCACGTTAATAAGGGCGGTAGTTGTACTTCTCTTACGCCTGAATCCGGATTGTAAATTGGGGAGGATATCGTTAGAATTAAGATAATGCGTTAATTGATTAGAGGCAATTTTCTCAAGTATCTTTGACATATTTGGCAAGATGCTAATAGGTCGAAGATCCTTTAACTCTTCAGCATTGTCCTTCTTTGGTATAGGCTTGACTAATGCTGCTTGCCACATATCTGGAAAGGTGTTAGAGCGGAAGGACGTGTTTACGATGTGTGTGAAAAGCTGAAGCGTGTTTGGTAATGTTAGCAGCAACATTTCGAGTGAAATCCCGTCTGTCCCCACAGCATTCGAATGAAGCGATTTTATTACTTTTAATACCTCAATCTCCGTTACCTCATTGAATTCAAAAGAAGACGAACAGAATCTATGGAATTCAAAATATGATATGGTAGACATTGGTACATTGTTATCTCCTGGAACATCTAGAAAATGGGCGTTGATTCTATCAGCGTCAAGACCTAGAGGAAGAGACATATTAGTTTTATTTTTAAAAGTAACATGTTTTTTGAGATATTTCCACATTAAATTGGGTTTTTTAATATTTGAGGTGATATAAAAGTTGAAATATGCTTTCTTTTCTGTATATAAAGCAGTTGTAACTATTTTCTTAAGATCTCTGTAAAATATCTCGTGAGTGTCCTTCTTAGATTTACGATACCTATTTTGTGCCTGGTTGCGTTTCCTCATCATTAACCTAATGTTATATGTCACCCAAGGATGCTGAAGGTCTTTAACGAATACTGATTTATAAGGTGCGTGCGCATCAAAGAGGCATCGCAACTGATTGGTAAACTCCGCGACCATGTCGTTTACGTTGGAACTTAGCTGAATGCGGTCCCAGTTTATTACCATCAAATCGTCACGGAACCTTTCTGTATCTATATCTTTTACAGGTCTGTAGGTAATTAACTTAGGAGGTAAGCTATACTTAATTGTATTTAATTGACATGTTAAAAAACCATGACTACTCAACTCCTTTATTTGGCACACCTTGACTTTGGTGACAGGTGCATCTGAACATATTATATCTAAAAGCGTTTCACTATGATTCGTGAAATGAGTCGGTTCATTGACATGAAGGTTTAATTTTTGAACACAACAGAATTCCCGTAAAATTTTTGAATTGATATTATTTTCATTTAATAAATCTACATTAAAATCACCTAATAACATTGAGTAACTATGCAACTGAAATGAGGACATGGAATCTGTAAGCGCATCTACAAAGAGTTGTAGGGGCAGCCAAGGCGGTCGGTATGCGGTGCCAATGAGTAATGATTTACCGTTGACAACTACACTCAGCCACATTTGCTCAACCATATTTGTAACCGGATGAGGAAGGACTTTATACCCTAGACCTTTCCTAATATAAAAGCCTACCCCACCACCACGCGAGCGGATCTCAGGTGGGCGCGGAACGTGGGTCAGACGGTATCCGGGCACCGCGGGCGCGCGACTCTCCTCCCCCTGCCGCAGTCAGGTTTCGTTAATTGCTAGAATATCTACCGTATTGTTCAGCACCGCCGCTATGAACTCCTCATGGTTTGTGCCTAGTGATCCAGGGTTTATAAAGCCAATTTTTAATATTTTTGATTTATTCATGTAATATAGAAAAAAAAACTGTATATGTAGGTGGAAGTTAAATAAAATAAATGATTAAAACGCTTATTTTTATCAGATGTTTTTACAGATATTGAAATGCGCACTGGGTACATTGTAAGGTATTTTAAAAGTAACTTGTAATAATATGGTAACGATAGTAAGCGGATTCTAATGGATTTTATGTAACAGAATATAAATAGTGTAAATAGTATAAATATTGACTTAATTAAATACTGATTTGAGGGCAAACCTTGATACAATAACTCAACATTATATATTTGATACGAGTATGTTCCACACCCGTCGGTAATCAACATAACATTATTGTAATGAAATGGGTTAAAGATTGCTACAATATAATATAAAAATGATAATTCAGTGATACAAAAATTAACAAAATGGTTGAGGTAAATAAAAAACAATACATAACTATCTATGTGAGTGGTAATTGGACAGAATTCAATCATAAAACACAAAACAATAAAAGATGATTCAACTATTTTTTGCCCCGAAAATTTTTTCGACGTCAGCCTCTGTTCGTATACGAAGTGCTTTAGAACTAGCATCGTGCCTGACGTAGATTCTTCCTTCGCGACACCACACGAATCTCCAGTCTCTGCTGCGCGCTTCTTGGCGTACCCGGTGAAAGAGCCGCCGGTTAAACGCTACGATGTCGGTCGTGTCCACGTCCCTTCGCTGGCGAGCGGCACGCAGCAGGTCATTGCGAAGGGCATGGCGCGCCAGCCGGACCACAAGCGTGCGGGGGCGCGCGCCGAGCCCGGCGCCCTGCGTCGCGCTGCCGACGGGGGCGACACTGCCGCCGGACACAGGGCTGCGTTTACCCTTTCGCTGAACGTACACTATATCTCGTTGGTCGACAGTGGTCGACAGCCACACCGAGTTTCTGAGCAAGTACGGTAACAATGTGTACGGGGTTCTCATCTGGCAGCTCTTCCACTCCAGATATCTCGACGTCCGTTGAATAAGTCTCCTGGTCGCGGTCATTTAAACGGCGCTCAACTTCTGCCGCAATATTGAATTCGGACCCGGCCGCAAGCTTGCTCTCCGCTTCGGACAGGCGCTTGGAGATATTATTCAAGTTCCCTTCCGCTGTGCTTAGTCTTTTATTAAATTCAGCCATGGTTGAGTTCATTTTACTCACCTCCTGCTTAAAATTAGACATCTCTTGTTTGCAACTAGCTAACTGCTGAATAATAGTAGCTAATTGTGTCCTAATTAACTTAATCTCTTGTCCTACGTTCACTTCCTCATTGTTATCGGGGGACGAAGTGCCTGTGGGGTCATTTTCTGGGCTTGTGCTGCAGGAGTGGGAGGTTATTCCTTTCTTAGACTTCTGCTGGCAGTTCTTACACGTCCACTTAGAAGGTATACAAGCATCTGATTTGAAACCCGCACATTTTGGGTGGAAGACATTTATACAAACGGTGCACTTTGGGGCATCCGTAACTGAAGATACAAATTTTCCACATGTTCCACATTTGGTTGCCATTTTAATAGTGAAGATAGCCGCACTCAATTTGTAAAAATATTGACAAATAAATACTGGCGAACAACGTTTGTTTTTATTTTTGTTGCTGGACACTATTTAAGGTAGATAATAATTTCCTAAGTAATTAGATTTTTTAGTTACAAACAAAATTTAAACGCACAACTGTACTGTTCTTTTTAAACACAACTTTCACACAATTATATTGACAAACACAATAAAACAGACTATTAAATAGATATTTTTGTACGGACGCGGAGCACACACGTATTTAGTATTAGCACCACAAGCCTACCCACGCGAACCCTCCCTATGTAACTAGCAAACTATACGCGCGATTTTTGTTTTGATCGCATTTTTTTGTGTCGACTGACGACTGTCGAGTGTAAAATTTCTTACAGATATTAAGTATTCTAGTTAGTACCTAGATAATAAAGTTTTTTAAGTTTGATTAGGTACCTTACAGGAGAGCCAGGGTGGGGCAAGCACCCCACCCTGCCCCACCATGGCTACGCCCATGAGTAAACCTGTTGTTTATTTGTGTGTTCCTATCCATATTTCCTGCAGACACCTTTGTTTATTTGTTTGTTCCTGTGTTGCACGCAGGACATGACCCTCAGATATTTTTTTTCTCACTATCGTCCCTATCAAGTCGCTTGTTCCTAATAACTTAATTATTCATTTTATGTAAATTTTTCCTGTCATATTATCAGTTACACATTTTAATGAGTCAGACAAAAAAAACAAATAATATGTAAAAGTAATTTATTTTCTCACACAATCAAACCTCTTTTAAACTTTAAAATATTTACAGCTACACTACAGTTTATGACGTCATCAACTTTCAGGACTTGATTAAAATAGATATAAATAGAATTATAGTTTTTAATGTTAAGTTAGATAAATTATGCACATCTTGATATGTGTTGTAAATTACACAATTAAATTTACCTTTAAAATATTGTAGCTGGCTACACTTTAAAAAATATAAACCTCATTTCTCCAATCTCATGTGTTTAGCACGATTTCAAAATCAGAGCACTAATCAAATACAAAAATTACTGTATGATATTGTATTATTAAAGAAATAATTTTAAGTAGGTACCTAAATCATAATTTTTTGTGAAGTTTTATTTACTTTATTTTATATTACTATTTATTTTTTATTACTTTATTTTATAAGTTTTATTTTATTTATTTACTTAAAATTATTCTGTACGAGTAACCGCCCTCGCTTTGCTTCGGTTTTCTTATTTTTTACACCTTGGGTTATATTATTTGAGTTTTATTAAGGTTCCCTATTTTTTAATATAATATAGCCTAGGTCACCCGGGGATTCTCAACTGTGAAATAATTAATATTCCTCTCTTTGGTTTTTACTGAATTCATCTAAAATCATAAAAGTTTAAATATTTTATTTTACATGCTTCTTTCTCCTAACATTTATTTTATACGAAGGTTTTATTTGAATACGGTTAAAACAAACCTTCTATTCGGGACTTCAGGAGGTAAGCCAAAGTCAACTTTATGAACCTTCATGTCACTGTCACCGTGTCACAACTCTTAAAATTTTACTCTCATCATTTTTTCAATTTATTTCATAACGCGCATAAAGAAGTATAACTTCAAAATAAATCACTTGTACGTCTAGTTGGTCTTGTGAAATTGATGTAAACAAGATATCTTTCGAAAAAACTTAACTTTACTTTAATTAAACGAATATTTAAATTCAAGGTGTGCAATAAAATTTAATCATACAATTATATGCATATTATGCTTTCGAAATTTTCTTAATATACTTGGTTTTATTTTTGGTTTACTTGCAAATTAAATTGACTTGGCTGGATCGATGTTTTCCGTACAGCTCTCGGAAAGTGTATTTGGACAATTCAGTAATAATTTGTTTAAGAGTCTTGGACTTTAATAATGGATATCGGATAAAGATTCAAAATTTCTGTAAAGCTTAATTATTTATTAAATTTTTTTATGTATTATCGACAGTAACTGATGAGCCATCCAATGAGAAATAGTCATTATCACCCATGGACGTCAGCACTAACTTGGGATCACCGATGCGTTGCTGGCTAAAGGGAAGAAACAAATAAAGATCTGCCTCTCAAGCTCTCCAGCTAGGGATAATATAAATATATGTCTTCCATTTATATTCCCAAATTCCCATTTTAAGGTATCAATTTTTAAAATACTTTCTTAGTGCTCTCTCACACAATACAAAAAGAACTCCTGTACTAGATCTATTGATTCTAGGTTCATTGGTTCAGGCTACATGTTTCCTGTCAGCTATTATGTGTAAGAAAATAAAACAAGTCATTTTTCTTACTATATTTTACTTACACTTAAAATAGTTATTAAAATTATTTATATTATTACGAGTATATCTTTTTACAATGAGTTATTTAAAGTTGTTCTAAATTATTCTATTTACATTATAAGTATTATATACGTATTATTTTTGGCACAGTAGCGACGTGATCTAGTATCTGTGAACTTTGACTAGAACTGCAATCATATTGAATGGATATAAACGTCCAAAGATCGATTGCATTTATCAATATAATGTAAGGGTAAAGTTATTCGATTATTCAAAAGGTTAGGTGATCACCAATGAACACCAGATGATATGACTAGTACTTCGTAATAGTGATTCGTAGTCTGCCTTCTTCGCTTATCATAAATGTACCATATTCTTATCTAAGGTAACATCTTCAAATATTATGAAGCAGAGTATTATGGGCTAAGTTATAAAATTAAAGAAAATAACAGAGAGTTCACAATAAGGTGAAAATTAAAATATTGTGTTTTTCGAGTGAGGACTTGAGGGATAAATGTCTTCATCATTTAGTTTTCTGTTAGGACAGCCTAAAATTAACAATAATAATATTCTACTTCTTAGAGATTCTCTGTTCTTTTCTCCCCAAAAAGACAAGCTGAATGGCATCGACGGTCAATCCTTTGGTTTCTGGCAAGCAGCATTGACTGTAGATAGCACCGATGAAACAGACCATGGAGAAGAAGTAGAACAGTGGACTCAGGCCAATGGAGTCCGCCAGGGGGTTGAAGATGACCAGGGTCACGAAGTTCATGATCCACATGAAAGACATGGTCACACTATTGCCGAAACCTCGAATCTGGATGATGATAAAGGTGTTATCAATACAAGATCTGAAGAAAAAGTTGATTCTAATTACTATTATGTGTGTACCTACATATATGCTGGCTATCTAGCTAGCATATTTAGATGATAAGAATATCTTTATTTTTCTAAATATCTAATAGCAGTTTAAAAGTGGCTTACTTCTACCGTCATTAAGAATTTATTTAAGTATCAAATCAGTTTTCACCAATGAGTACTTGAATGACTTTTAAAGACCTTTCCCATTATTTAGTTTTTTTTAAAAAGCATCCAAGATTTTCCAATGCTTATTCCATTAAAGTATGATGAAAAGAAGAGACAAGAGAGTTTCTCATTGTGGTACCAAAAAATATGTATAGTTGAGACCTGAGAAGATTTGCTCATTGAAAATTTTACTAGCAAAATTTACTAATCATTTGTGGTATTATCATGTTATATAATAATTAATGAAGATTATATTGTACTGACCTCGGGTAAAAAGACCTCAGCCGTGAGAACGAAGGGAACAACACCAGCCCCTAAGTTGTAGACAAAGCTGTATCCGTATATGCAAAATGCGGTGAACCAGTGAGGCCCCCAACGAAATTGTAGTTGAGATCCCAGCAACATGTAGAATATTCCAGAAGCAATGGACGTAGTTGTTAGGAGAAACTGGAAGAAAATTGAATTGAATTCTTGTATAAAGCAGGAAAAAATAAATTTTAAAAGAATTTGTTTTCAAATACAAAAATAGTAAGTAAGCAAGGGGTGCATTTAAACTATATTAAGTTATGATCCAAGTACTATTCAAAAGTGTAAAATTTTAAATCTTTGCTAAAATTTATAATTGACTTCACCCCTATTGACTTGAAACCTATACGCAGTCGATTAGGAATTCATGTTTTGATTACTTACTATGATTATTATTACTATAAATTAGTTCTACTAACTTCCGTCAATGCCTTCAAAAACGTCTTAATTTTTCTATCTACAATTACGTCTATTCCGATCTAACCACCTAAGGTTGACCTTACACGCTGAAGTCACTAAACAAAAAGCGCAAAATGCCATTTCTGTATACGAATCAAAATTCCTATCACAATCTAAATGCCAAGTTGCTTCACCTTTCTCCCAAACTTATCCAGCATGGACCCGCAAATCAGCGCTGCGATCAGATAGTCTATCGCCAGGAATATTGAACACATGTTAGCTGACATCGTGGGTACCGCCTCTTGGAACAGTGTCTCTGCGTACACCTGCAGTACTATGGACCCCATCAGGATCGTCAGTGACATCACCATGATCACCGCTAACAGAGCACGCCTTGAGGATTTTGATTTCTCTGAAAATTATCACATCTTCATCAACAACAGTTTCAACTTTAAAGTGATATCCAATGATTTCAAAAGGATGGATTGATTTGTAGAAACATTTAAAACGCAATACGTTTTATATACAAGCAAAAAGGAGCGCTTTTTCTCTCAAAGTCTCTTACAAACAACGTATTATCGTTACTCTCCTTTATTTTTACAAATTTTCTGATAATTACGGCAGTCCCATCGTATTATCTAAATTGTTACAATTATTTTCAGATACGCATGATAAATAAGCAAAGAAAGTTAGGTAATTTAGGTATCCTATGTTTTTATGATTGAACTTACTCAAAAACGCCCATGCTGATTCGGTTTTAGCTTCTTCTACAGGTGGTTTCTCAATTAGTCCTTCAACTGCTCTTTGTTCTGAAAAAATACTCAAGACGATGCAAGCCTTCGTCAAGGTATGGTGCACATGCAAGGTATGCTGACAAATCGGGCAGTGGGTTCGGTTAGGTAAGTGTAGTTTGGTAGTGTACTAACATTAGATTTTAAGGTATTTACTTAACTTACTAACAACATATGATTCCAGATTGGTCGAAATATTTATTTATTTACATAACTTCTGGATCCCAATTCTCGCGTTGTAAAAATTATGTGAAACTTAGACATAATCTTTAACTTAAATATCTAATGACGACGAAATGTTTGTAGTTTTTAAGCTAGGCATTGACATTTCCAACGCAACATCCCGAGAATAAGCAAAATAGTTTTTTGATTTATTCGCCAAACTTTTCGACATTTTTGTAGAATTGGAGATAATGTCTATGGCGCGAGAATCGGGCTTCTGAACGCTTATTATCAACTCTTTAATATCATCGTTATCACACGTGACCGCTTTTCATTACTAAATCTTATTACGTAGTAGAATATCAGATACGAAGCAGAATAAATTTAACTAAATAAAGATTATGTGAGTGAAGGTAAGACAGTGTGATAAGATAAACTATAAACAAAAATACAAATTTATACGTGCAGTGTGCGATTGTAATGACATACAATAATTTGTAAGATTACTGAAATTATGTAAAACTAATTAGTTGTAACTTCTAAGACAAGTATGTGTAAATGAGGAATTACGAGACGAGAAATTTCCATTTCTACATTTTATAATTGTAATAGCGGATAAATAAGCATACGAGCCACGTAAAATTGATACTATTTCTTTTTATTCCTGACTATACTTTTTAACCAAACTCGACGTAGGGGTAAGAGAAGCGAAACAAGATTTTCGGCTCGACGTAGTGGGACTCGACGTAAAGGGAACCAACTAAAATTACACACACGTACAGGTGCATTTAAGCGTAGATATACATAGATACACGTAGGTTTAGTACTCCTACACAATAGATTTTATAAATGGTGGTAAAAACAAACGATAATAAAATTAACTCTACAATCATGCCCATTGACTCAGTACCACAGAATTCATTAAAGATTCTTGAATGAGATGTAGTGTCATGCAATTTTTATCCATACTTAAATGAGTCCGTGTGCTTTAAAATATTTTGTTTATAAAACTATTTGACGACCCGTGTGGCGCAATGGTTACCATGCCGGATCGCCGCACCGAGGGTCCTGGGTTCGATTCCCAGCGAGGCGGAAATTTGAATGATGAGTTTGGATTTCTGTTCTCGGTCTGGGTGTGAATGTCCTTGTCTAGTCTATTGTCCATGGCACCCACGACACAGGGAATCTTAGTGTGGGGCTATGAGTGTGAAGCGTTATTTATTTGTTTATTTATTTATTATTATTATTATTAAACTTCATTACCAGTATTATCAGCTTCTAGTATTTGATTTATCCTGGGATCCAACTGAAGCTTGATCTTCCCTATCTCAATTTCCACTTCTTTTGACGTGACATCAACGCGCCTGTAGAAAGCTATTGACTGTGCCGCTTCCTGCAAAATTTGTAGTAATTTCTTTATAAATAAATTATTAGTACTGATACTAACATCCAAATATGATTACGATATAATTAATTATTAAAACAATCAGAAAAATAACATTTAATCCAAATCGAAAATGTACGGTAAAGGAGTTTCTTAGGGCATAACTTTTGCACCCCTACTTTATTGCTAGACAAATTAAACATTTATTTCCTCTCACAATGTGTTATAAAGTCAACATCCTTGTAAGCACTAAATCCCGTTTCATGAGGCCCTGGCACCTGGTACGGTTATCAATTACTGTAATATTATCTACTAACAAACCTGTTCCTTTCCATTCTGCATCAAATACACAGGTGATTCTTTCAGCAGCATCAGCAGCAGCATATACAGCACTGACAGTGACAGGTGCACGTAGACGACCTGATGGTATGTCAGATATCCTCCGAGGATGTACGAGAATAGTAGACCGATGAAGAAGCCAGATGCTGTGGTAGACGTTAGAGCTCCTCTGATGGATTCATGGCATATTTCGCCGATGTACACGGAGGAGACGGCTTGGCCTGCTGCCCCGACGCCGGCGAGGGCCACGCATGCTATAACTACTGGCACGCTTCTTGTTACTGCTATGATTCCCCAGCTGATCTGAAATTATGAACAGAATATCCTTTAGGGCTCTGTAACTTAAATGAACCCTTGTGGGAGCACTTTGTCGTCCGTCTGTCCGTCTGTCTGTCAAGACCTTTTTTTCAAGTACTTACACGTGGAGGTATCTAGTTGAAATTATTCAATTTTGGTTTGCAATCTCTTGGAATTGTAAAAAAATTACGCTTACATTTGACACTTGCAAGGAAATCAAAACCTACAGGGTACTTCCTATTGGTAAAAGAAGATATCAAGTTTGTAAGGAACTCTTGGTGCGTGAGTCTGACTCGCACTGGGCCGGTTTATCATGCTGAAGATTAAAATTATCAGGAAGATTTCCTTTTATTCTTAAGTCCACGACAGCTTTGGCTCTTGTTGTGTAGGTTACTACTCGTACTCTCTTCCTCCTTTTTCGCTTCTTTCCTGGCTTTATCGAACGAAAGCTCGAACTAAGTCAAAAACTTCACACAATATCAAGATTGGCCGCAAAAACTTGTCGATAACTCACAACATATGGCAAACCAAAGAGCATAGCCGAGTACTTCCTTCCAAGCTTGTCGATGACATATCCACACATCGGGGTCACCACCAATGCGCCAATGTTGGTGAAACTGCCCAACAACGACACTTCCATCGTCGACATTGGTGAAGACAGCACAGTGTTGTTGGACCTGAAGTTGGGCACGGTGTATGATGGCCATGCGTAGATGAATCCCGTCAGTGACGTTAGATAGGCGACTGCAAATAAGAGAACCTGTTCATGAATCTAAATATTCTGTCTCGTGTTCCCCATTATTCCACCTATAAACTTGAACGTATATTTTAAGGTATAAGCTTACACCCTTAGTCAGTTTTTTAGACCAGTCTCAATTAGACACAAACTTACACCGTCCTTTTATCGTTATTTTAGTCGTATCGGGGCGGCTTAGAATACTAACCCTAATTCCACGCCGGATGGATGTCGTAAAAGGCGACAAAATCCTGCCCGCTGGTGGTAGGGCCCCTCGAAGGATTACATTGGTAATATTGATTTTAATTGTTAATTAATACCATTATTACTATCATTATTTCTCCATGGGGTTCGCCTGGATAGATACCACCCTTAAGCTTAAGTCAGCCGCCAAACGAATCGTCATTTTCCGGCTGGGGGCTTGAGAACCAGTTCTTTCTTTCTTTTTCTCCTCTCTTTCTTAGCCGACAACGCATCAGTGAAGCCTTTGGTGTTGCTGATGTCCATGGGCGACGACAGACACTTACCATCAGGTGGATCGTCAGCTCGTTTGCCGGCTATTTCCATAAAAAAAAATTGTGATTTAAAAATAAGGCAAACACAGAATGAAAATAATTTCAAGATAATTAATATTTTAATGAAGAAACTAATTGTTGTTAACCATTAACTCTTTTTTAAACTTATTTAAAATTATATTACCATAAAGAGTAGTGCTAAGATTATTATTATTATTATATTACTAGCTACCCAGACAGACTTCGTTCTGTCAAAAGTTTAAAAAAATAAAAAATAAATTTTAGGGTTGGACCACCCTTAACATTTAGGGGGATGAAAAATAGATGTTGTCCGATTCTCCACCCTAGCCGATAGCACGCAAAGATTCACGAGAATCAGTCGAGCCGTTTCGGAGGAGTTCCACTTCTAACACCGTGACACGAGAATTTTATATATTAGATATAGGACTAAGGTAAAACTCTTAAGAAAGTTTTGAGGGTGTGACATTTGTTAATAATTATTTAGGCAACTGGTAATATTATGTAAATAAAATTTAAATAAGGGTTATTTGAGAAGAATATCTTGAACAAAACTATCACGCACAGCTTATCATTATGAATTCGACGTTGTGTGAATTGCTCAGCGTTTTAATTAAGGCACTATAAGTAAAATAAAAACATAGCGCTCATAGTCCGGCGGCTTGCGTCGATCCGATGTTATCGACAAAGTTAAGCAACAGCGGGCGCGGTCGGTAGTTGGATGGGTGACTGCTAGGTGCAGTTTCCGTGCTTCGGAGGGCACGTAAAGCTGTCGGTCCCGGTTGTTATTATAGGATAACAGTCGTAAAACTTCCGACACTCGGGTTGGCCACTAACCCCTCCACCAATCCGCACTGGAGCAGCGTGGTGGAGTATGCTCTAGGCCTCCTCAAGAGGAGAGACCCGTGTCCAGTAGTGGGCCATCAATGGGTTGAAGCCAAGTAAAATAAAACACTTGAACTAACTTGCCATCGTAGCCGCAGCCTGAATCAAAATCGCCGACTTTTTCAAATTATCACCCGCCATGTTAACTAACCACTACCTAGACTCTATTTTAATGTTTAAAATAAATAATTATATTTACAATTATATCGACATTTTTTGTTCTAAAGCTTAAAGTACTAATGACACGTTTAACATTTCTGTATTCCATATATCTGAGAGAAAAAACGCAAATATCAAACTCATAATTCCTAGTTTTACAATGGATTACATTTATATTATGAGGTAAGAGCCTCTATCACCGCCCGCGCTGTTTGCTTTTCATTTAATCAGACACTTATAAAGCTATTTGTTTCCAGCTATCGCTTCGTTTGTCATATTATTATTATGTATATCTTTTTCAATAAAAAAATCTAAACCATGTTTTTGCTAAAATCATATTAAAACGAAGTTTAGTAGAACCCAAATAGAAGTAAATTAGGAAGTAGCGACAAAAAATATCAATGATTTATTATTTAGTGTTTATTATTCCATGAAAAACGAAATTCTGAAACTTAAATAATCGGACCACAACCCGTAATCAGGTATTCACTTATTCTGATGGGAGATTTCCCTAAGCTATTTAGCTTAATTAAATTAAAAATTTATTACTAAAATACTAATCATTATATTTTTAAGCTTATAGCCAACGCGCAACGAGACAGTACACATCTTTTGTTTATAATGGTATCCCTTCATATCTCGATTTAATCACAAAACACGAGTACATATGGACATCTGTGATTTGTTTGTTTTTATAAGATAATAAATAGGCTGAATGATTTAATCGTTTCGCACGCATTACTGTTGTATTAAAAAGTTAAAATCTTATTGATATATTTACTTCTTTATATAAACTTAAAACCATGTCTGAACTGAAAAAATGCTAGTATTGGCAAATAACTATTATCAAACCTAAAAACCTTTATATTTGCCAATATAGCGATTTTACTCATTTTGTTTTAAGCCACATTACTGTTTCTTTTGTAAGGCAACGCGTTGTGACCCCTGGCGCTATGTCTGTAAGCGTCATTACATCAGTTAACCACTCTTTTTGTTTATTAGCTTTTGTAGAAAAATCTTTCAGTCAATATTTGGTGTATTTACCCTATAAAAAGGCAATCTGCTCCTTATTGCCCCTCGATAAACTTTGGCAAACATTTGACAGACAGTATACGTGTTTATCGCATGACATACTTACTATATCAATGTGATGATAATTTATGTAGTACATTATTATATTCATGAACATAATTTAATTAGAAATCAAAGGAAAAATATCTTATTTTTTTACTTTTTTTCATTTTATGGGTACGCTTGTAAATAATTTTGTTGTAGATAATGCTTGTGTGCCTACATTAATTACAATTTATAGATTAAAATTTGTGGATCTATTATTTTTTGTGTACAATACTATGATGAGAATACCACAAAATAGAGAGATTTGTGTTATTATCCTTATATTGACAGTTATAAGAAAATATATTATGTGTAACAACTCCTATCAAAGCTCCAGGAAGGTTTATTCCCGGTCGTCCCCACCCTGTCGTCCCCACTGAGTACGAGTGGGAAAATAAAGTTTCATTCGTCCCCAGTGGTGACGATTGGAACTTTTTACTTCCCATTCGATCCGTTATAGACCGAGAGTCAAAATACATGGGGATTTCAATAAGAGATTTCACGGATTGTTAAAATGCTTTAATTACGACTTTCTAAGCAAGACTGAACAATGTTTTTGATTGAAAATAATTTTAAAAGACTCAGGTAATTAGTACAGTATTAACGAATATTTTCATATACATTTCATAACGAATATTATCTAAAATCTCACCTGATGGTAAGTGGTGATGTCGAGTAAGGTGCACTTAAACATTATTATATTAACACAGTTATTTTCCGAACAAGTTTAATTATTCAGTCAACGGTTGCGGAAGAGATGTCTGTTTTACTGATAAGGTCACCAATTGTACGTTTATTTTCAAAGCGTAATTATTTTCGTTGTAATTTTATGTGTAAAATAATTTGTATAATTTTTATTGTATTGTAACACTTTTGTTCCCGATTGTACAAATCAAAAATGCCAGCGTGGCAGTTATTAAAATAATCTCGTTATATCACATAAACGGATTTTTTATGAAAAAGCAAATTGTGAGTTATTATTGTATTATTTGCATTCCCAAAATTTATAAATTGTCTTTACCTATTTATAAATTACCTTTACCTAAAATTTATAAATTACCTTTGTTTATTTGTTTGTTCCTCTGTTGCAGACAGGGCTCCCTTAAATATTTTTTTCTGATAATTTAATTACTAATCGCTTGTTCCTAATAACTTAATAATTCATTTTATAATAATAATAATAATAATACTTTATTGACATATTTTTACATTAAAGTGTATGAGGCCTCTGATCCCCGAGTTAGTACGAAACTGTGTTTCGTTTATGTAAATTGTTCCTGTTAATATATTAATGTAGTATAATATTAGATAGGTATAAATTTTAATGAGTCACACAAAACACAAAATATATGTAAAAGTAATTTATTTTCTCACACAATCAAACATCTTATACTAAACAATATTTACAGTTACACTACACTTTATGACGTCATCAAGTTGCAGGACTTGATTAAAATATAAATAGAATTATAGTTTTTAATATTATCTATACTAATATATGTATAAAGAGGAAAGATTTGATTTTTTGTTTGCATTTAATAGGCTCCGAAACTACTGAACCGATTTCAAAAATTCTTTCACTGTTGGGAAGCTACACTATCCCCGAGTAACATAGGCTATATTATATTTTCAAAAAAAAAAAGGGATCCCTAATAAAACTCCAATAATGTAACCCAAGGTGTAAAAAATAAGAAAACCGAAGCAAAGCGAGGGCGGTTACTCGTATTAGATAATTATGCACATTATGTTATGCGTTATAAATGACAAAATTAAATGTACTTAGCTGGCTATACTAACCATTTGATTTTATTATGTTATTTGTAACAAAAATAAACCTAATTTCTCCATTCTCAAGTGTCTAGCACGATTTCAAAATCAGAGCACTAAGCAAATACAAAAAATTACAATATGTTATTGTATTATTACATTAATTATTTTAAGTAATATTTTTGTGAAATAGTGTTTTATGTAACTATAATGATTTAATAAAATTAATTCTATATTTCAAACCGTTTTTGTAACAATAATGCTGTTTTCTAATGAGTATCTTTAGAGTATCAGAATTATCAAAAGAAATAATTAAACCTAAAAATAAATCAAATATTATTAAATACATATTGATCAAGAATAATACTTTTTTATGTTCATTTAGTGCATCCTTTATTTTGACTTTGATTGGACCACATAACTTACACAATCTCAGTGTGTATTTTCCAAAAGGCATTTTAATTAAATTAGTAAATCTTAACAATGTAAAATTGGCTACGTAATTGGCAGTGTTAAATTAACAATAAAAGCAGTTAAAGTTTTAATTACAAAATTACATATGTTTTATATTTACTAATACTAGAATTATTAAATATAATAAAAGTGGTAATCAATCGTTGCATAAATTTTCTTCATGAGCTTTAACTTATACATATATTTCTTAACTTCTTAGCTGTAAACATAGTAAATAAGCATAACTTTCTTCATATTAATAATATTTAAATACTCAAAAAAGAATATCCTTTTTTCTCTCTGCTAGTTAACCTTCTTTGCTGGTTAAGTATTTCTTAACTTTACTAAAATGCATAATCAAGAGAAATTTTCATAGATTATCTTCTGTTTTTATCATTTCTTTATAAATACTCTCTGCAGTTTTTAATAATGACATGTTAGACTTTTTAACGATGTTTAATGAATTCGTTTATAGTCATAAAAGTTTAAATATCAGTATTTTACATTCCTTTCAGAACATTTAATTTATATGAAGGTTTTACTGAAATATGGGTAAAGCAAACCTTATATTTTCACGAGAAAATTTTTAATGCAACGTCTACTCACGATTAGTATTTTTTAATACCGATATTCCGACCCAGTTACGTAGATCGTGGTCACGTTGCATTTAAAATGTTCAGTGTCCGCGATGATATAAGTTTAAAATCATTTGTTCAGCAGGTAAGCCAAAGTCAACCTTATGAACCTTCATACAAATAAATATGGGCAACTAATCAAAGAACACTGCTCTTGCACAATTCTATGAGAACTTAACAGAACCACGTGATCTTTGCCAGCAAATAGAAACAATAATACTACTCAGTAAAGACGCCGTTAAAACTAACATGCCACCCCACATCGCTGCTACAGAGGTAATACAGAACCCAGTCTCAGTTGGCAAGTCTTCAGCAAAGACTACCCTTAAACCTTTACCAATTGTCGTCGTCGGTTCAACAGTTCTATTCCCGAGGTGGATGATATCCCGTCGTCTCCTCCTGGGCTCAACACTCCCAGGATTAGGACACATATCGCAGTCCGTCTTACATAATTCTACATCACACTGTATTACCAAGTCCATCTCATCTGGGAACTTAAACGCATTAAAGAACGCATACGCTATAACCGATGCTCCAGTGTTTCCTGTTTCCCTAGTCTTCTGGAATGCGCCGAAAAGCTTTGGCTTCAACACGCAGCCGTTGGAATCAGTAAGAGGCACAATGTGGTGGCTATCAGAATCCCTTGCGACACACTCCCTCACAAGAATATCGAAGCCTGCATCTCCTGTTACTGACACAACTAAGGTCATCGTATCTCCAATCTTCACTAGGCCATTAGCCTCAGGTGCAAAAGGTCCACGTCCAGTCTGGATATCCAATCTTGCCATCGCTGTATCACCACTGAAGTTACTTGTAATCTGGTTCAACATTCCAACGCTGAGAGAAGACACCAGTTGCTTAGTCAAACTTCCTTCCCACAAACATCTCACGCGACGTATGTGATCCCAAACTTCTTGGATACCAGGTTCATTTTGCAATACGAGTACGTTCTCCAGATACGCTTGGCCTTCGTTTTCGAAATCGCTGAAGAACCTAGTTCCACAGGTGTTCAAGCTAACAGTGAATGAATATATAATTTGATTCGAGTTTTCTCTCACGTAAACACAATCGGGCTCATTGAAATGATCTTGAGAATAGATAATGCCGTTGTAAGCTTTGTTGAATTCGATGTTTATCGTCATCATTTCTTTACCGCAGTCGACAGTGATTTCATGAATATGAGGAGGGTGTCGATCATCATCATCTGGTAACGGCTGAGGTGGTTGTATGTTTGAATCGGGCTGAGTTACAGGTTGTTGAGGTTGAGTTTGCTCATATGGTGGTGCTGTAGATTCGTCTGTAGATGAAGTAGGTCGGCTAGGCTGATAGCCAGGTTGTGATGGTTGGTTTGGTTGGCTAGGTTGATAAGATGGCTGCGTAGGCTGACTTGGTTGGTAGGATGGTTGACTCGGATTATACGATGGCTGTGTTGGTTGGCTAGGTTGGTAGGACGGTTGTGATGGCTGGTTAGGTTGATAGGATGGTTGACTCGGTTGATACGTTGGTTGGGATGGCTGCGACGGTTGACTAGTAGGAGACGTTGGTTGACTAGGTTGGAATGGCCTGCTAGGTTGGTATGAAGGCTGGCTTGGCTGATAAGTCGGTTGATCAGATGGAGATGGTTGATAAGGCGGCTGGCTGGGTGAAGGCTGGTAAGGAGAGCTACTTTGATAAGGCGGATTCGTCGAAGGTCCTTCGTTGTAAGAAGGTGTAGGTCGAGATCCTGACGCAGGGTAGCCCGTCGGTGGAAGATAGGAAGCTGGCTCAAATGGTCTTGGTCTTTCGGGTTTGCCTCCAAAATACTGGCGAGCTGAAAATTTAGAAAAAAAATATTAGTATCAACGATATGGAATTGTAATTAAGTGCTACCTTGCAAGGAGTGACTGTGCTTAACGTGTTCTTTAAAACAGCGTGCTTGCTTTGCTTTGGGTGAAATAAAATACTGATATAATTCTAAATAGTGATTCATAAGTGCTTGTACCGATACATTGAGTTTCGCTAGTGAAACATTGTCAATATTATTGTTTCCTGCATGCCTCACTTTAACTCGTCAATACATTACACCTATTCGTTCTGTTTGTTTGTATTTTGTTGATGAACTTAACGGACCTTTCCTATTTTTCTGCTGGTATAGCGCTTGAATCCATTGCAGAAGATTGCCAACCATCTCGTCAGCTTCCGCTTGTCCTGACTGGTTATCAGCTGGAAATCACGTCATCATGAGGAAGATCATCAAAGATGACCACCACCTTTACTAACCTCAACTAATCCATCCATCCCAGATGCATCAGAACCGCTATGAAGACCATTTTATTAGGATTAATCAACCCTTCAGAGATTTAGTGAGACAACTTAACAAAATTTAGTACGAAACAACGAGGACCATAAACACCGCAATGAAACAATCCTAATTATTAGTAACAATTAGTAACATACTAAAGTATTGCTGAAAGTACTTCAGAAGATTTAATTTCATTTAGATGGTCATGCTATGAGAAGTAAATGAATAAGAGTTAAAACAAACCAATGATAAAATGGATAGTAATAACATCTTGGAAGAAAAGGTCTAACAGTAGTTTTCTAGTTTTCTAGTAGTTTTCTTGACAAAAAATAACCGACTTCAAAATTAGGAATAACTCAAAAACTATTCGTCAGATCTCAATCAAATTTAAGTGACATACATGACAATCAGCTTTCGATTAAAGAAAGAATCATCAAAATCTGTCCACCCAGTCGAAAAAAATATAATCGAATTGAATACCTCCTCCTTTTTTGAAGTCGATTAAAAATTAAGATAACATTTCAAAAACTACTACATTAAAATATATACAAAGTATTATCTACATTAAAAAGTTGCAAACACGTTAGAATACAGAACCAACAAGATCACTCTAATTTACACCTTATTGGAGACGAGTTTAAGGTCACATAACTCATTTGTAAACTCGTTTCAAAATGAAGATATAATATAGGAGAGTGAAGTAAGACAACAATAAATAAAAATAAAAAATAGAAGAAAGGATTCAGAAATACTGAATGAAAAAGAAACAGAAAACCCGAACGACTTCGTAAATTAAATGATAAATACATAAACAGATAAAAGTACAAAAAATTTACAATATATTGATAAAAAAAATATATAAAACAGTATAAACGAAACAGACAAGAAAATATTTTTACAATATATACAAGTATACTTCAAACTGAAAAAAAAATTAAAACAAGATTATAATAGAGTATTACACATATTGCATGTCATAATTATTATAAAAATATATATTATTGTTACTAGGGATTTCTATTCCTAGTAATACTACGAGTTAAGTAGAGCTGTAGGAAATTTTTTGATAAGGATTTGAAAGATTTATAAGTAGTGAATATGATCTAAAAAAATATATCTCAAAATTATTTTAAGCACAGATTTTCTAAATTATATTATAATATGATTAATACGCACTTTTACTATATTCATTCTCACAATGACTTTTTAACTGCGCCCGCGCAATGTCTTTAATATTAAATGAAAATAAATGAGATTGTTATGGTTATAACGCCTACGCAACATTTATGGGAAGTGAAGAATGATAGCGGAGCGATCCTATCTTGTAATACGGAATGGGTTTGTTATTGTTCCTGTGTGAATTCGACTTTAATTGAGTTTTTATAAACTGTATTAATACCTACCTCAATAACTATTTCGTTTAATATTAAGTTTATAGCCATAATTTTACTAAAGCGAATCAGCTAATTCAATGATAATGACATTTATATTTATTGCTCTACATGGCCTCGAATCAATTGACTGAAATTAATCCTTTTTTTATGCTTTTAGCAGGCAAACGTGCAGACGGGTCACCTGATGGTAAGTGATCACCGCCGCCCATGGACATTAGCAACACCAGGGGCGTCACCAACGCGTTGCCGGCCAAAGAGATGACGATAGACCCATTTTACAAACACATTATGATTGTGTAGCTAAGACAGCGAGCGGAGCGTTTTCTCTTTCTTTTTTGCATTCTAGATGTTATTAATTATCACCTAGAACTTAATTAACTATTTTATTTCATTACGACAAACTATAATCTTAAATCTTAATACACCGAAGATCGGAAGTATATCATCGAATCTTCATTCATATTGAATTCAACAAAACTTATTGCGTTATAATCGTGACAATCATTACACAGATTAAAAAGAAAGAAACAGCGTGTAAAAGCAGTGCTCAAGTAATGAAATGATTTATAATATGTTCAATCAAATCGGTGAGTAGCTAGTGTAGATACCGTTGGAAGTTTGGTTGGATGTATAAGCGTGATAGATGAGCAATGATATTGTACGTATAAAAAGAGGTAGATGAGTGTAAAAGATGAGTGTGCAAAAGTTAATTACAATAAATCATGACGATTTTAAAATCAAGTTTATATGGAACAATTTTTTTTTGTCGGAATTTAAGTCGTTAGTAATTTGTTGATGTGCTAAGATGTGTGACACTTTCAAGAGTTCTATTACATTGGTTGGATTCCATCCACCATTGAATGGAAGGTAGCCGTGGACGGGATGTACCCTGAACTCTGAATAAATGGCAGTTCCAATGGCAACAGGACCTTCGTTTTGGAGATAGCTGGACTTTTCTCCCAGCTCAATAGATACTCAACACTTGGCACTGAGGCATAAATTTCCTGAATTGTATTCAGGGCCTTAACTTCTGAAATAAAAACCTATACGAGATTATGTTATTTTTTTACTAACCGTACTCGTATGTAGTCAGGAAACCATGTAGTTGACTTGATGGAGTAATGTAAGAAACTTTTGCACAGCAGGTGTAATCTTAGTGATGATAAATTAGCACGGTAATGATAATGCTATCAGGTATTTTAGTATCTGTTCAGCGAGCTCTCTTGAGATAAAAATTATTATTTAATTACTTGAGAGGATTACGAAATGCGCTAGACAGACAGTGGAAATTATTGTATTATGACGTGCGCTGACGCACTAACGAAATTTGCTCAAAGGATTTTTAAACGCTTTCGTATGTATTTAGATATTTATCTTATCTTATTTGCATCAGCAGCTAAACAAAACCAGATATTTTCGCTTGAGAGCCAGTTCTTTTTCTTTCTTTTCATTCTTTCTTGGCTGGCAATGCATCGGTGATGTCTTTGGTGTTGGTGATGTTTATGGGCGATAACCACCTACCATCAGGTACATCGTCAGATCGCTTGCCAGCTACTCCCATTAAAAAAATCTTTCGTACTTAAAACTTAATTTAATCCGCTATGATTTGATTTTTCTTGTATAATTTGATTTATAATAATTATACTAAATCTCTAGAAGCTCGCTGTTACAATGTTCAATAGGTAGGTATAAAGAGAATCGGAGAGAATGCAGTGCTATAATATTTACGTGAGTTCGTAGTTCTGTACTACTGAGCACTGTGGGAAGAGGACCAGTTACAAGACTTGTTTTTGCTTCAAAAAATATAATGTTACCCGAAATAACTTTATTATTAGGTATGGAAAATTGCACTAAGTTTCCCTCTTGTTTATGGACGTGGGGTAATTAAATGAAATTATACATTTTAATAATATAAAATATATAAATGATAAAACGTATTTAATTGATTGGAACAAGTCTTGTAAATGTTTTATGAGCCTGTCAAGTTTTGTGTACGTACCGGTCCTAACTCGTTTTCGTATTTCTGTAAAATATTAAAAATTTATGAATAACTTTTATATAAGTACTTATTGCAATATTGTTGATATTATTTTTTATTATATAAAATTTACATATTATATTAAATATTTACAATATCAAATATTATGCTTTTATTAATGAAATCAACTTGTAATATTTACCTTGAACACAAATATTTTATGAGAATCTAGAATAAAGAATTTCGTTTAAAATAAAATTTTATTAAGTAAATAATAAAAATATAAAATGTTATCAGTAAACGCCTGCGCAGCCTAATAAAACTCATAGCGTAGGTATTTTTCACGAACATCAATAACTATAAAAAAACCTATTCTTCACCAAAGCAATCCCTTATTGCTAATTTTGCTCTTTTTCATGATTCAGTGAAACAAAAACTAAATATGTAAGTATCCTATTTAAATTTAATAATACCCAACTTAATACCTAACTACCTAAATATTTCAGTACTTTTACGCAAAAAGACGAGTATTTACCTAAATTAGAAAAGTGTATATATAAAAATGTATTTAATCCTATAAACAAAATAGTAAAGTAATTTTATTAAAACTCACTACATTAATTCTTTCTTCTCTTTTCTAACTTTACATTGCAGCTGAATTCAAGACTCTTATGCGCTGTCCTACGTGGACGAATCAACGCGAACGCGAAGCGACGCAGCGCGAAGCGAAAATAACAAACAGTCGAGATGCATTGAAGTGTCCTATGTGACCAAAAGCACGTAGAGGGCGTTGCGGTGCGGCGCGATTTGAAGTGAACGCGATCAGTTGGTTTGATATTTTCGCGCGAACCGTATGTCAGTGGCGGTGAAGTGACAATTCGCGCGCACGTAGCTTCGCTCCGTGTCGCACTGAATTCGCATCGGATCGCTTCGCGATCGCGTTCGCGTTGAATCGCCCACGTAGGACACGGTGTTATACTTTTTTCTGTACGCAGGCGCATACAGTCACGATCTAAGATATTATATCTAAATAGTTTGCTAATAACTAGGTTACTAGTAGTATTAAGAAATAAAAAGTAACCCACGGTATCTCGGCAGGTTGTCGGATGCCGGATCGGAAGCCACCAGCGCACAGAGCGCCAGCAAGACGCACCATCGCAGCATCTACGACAACAAAAAAAATTATCAATTGACAAATAAATAAACGCTAACACACTCATACCCCCGGTGTAGGTTTTTACCTGTGTCATGACGGCATGAACGATACATAACACATCACAATCACACTAATGACTCGAGTACAAATATTTATCTGTCACATAAATATCTGCCCCGGCCGGGAATCGAACCCCCAGACCCCTCGCTTCGCAGGCAGGGTCGCTACCAACTAGGCTACAATTACAACAAATATATCAACAAAAACAATAGCATCAACAAATTATTAAACAACAATTTTATTCTTGAAATACATAATTATGTACAATCTGATGCAGTGGTAGGTTTATTATGTCAACAAAACAGCAGGCGAGGTAATATTAATCATTGTCGCCCATGGACACCAGCCAAAGACAGAGGGGCGAGGAAACTGCATTTTTTCTGGCTCTCCGATATAAAGTACAAAACATTTCACGGAAGATATATTAAGATAACCAGACCGGCTATCCCAGAGATATAATACTCAACGTGCGCCCGCCAGGCTTTTGTACTAGGCCCATCTGGAGTTACTTTATTTTATAATAATCGCGAAAACCTAAGAAATCAATACCAATTTTTTTCGATTGTTATACATAATCGAATCGGAATAGCATTCCAACATCACTAATTGCACTGATTAAAATGGTAGGTGAATTAAGTCTATCAATTCAACTCGATCCGTAGATTTAAATCACCTGAGTGCACAGGTGAATAAAGTACACTAAAAGTAGACTTGAGACACCTGGGTGAATTAACTCAGGTGAATAAAGTCGATGGCACCATTTTTTTTATTTCTTGTTTTGCGGCCCGCGACAGCATGATTAACACGTGTTTGTGGCCCGTATGAAAAAAAGGTTAATTACCACTGGGCTATCCTATATCCTACGATATATATTATCCTACCACCCTATCCTCCATGCATTAGGTCAGCCTAGCTACATTTTTTTTACTTACAATAAGTTCATGCTTGACCACAATCTCACCTGATGGTAAGTGTAGAAGTGGTCTAGGATGGTGAGCGCATTAACTTAGTAAAAGCCTATTCACTCTTTTCTTGGAAAATCCGCGTTATAGGCGGGTGCGAACGCGGATGCAGGCAAGCTGTTCCAATCCATCGCGGTGCGCATAACGAATGACGAGATAAACCGCGTCGTCCGTACCGATGGGACGTTCACGACATAAGGATGGATATCATCCGTTGTGACGTTCGGTGGAGAAAAAGGGATGGGAGAAATATTTCAAACAATTCCTGTGCACACTCCGAAATGTGCCCTATAGAAAACCGAGAGGCTGGCTACTCTGCGCCTATGCTCGAGGCTTTGCAGATAAAGAATTTCGTGATTTCGGAAAACTAAACTATAGAGGAGGAGGAATCCTAATGGGATTAAATTAAACCTTTACATTGAATATTTTAAGATACAAAACAATAAACAGATTACATATTCGTTCAGTCACTTATTTAGTTTTATTCTGCTTTAATTTTCAATTTTTGAAATGAAAATGTATGAGCTAAATAAATTTAAACATTTTTTTTATTTATATCTTTTTACCCGGCAGCCAAGGAAGGATTATGCTTTTCGCGCGTATCTTGTTTATTTGTGAACCGAATAATATAAGAGAAACACAAAAAATGCGTCAACTTTTTAGTATTTGGTCTACAAATCATGCTAGATATAAATTCATCATACCTAATATATTCGAAGTACTTGGATTTAGAGGTAAACCTAACCTTCGGCTAAAGCCATTTTAACGCTAACGGGACTCCACAGCAAACTAACCCAGAATTAGTTAACTCAGCCGTCTAGACTGACAAACACGAAATTACCAAATGCGCAAATTCGCCCAGTCAAGCCCATTGCGCAAGCCTTACGTCTTGCGTCAATGGCGTATTGTGGGTTCGATTCCCAGACTTGATTTATCGTGTGCAAGAACAATGTTTATCTTTATGGACCTTGGAGTTGAGTAGCGTTTTTCACTTCCCGTGTTAGAACGATGTTTTGTTATATCTATGTTATATGGTGATGGAGTGGTACTTGTAACCCTATGGCCTATTTAATGGGCGATCGTTATTATGGGCTTCATTGAGCTATTACTACAACTTTACTCATTGTTTCCGACCGACTTCAAAAAAAGAAATAGGTTCTCAATTCGACTGTATTTTTTTATGTTTGTTACCTCAGAACTTTCGACTGCGTGAACCGATTTTGATGATTCTTTTTTTAATCGAAAGCAGGGGCTTGTCATGTGGTCCCACATAAATTTAAACGATATCTGACAAGTTTTTGAGTAATTTTGAAGTCGGTAATTTTTTGTAAAGTTTAGTATAGTTACATCTGCACGGTGAGCTTTGAAGAGGTACTTGAGGACGGATCACGTGACATTGGATGAATATCTTTACCCTATCATTGGTCAATTTACACACCGAAACCCTACGATTGGCTATGAGTGTTAAGGTCAACGTCAATCCGGGATCTGAGCAAACAGGCCTATGATTGATCGAAGCTTGCTGTTCAGATGTAGATATATTGTAAAGTTCTTGGTTGAATATAACCCTTTCGTGCTTCCTGGTAAACAACCTAATAAGGGGCCATCCATAAATTACGTCACACATTCGATGTAGGGTGACACTGTGTGACAAGGGGTGGGAGGGGGTCCTAAATTTCGTGACCTCACATTTCAAAATGGAATAATTGGTATGTACCTAATTCTTAATTTAATAATTTCTAGGTGTAAAATTTCATAATATGTGACATGACACTAGGGGGAGAGGTCTCACAAATGTGACCAGCTGTGACAAGAGGGGGGAGGGGTCAAAAAGTCATGAAATTAGTGTGACGTAATTTATAGATGGTCCTATTAATCACGGAACACAGACACAAGTTAATAATCCTACTTACTTTATAAATATTATGAAACTTTGAATGGACGTTTTACATAAAAAGTACTGAACGGATTTTCATTAAATTTAGCACGAAGGGTCGAATTATCAGACTCTTCCGACTTTGGCATTCATGTCCATAATACATAATGAGCTGGATTTAATACATCCTATTTAAAATCGATCGTCTTTCTTTAAAACATGTTTCGGTCCGTATAGTAGAGAAAGTCTCTTTTAGGTACATAAAAAAATATTTGCTTCACAACCGTCATGACTCTCCACTTCTCGGTCATGATTCCTTATTCCAACTGCAGACAAACCTATTAATCATTTTATTGTTGAACCGTAAAAATGTCACCGTGCGACCTCTTCACGCACATACGCTAACACGTGAAACGTACGTAAATAACCCAAAGTACAATGTCCAATGTCCATGTGGGGTTATGTCAGATATGAATTTCTATGAAATGGAAAGTAATGTTACATCTTCGTTCAATTGCATAAAAGCGGACGAATACTTAATGTCATTTGGCTTCCTGTTTTTATGGAGATTCACTTTAACATTACTAAAGCTGTTATCAGACGGGTCATTTATTGTTCATTTTCTTCTTTCGTTTTGCATATTTCGCTCGAGTGACAGATCTAAACACAAAATGAAACATTAGTGCTGAATAATTCATTAGTGAATCGATCCAACAGTGTTGGATATTGGCATCTTTCATCTTTCACTCTACTCCGAATGAACGATCTGAACACGGAGAGAATGTTTATTCGCGTTCGGCTATTTTGTCTCGAGTAAACTTATTCCAAGAGGCACGACTTCATTCGATGACATTTTTATGAAAAGAACAGTGAATGTTCTTTTCTATATCATTCCGTATTAGCCGTATGAACATACTTTAGAGTGAAAAATGAAGCATTCACTCGAGTGAATAATCACTCGAATGAACCGTCTGATATCACCTTAACGGTTAATCTAATACCTTTAAACGAGCAATTTTTGTATATGTATTTTCTGAGTCTCGGAAACGGCGCCAACGATTTTCATGAAATTTAGTATGTAGGGGTTTCGGGGGCGATAAATCGATCTAGCTAGGATTCATTTTTAGAAAATGTCGTTTTATCCGTGTTTTCAGGCAACGATACACCGCTACAATAGAGTCTTCATGGCATCTATTGGCGAGTAGCAACACTAAAGCTACTTTAGTAGATTAATTTCCAAAAAAAAGATTTACCAAAAAAAAACTAGTTATTAAGTACTAGTAATAATACAAAACTTGTTTTTTCATAATTCATAATTCATAATTCATAATTCTTTATTGCGTCAAACATGGTACATAATAATATGGTGGTAACAACAACATGTCAGAGATCAGCATATTTGGCTGGATGCAGCATGCAATATGTATATACATATGTTTATTATAAATTAATTATTATTATTAACAAAATTATCTAATGTCGAATTTACATTTATTTATTAAATTGTCATTATTATAGTTACCTTATGTCAAACAATATTTTTGTTAATTATTATCTTAATTACCTAACATTTCATTACATTATACAATTACTATTTAAAAATTCTTTAATGTTATAAAAATTAAAATGTAGCAAAAAAAATTTCAACCTATTTTTAAATAATTTGTCAGATGGTATATCTTTTATGGTATCAGGTAGCTTATTATATATTTTAATACACATTCCATATGCATTGTTTAGAAGCAGGGACGTACGTGGAGTGCTGTTATAGACAAGTCTATTAGGTTTTCTGGAAATTCGCGAATAATGTTCTTCCGCCGTTTTAAATAATTTTTTGTTTGTCCTTACAAAGCAACCTATCTCTAAAATGTACATAGAAGTAAGAGTCAATATATGAAGTTTTTTAAACAATGGCCTACAAGTTTGTGCGTTCTAACCAGTACTATATCGAGTGCATTGCGTCTATCTATACATATAAGTGATTGTAGCGTTTCGGGATAGCTAATCGATGTGTGAAGTAAAAGTATTTGCTCGCGTATTGTGATAATTTTCAAATCGTATAAAATCAAATTCAAAGATTCATTAAAATTTAAATATATACATCGAGTACCTACCTTACTAATTAGTTATACATCGTGATGATTAATGTTTGTACTAAACAACTTTTGGTTTCTTTTTAATAATACTCGAAATTATTTTACTATAAAAAAATGTTCAAGAAATAAAAAATTTTAGAAGTGGATTTTTCAAAAATTCTCAACCTGCTGATAGTTAATTAATGCTAAGCTTTAGCACGGAATAAATAGAAATATAATATATATATTATATTTATATTATTATATATTATAATAATAGAAATAGGTTTACTAAAAACGTAACTGATGCGAGATTAAAGATAGAAATGAAGCAGTAAAACACAGATAGTGTTACTAACGGTAATTAATTAATTATTAATTATTAATTAATTAATTAATTAATTATTAATTATTAATTAATAAATAAATTAATTAATGTGCCTCTTGATACGGTTTCTCGGACAGTGATTGGTAAATGCGTATCAATATGTTATTATTACCTTGCGTCAATAAAGCAAAACTTGAAAATACCAAAGAATTTATTTATTTATTTATTAAAATGAACGCCAACATAGTGTACACCAAAACATTGTTAATAATATCATTTATATACATAGCTAGCTTGTCAAGTGACACCACAATTATAGGCGAAGACAGGCGAATTCTCCACAATTCTCGAAGCTGTGGGAAGTTTACCAATCCAAACTTGGTGCGATTGAGACACGAGACCTGCTGCAGTAGGTCAGCGATGGGTTGCGATATTGATAAAAATGTGGCTCAAATGTCATTAATGATATCAGAGTATTATTCCATAAAAAACACCATTGTTTGGTAGTGATGACCTCTGATGCAAGCGAGAGGTCGAACGCGCATACGGGCGGCTCAAACGCAGCGTTTGTATCAATCACCTATCTATCTATTGTATGGCTGAACTTTTATTTTTATGGAAATAGCCGGCAAACGAGCTGACGATCCACCTGACACTATCATCGCCCATGGACACCAGTAATACCAAAGGCGCGATGCGTTGCCGGCTAAGAAAGAGAGAAGAAAAAGAAAGAAAGAACTGGCTCTCAAGCCCCCAGCCGGAACACGACGAGTCTTTTGGCGGCTGACTCATGCTCAAAGGTGGTAGCTATCCAGGCGAACCCCATGAAGAAATAATAATAGTAATAATGGTATTAATTAACAATCAATATCAATATTAGATACCAATATAATCCCTCGAGGGGCCCTACCACTAGCGGGCCGAATTTAGTCGCCTTTTACGATACCCATCCGGCGTGGGGTTGGGGTTAGTATTCTAAGGCGCCCCAATACGGCTATCATTGAAAAATAAACTTTTTTTTATGGAAATATCCAACAAACTCACTGACGATCCTCCTGATGGTAAATAGCTATCGTTGACCATGAACATCGGCGACACCTAATGTATCACTGATGCGTTAAAGACCAAGAAGGAGAGAAGAAAAAGAAAGAAAGATCGGGCTCACAAGCTCCCAGTCTTCATCAGTTTATCGAAACTAGATGCTATACAAAATAAACGCAAGAACATCAAACCGGGCGGCATAGACGCTCGTTTGTTCTACCCAAAGAAGCTACTAACACAGATGCGTTATATAACAGAAATGCGTGCACACTATGGGAACTATTTTTATGTAATGTTACGGAGGAATGTAACGGAGACGTTACTTTGACTCGAGTTGAGATCTGACGAGTCACTTACTTGACCTTTAGTGATGTAATTGAGCGTCGGTGATGGGAGCCATTGCTAAGTATTTATGTATAGAGAGTGAAAACTTCTTGGGGACTTGTAACGCATAATGGTTATTTATTATTTGTTAATTACTTATATTCTCACTTTACTTTTCGCTTACGAATAAGTGGAAGGTTCCTACAAAAATAATCTAAAACAAGTTTTACAAATGAAATCAAAATAATTTATTCATATAGTTGTCACTGATATACTTGTGCATGTTTTTTTAATCTAACACCATTTCGGAAGGGCGCTTTGATATGGAGAAGGAGAAATGGCGAAAGAAGCTCCTCAGCACATTTTTTAAAAACCATAATGTTTAGTAAGCAATATAATGCGTTGACTGAGTTGAGTGTACTGTAATAACATCTAATGAGGTCATTGATCAATCTAAAGACGTATAGATAGATAAGGAAGTGTTTGTAATAACTGATTTTCGTCATTAAAGTGTATTTAACACTAAATCAAATCAAATCATTCAATTTGTTGTGGTATATAGTTGGTACAATTAGGTGTTTAATACATTATCTGGGGGCACGGCAGTGCCCCCGCCAAGTCGAGCAAAAAAGCGGCACGGCCGTACCATCCTTTTCTCGAAGCAATTCAGGCCATTTTCGACCCCCTATAACTTCGTTGTGGATAAAGCTAGAAGCCTGAATTTTTAGTAACCAAGCAGGCATTGTATAAACACGTTATATTTCAAATTTCATTCGATTTGAACCAGTAGTTTAAGAATTATAACTAGTCAAAGTTTCTTAATTTCGTCACTCACTGACTGACTGACCGATCATCAAAACTCTAAGGCACTTCTAGCAGACATAGAAGCTTCAAATTTGGAACACAATTAGTGTTTAGTGTATAGATCAAGGAAAAACTAAAACATTTTGCAATTTCGGTCTAGTTTTCTAGATAAATCAACTGCATAAATAACTTTGTAATCCCATATAAATATATAGAATTACAAAGTTACATTTGCAGTTAATGAATTACTGTACCTGTATAACAAAGTAACATCTGCAGTGAATGAATCAGTGTACCTGTATATAATATAATGGAATAATAGGTGTAGATAGGTACCTAGATATAATTATGTTCAAAGGTAACTTGTAAAAGAAAAAAGTAGAACTATCTACAAAAAGAAATGAGATGCCATCAAAAACAAAACTTGTAAAAAAAACCAAGTCTCGCAACTCACTTCTTCTACCGTAAAAAGTTGTGAGATCCATGTAATACCAAGTCGGTTAATTTATTCAGTTCCTACTTAAGGGTCCTTCTGTCTTAAGTTATCACGTAATTAGCTAACCTAACAAGTAACAACATCTTATAGTGACGATATTATCAATATTAAAAACTTTTATGTTTTAAATAAATAGATTGACTTGGCAATCGCACTAAACAATCAAATTTAATATAATATGTAGGTATTACTTGTGAGATATATTGTGTTTTCATGCGATGGCCAAGTCGATCTATTTATTTAAAACATAAAAGATTTTTAATATTGATAATATGGTCACTATAAGATGTTGTTACTTGTTAGGTTAGCTAATTACGTGATAACTTAAGACAGAAGGACCCTTAAGTAGGAACTGAATAAATTAACCGACTTGGTATTACATGGATCTCACAACTTTTTACTGTAGAAGAAGTGAGTTGCGAGACTTGGTTTTTTTTACAAGTTTTGTTTTTGATGGCATGTATGTCTTTATGTCCTGATAGTAGTATTCTTGGATCCCCTCATGAAGGGGGTCCAAGTAGGGCTTCAAGTGGAATGCACCTGCCTCGCTGAGGCGTACAATAATAAAACTACGTCAATGTATGTCAATTGATAAGAGAAACACCAACACATAGCAAAAACCATAGATTACTTGACAACCTTTCACTCCTTAAAATCGCGTAACACATCCGTAAATCAACTTTTGTACGTATGATTGAGATACACCAAAAGACAGCGATCAATCAAATCAACAAAAGCCATACGTATTATTCGATTCAGATGAATCCTTCAACGGATTGCCTAACGTAGTGACCATCATACATTGTAAATAAAAGCTTTGACGCCTTGCAAGTAACCCCTGAACTTTAAGCCTTTGTTGGCTATGTCACAAGGCTCTTCACTACACTGGACTTTGTTGGGAAACTAGGTTCAGAACTTAAAGCAATAATAGGCATGATGACAGTAAGTAAAAATCACTAAAATTATGTTTTTATTTAATGAAACCTATGGATTACAAAACACGCATTTATCGTATTCACGTATCAGTCTTTATCGTATCAGTCTCAATCAGTGCGAATTACGTCACGCTTCAGTAAAGAAACGGATATGACAATACATTTGAGTATGACAATGACATTTTGTTTATTACTTTACTGAGGCGTGACGTCACAAGCGACGCCATGACACTTTAAAGTGTTTTGGTGCGAATTTTATACTTTAGTTGTTGAAATGTACCTATATATTTTTTACTAAACCTTAATTTTTTGCGGAAATATAATGTAGTTAATAGTATCAGGCGTTACTTTGCGGAAGTTATTAAGTTAGTATTAGTCTACTTTGCAAGACATGCGTGGCACCTCCCTCCCACAACGGAAACATGCACTACAATAATTAAAAGTATATATCAACAAACATACCAGCACCAACACGTGTTTCGCCACGAAATACTCATTATGCCGGAAACGCAGGAAATGTCAGGCAGAACGGTAGTTCTCCATAATCAATGATATTTAAAAAATATAGATACGTTATACCCTTACAAATTACAAATCAACCAAAAAATCTGTTATGAAAAGAGCTACAACACACACCCGTTTATCTTTTGTTTCACACCAATCACATTGGTATAATACACGAAGGCATTTTAACGCTGTATGTCAAATGTCAAGCACTTCTGACAACAACAATTATCGTCTTGTATTGACAGAGCGACTACGAAACGGTCAATTGCCTGTTCTTACGCTCTTCATCGTCGGCGCGCTAGTAACATATCTGCATCTTTTTTACATAATAATAATCATTGTCCATAATATACTCAAGGGTCTACAGTACAATCCATATATAGCCAACGTAACAACTTTAATTGCCAATAATGCCACCACAAAAACATATCGCGATGCGCATTTCCCTAACAAGAATCCCCGGTGATAGTGAAACTTGGTTCCCAGGCGGGTCAGGGGTCGCAGCCGTGAAAGTTCTGGCTGACAGCTGGAAACTGGTATCCTCGCCTTGGACCTATGGCATTTGCCTTGACTTGTTTGTCATTGTGACTTGTCGCGTACAGCTTTAATCATCTTTAGTCGGGGAATTTATATTATATTTGCATTTATTCAATTTTTTTTATGTAGATAATACTAACTATATAAAAAATACGTTTGCATGTATTTTCCGTTTGATTTTATTATTAAGCTACCCGTGCAAAGTCTGGGCTAAATAAATAAACTTTGAATTAACATAAAAAGGATACTATAATGTAATGTACTGTACTATAATCGTCAAATCAGTAACATCGGATGATGAAGATGATGATGATGAATGATGATGAAAGATGATGATGATGATGATGTTTCACATCATCGGAATAGGATGTATCAAGATTATTATTGTCATAGGATGGCGTTGTTATTGATCAGCCATCCAACGCCATCTAGATTCTATGTTACGAATTACAAACATAACGCATAACGTGACAAAAAAATTTGATTTTACTCCCCATAAAATTTCATGTGCGGACATAAATATGAAAATCGATAGATAAGTATTTAAACTCCATTAGTAATGTTTTGGTGCAAGTACAAAATTAATAATAGTACCTTCTAAAAGTTCAGCTACAAGGCTACATGTACTACCTAACTATTATGTTATGTTACTCAAAGTGAAGTGATATAATGATGGCTATAAAATAATTAATAACGACCTTTATCTATGAGAACGAAGTAATATTTTAACGTCGTTATAAAAACTAGTAATGCCTATGACATAATCAACCTTTGATATATTAAAAATTGATTGACATTAATGAGTGATTTTGATTAATTTTATGATTTTGCATTAAACTAATACTTCTTTATAATCAAGTTGCTAATGCAAAGACGATTTTGTAAGTATTTCTTTAATACAGAAAACAGCAGAAAAGTCTCATAATGTATTATGGGAAATTTATTATATTATAAACAATAGATACGATTGTAATAAAATTCTGTTCACCTTTTTAATTAATTCCATTCAAACAGTAAGAAGTTAGAACTTGACATGATTTAAAAAGCATGAAATCGAATATATTAACGGGGTATTTATTGACTCATATTACTCATATATTCCGATGATTTTGCTGTTTGCCTGTGATTTTGTTGCGGCTAATATTAGAAATGACTTAGAATAACAGTTTGACCCAGTTAAGTTTTAGTAAGCTTGGGACTTTAGTTTATATTTTATGAAATTTAAGAAATCCAGCAAGATTTTTCGAGTGTACCCATCAAACATCCAGCACATCCATCCATCTATCAGCCTTTATGAGTCCATTGCTGGATATTGGCCACTCCTTATGTGCGCTAGTCCGACTAGTTCTGAGCCTTCTGAATCCTGTCTGTCTTCTTCAGGTGATCAGTCCACCTAGGGTTGCCAGACGTCCGGATAAAGCCGGACATGGTTAGGCTTTTTGAATGCGTGTCCGGCCAAATTCAACGGTGTCCGGCTTGTCCGGCTTTGTTAGGCTTTTTACATTTTACCAACTTACAAGAAACTTATACAAGGACACAAAACAATTTACATTTATTGATGACTGTTAAAACTGTTGTTGTTAAGACTGTTGTGTTTCTGCTAATTATTTAATATGTTTAGTTTGTTTACTTTAAATGTAATTAATTAGTGAAGAAGTTGTAAAAAATTGTCTTAATAATATTAATACATAAAATTCGTGATAATTTAGGGTGTCCGGCCTTTTTACCCAAATGTCCGGCCAAACTGGCTGGTCTGTCCGGCTTTTAGGTTGGCCGACCTGGCAACCCTAAGTCCACCTGATAGGTCATATGAGTCATAGTAGTACCTATATTCGAAAAATGCTTGCATAGGCTTTCCAAATCGAAGTAAAGCCTTACCAATATTTAAATAAGTTTTAAACTTCCATTATTTTACAAGCCATTCGTGATTCGTGCGATTCCGTCAATCAGTCAATCATCAGTCATTAACATCAATCAATAACATACATACATTTTAGTTCCACGTAACATCACTTCGGAAATGAGTCGAAAATGAGATCTATTTGAGTTAAGTGTCTGACATAATGAGCGAAGAACATTGGCAGAAAATCGGTTCCTATTCGGTGAAATTTGGTGACATAATGCTGTATGCATATGCATCGTTAATAATTGTTTGGTTACAATGTAAGACAACAGAAACTGTACAATTGTGTAATATATTATTCGCGGTAAAGTAACAGTTCCTTGTTTGTTGTTAACTAAAATTAGGAAGCTGCAAAATTTTGTTACTCAACTTTTTATTATTGACACATCTAGCCACAGTCTCTGCGATTATATAGTACGAGTAACCGCCCTCGCTTTGCTTCGGTTTTCTTATTTTTTTACACCTTGGGTTACATTATTGGAGTTTTATTAAGGATCCCTAATTTTTTGAAAATATAATATAGCCTATGTTACTCGGGGATAGTGTAACTTCCCAACAGTGAAAGAATTTTTGAAATCGGTTCAGTAGTTTCGGAGCCTATTCAATGTAAACAAAAAATCAAATCTTTCCTCTTTATATATTAGTATAGATATAGAAAAACAGAAGAATTAAACGTCTAAATAAATTGTTTTGTTTTTAACCGATTCCAAAAAGGCAGAGGTTATCAATACCATTGTATTTTTTTTTTGTTTGTTACGACAGAACTCCATCATTTATAAAATGATTTGGAAGATTTTTGTTTTCTTAACAATCTTTCAATTTATTCACTTAATATTTTTTCCATATTTTACTTATGTTGGAATCCATGAGGGATTGAGGTAATTGTTAAAATATTATAGGATTATTTTATGTCAGTTTTTTTTGGAAAATTCTGATTATTGTGAGGAATTCTGTGTGTCGTGCGTGCCTATGCAATTCAATATACAGTGAATCTCAGCAGTGAATCCTGTGGTCTAATATGTGTGATCACGAGTCTTCTAGACAACTTGACTTGGTTGATATTTATAGACTTATGAAAAGAATATGAATCTATCCTTTTGTGAACTATACATACATAAAATAGGTAACCTTATTTCAATAATTTTAACTCAACTTCGCAACACCTTGGAGATCCGAACGGAATAACTCATAAAAATTGCTGTCAGCAAGATCGAACCTAGACCTTATAGCTGGCATATACTGAATTTCAAACAGAACCCAACCTTAGAATATGTCACACAATCGAAAACGACAGCCTTCATCACCAACAATACTAAACCAACAATACAAAGTGCTAACTTATGTTTTGAGGTCAATAAGAGCAAACACTTGATAGGGTCAACTCAAGAACGTTACGTTAACTTGTTGGGAAAACCTATTCATATTTGATTTAGCTAAATCTTGTTATAGTATATAGAATTTGCTTTAAAACGTGCCCCCACTAACTATTATTGTTATAACCTGTAAGTAGAAACATTTATTTTTATTTTTTTAATACAACATTGAAGAGTAAATGTTTATTTATATTTATTTACTATACAAATAAATGTTTCCTAAATATTGCCACTTACATGTCATTACCCCTTTGTTTTTAACAGATTTCAAAAAAGGAGAAGGTATTCTATTCGACTGTATTTTTTATGTTTGTTACTTCAGAACGTTCGACTGGGTGAACCGATTTTGATGATTCTTTCTTTAATCGAAAACAGGTGCTTGTCATGTGGTGCCACATAATTTTGAGCGAGATCTGACAAGTAATTTTTGAGTAATTTTGAAGTCGGTTATTTTTTGTTAGTAAAATTTAGATTATTATTAATATTACCTAGCTATAAAAAGTTACCTTGACTTATGAAGTCGCGAGATCTCACATGCATTTACTTTAAAATTATCTAATCGTTTAATCATAACACTGTAGTCTGTAACTAAGTAGGTACCTAATTACTTGTAATAATATACTTTACACATACCACAAAATATTACATGTGATGTAATCACAATATTAAAACTATGTTACACAGATCTCACAGTCAATCATCACACTCAGCAGTCAAATCGACCCATTTTCGGTAAGACGTGTAAGAACCATATTAAATATTTAATTACCCGATTAATTTCATTCCGTTCATTACAATGCACTAGAACGTTGGTGAGAACTGTTTTTGCAATGGATACCTTCGGATAATATATTGTTGGTGTGACACGCCTACATCGACATTCATAATATATACCCTATGTGTAGAATTTGATGAAATATATTTTTAGTATAATACGGGTACTCACGATATATATTTTATACGCCGATTTTATATGCCACCGCAGTCTAGCCGTGACCACGATCCATGCAACTGGGTCGAAATATCGGCATATAAAATATATATCGTGATTACCCGTATTATAAGTATGTACTAAAAATGAGTTCAGTCCAAGATGAGTAAAGTTTAAAATCATGGAATATATTATTATTATCTGGTTTATTAATTAATAATATTGTAAATTTGTAATGTATAAAAATAGTAAAATATCTTTGATCAATCTCGCTAATTTTATGAACAAGTAACAGGCTTTACGATAGAAAAAACCTTGCGAACCAGATTAAAAAAAAAAATGTGAAAACAAAAAGCGCGTGAAATACGCAATGCCTTCGTTCGTAATTGTTTACTCAAACCATAATCACGTATGTCTTCCGTACTCAAACTCGAATTAATATAACTTGAATTTTACCAAGAAAAAAATAACCGACTTCAAAATAACTCAAAAACTACTCGCCAGATCTAGCTCAAATTTAAGTGGGACAACATGACAAGCACCAGCTTTCGATTAAAAAAAGTATCATTAAAATCGGTTCACCTAGTCGAAAGTTCTGAGGTAACAAACATAAAAAATACAATCGAATTGAATACTTCATCCTTTTTTGAAGTTGGTTAAAAATTACCTATATTGTTTCTCTTCACAAAAACACTAGTCACCTCTATTTCCCAACTAATGTCCATTATAGAGTTCGAAACAATGACTTCTAATACTTATCTACATTAGATTTGCTAGTTAAATATGTACTGTTCTAATACATAATAATAATATTATAGTTGCAAGTACAAAATATTTTATTTAGTTTTCAGGATCGTAAGCGACACAGCCATAACTGATTTAATTCTTCACACAACAAGCCATTACCCTCTTTTCGCAAGTAAGAGACTAATGAGTGTCATAAATTATTTAGCTGCATTCGCCGAAAAACCTGTACAATTTTTGTACCGATCTCTTTCCCACACATGATCGGGTTATGCAAATATGAACCAACGTGTAATGCATTATTGTTCTTTTTAATGTGTAATCTGATCTATTGTATGTTTATTTAGTCTGTGGTTGATGCTACAGATAGTATAATGAGTTTTGATAGTTTTTTGCTACAAGTAGGTAGCAAGGTCTGTCTAAGATATTTTTTTCCAATAGCGCATAGCAAAGCATAATTTTCATCCATCCATCCATCCATCAGCCCTTGGAGGTCCACTACTGGAGTTGCGCCACTCTGACCGGTCCCGAGCCATCTGAATCCAGCGGATGCCCACTATCTTCCTCAGGTCGTCAGTCCACCTGGTCGGGGGGCGTCCTATGCTCCTTTTTCCGAGACGTGGGCGCCATTCGAGGGCCTTTCTTCCCCAACGTTTATCGGTCCTTCGAACTATGTGGCCAGCCCATTGGCACTTCAGCCGGCTAATTCTCTGAACTGTGTCGGTTACCCTTGTTCGTCTACGGATCTCCTGGTTTCTGATGCGATCACGTAGAGAAATACCGAGCATAGCCAGCGGGCTATGGAATGCCATAGCCCGCTGCGCTACTCTAAGCTTGTGGATTAGGCCAATAGCACCACGTGTCTGATCCGTATGTCATCGCTGGCAACACACACTGCTCGAACACCTTCGACTTCGTAAATTTTCATGTTAGAGCATATTTAATTTATTCCATGCAGTAAAACACCACTTTATTATTATTATCTGCCACATAAATGTCTACCAGTCGAAAATCAGTTCGCTTTGCACACAGGATGCAGATTACGTTACAGGGTCGCTAGCAATCATTCCTCATCTAACCAGGATTACATATTTATTACCCAAACACAACAGCTAAAAAAACATCAGCTTGGTCAGTCCCCGACAATCTATATCATACATCTGTACAAATAAATAAAATTGGAGTGTCTGTTTGTAATATTAAAATAACCGCTTTTTACTAAGTGCATTTGGATGTATACACGGTACATATACCAAAACCACATTTTTTTGTCAATTTTTGTCTGTCTGTCTGTTTTTTCCAGCTAATCTCTGAAATGGCTGGACCGATTTTACCGGGACTTTCACTGGCAGATAGCTGATGTAACAAGGAGTAACTTAAGCTACTTTTATTTAAAAAAAAATAGTTTGTTAGGCGATACGAAGTTCGCCGGGTCAGCTAGTAGACATAGGCATAGGGATATTATTATTTACTGTAGGAATGTACAGGGATATTTCGTAAATCTCGCAACCGCAAGCTCGTTCGTGAAGCTTTCTAACCAAAATCCTATATCCTGTGAGTTGTTACGTAAGAGAAAGTTCTCTTTAGATTTATGCACCGAATCAATCATCTCCTTGTTGGTCGCGCAGCCTTGTTAGTTCGTGGGAAAGTAAAGGACACGGTGGTACGGTACCACCACTGGTACAGTACCACCACTGGTACAGTACCACCACACCACCGTCGAGATGAATTACGGTGACGATAGTAATGCAATCCAATGCTAAAATTGTACTACGTAAGTCTAGTTCGTTTTTTCAGTGGAGACTTACTTGGTAAATGATCTTGGCGGTACGAGTACAATATGGTGGGCATCTGCCAGGGCCGGATCTAGAGGGGCGAACCGTGGCACTTACCCGGACGCCAGTTTGGGGGGGGGGGCACCAAAATCATAATGTAGTATGATTAAATTTGCTCCACAAAGCGCTTAGCGTATATTATGGGTAGGCGCCCAATGATGTTTTTTAGGCCTGAACGCTGAACTGATTTTACTTTCTATACGTTTATGTACAATTAGACGCCCGATGACCTTTTTTTTAGTGAGCGCCTGAACCGATTTTGCCCTGGTTCGAAACAATCGTAGATCCAGGCCTGGCATCTGTGGCAATAAATAGTTACGACAGAGTTTATGTTACTGGAATTCGCGATATATTTCAGTGCAGAGGTGTTAGCACGAATATTTAAAAAAAAAAACATTCGTATCGAATTGACGATATCACGACGAAAGTAACTCGTGTTGCCTACTATAACATTTACATATCGTATCGTATTAGCTCGATATTAATATAATTATCGATACTAATAGTATTTTCAAAACTCATGCTCCCGGTAGAGATCCGTTTCTACCATAGTTTGGGCAATGATAATAAACAATGATAATATTAGATATTATTAGTAACAGCTAGGTAACATTATCAACTGGTATATTAGTTTACTTGTTAAAACTAAATAGTTAATCACTTCTTATCATTTAAATACCTTATATTTCCCAAAAATTGCCAAACATAAAAATTACTGACACAAATAAAATCGAGTCAAAACGGCCAAAATGATCAAAGCGCCAATTAGGAATAGAAGGTCACCAAAAGATTTATTTATTTTAATAATTTAAAGACGTTATTATGAAAGAACTGCAATATCAACAGTTAACTGCCATATAATTAATTATTTTGTTTGAAATCCTAATAAATTATTATTGATGTGACAATTACCTCAACCAAAACCATGTAATCAAACAAAACAATCTAATACTGTAAAATTACACAACTTCAAATTAAACAGCTACAAAAAAACTATTATACTGCACTTATAAAAAATTTATAAATAGTGGTTATTCAATATCATGATCAATATTATTTATTGATTATCATTAAAAGTTAGGATTGCTAGCCATATTACATTAATCTATGAGTACTAATATTATAAAGAGAAAAGATTTGATTGTTTGTTTGCATTGAATAGGCTTCGAAACTACTGAACCGATTTGAAAAATTCTTTCACTGTTGGAAAGCTACATTATCCCCGGGTGACATAGGCTATATAAAATTTTCAAAAAAATTAGGAATCCTTAATAAAACTCCAATAATATAACCCAAGGTGTAATAAAATAAGAAAACCGAAGCAAAGCGAGGGTGGTTACTCGTATTTTATTATATAATTACGAGTATGATATAGGAACTAATTTTGTATACTAATAATTTTACTAAATAAAATAATAATTAGAAACATACTAAAAACACATTTTTATCAGTAGAAGGTAAAGAAGGTAGAACAGAACAACTAAAATGCAAATAATTCTTAACAAAAAATAACCAACTTCAAAATTACTCAAAAACTACTCGTCAGATCTCGCTTAAATTTATGTGAGACTACATGACAAGCACTTGCTTTCGATTAAAAAAAGAATCTTCAAAATCTGTTCACGCAGTCGAAAATTATGAGGTAACAAACTTAAAAAATACAGTCGAATTGAGAACCTCCTCCTTTTTTTGAAGTCGGTTAAAAATGTTAGTAGTGTGTGATATAAGTTTAAAATCATTTCTACCAAAGTTTGTCAGAAGCGGAAGTCCTAATACACCTAATACCAATTCTACTGTATAAGCGATATATATATCACATCCAAGTTAGGAGGTCTCGTTAGTAAGATTCGTGTGGAGAAAGTGCAGTACAATATCTACTATTGCTGACAGTACTGTATAGGAAGCTATCTGATGTAGGCACCTACTTGTACCCCCTGTGTTGTGCCTATTCAAGAGGCTTTAACCTAAGTTCAAACGCGTTGAATTTTTGAGGTTCTTTTTACGACAAATTGTAAAATTTTGTGTTCAACAATCTTTTCAACCTTGCAATTTCCATAAAATTATAGAAAACAAGATTATCGATTTTTTTTTAATTTTTGACAGATTGTATTAATAAATTATTCTGTTCTCGGGTCGTCAGTGTTCGTAATGTTTTATTTATTTTTGCTAATAAAAAATATATGTATTTTGTTCTTTATCATCCGCGACACGAAATCCTAAAGCATAAGTACGATATAGTGATGGATGGACGAACGATGGACAAACGAATCGACGGTGGGGACAACTGGGACTTGACACGTGCTTAATACCCTATTATCATGCCCATATTACCCGAAATGTGCAATACAGTAATAAAATTTAGTATTAACAAATCAAATTACATAGAAATCGTTACGTATCGCCAAAGTCATCAAATTACAGATATGAAAAGATTTACGATCTATACAACATGTTTACTTGTGAATTATCGAGTGATGTAACCGTATCGATCAACAATCGATCGTTTGTCGACTCGATATCGATTTTGTTTGCGCAATATGAATTTGTATGGGAGTTTGTAATATCTGTGATTTATTAGGATATTGGGTACATGACTACATGTTAGCCATTTTTAACCGACTTCAAAAAGGAGGAGGTATTCAATTCGACTGTTTTTTTATGTTTGTTACCTCAGAACTTTCGACTGGATGAGCCGATTTTGATAATTCTTTTTTAATCGAAAGCTGGTCATTGGTATGTGGTCCCACTTATTATTTAAACTTTCAACCCTAATTTTACATTCTTATGTAACGGAGCGTCCGTTAATTTTTTTTAACGATTTTCAGACCCACTTCCTCTCCCAGGTGAGATATCGTGAGATATGGCTTAACGCCATCCCCCTAATCTCACCTAATTTTTCAAAAAATGTGTTTCTCGTGCTCACTCAATTTTAGGTGAAAAAAATTGAAATATGTTTTTTTCATTATATTTTAATTTTGTGCACTTTGTTTAGATGCGCAAGGTCCGATCAGTTGTATTTTACATTTTAGAGAAGGAACCTATTTTCTCGCAATTTCTTTAGTCTGTTTCTTGCATAAAATATCGTGAGATTTGCTAAGAGCCCCCTCTCCCCATAGTAAGATTAGATGAGATTCGACTCGACCCCCTCCTCCCTGAATTAATCACACACGTAATTAATAGACACCCTGTAATGTATTTTCATGAATTCAAATATTGATACACACATTAAAGGGCATTGAACCTAGTTGGCATACCCGTAAGTACCGCCATTTTGAAAAAACTACGTTTTTTCACTCTCTCACAATAAAATACAAAAAAATAAATAAGATCTCTAATAATTCTGTAATTCCACGTGTGAACTCCATTCAATGTGCATCGACCGATACCTGATTACATACATTAAGCGAACTATGCCTACGCATAATGCCTTAATGACCACACAGTAATGAGTAATGACTACATCTGAATTTATTCACAAAACATCCTTCGGCCAATCACTAATGAGCATTACAAATATTTCAACTTCATGACAGCATAATAAGATGTTTTCTTGTAAATCGTCAAATTGTAACAGATTTGCGTGATGATGGTCAAAATGGTCATCGTCATTTGAAGTAATGTAGGTGTTTACTGACGGTTGCGTGTCATGAAATGGTTTTATAGTAGCTATGTACCTACAATCAATACAGGGTCAGTAGGTAAAGAAGATGCCGTAGATATGTCACTAGCGCGCCAACGATGAAGAGCGTAAGAACAGGCAACTGACCGTTCTGCTCGTAGCCGCTCTGTCAATACAAGACGATACGCACGCTTTTGTTGTTGTCAGAAGTGCTTGACATTTGACATACAGCGTTAAAATGCCTTCGTGTATACCAATGTGATTGGTGTAGAAACAAAAGATAAACGTATGTGTTGTAGCTCTTTTCGGAACCGATTTTTTGGTTGACTTGTAAGAGTATGAAGTATCTGTATTTTTTAAATGTAATATCATTGTTAAAACAATATATTTTGTCGACCTGCGTGGTGCAATGGCTTCCATGACGGACCGCCGTTCTAAGGGTCCTGGGTTCGAGGCAGAAATATGAATGATGAGTTTGTGTGCGTATGACATGTGCGTATGTGTGCGTGTTTTTTTTATGAAAATAGCCAGCAAACGAGCTTACGATCCACCTGATGGTAAGTGGCAATCGTTCCCCATGGACATCAACAACACCAAAGGCATCACTGATGCGTTGCCGGCCAAGTAAGAGAGAAGAAAAAGAAAGAAATAACTGGCTCGTTGGTCGTTGAGTCGTTTGGCGGCTGACTCATGCTCAAAGGTGCTAGCTATTCAGGTGAACGGTGAACCCCATGAAGAAATAATAATAGTAATAAGGGTATTAATTAAAAATTAAAATTAATATTACCAATATAATTCCTCGAGGGGCCCTACCTCCAGCGGGCCGGATTTAGTCGCCTCTTACGACACCCATCCGGCGTGGGATTGGGGTTAGTATTCTAAGCCGCCTCAATACGGCAAAAAGGACAGAAGCATAAATATACGCTTAGATATCCATAGCACTAGGATTCCCTCTGTCGTGGGTGGCATGGACAACACAAATAAAACACGAGATCTGCTCCGGCCGGAAATCAAATCTGACACCTTTCGCTTCGAACAGGATCACTACCGCTATGCTACGGCCTACAGGATTGTCAGAATCAGTCATAGTCTAACTTTTTACTCTTTATATGTATTTTTCGTCTTGTAGTTTTCTTCATGGTAACTCCAAGTTATATGCATGTTATGGGCAAGGTCAACCGGTCGAAATAATTGTGCGCCACAAACGAACTATCGAACTTAAAAGAAAGTGATGACAATTTGGCTAAATAAATCGAAAGTTTTGCGAAAAACACAGTGAAAGTGCAAGCAATAGGCGTAAAATTTTTAATCGTATTTAATTGACATGTTTAGAGTACAATTTTACATCCGCCATTTTAATTCAGAATTTTGATTATGTTTATCATTGACGTGGTAATAAAGCTTACGTAATAATGGGGTACACAACGAAAAAAATTTCATCCTCACGTTAGGTGTGAAAACCACGTACCCTGAAAAAAAAAATTTTCAATATTTTATTCTACAACTAGCTGTTGCCCGTAGCTTCGCCCGCGGCAGAGATCGATCGATATTTTTTTTAAAAACAGTTTTACAAATCCTACTTACTTTTACTTAGTTAGATTTAGTTGCCTATGACTTAAGTAATTTATACGTGTATCGTTTGATAGTGTGATTCAGAACTTGCAAATGAATTTTACTAACGCCATCTATTAACCACATCCGGAACTAAATATCTAGCATCTAACAAAATATCGATCTTCCCATATGGAGATGTTTTACCGCAGTAAAAAATAGCCTACGTTACTCTCCACAGCCTCACTATCTCCACACACAAAAACCATACCATATAACATCAACGTTGCGACGTGAAAGACGGACAAACAAACAAACACACTTTCACATTTATAATATTAGTATGGAAGTATGAATTTTGGACTATTAATAAATATGTGTATTCATGCCAAATTACAGCTTTCTAGCACTAAGAGTCTCGGCGCGCTATGCCTCGTACAGACGGACAGACGGAAACTATAAGGGTTCCAATTTTACTTCAGTACCCTAAAAATGGAATGAAAATTGAAATTAAAAAACGAAAAATAAACGGCGAAAGAAACTCGTCAACACATCTAAAATAACTAGAGGTATAAAAACTGAGAGCTTTAGTATAACAAAATTGAATTGGAAACCCGGAAATACAATTGTGCTTAGATGTGCTTAGAAATTACCTGTTCCCTACAGAGACCGATACTGACTTATAACATAATAAGGTTTCAATAAGCCTTGTGGACACTGTAAATCATGGATCGTGATCAGAAAGTCTGAGCTAACATGTCATTATTGGTAGGATATATTTATTAGCGAAGTACCTATTATCTATACTTCTTTATCTATGTAAATAGCTGTAAAATGTACCTAAATAATACAAACGAGCAGACTAGTCTTGTTTCGAATGAACAGTTGACGGGCCCCAGAGGCCTTTACAGCTTCACCCGGACAGATAAGTCTGCGGTCAGTACTTATATTAGATGATGATGAGTAAGGGAACGCTTGGGAACACCGCGTGATGTTGGCAACGACGAATTGCCGGTGAAGAAAGAGAATAATAATCTAAATTTTACTAACAAAAAATAACCAACTTCAAAATCACTCAAAAACTACTTGTCAGATCTCGCTCAAATTTATATGGGACTACATGACAAGCACCTGCTTTCGATTAAAAAAAGAATCATCAAAATTGGTTCACCCAGTCCAAAGTTCTGAGGTAACAAACATAAAAAAATACAGTCAAATTAAGACCCTCCTCCTTTTTTTGAAGTCAGTTAAAATATTATAATAATAAAGAAGTATTTACGTTGTGTAATCAGTAGTTTGACAAATAATAATCAGATGCCAACTGGCCCACTGACCTACGACCACGATTCACATTATAAAAATAATACGAAATCAGAAGCAAGAGGTATGCTAATTACAATTAAAATATTTCATTAATTAAACCTCGTTACATACATATTGCGCGATTTCCGAAACATACTAATATATAAAGTTGTGGTTATGTCAGTGTATGGCCCCGATATCATCTTTCTCAAGCTATTGTCACGAGGCGTGGGTCTACTCTACATTCTCGGTTAATGAATCGGTGCCGCGAACATTCGCGCGTATGTGCGCGTGTAAATGTGATCCAGGTTTGAATTTGATGCGCATGATGATGATGGATTCAGTAAATGTATGCAGGAATGTGTGGAAATTATTGATGTCTATAGAAAAAAAATGTCAAAAATGCATTTAACACAAAAAAATACTTTTAACAAAAGTTTATTGAAACATCTGTTTCAAAGACATCATCGTTTATGTAATATTTAACTTCCATTTTTTTTAAATGGGAATTCCTTAAACACTCAAAATTATTTGATTATTTAAAGAAATATGTTGATGAACTTAAACAAAACATAAAATAAAAACAAACCTCCGTACAAAAAAATGCACATGTTTTTTATTTTTGCCTAAATATTAATTTAATATAACTAACTTAAGTATGTGCCTAAAGCCTAATTTAATATAACAACATAAGTATAACTTTAAAAAAATTGTTACAAAAAATCAGATGAACAAAATTAACAATAGCATAGTGTGAGTGTGTAAGCAGCTCTCGATCATCATTACTGATTCACAGCGGTATAGGTACCTACGTTAGGTTAGGTCTAGATCATTTATAGTTCTTATTCACAGCTAGCTTTTGTGTTTTTATTGTTCACGACATTTATGTAACCGTGTCGTAGTGGGAACGACGAACGACATTCATCAAACAATCGTGCACTGTAAAGTAGATGCTATTTTTTTCTATTTCGAAATTCAAATTTTATAATACGTAAATTGGACAGATAGGCAAACTATAGTCAGGCGAAAATCCATTGTTATTAAGTTATAGTCTACTAAACAAAAACCTGCTGTTAACGTGTATAAATAAATATAAACGCTTAACACACTCACACCCCCGCAGTAGGTTATTACCTGTATCGCGAGTGGCATGGACGACACATATAACACATCACAATAACACCCTGCACCCGAGCACAAATATTTATCTGTCACATAAATATCCGCCCCGGCCGGGAATCGAACCCGGGACCCCTCGCTTCGCAGGCAGGGTCGCTACCAACTAGGCTACAGAGTCGACAAATGATGGTATATACTGTAAGACATACGTAATTAAAAGTATATACCAATATACATACCGGCACCAATACGTGTTTCGCCCTGAAACGGAGCATCATCAAGGTACGTTGACTCTACAATGATTAGTCGGAAAGTCTTTGAGAACAGCTTTTTTACAGGTATTACCCGAGACATAAGAGTTGACACACTTTTCCATTGGATCTATCTATTCTCGACCCTGTAGCCTAGTTGGTAGCAACCCTGCCCACGAAGCGAGGGGTCCTGGGTTCGATTTCCGGCCGGGGTACATATTTACGTGCCAGATAAATATTTTTGTACTCCGGTCATGGGTGTGATTGTGATGTGTTATATGTGTAGTCCATGCCACTCGCGACACAGGTATTAGCCAACTGCGGGGATGTGTTAGCGTTTATTCTATCTATCTATTCCTATCAGCCTTTTGAAGTCCACTGTTGGTCATAGGCCACCCCTAATGGCGCCACCCCGTTCCCCGATTCCCGATGTCTTCCTTATGTCATCAGTCCTTTTGGCACGATTACCATGTCTCTGGTGCCTTATTTTTGCCGTGGATTATAAATATTTGGCCCATGAAAAACACTTTTCTAAGAATACACATTCAGTTACGTTCACTTTAGGGGTATTGCAGACTAGTACCAAATGGGATCCCCGACCCTAAGTCGTTGTACTAAGTCTAAGTAGTTAACTAAGTCGGTTCTGTCTCCTAATTTGAAAAAAATTAGTAGAATGTAATGAATAATAATGCAATAATTGTTGCTCTTCGAATCGCTTTAATTCCAAAACTAAGGCTCAAAACGAAAAAAGTTATTCTTGTTTTTCGGCCATATATCGCAGTCCAATGGTCAAATTAAGGTGCCAGAGATATCGTAATCTCGCCTTCCTTTTGCCTGCGTTTAAGTCTTATGTTAAATGAAAATTCAAAACAAGCGGCATTGCAAAAAAGGGACCCTTATCCTTAAAATTCGTTTTTTATTCCCCGACTTACAGAGGGGTGTTCTAAGTTTGACGTACACCTTTATAATTTTGTCTGTCTTTGACATCGTAGCTCATAAACGTAATTGGTACGGATTTGTTTGGTTTGAAAGCTGATGTGATCCGATGATCAAACTTGTTAGCTGTTTGGTAAATAAAGCTTTCGATGATTTTTTAAATTAAAATTTACATTTCTTATCAGGGACTCATTCGAGCCTGAGTGGGGATAGTTATATTGAAGGATGGATGCAACAATAGACCCAGATTCTTTCAAACCATTTTTAAAACAAGTTTTTTAATAAGTGCAAAATACATATTTGTTGGAACAGATTCCTTTAGTTTAATATAATAAAACCGACTTTGAATCGTGAAATTTTGTTAAGGTCTATTTAATGGTGCCTATTTAATGTATACGTCCGAAATTGAAATGCTATAGTATTATTATATAGGTAGTAACTAAATCTAAATACTTAATTTGTATCGCTAAAGCTAGGAGAAAATGTTATTGTGAAAACTGAACTATTGTGAAAAATGAAGACAAAAGTGTTCGTGAAGGGATTCAGTTCTTTTATACACACTTCACACAAGTAATAAGTACATTTTATTATGATTTTTGACTTATGCCTACTATCTCAAATACTTTGGATTCCAGCATATTTTTATTTTAATCCATGAACAGGGTCGATGTTCAAATTCAAAAATCGTACCTAAGTGGGGTTTAATTTAACATTGGAAGTGTAATCTTTCTGATAATAAAATAAGAAGGTAAATTATCGTTTTAAACATTTAAATTGTTAGATTTGTATTATACACCTACTGCTTGTTTTGTTAGATAATAGTTGTTGGACACAACAACGTGAACAAATACAAATTAAGTTACCCAAGAGGTAGCTTGGAGTTAACTGAAGTTAATTAGGGTTAACTGATATATGACCACCCTTTTAATTCAACATTCTTATTTTGTTAAATGTAAATAATCACACATTACTCTTCACTCAGTCAAAATATTTTCTATCTATTAATTTTATTACTTTTTCTTATTCTCGAATCTCGTTACTTTCACACAAAAAAAAAGTTTTTTTTTTAATTTTTTAAAAAGCTGCCATCGTGTATTTATTGAAAAATACATAAATATTAAAAAAAACACTTACTTTTATTCTTCCAAAACAATACACGGAACGCTGCAAAACAGGCGGGAAAAAAAATACAACGCACCACACACACTCACAAAATTGGCGGGAATAAAACTGACAGATAAAAAATAAAACTAACAATTTTCAAATTCCGAATGCGTTTGACGGCGTTCTAACTTAGAATGTACGCGAGACCACCTCTCTCCCTCTTTAAATCATTTGAAGTCTGTACCACCATTATATCTTGGCCCCTATTTTGTAACACACGTTACAATGCAGAAGATGAATTTACAATGGTGTATTTTAGCACAATCGGGGGCTAAGTCTGAGCAATTATTGAAGATTCGGTAATTAGGATAGATGGGTTTTAAAAGAAAAGTGGGTAAGTATAAGAAAGGGTTTTGTTATGTTAATGTAAACAATATTTTTTATTACGCGGAAGTCGCTTCGTCGGGTTTTAGTTTAAATGTTAAGTTTTTGTTTTATGGAAGTAGAAATTAGGCGTCCAGTCTGCAAGTAAGAGGTCAACGCAGAAATGCAGTATTATTTCAGATATATCTCAATCAACAAAAGCATGAGAATAAACATGAAAAACAACTATGACTATAGAAATTTTCTCCATGAATCGAACCCGGGACCCTTTGTTCGACAATTAGTCAAAAACACACACTACGAGGTCATCTAATTTTATTGACATCTCTAGTGTTTTCTGACCGCGGTCATTAATTAGACAGGTGACAGTTAATTGCACAATTCAAGTGCGTTAGTTAACAGTCGTTAAGATATGTCGGCAGCCATTGATACCCATCCTTACTGGAGCAGTATAGTAGTACACTCTGATCCTTCTTTACTAGAGAAACCCACGCCCAACAGTGGGCAACTAATGGATTGGAGTTGTAACAATGTGTTATCGTTATTAGTGATAACCAATGATATTACAATGTAAAAAGAGGTAGATATGTCACTAGCGCGCCGACGATGAAGAGCGTAAGAACAGGCAATTGACCGTTCTGCTCGTAGTCGCTCTGTCAATACAAGACGATACGCACGCTTTTGTTGGTGTCAGAAGTGCTTAACATTTGACATACATCGTTAACATGCCTTCGTGTATTATACCAATATGATTGGTGTAGTGTAACAAAAGATAAACGTGTGTGTGTTGTAGCTCTTTTCGGAACAGATATTTTGGCTGATTTGTAAGGACATAACGTATCTATATTTAATTATAATTAGAGATTACTGTATAATTTTATCGCTGCAATCGAATAACTGCCGTTTTCGATATTTATCCCATCCATAATCCGACCAATCCATAATCCATAGCTTTGCTGCCTAGCAACTGTCAAATATTCCGAGTTTTACGCTGAAATCGCCGTCAGTCGTTCAACGCGCTATGGAGTAAGCTATTCTAATTATTTCGTTAGGAGACAGGATTGGTAACGATAAAAAAAGACAGGATACTGATCTTGTAGCTAACAGGCTTGAAGGCATATTAAAAGGTCACATTCATAAGACGGAATGAATTTTAAATACTATTAATATTATATGAACTCTATATTGATATAGAGTCCACGTCCATGGTTTAAGGAGGAAGGTCAATCACCAACCAAATATTATTGCAATACATACAATTGTACCTAATTAAAAAAAGTCAACACCAATAAAGTTAACTCAAAATTATAAAAAACTAAGTAAGTATTGACCTACATTTTAGGTCGCTGCTAGCACAGATTTTAAATCATCGCATCCATCTCAAGAAAGTTACACAAATTTAAAAAATGGATTCAGGGTTCCCTTATTTCATGTAACTTGCCAACAAATGAGCTGTAGATCTATTTAAAGTCCGGTTTACACGTATTAAGTAGTTAAAACGAGCTGACGGTAAGAAGCTATCGTCGCCCATGGACATCAGCAACACCAAAGGCAACACTGATGCGTTACTGGCCAAGAAAGAGAGAAGAAAAAGAAAGAAAGAAAGCTACACACTCATAGCCCCACACCAGGATTCACTGTCTCATGAGTGCTATAGACAACACTTAAAGACAAGTCGAACACACACTAGACCGAGAAAAGAAATTCAAACTCATCATTCAAACCACCTCGCTGGGAATCGAACCTAGGACCCTCGGCACGGCGCGGTCCGGTATGGTGACCCTGCAACTCGGGTCGTCAGATTGATGGCAGCATTTAATTCGTAACCCGCTAGGCCGCTGTTACGTAAAGTCAGGACGCACAATAGTGTTGAAGGCTGATGGTCACTCACAAGATCATTTATAACACGGACTCTGGAACAAAAGACGGATTTGTTAATATTATCCGACTTATATCTTAGGCGGTTGTCTTACTGTTGACGGTTGGCGGTGAGCGAGCAGCGACGTATTCGCAGTGATGGGGAAATGTTCTAACGTTCGGTTCGCCTAGTCGACGTCATTCAATCGTTATGGAAATTTGATGATTTTGTAATGTTTTTGTTTATGTCTTCAATTTTTTTTTTGAAGTTATTCTTTAATCAAAATTTTTACCAAGAAAAAATAACTGACTTCAAAATAACTCAAAAACTTCTCGTCAGATCTAGCTCAAAAAGTGGGACCACACTGACAAGCACCAGTTTTTGATTAAAAAAAGAATTATCAAAATCGGTTCACCCAGTCGAAAGTTCTGAGATAACAAACAAAAAAAATACAGTTGAATGGAATACCTCCCGTTTTTAGAAGTCGGTTAAAAATACAATCAAATTGAGAACCTTTTTTTAATTTTTAATAAATTTTATCGACGCCATGTTTACCTTCAATACACATTTCAGAATCTATATATATAAAAGAAAGTTGTGTTAGTTACACTATTTATAATTCAAGAACGGCTGAACCGATTTGACTGAAAATTGGTGAGGAGGTAGCTTAGAATCAGGAGACGGACATAGGATACTTTTTATCCCGGAAAATAGACCTGTTCCTGTGGGATAAGGTAAAATTTTGTTATATTTGTTACACTTGAAATTTGAAAATAAAAAAATGTTTAACAAAATTAAAAGTTAAAAGCTACATCAAATTAATAAAATAAAATCTCGTCCTAAACATTGATATAAGCAAATCCAATTTCAATAAATTAAAACGAATAAAACTTAAATGAAAATTAATTAAATACAATTAAAAGTACAGATAAATTAAAAATTAAAAACATTAAAACATTAAAAATCATCATGTCAAATTAAAATTTAAAATCACAATTAATCCAATTATATTAAAATAAAATAAAATAAATTGATTTAAAAATAAAATTAAAATTAAAATTAGAATTAAAATAACAGATTTGTCGGCAAGTAATAAATTTCTTACTTAATATTAAATTTACGGCCCCTAGACCGCATGTGACACGTATTCCAGTGCCTTACCACTGGGCAGTCTGGCCGGTCCAGTATGGTATTCAGGAGACTGTTGGTGCTGTCCCGCACCCGCTGCATCACTGACGCTACGCGTTTCCGTATGATAGTCTGGAAACTATCGACGCGAGCTTCCGTAAACATAGCGGATGCGCTGCAGAAGCGGGGCAGCCCCATCAGCATCCTGAACCCATTGTTATACTGGACTCGTAGGGCGTTGAGTGATCTGCTTGTACATTTGGCCCATAGGCTGCATGTGTAGAAGGTTTGGCAGTATGCTTTAAAAAGTGTGTGTTTGACCTCTGTACTACACCGTGCAAACCTACGCGCCAACATGTTACATCTCACCGCCAACGCCCTACGCTCCCGTTCAATATCCAGGTCATCTGAGAGGTCAGCGCTAACCCAGTGCCCTAGGTATTTAAACTTGGTGACTTTATTTAAGACCGTGCCTCCAAGTTTGACTGGAGGTACGACCCTGGGTGTTCTATTTCCTGCTTTAAAAACAAGGATTTCACTTTTTGTTGTATTATACCTAAGGCCGTGAGCCACCGCGTACCTCTCACAAACTCCAATAAGAGCCTCGAGTCCTTTGACTGAAGGGCTGAGCAGAACCATATCATCGGCATAGCTGATGTTATTAACAAAAGTGCCATCAATTGAACAGCCTACTCCGGCTCTGCTGAGCCCTTCAATCAGTCCATTTATATACAGGTTGAAAAGCCGAGGAGAGGTAAGTCCACCCTGCCTCACCCCACACTCCAACCTGTACTCTTTCGAGTATGAGCCCGCCCATCTTACCGTATTAGTCTGGTGCTGATACCAATACTTCATTAAGCTGACCACCTCCTTAGGCGTACTAGTCTCCCTCAAGAGCTTTTCCCATAACAAGTTGTACGACACAAGGTCGAAAGCCTTCGACAGGTCCAAAAAAACAGCAGTAAACTGGCGTTCCTCGTGAAGCGTAATACTGGACGGTGTGCTTGAGTCGCAAAATTGCTGTTTCGGTGGACAACCCCGGCCTAAAACCGAACTGAGCCTCGTGCAGCTTTATATGCCTCCCGAAAATGCGATCAAGAAGACCGTCCAGCACCTTCGCTATCACGGTCGCAAGCGATATTGGTCGGTAGTTATTCTGGTCGGAGGCATCCCCTGTTTTATTTTTTGGTATCGGTACAACGATGGTCTTCATAAGCTCCTGAGGTAAGTACGTATGTCCCATACACAAATTAAAGAATAAGGCCAGAACTCTAGGGAGATGTACACCCGCATAACGCAGATGCTCCACGCTGAGCCCGTCGTGACCCGGTGACTTGCCCCGCGTCATCTCCCGAATGACAGCTGCGACTTCTTTACTGGTAAAACGTATATACGTACTACTACCATCGGCGGGCCCCTCATCGAGCATCCCCGTCGCGGACACCTCGGGAGCATCCACCCTAAAATACTTCCTAAAAACCTCAGCAATCTGGCCAGGCTCACACTGACCCCCGACGTTCGCAGGCAGGCACGCTCTAGTATCTAACTGTTTTGTACGTTTCCAGAAGCCCCTAAAGTCCTTCCTGGAATGGTGACTAGCTAATATATCCATCTTAATTTGGTTTTCATTATCCTGGCACACATTATATGTAGTTGATAGATTAGTTATTTATACAGATATAAAATAAAGCTCGGGGAAGGACGTAGAATACTTTTTATCCCGGAAAAGTTCAGGATTCCCTCGGGATTAACAAAAAATAGATTTATTTAGTAGTAGGAGCGGGAGCGGGAGCTGGAGTGGGAGCGGGAGCGGGAGCGGGAGTAGGAGCGTGAGAGGGAGAGGGAGAAGGAGAGGGAGAGGGAGAGGGAGAGGGAGAGGGAGAGGGAGAGGGAGAGGGAGAGGGAGAGGGAGAGGGAGAGGGAGAGGGAGAGGGAGAGGGAGAGGGAGAGGGAGAGGGAGAGGGAGAGGGAGAGGGAGAGGGAGAGGGAGAGGGAGAGGGAGAGGGAGAGGGAGAGGGAGAGGGAGAGGGAGAGGGAGAGGGAGAGGGAGAGGGAGAGGGAGAGGGAGAGGGAGAGGGAGAGGGAGAGGGAGAGGGAGAGGGAGAGGGAGAGGGAGAGGGAGAGGGAGAGGGAGAGGGAGAGGGAGAGGGAGAGGGAGAGGGAGAGGGAGAGGGAGAGGGAGAGGGAGAGGGAGAGGGAGAGGGAGAGGGAGAGGGAGAGGGAGAGGGAGAGGGAGAGGGAGAGGGAGAGGGAGAGGGAGAGGGAGAGGGAGAGGGAGAGGGAGAGGGAGAGGGAGAGGGAGAGGGAGAGGGAGAGGGAGAGGGAGAGGGAGAGGGAGAGGGAGAGGGAGAGGGAGGAGCACACAGAAAGTGTAACGGCTAAGAACGGCTGTACCGATTTTAATGATTTCTGATCTGTTACATTCTTAGGCGATACGAAGTTCGCCGGGTCAGCTAGTTAATAATAAAGTAGATTTTAGCTTTATTGGGGCAGCTTAGATTACTAAACTCAATCTCACGGCGGATGGGTGTCGTAAGAGGCGACTAAATCCAGCCCACTGTGGTCCACGGTGGTAGGGCCTTGGGGTGGGTAGGCATTATATTGGTGATATTGATTTTAATTGTTAATGAATACCATTACTACTATTATTATTTCTCCATGGGGTTCGTCTGCATGGCTACCACCCTTGAGCATGAGTCAGCCGCCAAACGACTCGTCATGTTCCGGCTGGGGGCTTGAGAGCCACTTCTTTCTTTTTCTTCCTTCTTTCTTGTCCGGCGACGCATCAGTGATGCCGTTGATGTTGCTGATGTTCATAAGCGACGATAGCCACTTACCATCAGGTGGATCGTCTGCTCGTTTGCCGACTATTTCCATTAAAAACATCTATAATAGTCAGACAAGCGGCTAACAGTCGGTGCTTTCAAACAGTAGATACTAAATGTTTTACGAACTCGCTAAGATTCTGTTGGTTTCGTCAATGACATAGACAATAGTCAAAAGTTCTTGGTTAAATTACTGTGTGAATAGCGAACTCGAGTTTTGTATTGGCACTCGTATATTATACGTACAATGTAATCTTTAATGTTTTCGCTCAGTGGTAGAATCGGTCAGTTTGGGAAATGGACAAAACTTTCTCATAATATCTTCATTATTCATCTCCATCAATCCGCACTGGAGCAGCGTGGTCTCCACCAATCCGCAATGGAGCAGCGTGGTGGAGTATGCTCTAGGCCTCCTCAAGAGGAGAGACCCGTGCCCAGTAATGGGCCATTAGTAGATTGAAGCCAATATCTTCATTATGCTCATTTTGCCATCGTTGTTTTTTTTTTAAATAAATAAATAAAAGAATTTATTTTGCTAACTTATTTTGTTAACGTCGCTCCAAGTTTTTTTATTATTTTACCTTTCTCATTTGAAATTTCAATTATTCATGTTAAGACTAAGCAATGTCTTTAAGATGACCATCTAATTTGTAATAAGACTACCTTTCGTGATAAGAATACTTTTGACATGAGTTTTAAGTAAGTTAAGTTACCAATTCTTTTCGCTCGGAATTACTCAATTCCAAGGGTCTTGCCAATTATTGTACATCGTCTTACAAGCACAGTGATATCCATAAAGGTGGCCATTTAGTCAGTTGGCTCTTTGGCTTATCTTATCATCGACCAAGTCAGGTACAATTAATTCAAATGTTACGATTCAACTACAACATATTATTACAAGCATATAATACCAGATTCGATAGAGCCTGAGAATCAAAGAATGGATAATGTTATTAAAATTTGTCCAAGGATATATCAGATAACTGGATATTGCTGCAGTAGCCTTCCTAGGATTCTAATTAGAAGTTTATTCGTCTTCCTAAACAGATATACATTTTATTTTAGGTTGGAATGTAAAGCAGCATTTTTAATTTTCATCCATGTGTGGTGACCTCACACGTCACACGGTGACGTCACGCTGACCTGAATCACGCTATCGAAGTTTTTTTATCGCTTTTAGTACGAGCACAATGCTCCGACTACATTAATCGGGGCTCGAGCGCCAGGAAACACCATCTCGCCTTTTTTATGGAAATAGCCGACAAACAAGCTGACGATCCATCTGATGGTAAGTGGCTATCGTCGGCCATGGACATCAGCAACAACAAAGGCATCACTGATGCGTTGCCGGTCAAGACAGAGTGAAGAAAAATAAAGAAAGAACTGACTCTCAAGCCCACAGTCAGAACACGACGAGTCTTTTGGCTGCTGACTCATGCTCGAGGGTGGTAGCTATCCAGACGAACCCCACGGAGAAATAATAATAGTAATCCCTTTGCTAAACATCCATTCTTGTGGCAATACTCGTAGTGTTCCCTGGGAACCAGGTTGATGGTACAGATGCATGGTGGTAGGGTTTATATTAAACTGACCAGCTACCCTCCATTCTAGAATCAACTGTGACGTGTTTTTTATGTGCTTGGTAACGGATTCAGACAACCAGGAATAATTTGGGTGAGCATTTTCTTTACGTCCAGCTACGCATCAGCGATGCCTTTGGTTTTACCAATGTCCATGGGCGATGGTGGCGATTTACTGTCAGACGGCTGTTCGTTACTTGGCATAAAAAAACTTAGTCAATCATCACTATAATCACTTTGTTTTTATGTGGCGTGAATCTTCGGTCACGCACGGGTCAAGGTTCACATCATGGACACATCTCTAATTTTCAACATAGCATAATTATAGCATAGTAGATTTTATTTATCACAAACGTCGTGAGGAAACCTGCACGTCCAAGAGTTCTTCACAATACTCTAAAATGTGTGAAGCGTCACTTGCCTGGTGTGATGGTAGGGTTTCTGGGAACCCTGAAAAACTGAAATATCTGGACAGAACTTCAAAAAGTCGGGATTAGTCGGGACAATTTTTTTTTTTTTTGGAAATAGCCGGAAAACGAGCTGACGACAAAAAAATGGCCAGAGCGAGTGCGGCGGGTGGTGGCAAACACGTTCTGTTGAATCGAGTGAATTGTCGCGACTCTGGACATCATGTGAAATGTTGACTATCTGGCAACCCTATGTGGTGTACTAGCTATGGCCTATGCCTGTATCCCTCACATTGTAAGACTCGACAGCATTAGTATAGTAATGAGCTGAAATTACTATTTATTGTAATCAAAATTCTTTGTACCCAACGTATTATTACAGAGCCATAAATGTGCATTTTGAAAATAATCTCAACAGAATTGCAAATGTATGCAGATTCGTATTTAGATGCTAATAAACCGTGTTAGTTGGCCATATAACAGCTTAAATTAGAATTTTATTGTGTACGTACATTTGTCGGTACTATTACAATAACAAATTTCACTTCAATGACGTAAGGAATTTACTTCATAGGTTATTGCGTCATGTTTGCCAAAGAATAGCTTGTATTAGCTCCCTGCCGTTTTCCAGGATAGTATGCTAAGTCTTATTCCAGATAATTTTTATCTGTATCCTACATTTCATGAAATTCATGTATCTATCTATCTATTATATAAAATTCTCGTGTCACGGTGTTAGAAGTTGAACTCCTCCGAAATGGCTCGACCGATTGTCGTGAATCTTAGCGTGCATATCGGCTAGGGTGGAGAATCGGACTACATCTATTTTTCATCCCCCTAAATGTTAAGGGTGGTCGGTCCACCCCTAAATTTATTTTTTTATTTTTTGGACAAAATTTTTTGTTCTTAATTTTTTTATGATACAGCCACGGACGTAAAAAAAAGACGGACGTAATGCCAAGAACAAATTCAGTGAAGCACCCATAGGAATACCAACTCTGTATTCGTACAAGTACACACACCCACACATTGACACGGCTACGACATTGACACCATCGCGAATCAAAAATTACAAAATTACGCACACATGGTAAGCGAGCTGTCAGCTGTCAGCTTCACTCTCGATTAGACAAGGTTACGTCCGTTCTTTTTTTATGTCCTTGGATACAGCATACAAAAATAATAATATTATAAAAAAATTGACAGAACGAAGTCTGTTGGGGCACCTAGTATATTTATATATGTTACAAAAAATGTTTGTACTGATGTCCTTTACAGACTTTGAAACGATCCAAATGATATGCCACAAAATGAAGAGCAATAATGCGAAGATGGTTTGAGACCACTAAATGCATTAAGCACATTTTCGATTTTCTATTTTTTCGTCCCGGATTCGATTCCCGGCCGGGGCAGATATATTTTATGTGACAGATAAATATTTGTGCTCAGATTTGTGACAGATAGCTATTTGTGTTATTATGGATGTGTAATAACCTCTAAGGTTATAACTTATATGTGTCGTCCATGCATAGATTACCCCCAATAGATACCGCATAAGTGAAATTTTCTTAGAGTTTGAACTCACAAAATTTGGCGGAAGGCGCGGGTTGCGGGGGACAAAACAATGCGCTGTGATTGGCTATTTCCAATTCATACTTGGACTTGACGGGTCAGCATTGGTTGACACTATTGTCGTCGACTTGCAAATGCACGTATGTGTTGGCGCGCGTCAGTTGCCTTGTATGCGGTATCTATTGGAGGTAATCTATGCGTCCATGCCACCCGCGACACAGGTAGAAACCTACTGCGGGGGTATGAGTGTGTAAACGTTTTTTTTTTTTAATTCAATAAATATTTTAGAAGAAATCCACGATCCCGACAGTCCCGACAGACAGACATTTAAAAAGAATACAATAGACATGAACTACCTGATTATTTTATCTAGTTATTTAATTTAATTAAAGCAAAAATGAAGCGGGCAATCCTTACGATTAATTATATATGCGAAGCAAGTGGCTCGCTTGTTTACTAATAATAAGTAACAAATAAAATTTTGAACGTTATGTAAAAAATAATTAATAAATGTTTAATTATCTTATCTCCTTCCGACTAATTTTGGGCAATACTTTTTACGTTTACAATGTCCCTATACATATTACCAAATGTTTATATATCCCTACTTGAAACATTGAGTAACTATCAGAACGGTTTTGTAACATCAAGTTTTAATCAAATATTTACCTATGTTATTCACCTATTCGAGCGAATCCATTGAAAATTGAAGCCGATCGGCGCCAATTCATTGGGACATACATTGTGTTCGCGGTATCGGTTTTATATGCTAGTGCTACTTTAATGGGATAGACCCCACAAGGCACCTAACAGAACTGCTACCAGAATAAAGCGATTTTACAGGTCAAATCAAGTCATGAAACTTTCATTGTAAAAGGGTATCACATCTCACAAAAAACCAACCCCAATACACGGACATAAAAAAGAACAGACGTAACCTTGTCTAATCGGGAGTGAAGCTGACAGCTGACAGCTCGCTTACCATGTGTGCGTAATTTTGTAATTTTTGATTGGCGATAGTGTCAATGTCGTAGCCGTATGGTGTCAATGTGTGGGTGTGTGTACTTGTACGAATACAGAGTTGGTATTCCTATGGGTGCTTCACTGAATTTGTTCTTGGCATTATGTCCGTCTTTTTTTTAGGTCCGTGCCCCAATACTACAAGCTCTTTTACTAAGCACTGTCTCTTGACGAATGCGGATTGCTGAAGGGGTTAGTGGCCAATTCAAGTGTCCGGATTCCGCAGTTTTCATTCCACCCGAAAGCCTCCGTTCTTACGGTAACTGCCGGGTCCGACGCTTTTACACGTGGTTTTAAGTGCCGTTTGAAGCATGGAAGCGCTTAAGATATTTTTGCCACTAGCGGGCACCCATCTAACAACCGACTGTCCGCTGTTGCTTAACTTTGTCGATCACTTAAGTCCGGTTTACACGTAATAAGTAGTTAAGTAGATAACTAAATTTTAACTACATCTATACAAATAAATAAAATCGGAGTGTCTGTTTGTAATATTAAAATAACCACTTTTTACTAAGGCATTTGGATGTATACACGGTACATATACCAAAACAACATTTTTTATAATTTTTTACTGTCTGTCTGTCTGTCTGTTTGTTCCGGCTAATCTCTGTAATGGCTGGACCGATTGTGATGGAACTTTTACTGGCAGATAGCTGATGTAACAAGAAGTAACTTAGGCTACTTTTAGTTTAGAAAGAAATAGTTTGTTAGGCGATACGAAGTTCGACGTGTCAGCTAGTTTAACGTAAATTAATATGTGTAAACAGACAATTTAGCAACTTTTTCGATAAAATTTTGTTACCTACTTAACTACTTAATACGTGTAAACCGAACATTAGGTTCGACACAACCCAAGCTATGAGCGCTTCAAGCTCTACTAACTCAATTTAGGTTCCCCAAAACTAAAAGAAAATTAAATTATACCAATATTTTTAAGGCAGTTGCCAACCCAAAAACACAAACAAAAATTTCTCAGGTCTACAACCATATGACATAAGGGTTGCTCATTTAAAATTATAATTTGTAAATTTGAATACAAAGCTTGTAACAAGATTCTGCTTTCCTCGATACTGCACCGTCAGTTGGAGAAAGTATCAAGGCGAGGTTTACACAGTGTAGCTTCAATTATATAATTATACACATCGATTATATTTTGAATGGAATGCGAGAAATCGATTTCGTAGTACATAACCCTGGTTGGAATGATTAGGATTCTTCTGCATAAATAAATGTTCTTCTTTATTACTTGGCAATAATAACGCCCACAGCTCTGTTCCAACGTTTTTTAAGTATAAGGATAGCGAACGAGCTTGCAGTACTTCCATCACATCACGCCCATGGACATCTGTGACAAACCTTTCTTTTTTTGGAGTTTAACTCCTTTAGAATCGATTTTCATATTTAAGCTCGCAGTATGAAATTTTATGAGGAGTAAAACCAAACTTTCTCTTTTACGTGCTGCGTTATGTTTGTATTCGTAACACAGATTATAGATGGCGTTGGATTGCTGATCAGTAACAACGCCATCTAATTATTATAATAATCATGTGAAATATAATTTATTTATCTATTTATTTACTTAATAGTTTATGCACACCATACATAGATTACCCCCAATAGATTCCGCATTAGTGAATATTTCTTAGACTTCAAAGTCACAATTTGGCGGAAGGTGCGGTTTGCGGGGTACGAAGCAGATGCGCTGTGATTGGATATTTAAAATTCAAACTTGGAATTTATCGAGCTCAACACTGTCCATAGTGACTGAGTATGTATGATCGATAAATCGTACGATCAATGTTTGTGATTATCATTATTTACTTTCATCACATTTATAATGAATAACAATACAATATAAATATCGATACTTTTAATAATATAATATTAACAGTGTTTATATTATACAATGTCCGATTAGATAAATCAAATATACAATGCTATTCGCGGCTAATTAAATTAAAATAATAACATAACTGTTCGTAGTAGGACTGCTTCTTAGCTTCATGAACTTAAAAACTATATTTTTGGGTTTTTAAGACATCATTTTTAGGAATTATTTTTATTACAAACTAGTTGACCCGACAGATGCTGTCATCTCTAAATTTCATTAGGTTTGTTACTTTTCCTTTCGTGTGTATATCATTTTCATCACACTGATGTTTTTTCTGCTACGGTTTCAAAATTTCGATGTTTGTCATTTCATATTATTATTATTTTATTGTTTGGCTAATCCCTTAACTTCCAAATGAAGTAAAACAAACCATAATTTACTATAGTAATTCCTAATCACAATTTATTACTTTTGTTATAACAGCATTCCAATATCTCTAACTGTTAACTGGACCCTTATTAATGTACCACATGAAGAACTTCAGACCTCTAGTTTTATTACATTTTTATTTTACTTTAAATTCTCATTACAGTGAATAACTTTTGCTTAGTAGGCAAAATGGTATAAAAAAAGGAAAGAAAAGAAAAATAATTATAATTATAAAAATATGTAGGTATAACATATCGAGTTAAGTATATATAATATGTACCTATCTACCTACCTGATATTCGCGCAAATAATAATAAATAATAATATAATCAATATTTAGCTGATTTTCCACATAATTTCTCCATAACTATAGGAAAGCACACGAATTTGAAAGTTTCCATACAATAACATTGTTACTTTTTATACTTAGACAAAGTAAATGTATTCTATTCTTTTCTATTCTATTCTCGATAAGAAGTATAAGACCCATAACAAAACTGGCAAGTATAACTATGATACAACTGAATCCATCAACTGTCATCTGAAAAGTGTGTTGAACAAACGACACTGTATTTGGTAGGAAACCATCCCTGTCCACGGTGTATTAATTCTTTCCATTTTTCCTTCCTCTCGGGGCATCTAGGAAATCTATAAAACCATTACCACAATGTTTTTTCATATAATAAATAATGTTATCCTTGACTACAGCAACCTTTGTCCCACTTGTAACCTGTTAAAAATTATCGATTTCATAGCAATATCCTCAAAATGAATATCGATACGTCTTTAAAATGAAAAGTTCACTTCCCTAGTATTGTCTTTAGTCAGAAACAAGATAACTATTTTGAATTAGGAATGAATTTTTTACAAAATGTCACTCTCAAAAACCAGCTTAAGTTGAACTCTGCTTCATTATAAGAAAATTTGTAAAATAAATATGAATTAATAACTTATTAAATGATATGGCATCTTTTGGGTAACTGTTTTTTCGAACTGATTTTCCATACCATATAACACTACAATAAGCCATGGTTTCATCAGCAAATTCTTTTTTGAAATTAATTAAATTCTGAAAGATCCGCGTGTGTATGGGTCGAAGCCTCGAAGGTCTTGGTCGATACTAATGTCGTGAATGCTAGCATAGCTTTATATGCATAGCAAAAGCACTTCTATGTTGCCGCGCGTCAGTTGCCTTGTATGCGGTATCTTTTGGGGTTAATCTATGGCACCATACAATTATACACAAAAAAACTAATAATAAAATAATAATTCTGATTATGATTATAATAATTATGTGAAATATAATTCTGATATAATTCTGATTATGTGAAACATCATCATCATCCGTTGTTATTGATTTGACGATTGCAAACTAGATGGCGTTAAACGCCAGTCGTGTGTCGGAGCTGACACACAATTTTTTTACATTGCCCACAAACGAGCTGATGAATCTGATGATCCACCTGATTGTAAGTGGCTATCGTCGCCCACGAACACTAGCGACACCAAAGGCATCACTGATGCGTTGCCGGCCAAGAAAGAGAGAAGAAAAAGAAAGAAAGGACTGGCTCTCAAGCCCCCAGCCGGAACACGACGAGTCATTTGCCGGCTGACCGAAGCAAGACAGTGGTAGCTATACAACCTGACCCCACGGAGAAATACTAATAATAGTAATAGTATTAATTAACTATTAAAATCAATATTACCAATACCAGCTTAATCCCTCCGAGGGGCCCTGCCAGCGGGCCGGATTTAGTCGGTTCTTATAGCCTCTACCCGGGATGAGATTGAGGTTAACACCTATTATAAGCTGCCCCAAAACTTTTAAAATACGATTATGAAAAAACCGATAAAAAATCCTGTCTACTTTTCCTTTTCATCAATACACTAAAATAATCAAATTCAAACCTGCCGTAGGTCATTAATCTTTACTCATCTCGATAAGCTCTCAAACGGCCATTCTAAACAACTTCCTACCATAGAATAGGCATGTTAATTACCAGCATTAAAAATAATGCAATTATAGAATTATCAAACAAATCTCCGCGCGATCAGGTAGGTACGTTTGTGATTTGCGAACGACTAGTTTGTATGCATATGCACTTAAGTTCGCTATTAAATCATAATTGTACATAGTGAACGACCCCAAAAACGGCTGTATAACAATTTTGTACTATCAAATTATACATTAAATCTCATTTTACATCTCATTACAGTGCTGATGTTTGAAGCGTTCCGTGCGGAAATTTCAACTATGTGGTACTATAAAACAACAAACACATTCATAAAATCAGACAGACGGACGGACAATAAATTTAATTAATTTGTGTAATGATATTAATGATTTTTTTTACATATAATTATTGCAATATTAATTTAATACATTAATTTCCTTAATAATAAATTATTATGTCAATATACATGACTTTTAGACAATGTTATTTGTGCTTGTAATTTATTTATTTATTTATTCTAATATTTTTTTATGTATTAGTGTGTACTTTGTTGGTGCAATAAATAAAAAAATAAACATAGTCCTTTCCTTACAATACAAGTTATAATTTGCAAGGATGGATGGGCCCTTCGAAACATTTTACACAAAATATATAATTATATATATTCTCCATACAAGTAAGATCCACAGTTGAATAATTATGCAGATACTGAACATTGGTCCAACTGGTGTTGTCCAACAAGTGTTAACTTTAATATAAGTCAATGGCTAAAAACAAAAGTTTACCTAATTTTATTAATTTATTATTAGTGTCAGACAAAAGGGACCTGACACCCATTGAAAACATAATCTGCATTTCACACGCAGTTACAGAGAACATTTCACGGTACCTAAATAGTTTGAAAATAATTTTTCAACATTTTCTGTTAAAGCTGTTTTTGTTAACAACAACAACAACAATAACAAAGTAAAAAGTCTATAAGTCAAAGTCAAAGGCAAAAACTCTAAACTCTAAAGTCTCTAAAGTCTAAAAGTTAAAGCGGGAAAATAAAACAAATAAATAAAAAACGTGACTAGCACTTAATTTTCCAGTTCCTCTGTTAAAAATATGAAATGAGATAAAGCTTTTTAAAATGAATTTTAAGTTTTTACTGCAACAATAATTTGTTAACATTTTTTTTATTTACCATTTTTTTTTCAGAGTAGAAACTCCAAACTTATTGTAGAACCTAATTCAGAAATGTGAAACATTGTGATAAAAGTGTCCAAAAATACTTTTAACGTAAGAAATATCTTTTCCGATGAAACAACTTTTGTAACTTGTAGTATTTGTATACCAACATTACCAACAATTGAATATAACATTGTTTATGCAACCGTAATGTTCGGATTAGACGTATTAAGTAGTTAACTAGATAACTTTTTAAGTGAATATTTCTTAGTGCGCGTCCACACGTAATAATTTAGTAAAGCTCTTTAGTTCATACAATTCTACTTAATTAGGTACTTAAGCATTTTACTAAATTTTAACTAAATTTTAACTAAAAAGTGCCTGTTCAAACGTATTAAGCCCCGCCCACCTACTTAACAGAAAATAGAAAGATTTCTAAATTACTTGTATACTTGATTACTAAATTTTAACTACTAAATTGTCCGTTTACACGTATTAATTTACTTAAAATTTAGTTAAAATTTTGTTAACTACTATACCTACTAATTAATACGTGTAAACCCGTGGTGTAAACCGAACATTACGTGAAATACTTTTCCAGATGTCATGCAGTTCCTTAGGCAAATGTTTAAATGGCAATTTCCATGTGACAGCACTTCTGTGCCTCGGAGGACACGTAAAGCCGCTGGTCCCGGTTGTTATCATAAGATAACAGTCATTGAGCCATGTCGGAGACCCTCTGCCGGCATGACTACTTCCGACTCTTGGTTGGCCACTTACCTCTGCGCCAATTCGGACGAAAGCAGCTTGGGTGAGGTCTGCTCGAGAGGAGACTTCTTCACTTACCATCAGGTGAGATTGTGATCAAGCATTAACTTATTGTAAGCAAAAAACCGAGCAAATGCGTGTCAGGTCACGCGCAATGTAGCGTTCCGAAGGAGTAATTTTATCGACTATTACTCATTAACTACTTATGCTAACGTAGCCGTGATAGTTTTCCTTGTAAATTCTTCATATAACCTATTTTAGGATTTTTTTTTACTTGCCAACTTCAACCGTTTAGCCAGCAGGGGGGAGGACCAGACTCTAACCGAAATTAGTAGTCAAATATACGGCAAATGAACCCCTAATTCCAAAAACAGTCTTAAAAGACCCATAATATTTTAGGAAGACCTTTTAAATGTATATATATCTATGCCAAATTACAGCTTTCTAGCATTAAGGGTCTCAGCGCTTTGCTTAAGACAGACAAACGGACGGACAGACAGACGGACATGAGGAAACTATAAGAGTTGCGATTTTTCTTCGGAACCCTAAAAAAAGAGACCCGAAACCTACTATAATATGATAATATAATCCTTGCCACCAAGCGGGCCATGTGTAGAGATAGAAATGATAGAATTTTACTTCTTTGGTTTAATTAGCATAGATAGATAATCTTCAGAACCCATGTACATAATCTGTACAGAATATGTAGCCATTATGTCGTAAAAGCATAAACTACAAAATTTGAATATGTAACAAACTGTGTTACATAATAGGCTATAACAGTTTCCGAGTACACTGAACATCCGACTTATTAACATCTCTTTCCTATTACAATTTGTATTTCGTTGCCGGCGTTTTACTTTTTTCAGTGTGTTACATGGCTAATGGCTTGGACGACAGCATTTTGAGTATGCCGATGTGAGGCCTAATTCGTGTTTTTATGTAAATAACCGACTGAATTGTTCTGATCTACCTACTTACTTGACGGTAAGCGGCCATCGTCGCAGGTGGATATACCAATACAATGTGCAACACAATGCATTTCCAGCAATGAAAAAAAGAGAAAAAAAAAAAAAGAGTTCAGACGTTCTGCTTTTAGCGGTCAAATGTCCTTCGCGGGACAAAACCGCTTTTCGGAAATTGTTCGTTTGTATTTTCGTGGTAAACCTCACTGTAAACGATACAACAAAGAACCATCTCAAAGTTTGGTGGATTATGTACAAAAAATCATATTTTTAAAAAGGTTAAAATAATTTAACATAGGCAATCTTAAATTAAAAATTTAAAAAATCCCGACAATTTTACTTACACTAAACATAGTTGAGAATACTCTCGATTAAGTCACCTTTCAGACAAAAAAAAAACTAGATCAAAAACGGTTCATCCGTTTTGGAGCTACGATGACACAGACAGACATACAAATACACATACACACAGTTAAACAGACACGTCAAACATATAAAACCCCTCTTTTTTCGTCAGGGGTTAAAAATAATAAAAAACAGACCTTTGTAAAAGATTTCAACAGTTTAATAAAACTAAGTATAAAAGCTTGTTTTAATATAATATATAGTGTTTTAATATATTTGTTTTTATATTTTTTACATTTTAAAATAGTTGAATATAATTATTCTAAAGCACAAAACTTGGACAGAAGGCTAAAATCGGATAAAGTTTCAACTAAAAAAATTCAACTTTGCCCATTGAGTTATAAGTATACATAGAGAAGACATCTCAAACAAAATGTGTGTCCCCGCCGGGAGGTTCTATTTTCAAAATTGAGCTCCTGTTCTCCTTTCAAAGTCGAACGAATCCATTGGACATTGAAGCCGCGCGGCGCCAATTCATTGGAACATACATTGTGTTCGCGATGTCTGTTCTATACGCTAGTAATAATACTTCAATGACTTTGCCTATGAGATAATGTAATCAGTATTCTTGAAAAGGCTTTGCAGGTGACAACCGACAAGACTTAGTCCAGTTATGCATGCTAATCTTTTAAACTTAGCTAAGAAACCAAAACATACAAAGCAGTTTAGTAATAACTCCTAGACTTAAATTATTTACATTAAAAATTCACGTATAAATCGTTTGGAAATAAAACAAAGTTTTTATGCCATTAAGTTCTTTGGTCTATTTCATTACGAAAAAAAAAATAGTTCTTGTCATTGAAGTATTATTACTAGCATATAGAACCGACACCGCAAACGCAATGTATGTCCCAATGAATTGGTGCCGATCGCCTTCAATTTTCAATGGATTCGTTCAATTTTGAAAGGAGAACGGGGGCTCAATTTTGAAAATAGAACCTCCCGGCGGGACACACATTTTGTTCGAGATGTCTGTTCTAGTTCTTGTCGCATTTTATCAATATTCATAATTGAATTATTTCTCGTAAGCTAGACTACGTTTGGTGAAGAAATTAACCTTCCTCTCGAATTACCTGAGGGTCACCACAGTCAACTTAACCAGAGTAAACCTAACTCACCTAATTTCACAAAACTAATTTCACTACAAAAGTGATAATTAGCTAAACTAAGAAAGGTTTAACTTTTTAACCCGGACTTCCGTTAGATTTGTTAATTTAATTCAGTATTACTTCGACAAAGTAGGTCGTATGCAAACATTGTATAAGACACAAGAACTTTGAACGTATCCTAATAGATACTAATCTGTCTTAGAAGATGTGCACACATGTTACGTAAGAGCCCCGCGAAATGCATGTCCCCTGTCACATCAAATGAACATGCTGTTGCAAAATGTATTTTCAATACGCATGTTACACGTTCGCTGAAAGTAGGGCGTTGATTCGAAAAGCATGTTGGTAACAATAAAATATATGCCCTGAAGCTAGGGGTGTATGTGTAATGAAATGGTAACATGTCATTGCATCGGTTATTTAGTAGTCAGTGGATTAGATACATGTTACTGGGTGTTACCACATGTTATCAAACAAGTAATGTAATGAAACTTATTGAAATGAAATTAAGTCACATGAAGCTTCGAAAACCTATCAGATTTTGTCTTTAGACACCAGTCTTTATGTTTTAGTGCGGTACCTCACCGGGACGCCAAGGCGACGTCGCCGGCCACGTATCCAGTTTATATTGAATTGTGGCTGTTGGCTACGTTGCCACACCGTCGCCAGGTGAGGTAGTCGCCATACATTTCAATATAAAATGTTTGGATACGTGGCCAGCGACGTCGCCTTGGCGTCCCGGTGAGGTACCGCACTTAATATTTTCTAACTGCGACATTCACATGTAGTATTTACGAACAGACAAAAGGAGAGTATATGTACTTCTAGGTATGTGCATTATGTTATAAATTTCAGCTAATGTACGGAACCCAAATATTTAATAAAATGTAGAAAGCGAGATAACGTTATGAAAAATTGGACAAGTGAAAGCTAGCATATGCATATGAAGGGTTCCGTACCGCCATCGCACAATATTTAATGTATAAAACAGACATAGGGCACCTCCTTACTTATTATCCTAAAAACGCAGGTAACGCCATTGAATGGATTCGTTCGATTTTGAAAGGAGAACAGGGGCTCAATTTTGAAAATAAACCTCCCGGCGGGACACAAATTTTATTCGAGATGTCTGTTCTATGACATTATACTTCAATGGGGAAAGCCGCTTGCAGAGTTGCGCTAGTATTTTATATTTGACATGACCGTACCCTTTGAAGCACGAATACACTCAACTAAAACACTTAATTATGCATTCAACGTCCGAACGAAAAAAGGAAATGAGTAACCAAGCGTCCCATTAAAAGTTATGGCCTGATTTGTATAATACCTAACAGCTACCGTGACGTCATGTCACTGGCTTCATCTCATCATCAGAAAAAAGACCCTCGGAAAAGAATAAGTAGAACTATCAGGATGGAATAAATTTAAATTTTAAAAGCCCCCCGACAGCTTTATTTACACTATAGCACATAATATATACACACACACGCACACGCATACACAAATATACACTATACACATAGCTATAAAAAATGTGTGCTGGGACACATAGTAGAAGTGAAACTTCAACGAACAAAAAATATTTCAAAATAATATTTTTCAAAAAAAATTATTTCAAAAAATAATATATTTCTCCTTTCTCTCCCTCCGCCGCTGCCGCCTCTCACCACGAGATAATATTATATCGTCTACCCCCTACACGCAGCCGCACGAAACTGTCTGTATTCCGTGCGCAGCCGTAACGCTTTATCGTGACGGAAATAATCCTAATATCCCGTCTTTAAAGAAGTTTCACTTGAAAAAATTGTCACAGTATCTCACTGCACTCGTCATAAAGTGCGAGTAGAGCGAAGCATATTGCGCATAGTGCAGCGAGATACTGAGACTATTATGTCACCTTTCAAACAAAAAAACTAGACCAAAATCGGTTCATCTGTTTGGGAGATACGATGCCATAGAGCATAGAGAGACGGATAGATCCACAAATACATAGACAAGTCAAACTTAGAACACGCCTCTTAGTCCAGTGCCGATAGCTCTAAAAACGGTAAAAAGTGGAAGAAAATTATAGTAGAATGAAACCTATTGCAAAAGGAAGAGAATATAACGACAATTATAGAAAAAATTAATTACGGGCGATCTGAGGTCGGTAAGTGGGGAGAGGGGGGGTTTAAGGATAAAAATCTCGATTTCCGGAAAAACTACAAGTCCTATTGAAAAAAGTTAAATGGCAAAGTTGTAGTAATTACAGTATATTAAGGACATACAAAGGTAAGTTTTCACTAAATTTCGTGAAAAAAAAATTGTAAAAGATAAAAATAAAAAACCAAAAACATGTTTTTTTAAAAATTTTCACATAAATTTTGAGGTTATGTAAAAAAGTGTAAATACAAAAGTTGTAGATCTTTTTATTACCTACAACTTTGCCATTTAACTTTTTTCAATAGGACTTGTAGTTTTTCCGGAAATCGAGATAAACCGTTTTTTACCCTTAAACCCCCTCTCCCCCCACTTCCCGACCTCAGATCGCCCGTAACTTAGTTTTTCCTATAATTTCCGTTATATTCTCTTCCTTTTGCAATGGGTTTCATCCTACTATAATTTTTTTTCGTTTCAAAAATTATCGGCACTGGTCTATCTGTTTACGTCAGGGGTTAAAAAAGGCTTTGAAATTATGAAAGAGTTTATCCCCTAACTATCTTATTGACATTAAGTTAGTAGGTATAAGTCTACTTTGCAACAATCCGCGGTTAACATAATAATATGATGGTATATACTTTAAGTCATGCGTGGCACCTCCCTCCCTCCCACAACGGAAACATGCACTACAATAATTAAAAATATATACTAACATAGGTACATACCAGCACCAACACGTTTTTCGCCCGAAACGGAGCATCATCAGGTTAAGTTGACTCTACGATGGTTGGACACTAACACTTGCTGCAAAGTAGATTATTACTAACTTAATAACAATGGAATTCCGCAAACTAACGAATGGTACTATTAACTTTATCCTGTTGAGTTGAACGGTAGAACTCATATTACCGAATTGCATTAGATTTGTGTTATTAGTTCATTCAACGATTTCAGAATTGGTTGGACAAGCCATTACAGTTACACTTAAAAATGTCGGAAGTAATTTCATCTGTGGACATAGTCACGACAACGGCCGGGGTACAGAATTACCCCTTGTTACCAGTAACCAGTTACTGGTGAATAGCTAACGATGTTATCGTTGAATTGATAATGTTTTTATTGGTCGCGGCTAAAGGCTTGTTTCGCGTACACATTGAAAAATGAACCCATAAAAAAGGGTACCTGTGCTTTTGTACGCGCGTGAGAAGTTATATTTCTTTGACATAATTAAATAAATATTTAATTTAATAACGTGTATCTGTTTTAATTATCTTTCAAAAACTATTTTTGTACAAAATAAAACAGTGGTAACTAACGCCATCTCTTAACATAATATGATGAGTACATTGAGCAGCTAGCGCCATCTATCCAGCAGTTAACGCAACAGTGCAGCGCAAACGTTTAACGCAACCTTGTTGGAAGTCGCATAAGAAGTATAACTTCATTAATAAATATTTTAAAGGAAGTGTTTAGGTATTAAGTAGGTACCTATATTTTAGTTTTTTGCTAGACAATAACGTAATAATAAGTAGTTTTAGCTACATTTGTCTGTCTGCGCGTGTACAGCGATGTTCAATGTCTTCAATACTTTAGGTGTATGTATATTTTTTCCTGTGTAATACTCATAGTAGGTAGTCGTAGCATGGGAATTTTGAAAACCAATTTTATGTAATACAATAAGTAGCCAAGTAAATATTTTTTCATATTTCCGTACCAAAAATAATAAACTCGGGGAAATATGAATCGCCTGCCAAAAGTGAATAGCAATACGTTCAGATGTGAAACAAAACAACTTTATTTTTTACAGATAACCTATAAAAGAAAATCTGTTGATAAAACAAGAGATAAAGCATAATTGCATTCACAAATTATAATTGTTACCTACTATTAAGTAACCCGCAATATATTTAAAAAACTCAAGTTTTATTATTTCCGTGCCTTGGATACCCGTCCTAAGGAGGTCCGGGATTGTCAAAAGATCCGATGATTCGATTGTAATCTTCAGCTTTCACCTCAGTGAGGCTGTACCGTCAGCAATTTTTTGTATACCTATTTATGTAACTTTATCTAACCCATGATCTAACCTAACCAAGTAGGTTTTTTATATTTTACATAGGTAGGTAGTTAGGTACGTAAATAAGCATTGTTATTGGTATAACAAAAGCCAATAGTTCTGTATGTTACCTAAATGAAATTATTGAAATTTAATCTAATATATAAAATTCTCGTTTCACGGTGTTAGAAGTTGAACTCCTCCGAAACGGCTCGACCGATTTTCGTGAATCTTTGCGTGCATATCGGCTAGGGTGGAGAATCGAACAACATCTATTTTTCGTCCCCCTACATATTAAGGGTGGTCCACCCCTAAATTTTTGGCAGAACAACGTTTGCCCGGTCAGCTAATTTCTTATATAATTTTTCGGGTGAAATTATGGAACTATTTTTAAAAATAGGTAAAATAAATTATTCCTGAGCATAAAAAAATACCTACTCGTGAAAGGTATCTTATCTTACATTTTTTATATATATATGTATAAATAGGGTAAAAAATTGAATACAATAACGTAACTAAAGCGATTTTTAGTAAGCCAATAAACGCTATTCGTATGGCCCAATGGCACATTATTCAAGAAAGTAGCAAGTAGTGAACTTTGATCGGAGATATGCTATCCATACTCCATACTTATGGCAATCCCTACTAGAGATTACATCCCTGTTCGCGGAATGTTTGAAAATATAAACTTATTTTCCATATTCTTTACCTGTTAATCCATAAATGGTCCAATAAAATTCACGGGTCTTTCTCCTTAAAGTCTGGAAGTAGTTAACTATGTAAATTTTAACTAAATTATATGTGAATAATTTTTAGTGTGCGTCCACACGTAATAATTTAGTAAAACTCTTTAGTTCATACAATTCTACTTAATTACTTAAGCATTTTACTAAATTACTTAATTACTTTAGCATTTTTGATTTTACTCAATTTTAACTAAAAAGTGCCTGTCCAAACGTGTTAGGTATGTGATAAGTCCCGCCCACCTACTTAACAGAAAATAAAAAAATATCTAAATTACTTGTCAACTTGATTAGTAAACTACTAAATTGTCCGTTTACACGTATTCATTTACTTAAAATTTAGTTAACTATTTAACTACAGTACGGCCGCTGTATCTTGGCGCGTCTGAACATAGGCTTTGCGAACTTTAGCGCATGTAAGACAGAGATGGCAACACGAACATGCTAACGTATGACTGAGACACAATACACCGCGTATCGAGTATTGGCGAATTATGTTACTGCGCAGCCTTCTGCGCGAAGTTCAGACGCGCCAAGATACAGCGGCCGAAGTATACTTAATGTGTACCTAAACCGAACATAACTGAGGAGGCCTAAAACGGATAGAGCGGCTAGAGCGCCTAGAGCACTCTACGGTGAAGCTGCAGTGCGATTTGTGGAGAACATTCTTTACTTAATTACAAGTAGTATGCTATTACGTACAAAATAATTTATTTTAAGGCCTAATATTATTATGTACGTCTATTGCAGGAAGTCAAAACTTTTATATACTTTTGTCGTTTACGTTAAGATAAGTTTACCGAACTGAAGGCAGTTAATACACATAAAAATGTACCTACAAATAAAAATGTGAAAAAAAAACACGCAAGATTTCAGTACCTATACAGGGTGTCCCGTAAGTAGTGGGTCAACGTTAGGGGATAGATAGCTTGAAGGTTGACCTAAAAAATTCGGCTCCTTTAACCTACTTTTTTCTGTTGGGTCCACAAATGAGCAGCTCAAAAAATACCCTAATGGTGTAGCCATACGAGCGTATTTTTTGAGCTGTGCGTCGCGTAAAATAGCGTAAATCGTAAAATCGCGTAAAATACAAATTTCAAAGAATTGAATTAGATCTTTTGTATGAAACCAGCTCATTTCACGTGACTCACAGCACCAAAAATACGCTCGTTTGGCCTCACCCTAAGTTTCGGTTTCGGTTTCGGTTTCGGCCGAAACTGGACCTAAGGCCGAAGGTTCGGTTTCGGTTTCGGTTTCGGCTGAAAAACCAGTTTCGGTCGGACTCTAATTATTACTAACTTAATAACAATGGAATTCCGCAAACTAACGAATGGTACTATTAACTTTATCCTGTTGAGTTGAACGGTAGAACTCATATTACCGAATTGCATTAGATTTGTGTTATTAGTTCATTCAACGATTTCAGAATTGGTTGGACAAGCCATTACAGTTACACTTAAAAATGTCGGAAGTAATTTCATCTGTGGACATAGTCACGACAACGGCCGGGGTACAGAATTACCCCTTGTTACCAGTAACCAGTTACTGGTGAATAGCTAACGATGTTATCGTTGAATTGATAATGTTTTTATTGGTCGCGGCTAAAGGCTTGTTTCGCGTACACATTGAAAAATGAACCCATAAAAAAGGGTACCTGTGCTTTTGTACGCGCGTGAGAAGTTATATTTCTTTGACATAATTAAATAAATATTTAATTTAATAACGTGTATCTGTTTTAATTATCTTTCAAAAACTATTTTTGTACAAAATAAAACAGTGGTAACTAACGCCATCTCTTAACATAATATGATGAGTACATTGAGCAGCTAGCGCCATCTATCCAGCAGTTAACGCAACAGTGCAGCGCAAACGTTTAACGCAACCTTGTTGGAAGTCGCATAAGAAGTATAACTTCATTAATAAATATTTTAAAGGAAGTGTTTAGGTATTAAGTAGGTACCTATATTTTAGTTTTTTGCTAGACAATAACGTAATAATAAGTAGTTTTAGCTACATTTGTCTGTCTGCGCGTGTACAGCGATGTTCAATGTCTTCAATACTTTAGGTGTATGTATATTTTTTCCTGTGTAATACTCATAGTAGGTAGTCGTAGCATGGGAATTTTGAAAACCAGTTTTATGTAGTACAATAAGTAGCCAAGTAAATATTTTTTCATATTTCCGTACCAAAAATAAACTCGGGGAAATATGAATCGCCTGCCAAAAGTGAATAGCAATACGTTCAGATGTGAAACGAAACAACTTTATTTTTTACAGATAACCTATAAAAGAAAATCTGTTGATAAAACAGGAGATAAAGCATAATTGCATTCACAAATTATAATTGTTACCTACTATTAAGTAACCCGCAATATATTTAAAAAACTCAAGTTTTATTATTTCCGTGCCTTGGATACCCGTCCTAAGGAGGTCCGGGATCGTCAAAAGATCCGATGATTCGATTGTAATCTTCAGCTTTCACCTCAGTGAGGCTGTACCGTCAGCAATTTTTTGTATACCTATTTATGTAACTTTATCTAACCCATGATCTAACCTAACCAAGTAGGTTTTTTATATTTTACATAGGTAGGTAGTTAGGTACGTAAATAAGCATTGTTATTGGTATAACAAAAGCCAATAGTTCTGTATGTTACCTAAATGAAATTATTGAAATTTAATCTAATATATAAAATTCTCGTTTCACGGTGTTAGAAGTTGAACTCCTCCGAAACGGCTCGACCGATTTTCGTGAATCTTTGCGTGCATATCGGCTAGGGTGGAGAATCGAACAACATCTATTTTTCGTCCCCCTACATATTAAGGGTGGTCCACCCCTAAATTTTTGGCAGAACAACGTTTGCCCGGTCAGCTAATTTCTTATATAATTTTTCGGGTGAAATTATGGAACTATTTTTAAAAATAGGTAAAATAAATTATTCCTGAGCATAAAAAAATACCTACTCGTGAAAGGTATCTTATCTTACATTTTTTATATATATATGTATAAATAGGGTAAAAAATTGAATACAATAACGTAACTAAAGCGATTTTTAGTAAGCCAATAAACGCTATTCGTATGGCCCAATGGCACATTATTCAAGAAAGTAGCAAGTAGTGAACTTTGAACGGAGATATGCTATCCATACTCCATACTTATGGCAATCCCTACTAGAGATTACATCCCTGTTCGCGGAATGTTTGAAAATATAAACTTATTTTCCATATTCTTTACCTGTTAATCCATAAATGGTCCAATAAAATTCACGGGTCTTTCTCCTTAAAGTCTGGAAGTAGTTAACTATGTAAATTTTAACTAAATTATATGTGAATAATTTTTAGTGTGCGTCCACACGTAATAATTTAGTAAAACTCTTTAGTTCATACAATTCTACTTAATTACTTAAGCATTTTACTAAATTACTTAATTACTTTAGCATTTTTGATTTTACTCAATTTTAACTAAAAAGTGCCTGTCCAAACGTGTTAGGTATGTGATAAGTCCCGCCCACCTACTTAACAGAAAATAAAAAAATATCTAAATTACTTGTCAACTTGATTAGTAAACTACTAAATTGTCCGTTTACACGTATTCATTTACTTAAAATTTAGTTAACTATTTAACTACAGTACGGCCGCTGTATCTTGGCGCGTCTGAACATAGGCTTTGCGAACTTTAGCGCATGTAAGACAGAGATGGCAACACGAACATGCTAACGTATGACTGAGACACAATACACCGCGTATCGAGTATTGGCGAATTATGTTACTGCGCAGCCTTCTGCGCGAAGTTCAGACGCGCCAAGATACAGCGGCCGAAGTATACTTAATGTGTACCTAAACCGAACATAACTGAGGAGGCCTAAAACGGATAGAGCGGCTAGAGCGCCTAGAGCACTCTACGGTGAAGCTGCAGTGCGATTTGTGGAGAACATTCTTTACTTAATTACAAGTAGTATGCTATTACGTACAAAATAATTTATTTTAAGGCCTAATATTATTATGTACGTCTATTGCAGGAAGTCAAAACTTTTATAGAGCGATTCAATAACAAAAAATTGTTTAAAAATATATGTATGATATACATAAATAAAATCTTGTCTTTTATAAGTTAAATAAATAAATGAAGGAAAATAAAAACTGTTTCCGCCCGGGATCGAACCGGGGGCCTTCTGCGTGTTAGGCAGATGTGATAACCGCTACACCACGGAAACCGATGACTAACATATCAAAATGTAGATACCGTTAAAATGTATGGTACATAATATCAATAATAAATAACGCTTTAGTCATAGTTCTATACTAGGATTATATCTTTATCTTTATTTCTCTCTTCACAAAGCAAGCACACCTTAGGACTAAGAATTCCATATTATGTTCTAAGAAAAGTTATCGCTTTGTGAGACTCTGGAGTCCGTACAAGGGTAACCTGTATGACGGATTCCCTGTATATTGATTTTATTACTTAAAAAAAACAGCATTAGAGTCATAATTGTAAACTTTATGTGACCCTAGTGCCAAATGTACTCTTTGGTGGTTGACTTGACTTGACTTTACTAAAACCACTCCTTATTAAAGAATCACCATACTAATTCTGTACTAAGGAGCATAGACTTAAATACTAAGGAGCGATTTAAATAACTGATAGTGACTCTGAGTTGGGGCGTTAGTAAAAGTATTAGTATACTTAACTTTAATTACCCGTAAACTGACTTTGATTGAATTTTGTGATTAGTACAGAATTGATGAAATTCAAGGATTCAAATTCAAATTCAAAGGAGCGATTTAAGTAGCCGTTATGTGACCAGAATTGGGGTGTTATAGTTTAAAGAAAGGAAAATAAATGAAACTATAGCAAAATTGTAAAAAAGCTGTAATAGTTAACTTTTTTAAATAAAAATAAAAATGGGCCAATACATAATAATCCTTTAAAACATTTTTTTTTGTAAAATAAAAAAATTACCTAAGGTTTAAAACCACTTTTAAATGCATGTGTACGTTAAAATTACCCATACTAGCTAATGCAACAGTGCAACTTATACCATAATGATGTTATAATACAAGATGTATTATTTTCCAGTCTTCAAGTTTATCCCAATTGATTTGATTTATTCATAAATACACAAGACGAGAAAAAAATTGTTTGAAGACTTTTGTGGAAGACTTCTGGAAACAAGTCAATTCCTTTGTAAATTGCTCTTAGTTTGTTCTTTGAACATAATTATGTAGACACAAATACATTCAATGTACAATCAATCCGTTTACATCCATACAGACAACATAATATAATCTAAAATCCCCATTTACATTTCTCATTATGATAATTATATCTTTATGTGCCATAAGCTAATGTGTGATTAATCTAATTGGAATAAAAAAGGCATTTAGCATATAAATAAATGAGTTTTATTTGTTTGTAGACACAAATTATTAGTTACAAAGCTTCTTACTTGTCACTTTTTTTCTAGGGCATGAATAGTTGGTACAAGATTTCCGTCTATGTAAAAAAATCAATACATTAAACATCACCTTAATAAGCTCATTTAACACATTCTTTATTGCCAGTTATACAAATTGAGTTATTTTATATTAAATAAACATCTTAGCAATTTTCTATAACATAATTTTCGATATAATTTTGATATAATAAAAGGTATGCTTTATAAATAACTGCAGATCATGTAGGTTCACATGGTCTTACTGTAGTAGTATTTTTGTACATAGTTACAGTTTATTTTAAAATTCTATTTAGTCCAATTTGAAATTAAAATGTAAGGCATTCACAATTCATCAATCATGTTATGCTAAAATTAATTTCATTAATATTCATTTATATTTTTTTGAACTTGAATAAAATAAAATAATATTTAAAAAAAGAATAGTGCCATCTTTCTTTTACCTAACAAGGCTTGTCTAAGCCTCTGGAAATTACGTATGAAAATAAACTCCTTAATACTTACACTTGCAACACAGGTAAAAACCTACTGCGGGGGTATGAGTGTGTAAGCGTTTATTATTATTTTTTATTTCGGTACAAAAATAGTTTCAGTAAACCATCATGTGAACCCACATTATCCATCTAATTAGAATTTCATAATATACTATGTTTTTCTAAAACAGAGGGTCCACATTGGAATGCCTCATTAAACAGCCAAATTTAAACAAATAAAGACTATACAATTTAGCATATTGTTGATTTATTTTAACAATGTTCAATCCTTGCTAACGCTACATAGCTATGCTTTGTGTCCATATCATAGTACCCTACAGGACCCGCATCGCAATCAGCACAACTCAAGTACTTGTAGTTTGCGACCGTGTGCGTAAAACCAATATTTTCAAATGTATACATGTTTTCTACATGATAGAAGTGTTTGAGTGTTTCGTTCTGGATCTCCCCTGCCTTTCTAGTATCCTGCTGCATGAGAGGTAGCTCTTTCTGAAATAAAAAATGTTAGTTGTGTTATGTCACAGAGTAGAATAGAGGCAATATGACTTTCACATTTAATTTAAAATAAATAAAGGATATTGCCCATGGACGGGCCCACCTTATGGCATCGTGTCACAACTATATTTATTTAATAAAAAAAGTTGTATTTTTATACATTTATTTATTTATATATCAGCGTTTACTTCACCCTAGCATTGAAACATTTAATAAAAAATTATTTTACTGAATCATGTCTTTAACTTGTTTTTATTTTAATAAATCCTCGAGCATGAGTTTTCTCTTATAACACAATGGATAAGGCAGCAATCACCACACTGGCCCAGTCTAGTGAGTTTTCACACGCCATTAAGAGCATTAGGTGAAACTCCGGTATAGTACTGAACTCAGTAGGTTTCCTATTTCCATTAAATCAAGTGATATTTAATTTTCTATAACGCCAGGGCTCAAACTAGTGATCCTAAACAGAAGGCCAGGCTCTCCAACCACTACTCTAATACAGATTAATTTAAACCACATTTAGGCATATGCTCAATTTAGGGACACAAAAAATAGGATTTCTTTTAAACCTGGGTGAATAAATGGAAATGGTTTGGATATTTTAAAAAGATAATTATTAAGCTACAAAATAAAATAAAAATCATTGGGACATAACAACTTTTTGGGTGGACCCAAACCCCATAGTAAAATGGGCATTGTCCTTTATGTTTTGATATCAATAGTAAATAGTAAAAAAATTAGATTCTCGTTCATCAGAGTAAGATACAATAATTCTTGACAAAAATAACAGAGTTCAAAATTAGGGAAAACTCAAAAATTACTCGTGAGATCTCGCTCAAAATTAAATGGGACCACATGACAAGCACCAGTTTTCGATTAAAAAAAAAACATCAACATCGGTTCACCCAGTCGAAAGTTCTGACGTAACAAACTTAAAAAAATACAGTCGAATTCAATACCTCCTCTTTTTTCGAAGTCCGATAAAAACAAGTTTCAGGTTAGGTAAAAATATCTCAAAACTGCATCGCATGTAAGCAATAGAACAAACACGTAATGAGTAAACTTACCTGCTGTGAAATATATTTTCCAGTTTTTCTATCCAGAATTTTAGATCCGCAGAATTTACACTTAACAATTAGCTTATTTGTGCCATCTTCAACAAATTCTTTCTCCATATTATCTTCTTGAGCCGAACTGTGTTCCGCTTCCGCGTCAGCCATTGCAATTTAATGTCTAAATTACTTGATTTAGTACTGCAGTCTGCAAGTGAGATGAAAGTTAATTTAGATGTTAATTAAATGCAATGATCAGCCGGCTGAAACTTTTTGAAAATTTTGCAATGTTTGCGAAGAATGAAGTTATCTAAATCTGATATGTCCATATGACAGTGACAGCTCACAGCTGTCGTCTGTCAGCACTCAGCTGTCATGTCGCCACTATATTTTGTAAAAAGTTAATAGAAAATATTCATTCTTTCAAAACATCAAAGGTTAGTTTTCTGAAATTTTGAATGCATAACCGAGCCGTTATTGCCATTATCTATATTTTAAGTTTGCCCAAAACACATTTTTCACTGTCAATTCTTAATCTTGTTGCATTATATTGTATGGCAACACTAATACTGAAGTGAGATGTTATCGTCTTACTTACTCTTCGTAGTTCCATTCATTACGTGACGTGACGTGATTGCGTGTTACTTGAATAAAAAATACGAAATTAAAAACACCTAGTAAATCTTAGGTCTTGAAAAATAAGTAGAATCTGTACCTATAACTCAAAAGTAAAACCTGCCACGTTTCTGTAGTTTGTCGTAGCTTTTTTCTTGGTGGATTTGTGTGATATAACCGACGTGACGCGTCACGCGAGTCAACACATCAGCCAGCATCACTGTGAGATTGGGGGGAAAGTTACAAAAGTTCAACAAAGTTGAGATTTTATTGTATTTGTTTTGTACATTAATTAGTTTTTAATTTTGTGGAAAATGACAGAAGAACAAATAATAAAAGAGATTAAACTACATCCTGTATTATATAATTCAGGATTAACGAAATACAGGGATCCCGAATCGCGAAATATTGCTTGGGAAGAAATCGCGCGTAAAGTTAATTCAAATGGTAAGAAGTTTTATCTTAAAATTTTACTTTTTTGTTGTTTATTAACATCACGTCCCACGTTATTTAATATAATAAATATTTATACTTCAAATAGTAACATAAAAAGTTTATAACAAAATCACAAATAGAATAATCTACTGTGCTCTAAATAAGGCAGACACGAAATAGCAAATAATTTTAAAATAAATTAAATTAACTTATGTTTACTGGTGAATAATTTTATTTAACAACCATTTATTTAAATTAATATTTAAATAAATTAATGCCAAGATAGTTCACCATAAAACTCAACAAAAAACGGACTATATTAACTATAAATTCTTTCCAGTTGAAGATGTGAAGACAAAATGGAGCAAATTAAGAAACAGTTACACTAATGCTTTAAAAAGGCGTTACAGGAAAAGTAGAGACGACTCAATCCACATAATACCATGGAAATTTCAAAAACAAATGGAATTCTTGATACCACACTTGAAATATAAAAGTTTAACTAGACCAAAGGTATCTGTAGAAGCAAATGGTGACGTGAAGGATGAATCACAGACATCTTTAAACAAAGAGTATGAATCCCAGTACGACAGGGCCATATCACCCGCTTCCAGTGCCAAATATGTTTCTCCTATCGACGATGATATTGCAAGTTTCACACCAGAGAACGGTCAAAGTAGAATTAATAGCAATTTTTTAAAAGAATTCATCAATGTAACAGACACAAACGAAAGCAAACAGTTACTTGAAATGGATGAAACCGATCACTTCTTTTTATCTATGAGCAAAATATTAAAAAAATTACCCCCAGAAGATCAAGTCGATATTAAATTCGAGTTGCATAAGCTCATTTACGAAGCAGAAAAAAGAAGGTTGAAGAAAAATGGTTCATGTTGAACTATTTAATTGAAATGGTTTGATTACTTTAAGTATGGTCATAAAAACTTTTTTGGCACATGCTTTCAACTGATGAAGCACCATATAGCATTATAGCCTCTCATGAGGAATATGGAGGTTTCCTAAAAAAAACTAAATTCAAAATAATTTTGCACGTCATTTTTTTAATCTACTTTTCGGAAAGTTGCTTTGTCATGGAAGAGAAGAAAAGCCGTAAAGAAACTCCTCAGCACATCTTTTAAAAATAAAATACATTGGTATATTCATTACAAAAAAATATCACAAAATTGAATAGAACTGGTTGCAGAGCTGTAGCTCGAGCACGAATATTTGCGAGAAAGTATTCGTATGGTTAACGTAAGCAATTTGTATGGCATTTTTTCAAAAGCGCCCCTATCGTACGTAAATGGTACTAAAATGCCATACAAATTTGACAAATTGCTTACGTTAACCATACGAATACTTTCTCGCAAATATTCGTGCTCGAGCTACTGGTCATTTCCACGCGTCTTTGTCATTTAAGTACTCATCTACAGTATAGTAAATACCTTTGCCTAAAAGTTGAGATTTTACCATGTTTCTTGAACAATTAGGTTGGCATTAGTGATGCTTGTGGTGTGGTGACAATGTGATGAGTGGATATAAGAAACTAAATTATGAATAAACTCGGCATGTGTATTAAGCACAATAAAATTTACCTATTCCTTTATTTTACTCTTACTCGTGAGATGTACGAACTTTACATTAGACATACTATTCAGTTGCTGTATTAAACATATTAAAAGATAAATAATACCTTTACGGTTCTTATATAAAATGGTATTTATATAAAATTTTGTATCTTTTATCCTTATATTTTTTTCCTTTAAACTATTTTTGTTTATAAAAAATCTATTTCTCACATAAAATGACCATCGTAGGATAACCATTCCATACCAAAAAATAAACAAACATTCACACAACTCAACAACTCACAAATGGATTTAAATAACACTCATTTAAATATTTAGCTTTTATTAACTTAATAAAAATACATCACATAGTTTTTAAAACTTAACTATACAAAATCTGATGTCTTGTTGTGAAATTAGGAAACGGATAGTTGTGTGTGCAATGAATATTAGATACAAAATACAATTAGATATTTATATTAAGACAAATTCAAAGCAGTGAAGTTAAAACATTAAACTCATGGCATTTATTATTTCATCTCTTTAGGTTAATTAAATCACAACAGCACAGCCTAATTAGCTTATTTAATATTAATTTCAAGTTACTAAAACTTTGATAAACAATTTGGCTACATAAAAAAACAAAGTCCCATATAAATTTGCTGCAATTTTTATTTTTATTTTTTTAACGCTTCACACTCACAGCCCCACACTAGGTTTTCCCGTGTCATGGGTGCCATGGACAACACACTAGACAAGGACTTTCACACCCAGACCGGGAACAGAAATTCAAACTCATCATTCAAATTTCCGCTTCGCTGGGAATCGAACCCAGGACCCTCGGTGCGTCGATCCGGCATGGTAACTATTGCGCCACACGGGTCGTCAATTGTTTATATTTTGAAAGTACCAATTGAAATATCAACTATATTGCTTTTCAAAAGACAAGTTGCTTGAACCACACGTGTGAGATTAGTAACATAAGACGTTTTATACATAAAATAGAAATAGCCCCACAGAGTGGCGCGTGGTGTTATTTTTCGAGCCGATTTTTGCGAACGCGTTCCCGGAACAAACTGACGCCGAGCAAGCGTGTTGTTTAATGATACACACATTCCGTACTATAATTATAGATTTAGTTATAATATTATTTATCATTGATAACCTTGACGAAAATTTATTAGCGGTTGGTTAGGCGTGCAATACATTTTCTACTGGACAAAAAACCACCACTCGAAAGTATAGTCTACGCACGGACCTGAAAAAAAGACGGACGTAACCTCGTCTAATCGAGAGTGAAGCATAGCAATGGCCGCCCGCTTACAATGTGTGGGTGTATGTACTTATACGAATAGAGAGTTGGTATTACTATGGGTGTTTCACTGAATTTGTTCTTGGGATTACGTCCGTCTTTTTTTAGGTCCGTGAGTCTATGTTAATATTTGACAACTTATAATGGAGCGCGGGCTCCTCGATAAATTGATACAAGGCCTGCATTTTACTGTCACAAATATAATACAAGTAGAGAAGATGCTAATAACAGGCGTTCAGACATATTTGGCCGATGTCGGCGCAACATTTTAGCGATATTAAAATTGTATTCTTAAAAAATACGTGCAATAACCAATCATTGCCGATCGCGTCGGCTTGAGTAGAATATATCGACGCTTGAAATGTAAAAATTACCAAGCGACATGTTGACAATTTTACACTAGAGCATTTTAGTTTTTAACTTTAGAAAAAAAATCGTAAAAAATTGCTTTATTAAGCATGCATTTAAATAATAAACTGCATTTAAAATTCATTGGTATAAAGTAGTAGGCGATTTTTTACGATTATTTTTCTAAAATTAAAAACTAAAATGCTCTAGTGTAAAGTTGTCAACATGTCGCTTGGTAATTTTTGCTTTTCAAGTGTCGATATAGTGATTATTATATAGTGCTATTTAGCGATAAGATCGCCTTTTGTGCACAAATCAAATCAATATTGTATAGCTTTTTCTAACTTTGTGTAATAAATAAATAGTGAGTGCTTCGATTCGGTAATGTTGTTCGACAAATACTGCCGAGTCGAAATCGAAAGTATCAAATCGAATATGTGTAGCACGCCTCACAGATATCCTTGAGCTATAGTTGCCAACCTTTAATAAAATACATCGCACTTTATGTACTTCAAAATGGACTATGAGTCAATTAGTGTACAATGTATGTACAATTACTGTGAATGTCTAACTATGTCATAAGATAAACCACAAATTCAGATATTCACATACATAGGCTATAGATATAATATGTTCTAGACAACATTATTAACTTACTAACCTGTCAAAAGTTAACAAATACAAGTTTGAACTCTACTACATCGACGCAAGGTCCAATATCCAATGTCCGGTGTTCTAGCTCTTGCCATCTTCTTTCTTCTTCCCGCTGGAGTCTGACTTGCGTCCCAATAGGTCGCGTCTGCAGCCACCGCTCTGGGAAAGGATAAGAGTACGTCAACTAGGTAATTTTAAAACTCATGTAAAAGGTATTCTCATGAAGAAAGCATATTACAAAGTTGATGAGTATTTAAATGACAAGACTCGCCGTATTGGGGCGGCTTAGAATACTAACCCCAATCCCACGCCGGATGGGTGTCGTAAAAGGCGACTAAATCCGGCCCGCTGGTGGTAGGACCCCTCGAGAGATTATATTAGTAATATTGATTTTAATTATTAATTAATACCATTGTTACTATAATTATTTCTCCATGGGGTTCGCCTGGATATCTACCACCCTTGAGCATGAGTCAGCCGCCAAACGACTCGTCGTGTTCCGGCTGCGGGCTTGAGAGCCAGTTCTTTCTTTCTTTTTCTTCTCTCTTTCTTGGCCGGCAACGCATCGGTGATGCCTTTGGTGTTGCTGATGTCCATGGGCGACGATAGCCACTTACCATCAGGTGGATCTTCAGCTCGTTTGCCGGCTATTTCCATAAAAAAAAAAGACTGCTTGGACATTAGGTTTTTTATTACATCAAACATTGCAATAAGTAGTAAGTGCTAAGTGTTGTCTGTAATAAATTGTGGGTAGGAAAAAAATAATCCCGGAAATTTCTTGCCGCTTCTTCTCCCGGGACCACTCACGGTAGGGATTTGTTGAAGCGATGGCGATGAGTGACGTTCGAAAAGTGTTTGTAACAAACCTACTTCGAATAAAACATATTTAATTTCATTTCATTGTAGTTTTGAAGTAAACTTCTTTTGGTGCGTTTGGAAAAATATGAGAGTAAAATTTTTACGATGCGACAGCCAAAAAACGACATGATGAAGGTGAGTGATACTAGACGCATAGCAGTCGTTAGGGAGTTGCACTGGATTGCTAGCGCGCCGATTTTTGAAGTAAAACTTTTGTATCGACGCTTTGTTGTCGTACAAAATGCGACGTTTTTTGAAGTCACGGCTGTGAGATCAGATGTACGGAGTTAAATCTATACAAATAAATAAATTGGAATGTCTGTTTGTAATATTAAAATAACCGCTTTTTACTGAGTGCATTTGGATGTATACACAATACATATACCAAAACAATATTTTTCATAATTTTTGTCTGTCTGTCTGTCTGTTTGTTCCGACTAATCTCTGAAATGGCTGATCCGATTTTGACGGGACTTTCACTGAGTGATAGCTGATGTAACAAGGAGTAACTTAGGCAACAGTGCGACCAACTTATCTGTGAACTGAGGGAGGGCGCTGTCGAACGCATTGGACCAATCACTGGGACGCAATTCGAGACGTAGTAAATGTCAAGAATGAACACAAATAACTTATGAATGGGGCGGCATTAGTTCCAATTTTCGCCATTTCACAGATAAGTTGGGCGCACTGTACTTTTATTTTAGAAAAAAATAATTTGTTAGGCGATACGAAGTTTGCCGGGTCAGCTAGTCAGAAATACAAGATTTAACTCCCTTCTGGACACCAGGTACATAGCCTGGCGGCATGTGTCGATCCTAAGTGATCGACTAAGTTAAGCAACAGCGGGCTGTCTGTAGTTGGATGGGTGACTGAGTGGTAAATATTTTTTAAGAACCTCCATGCTTCGGAGGGCACGTAAAGCCGTAGGTCAAGGTTGTTATCATAAGATACAATAACAGTCGTTAAGCCATGTCGGAGGCCGTTGGGCGGCATGAAACATTTCGAAACGTGGGTTGGCCATCAATCCACCAATCCGCACTGAAGCAGCGTGGTGGAGTATGCTCTAGGCCTCCTCAAGAGGAGAGGCCCGTGCCCAGTAGAGGGCTACCAATGGATTAAAAGTCTGTAGTGTTGGTCTCAACACTAACCACTTAGCCATCATTACATATCATTATCACTTACCAAAATATCATTATCACTCGAGTCAGTATCACTGGAAGTGTCCGTGTCGTAGTGTCCGAGGCCGGGCAGCACGCCCACGCACTGCATCACTGGCTCGCCCACGCCCTCGCCCACGCCCACGGTTGAGGATCCGTTCTGTGCACTGTTGATAAACATGCGGTTGTCAGCTGGACGAAAGAGTTATAACATATTTAACTGACATGCCATAATTGTCCAAGTAAAGCATTTGAAATTGTAGAAAATAATTAAAATTGGGTGTGTCGGCTCCGACGCACGACTGGAGTTTAACGCCATCTAGTTTGCAGTCGTCAAATCAGTAACGTCATTTAGTTTGCGAAGATTATTATTATTATTAGATGACGTTGTTACTCTTACGACAACAATGATGATGATGATGTTTCACATCATCAGAATAAAATGTAACAAGATTATTATTATCATTAGATGGCATTGTTACTGATCAGTAATAAAGCCATCTAGATTCCGTGTTACGTATTACAAACAACGCATAACGTAACAGAGAAAGTTTGAATTTACTCCCCAAAACATTTCATACTGCGGGCTTAAACATGTAAATTGATTCTAAAGGAGTTAAACACCAAAAATAACACTAAATCACACCTCACACAAACATAAGAACACACACAGTTGTCCATGCTAAAAATGACTTTCATAAAAATGTATTGGCAAAATACATAAATGGCAAAATTATTTATAATAGAGTTAAATTTATAAATTTCTTTTATAACACTGCAATACTCCATACCTATTGACAACTCCATTTTTAGCTGGTGTTGGATCCTTGTCTTTTTCATTCTCCATCTCACTTGCCTTCCTCTTCCTTACGACAACCTGTAATAAATACAAAATACTGTATGTGAACTAAATCAATATATACTAACTACTACCAAGAGATAATATATATTTTATAGCATGTGTCGGTAAAATAACAGCTGTACAAAACTTGCACTTTCCACCTCATGATTCCATCAGACCATCAATCAATTGTTATCATTATGTTATTTTCTGATGGAAGATCAATGTATGTACAGACACAAGCATAATTATTATTACCATGGACACATCACCAATAATGTATGTATGCAAAAGTATCTGATCGTTCATAGATATTATTGAACGCTTTCCTGGGGTAGATATTATTGCTGATATGTCCGTGGTAATATAATTATTTATGCTCGTAACTATACAGTCTCATAAATAATTGGTTCAATAGAAACTGAAAATGCTTTCACAAGATATAAAACAAAACGATATAGTTTCAACATGTGGTTTATATAAAAACTGCAAATACCCTTCAAATTATGTGGAGTCTTATTAAAAAAGCCTGCTTCTATCTTCTCTTATGACAACCTGGTATGCCGGCATGGGATTGGAGTCAATATTCTAAGCTACTCCAATACAGCCACCTCTGCATTATGTAACCACTAATGTTCTGCCTGCGATTTCCATGATAATAAGTACCATATCGTCGTTGCGACTTCAAAACCTCTTATGTGTTATGTGCTGCTTTTGGCAAAATCACTTTTTTACGTCAAATGATTCTACATTTTGAAGCACTATCGAATTCAAAAACTCTCCTTTGTGTACTACGTTTCCATGGTAATTTATTCACCAAATTCAAAATCACCTATGTGCTTGCTAAACAAAATTTTATCGATTCTCTCAAAAAGCTTATTTTTTACACATACCTAAGAGGTTTTGAAGTCGCAACGACGATATGTCTTATTTCAGGCAATGGTCTACATGCGTGCTTTTTATGAAAATCTGTTCAGTAGTTTTTGCGTGAAAGAGTAATAAACAATCATACAAACTTTCATATTTATAACATTAGTAGAACTCACCCCTGCTAATTTATTCTTGGCGGGTTGAGTAGAGGGTTGCGCCGGTCTTGCTGGCGCCAGCTGCGCTCGGAGCCGGATCATCTCTTCACTCTCCGCCAGATTGGACACCCTCTCCCTGAATATAGTGCCATTTTACTTTCAATCTGATGATAAGATGGATCTTATATAATGAATATATTAATGACAAAGACGCCTGGAAATTAGTGCCGCATCCAGTTCCGCAGTAGGTAAGAGCATATTATGTAACTTTTCATGATTTTAAAAGATGTGCGAGGAGTTTCTTTCGGCTTTTCTTCTCCTCCATGACAAAGCACCCTTCCGAAAAGCTGGTAGATAAAAAAATGACGTGCATAAGTGTATCAGTGATAACTATATGAATAAAAGATTTTGATTTGATTTAACTTAAGAAGTAATTAAGATATTAGATTAATCCGCATAGTCCCATGACCCATAGTCATATTTTAAGTGGTAGCAGTAGGTGTGTGTTGTGAAGGATGTTCTAGGTTGAATTCTCGACCAAGGCCACAATCTACCACATTGGCAAAGTAAAGATTGGTGGACTTCACTCACCTTTTGAGTATATTATGAAAAATTCTCAAGTAATGCTGGCCATACATGATCAAGTATACTTGTCAAGTTAGCAGCGGACTTGATGCGGCATCCAGTAAGCTTGACAGAGTGGCTATCTGGCTCTATAATAGCTCTCTTATGCAAACTGGATGCCACATCAAGTAAAACTGCAAACTTGACAAGCAAACTTGATTGTATGCCCACTTAAGTAGTATACTCACTTACTTGAGAATTTTTCATAATGTTCTTATACACAGAATGATTTCCTTAATCGGATTTAAATACATAATTTTCTACAATTCTCATGATTTTGAAAATTATAAATGAGTGCAGGATTCAAACCCCGGTGACCAACCAGAAGACCAATGCTCAAAACACTAATCCTTCACTGCTAACAAAATACCCATTTAATCAACACCATCTCACCTAAATTCCTGAATTTCCTTTTTCTCCTCCATCGAAATCTGCTGAGCCACTTCTGCCTTTGTACGCTCCACGAGGTCTAGAAAACCCACTTCATCGTCATCTAATCCTCGAATCATATTCTCTGCAATACACACAAAATCATGAATTACATTTCAGTTACAATTTTTCATAAGGATTATAATAATGGTATTATTTTCTATCCACGTAACCCACCTGGCTAGTGACTATCCTTTTACTTTGATCTACAGCCAAATAACTTTTTTTATGGAAATAGCCAGCAAACGAGCTGACGATCCACCCGATGGTAAGTGGCTATCGTCGCCCATGGACATCAGCAACACCAAAGACATCACTGTTGTGTTGCCGGTCAAGAAAGATAGACAAAAAAAGAAAGAAAGAACTGGCTCTTAAGACCCCAGCCGGAACACGACGAGTTGTTTGGTGGCTGACTCACGCTCAACAACAAGTTGAGAAAGAAACAACTGTACCCAAAGCCAAAGGGCTTTGGATACAGTTCTTTCTGTATCCAAAGCCAAAGGGCTTTGGATACAATTCTTTCTTTCTCTCTCTTCTTTTATGGTTGGAGAGAGATCTATGATGCCTTTGGCTTTTATTGATGACCATCAGGACAATCATCATCTGATTTGTCAGCTATTTATATGTATATAAAAAATTCTATGTCAATAAATTGTTACGCCCCAACTCGAAGTCATCAGCAGTTACTTAAATCGCTCCTTAGTAATTAATTTGTATGGTGATTCTTTACTAAGGAGAAATTTAAATAACCGTTAGTGACTGAGTTGGGGCGTTAGTGCTCTAGACAAAAGGAACAATATTATTACGCTATGTTAAACAATAACTTCCATAGAGAATGTGACACTTACTAAGCTTATGAGCCTCTTCATACTCTGCATCTTTCCGTAGTTTCTGCTCCTCAAGACGTTGGTACAGGGGCCGTGAATCATACGGCTCTTCCGGTGCCTCTACAGATCCAGTTAAAGCCCATATTAATATACATACAAGTCATAAGTTAGCTAGAAAATTTGTAATGTTGGACATTATAAAAGAATTAAAGAAGAACTTATATCAGTGGTAAAATTTATGACTTTTTGACCTTCATATCTTTATAACCGTTTGAGCTAGCTTCATGAAATTTGGGCTTCTACATGTCCTTATGGATATAGCTAAACACACTTAGTTTTATGTGTTTACGTTAAAGAGGTTCTGAGTTATAGAGGGGTCAAAAGTGGCACCAAGTGGTTTGTGTAATATTACACTCGGCACTGGCTAGCCAGTTCCTTTGCTTGAACTTGGCTTGACACGCTGCCGCGTGTCTAGATTTAATTGAATATAAAAAATGTAGCATGTCGTGTTAGAGGGCTCTTCCTGTGATATTTTTCCTTTCTTGGCCAGCAACACATTGGTGATAGATATGTGTTTGGGTTGCTGTCCATGGATGATGAGGGCCACTTATTAGGTGGCTCGTCAGCTCGTTTTTCGGTTAGTTACATTTTTGTATTCTTTTACGTATTAGCATAAACATAGCCTGTTTTTCACATCACATTGAATAATAAAACTCTTTATTCATATACTGCACATATATTTACTACAAATCGCTACAATTTATGCGCCTACGTGCTGGCTTTAATTAGAAAATTGATGGTTTCCGTAAACTATTTTGTCCGTAAAAATATCTATAAATTGCATTGATACTGATCCTGTTCACGTACACCAATCATAAACAGTCAACAATTAATGTATTGGATTAGATACTGGACAAAGATAGTGTCCGTTGTAATTAAAGAAGAATACTATAATTATTTTGATTCGAACACCATACCTTTCGGTTGGTCGTCAGACCGCACCTTCTCCCATTCCTCTTGCCTCACCCGCCTCGCCTCCAGTATCTCACTCTCCGTTATAAAACCAGAACTCATGACTTATATTTAATAATTACTAAAATATTTTAAAATCACAACGCGAAAATTAAAGATGGAATGAAAAAAGCACATAAAAATGCGCTACACAACACCTTGCTACGGTAGCCTTTTTTGACATAAAATGACAATTATCAAAATTGACAATTTGACATTATTTTCATGCATGACAAACATTGACATTGATAGATTAAATGCAGAGGAGAAATAGCAAGAAACAGCAGATAAAAAATAAGTCTGATTGAGAATTCAACTTTATGGGATTTAGCGGAACCATGAATGTTCCACCTTTTCAAACAATATTAATCCCCAGGAACATTAGAATAAACCCGATGGAGGAATTAGATTTAAGTATTTACTTATGTATAACTTCAATAATGCGGGTTCTCATCATTGGCGTAAACTGCGGTTGGTATTTTTCAGACCCATTAATTTACAAGAACTCTGTGCGATGATAGATCAGTCAGTCAGGAAACCATTTTAGGGGTTCCGTAATCATACTCTTCTAGTTTTGTCATGTCCGTCCGCAGCATAGCAGATACCAAAGTCCTTTAGAGATTTTTTGATATAGTATAGATATTCTTTTAACACGCCGACAAAGTAGTAGAAACAATCTTGAAATAAAGTATTTTGAAGGATACATCCCATACACGTAAAGTGATATGATACATGTGGTGATACACCCGAAAAAAACATCTCATTTTGAAGTAAAACCACAGAAGAAATTTTAATAGTACAATAAAATAGTAGTTAAACTTCTATAAAGACGGGGCAATAGGATTTTTTTGTCACGAAAACACGTTTACCTGTCACGTTACCACCGCGTGGAGGGGGTAGTCTATATATCGCGTAGAAATATTTAAAATAAATATGAAATATAAATGCGTTGCCATTCGTTTAAATTTTTAAAATATATTATTTTTTTTAACAAAATTTTATTGAATTCCATTTGTCCGTTGAAGTTTCACTTCTACTGTGTCCCAAATACATTTCGTTTTTTTTTTATTCTCGTCTACCTCATGGTGTGAGGTATCTTAAGATGATATGGGCCGGATCATTTGATCGTTTCATATGATAAGAACTCTTATGATCGACACAAAAATATTTAAAATCTGTAATTTTACGAAATACGAAAGGTACGATGGAATGTAAAGTTAAATAAATAAAACAAAATCATCTCGATTCTCCTACATTTAATAGCTTGCCATATCAATAGATTAATGACAGGTAGGTATATATTAAATACTTAAACATACAACGTACTGGAACATCCGGCCTTATGCACGAAAATTGTATAAAACATGACGTCACAAATACGCAAGCAAAATGGCGGCAGTTTTAATAAATGATGCGACAATGAATCACTTACATCCGAATGAATATTCGATAATATTATACATTTTATTCAGGAGACCAATTGATAGATCAAGTGCATAGCACGCTATAGTAGTCGCAGTAATCTCGCTACACTCGCTGAACTTGTTGACATATTGCGCGCTCACTCGCACTTAGACCTAAGACCTAAGTGCGAGGGACAGCGCAATATGCCAATGAGGGCAGCGAGATACTGCGACTACAATAAATCGTCACAGTACTTACACAATCCCTCAGATAGACAAAAAAATACTTTTTAATACAGTTGCTCAAAAAGTGGCGTATTGCAGGGACGTATAGCGTTCGGGATGTGGGCTATTATATATACATACTCAAGCTTTTTCTTTACCTTTTCCGAACTCGTGCGTTCTCTTTCCCAACTGTAAAAATAATATCTATTAAAAAGAAAAAACCAACCACGAAGTTTTTACAAAAAATTATAGAAAATTATAGAAGTTTTTATGATTCATGCAAATATTTCTAAAAAGAAGCTACTAATTTGTTTCAATATCATATTTAATGATTTGATTCAATGCGTTAGGTTAGGTTTCATTTCATTTCATCTCATTAAATTTCATTTTCATTTCATATCAATAAAAAAAATCTACTGAAGACTTGGCTGTATGGGCATAGTTCCCTTTGCCTAACCAGAATGGGTGAAGAAAACAAAAAAAAAATATCTGCTTATATTCTTTTACGGTTGGCGCCATTTTCAAGTTTATTGTGTTTTTATTATTCTATTAAATTGCTTCATTTTTCGCAACTGTATTAAAACTGTTCAGTACACGCGCGGAACCGTCATTGCATCTTGTTCCGACTGTCTACCCTCACCTTCGGCTGCGCCTCGGCTCGGGTAGACATTTGTCGGAACTCTTTGCAATGACAGGCTTTCCGCACTCGTAATGAAATATACTATTACCCAATAAATAAAATCATTTCGCTCGTTTTACATCACATTCACACGAAACTAATACCATTAATAAAAATATAAAACTTTTCCATGTTAACACGTTCCATGCGAAACCAGGTCGAAAATATGTTGTACATGACTCGCTTGCAGTGCGGCTAAGAAAGACATAGACTTCCCTGTGGTGCGAAAGGCATAACTTCAGTTTGCTTTGGTGTAGGAAGGAGATGAATATATATCTAAGATGTATTTCTAAAGTAGAGTTCAAAGGAGTGGCCAGCTTATTACCAGATTTTTTAGATCTGGTACCGCACTGAAGAAATAAAATATAAATATAGTGCGGTACCGGGTAGAATGCACCTGGTACCTCCGCGCACCTTGTACCGCACCCTGTACTAACTTTACGCGGCCAGTGTTGTGTTGCAGTCGATAAAACGCACGCATCCGTCAACATGTCTTCAAAGAAAAGGTGCCGAAAAAAGATCAATTTCAACTTTGATGTTGATGACAACAAAGATAACAGCAAAATGAAATCAAATTATAGATTGTTATATCAAAAACAGGTAAGTCATCAATAGATACGTAATAAACGTTCTCCATGTTATAACAAAAAAACGTACGTGCAGATGAAAAAAAAAGGTATAATGTACCACGGATGTCTAGCTTTTTTGAAATAACACGGTCAATGTTTGAGTGAAATGAGAAGGTTATAAGCAGAGCCACTTGTCTAGTTACTGCATACAACTTTTTAGACCTAAATCTACTTTTTGTTCGAGTTTCTTAATAGGTTAGACCTATTATCACGTGTAATACTCGTATAAGAGAAATTGTATTAATAATTAGTTAGTAGAAATTGTAGAAAAAAATATTGAAGCTTTTTTTAGAAAACAGCCTGGAAACTGACACAGGTAATTTTTGAAAACTAATATCAACAATATATTTTATTCACGCGTCTATGTTTTCCATGATTGAAAGATTGTTACATAAATTCGTTAATAATACATATATTTTTTCAAAGCTTGCACCGAAACTAAGTAAACTCCGTCTGGTAAAGGGTGACAAGAAAAGAAATTGTATCCGATGTTACGAAAAATTACGAACCTTTTTAACAAGCCGACAAAAAAGTAAAAAAAAAATACGAAATGTGCTGAGTGTCAAAAATACTTCTGTTTACCTTGTTTTAATGAAAAACATTGAATATAATTATTTTTTCTTTTATAATAAACCTTACATAAAGTTATCGATATTTTTACTTTTCAACTCTAAAATATGTGCAAAAATTCCCGTGTTCAGTGCGGTACAGGGTGTAAACGACATTGTATCTTATTTTAGCTACAGATTCTAAACAAAATAAGCTGTTGACGTACGCCTTCAGATTTATATAAATCACTTCATTATAGATAATGTTCAAGGCAAAAAATTATATATTTTTTGTTAAAATGATGCCAAAAACCGACTTTAGTTTTTGAATCGCTACATGGTCTAATAGAACTTGTATCGCCACAATGAAAGGTTTAGGACCAGGTTGAAAACATCTTGTACCGCAGTAATGGAAAGAAATAAAAAATGGGTGCCGCTTCGAACGTGTTAATAAAATTACATGTTTAGACAATAAATGTATATAATTTAATACTGAGATCTGACGAAATTTGAATGATGAGTTTGAATTTCTGTTCTCGGTCTGGGTGCGTCCTTGTCTTTGTGTGTTGACCATAGCTCCCACGACACAGGGAATCCTAAGATTATCTCGAGATAGATTATTGAGAATGGCCAATCGGACTATGGATAGATAGAAATCAGTAAGTAAAGTTGACAACCGAAACAACTTATTAACACATCACTGTAAAGTCAAGTAGTGCACATCACTGGTCTGCAGCGCACCGGTCGCGGGTTCGGTTCCCCGCGGCGGCTCCCCGCGGCTGTCCTCCGACTCCTCGTCCGTGGCCTGAGACACGGGCTCCAAGGGCTCCTTCAGGTCGATCTTCTTTCTTCGGTTTCTGTTCAGGTACAATTATGTTATAATACACCAAGAACTTTATCTATACTAATATTATAAAGAGGAAAGATTTGATTGTTTGTTTGCATTGAATAGGCTCCGAAACTACTGAACCGATTTGAAAAATTTTTTCACTGATGGGAAGCTACACTATCCCCGAGTAACATAGGCTATATTATATTTTCAAAAAAATTAGGGATCCTTAATAAAACTCCAATAATGTAACCCAAGGTGTAAAGAATGAGACAACCAAAGCAAAGCGAATAACCACACTCATATAATACATTTGGACAGCAAGTTTCGAACAGATACCTGAAGATGGATAACGTGGCATTGGATGAAAATCTGCGCCCAATCACTGATCGAAGTGACACACCGACACCCGAGTGGCTACGAGTCGATCAACGTCAATCAGGATCATGATTGGACAAAACTATTCATCACTAAAGATGATGATTCATTACTAAGGAGCGATTAACGTAATCGTTAGTGACTCTGAGTTGGGGCGTTAATTACTTTGTTTAAATACTCGTACCTACTAAATTCGTGAGGGCGGTGGCGCGACACGCCCGATCAGTCGCGCGCTTTTGCTTACGGACGACGAGAAATACTTTTAGGACCTAGAATACCTGGCCTTAAGCGACCAAGCCATCCAATAACAATAATACATACCTTTTCGGATAGGGCTCCTTCAGATGGAACGTTCTATAGTGGAGCTTCACGCTGTTGCTCTGTGTGAACCGCTTGTCGCACAACGTGCACCCGTAGGGCTTCGCCCCGGTGTGCGTCTAGAACAAATGGAGCTTCATTACTACAAAATAATAATATCTTTTATGTACAACGGATTATGCAATCTGAACGCCTGTGATTCAGATTTTGAATAAACCAATAATATCCACAAGCGTAGACACAGCTGTCTGCCACGATAGACGAGCAAAGACTGATTAATTTAACTCCTCTGTTAAGCAAGGCGCCATCTGTCGACTCTTGCGCACAACTTTAACAAGCCAATTTTTTAAGGGAAGATTCAACCAAACTTTTAAGTTTAAATTTAGTAACTAAAAGCTCTTAAATTGTCCGTTTACACGTATTAATTTAATTAAAATTTAGTTATCTACTCAACTAATACTTAATACGACATGTATACCGGACTTTAGGTTACGGTCTAAAGTAAGCCGCGGGCTATTCATATTTCAAACACAAGTAACGCCATCTACTGAGAGCCCCGCGCAACAATTGCAAACTACTAGCGCCATCTATGTATCGTGTGATGTCTCACCAACTGATGCCGCTTGTAGCTGACGCTGGAGTGGAACTGGCGGCCGCAGGTCGCGCACGAGTGCATCACCTCCTTCGTATGCATGTTGTGGTGAGAGGACACGCTGCCCAACTGGGAACAACGACCTTAACGTTAGATGATAGGGTTGAGAATGGTTTGTATTGACTGTGTTATATGAGGTGTACAGTGGGAATAGCGACCTTATTGTTACCTGATAGAGTTGAAGATAGTTTATATGTGTGTTATATGAGGATGTAAACATAGCCGTATGCACGAGTGCATCACTTCCTTCGTATGCATGTTGTGGTGGGAGGATGCACTGCTCAATGGGAATAATGACTTTAAGGTTATTGCGATAGAGTTGAAAATAAGTGAAGCGGAAATGGAAAATGGAAAATGGAAAATGGTCAAAGGAGTCTCGGGGCCGATTTTGATGAAATTAAAAGTGCATCATAAGATTTTTGAAAAATTAATATTCCTGGTAAGGAATCGAACCCGTTGATTTTGAAAAAAAAACTCATCTTGTATAATAATACAAGTATAATCTTAATATATATAAATTACGTGTCACGTTATTTGTCCGCGATGGACTCCTAAACTGCTTAACCGATTTTAATCAAATTTGCACACCGTATGTAGTTTGATCCAACTTGAAATATAGGAAAGCTTACATCTCAAAATAAATAAATAAACTTTTGACAGAACGAAGTCTGTCCGGGCAGCTAGTATAATATAATAATAACACCATTCGACAGTGTCGATAACAAGAATCGAAGTTCTGGGAAGTAATGACATACGGGCTATAGATGTGCATAACATGAATTTGAACCTTATCACCATAAAATTAAGGTATACATCTCACCGCGAGCGAGGCGCCGCAGATCTCGCAGATGATCCGCTCGGTGAAGAAGGGCGTGCGCGGGTGTTCCGCCACGTGGTGCTTCATGCACGCCATCTGTGTCTCGAAGCTCTTGCCGCACTGACAACACATTGACAGTTCAAGTACCATTCATAACCGGAAATAAAAACAACCGGAACAGAAAATTCAACATGAGTCCAATAAAAGCACTCCTAGAAGCGATTCACAACAACCAAAGGCCACCACAACAAAAGCCGAAAAGGGGCTGGTCAAGCCGCCTAATCTCCGGGACGCAAAGACCCCTCTGGATCACCTAATGAACGCCTTTCTCGAGTTCAAGGCCATGACAGCGGCGACAATGGAGGGCCTGTGAAGACATCCTACAGGCCTTCCTCTAAGACGACCGAAAGCTGCTGGAAATGAGACTCGAGAAATCAGAAGCTGCCATATACGACAACAACACTTCTCAAATTATAGTTGGAGAAGAACAGGGATGTCATATGGCAGCCTACTGCGCAACCAGAGGTTTCATCGACAAAGACGAAGAGGAGAGTAGGCGGGGCCGAGAAAAATTCTGCACTCCTCCAAACGACCCCATTGTAGTGATCGGCCGATGTACCAGGATAATGTTAAATGACAAGATCCTGGCCATGGCGGACACCATACCCGAAGACAACTGGGAAATACCCAAACTATCATGGGTCAATGGGGTACCGGGCTGTGGTAAATCCACTTGGATTGTGAATCACTTCCGAGAGGGGAAAGACCTCATAATCACAAACACAACGGAGGCAGCGAGGGATCTCCAAGAGAGACTCACCCACCGCACCGGAACAGACACTCAAAAAAGGGTGCGCACAATGGCTTCAGTGCTCGTGAATGGTTCAAAGAGGAAATATGAACGACTACTCGTCGATGAAGCCCTCATGAACCATTTCGGATCCATTGTGATGGCAATAAAGCTCACGGGTGCGATGGATGTGTTGCTCATTGGAGATATAAATCCACTCCCATTCATAGAGCGCAACAACCTCTTCGAGCTGCTCTACAATCGCCCAAGTCATTCGGTCGGAATAGGCCAGGAACTGTTGTGCACGTACAGGAACCCAGTGGACGTAACGTACGCACTAAGCGAAGTCTACAGCGGAATATATTCAGCTGCACCGCGCTTGAGATCCCTGCAGCTGAAGCGGTTCACGGATTCGACGATCCCAAAGACCCTCGAGAAAACTCTCTACTTGGTGCACACCCAAGCCGAGAAAGAGAGTTTGAAGAGCGAGGGCTTCGGTAGTGGAGACGGATCGCGGATCCGGACTATACAAGAGGCGCAGGGACTCACGTACGATACAGCAGTGATCGTGCGCACGTCAACACAGCACCTACAACTGCACAACAGCGTCCCCCACGCCGTCGTGGCAATATCGCGTCATACGATCAGCTGCACATACTACGCAGACAGCAGCAACGACGCCATAGCCCAGTTCATCCAAAGGGCTATGAATGCCACCAACGAGAGACTGGAGGACTACAACATCGCGATGGCGATTCGGAATAGGGACCCAAAGGCGATAGACCACGCCAACCAACTAAAGGCGTCAGCGGCCTCCGTGAAGGAAACCAAATAGGCTAAGCAAAATTCTGTTATAATACAAATATAATAATAAAAAAGGGTAAGAAACTGTACTTAGTTATAAGATATATACTGTATACATAACTTAGAATAAGTGGTTCTGTAGTTTTAAGTAAACCAAAATTGTAAAACCCTCACTGCCGCAGCTACTTGCCCGCAGGTATAGTGTAACAACAAAGCCTGCGAACAGGTAGCAGCGACAGCGAACACAGCGGAGCAAACATGTGCAAACAAAAATGTAACCTGAAAAAGGGCACGGACGGTCAGTCTGTGGAAATGTAGTTCATTAATAAAAAAAAAGTACCATTCATTGGTGACGAAGACGACTTTCCGTTAGATGGCTCGTATCTTTGTTATATAACGTGGGCGACCTCCTAAAATTACCGTTTTAAACTCCCACATCGAAATTTAAACTAGCATTAACTACAAAACACGCCAGATGGCGTTAGCAGTCACATAATGTTTCACAAGTACCGTCAGTCCACAAAAGAGTCAGGTATGCAGAGATTGACAAAAAAACCTTCTGAATAGTCCAATTTTTGGGCCGAGTTCAAACTGATAAACAAAAAACAGTCATACGGAAATCTAACTAGTTTAACGACACGCAGACGCTTTGAGTGTTGTATACCTTTAAAATATGTTTATTACACAAATAACTATTGATATCACACTGATCTACTACTAGTACACTAGCTGTGATCCTACCAGGTTTGTGCTGCATTTCCTTGCCTCCTCTATTCCGGATTACCATTTTATTGTGCGTACCAACCATGGCCGTAGCTAGGGGGGGGGGCATTGTGGGGCAATGCCCTATCTTGAAATCACAATGCCCTACCTTAAAAATACCAAGAACTAAGATAAAATTATTATAATTAAAATATTGGTTCATAGTTTGAGATAAAAAAAATTGTAGAGGTCAGTGATATACATGGTGATTGATTTAGGAGCCTGTGCTTTGGAGCAGATCAATAAAGTATGATAATTTTTTTACTTTCGCCCTACCTGTAATCAATGCTGCCCTACCTCAAATTCGACTCTTGCTACAACCCTGGTACCAACATCAGATACAGTCCATTTTAAAAATAACTTAGGAACTTAAGATTGTCATTGAGTCTTAAGGATTGAAAGAATTCTGACACAGCAACATACCATCGAAACACGTTAAATGTTTTGTCGATTTCAGAAGGAGGGTGGTATAACTTCAATTTGTTAGAGCCTTAACGCTGCAGTAAATATAGTTGAAAATAAACTCAGCGATGCAAAAGGGATGTGGCGTTATAACTTCGTCTGCTGCTGTATGCTGTTGGATGATGACCCTGATACCATAATGTTATCCTCGAAGCACTCACCTGTCGACAAGTGGTCGGTTTTTTGCTACTCTTTCTTGTCTTCCCCCACTCTTTCTTCTTGTACGCACGCGGTAATGTCTCCTCTTTAATATCTCTGTAATTTAATTTCTATTTTTAATTATAATCTTTTATTGATTTGAAAATTAAAAGTGGATTCGTTGGTTTTTTTTTATGGAAATAGCCGGCAAACGAGCTGACGCGACCACCTGATGGTAAGTGGCTATCGTCGCCCATGGACATCAGCAACACCAAAGGCATCACTGATGCGTTGTCAGCCAAGAACGAGAGAAGAAAAAGAAAGAAAGAACTGGCTCTCAAGCCCCCAGCCGGAACACGACGAGTCGTTTGGTGGCTGACTCATGCTCGAGGGTGGTAGCTATCCAGGCGAACCCCATGGAGAAATAATAATAGTAATAATGGTATTAACTACAACTAAAATCAATATTACTAATATAATCCCTCGAGGGGCCCTACCACCAGCAGGCTAGTTTTAGTCGCCTTTTACGACACCCGTCCGGCGTGGGATTGGGGTTAGTATTCTAAGCCACCCCAATACGGCTTGGTGGATCCAAAGGTTTAGATATTGTGGTTTTACATGTATTAGTAAAAAATAATAATATTCAGATAAAATAGTGATAGTACTCACGGCAGTTGGAGGTCATTACTGATCTGAAAATAAAATACATTACGATCATTTATATAGTACTGTTGTATGAATAATTCTTGTCAAAAAATAACCAACTTCAAAATTAGGTAGAACTCAAAAACTACTCGTCAGATGTCGCTCAAACTTATGTGGGACCACATGACAAGCACCAGCTTTCGATTGAAAAAAGAATCATCAAAATCGGTTCATCCAGTCGAAAGTTTTGAGGTAACAAGCATAAAAAAATATTTGAATTGTATACCTCCTCCTTTTTTGAAGTTGTATGAAAAATATGAAAATATCTAGTGTGTACATCTCCTGTGTCCACTCATTGTGTACACCACGCAAATGAATCGATATACACCGTACACTAATAAACAAGATGTGTACTTAGTGTCATCTGAACAGCTTTGTAACGATAAAAATTAATACCACCTTAACATACGTTCTGAAGTTAGCCACACAATGATCACAATTAACTCTTCTATGTGCACACACAATATAAATATGTACCTAATTCATTATTTATTTAGTGTTTATTACGTACTAACCTTCTTTTGCAATTTCTTTCCGAGAATTTTCTTCGGCATAGTTTCATTGTCTTCCATTTCCTCTCTGAAATTATTCATACAATAAAATTAATTATTATTACAATAAACAAATATTGCTTTCTTTTTTCTGTGTTTCTTGGCCAGCAACGCATCAGTGATGCCTTAGATGTCCATGGGCGACAGGTGGCTATCAGTTGGATCGTCAGCTCGTTTGCTGGCTATTTCCATAAGAAAAAAGTAGATAACTAAATTTTAACAAAAAACTAGTATATAAAATATAGTATAAGGTAACCCCTCACCCAGTACAACACAAGGTACCCCTCACATTGTGAGAGGAGACCCCGAGCCCAGCAGTGGGACAATTATGGGTTGTTGCTTTGCTTTGCTTTTATAAGGAAACCTTTGAAACCTTTGAAACTAGAACAATACTAACGTGGCGTCCTCCGAGTGCATGACGGAGTGGAACAGGTGCTCGCGGTACGCCTTGCCCGTCTCGAAGCGGATGTCGCAGCGGCCGCAGTACGTCACCGGCGGCGAGTCGTCGTCGTCCTCGATCTCCTGCCGATCAGACCATACATCGGTTCACTTAACGGAACAGAAATGTAGCTTAATTGTAAGGAAACACGGTTGAAATTGAAATGAAGGTCATCGGAGCTACAAACCGATTCCTCTCTGGTCAGAATTAAGTAAATTGTGACGTGTGAAGTGTGGTGTCCGGTAAGGTGCCATCCATAAATAATGTTACATGTTGGTGGGAGCGGGGGGGCGGGGGGTCGATGTGTGACACTGTATGACAAACCTAAATATCGTGACGGTAAATATTAAAAAACAATTAATGGAAATTAAACTTATTTCGGAACTGCTGTTATAATTTAATAATTTGTAGGTGTAAAATTTCATAATATGTGACGTCACTCTAGGGGGGAGGTCTCACAAATGTGACCAGCTGTGACAAGAACGGCGTGACGTAATTTACGGATGGCCCCTAACAACTCACGATCTGGTCGAGCGCGTGCGTGACGCGCTTGTGTTGGTGCAGGCCGGCCGTGCTCACGAACGACGCGCCGCACAGCGCGCACACGAACTCGCTGCGGTGCCGGCGCAGGTGCGAGTAGTACGTCGACGAGTGTCTGCAACAGACGTTAAGTCCGGTTTACACGTATTAAGTAGTTAAGTAGATAAGTAAATTTTAAATGAATAATTTTTAGTGCGCGTCCAAACGTAATAATTTTGTAAAGCTCTTTAGTTCATACAATTCTTCACAACCTTCTTAATTACTTAAGCATTTTACTCAATTTTAACTAAAAAGTGCCTGTCCAAACGTGTTAAGTGATAAGCCCCGCCCACCTACTTAACAAAAAATAGAAAAGATCTAAATTATTTGTTTACTTGCGTACTAAATTTTAACTACTAAACTGTCCGTTTACACGTATTAATTTACTTAAAATTTAGTTATCTACTTAACTACTTAATACGTGTAAACCGAACATTACACATGATGGAAAGGCCCGTCGATTTTCATATTATGGTGTCCATGAATGTGTGACTGTGTGTATTTGTGTTACTCGAGCGCGCGTGTATGAAGGAGCGGTCTATGAATGGTAATAGGCGACAAAAGCCGGCCGATTTTGTTGTAGGACTTCACGTAGGAATTATAGCAATAATAATATTATGTTTACTAAGTCGTAAATAATACTACTTGTATAAGCCTGCTTGACTAGCTACCACCGTCTTACTTGAGTCATAAGGTAAAAAACTCATTGTGGCCCGGCTGGGTGCTCGAGAGCCAATTTTCTTTCTTTCTTCTTTTTATTTTTGTAAAAAAGCCTCCAAACTAGTTGAGGATTCACCTGATGGTAAGTGATTATCGTCGCGCATGGACATCAGCGACACCGAAGGCATCACTGATGCGTTGCCAGCCAAGATAGAGAGAAGAAAAAGAAAGTCTTCCCTTTCCTGGCCAGCAATGTATCATCCGAAGTTAATAAGACGTATAAGAAGGAAGCTTACCTAAACTCTTCATCACAGTACACACATTTCTTCACAACACCGCTATGATATTCATTGTGTAGGAATGCAGTGTACCTGAAAGTAAAACGTCACATCACTGAAAATAAATATAAAATAAATAAAAATAAATTATATAAACTTTGTAAAAATTAAACTTAATGGCTATCCGGCTTGAAGGACCAATATGTATGGACTGTATTTTTATATCATACAAGCCGGAGTTTCTTATATATGTATGTAAAGTATCTACGCTTCACATGATTGCTTTTAGCGCGCTAACTGTTAACCACACCTGACTAATGTCATTCTTAACACGTTAGGACGCAGGTATGGTAAGGATATAAGATATACAGGATGTAAAAGGGCGGATGAACTAATTTAAAATGCTGAACATATATGGGCGTTAAATTGGTAGGTACTGAGGTCCCTCCAGTCCCTGTTACACCTTGTATACTATGATGTTACACCTGTATACTACGATATATACTATGGCGATGATACTCACTCGAGATCACAGACCAAGCTACACCTCAAACACTTGTATTTGGCGTAGTGCTGTCTCATGTGTTTCCTGAGATAGCAGTCGAGCTTGTACCGCACGTGGCAGAACCGGCACTCAAATTTGCCGATTGACTGAAACATTACAGTTAAATTCATAGACATCCTGGACTCAAAGGAACTCAAACCGACTGGCGGATTATTATACATTTTATGTGACAAAAAGAAATATAACTTAACTGTATAAGGATAGGGTTGATATTACAATAAAGACATCTCAACATCTGTCATGGTACAGATAGATACAAAGGGTTGCTGATGTTCCTAATGCTGGCATTACACGATGAAGTTTACTTGTCAAGTTTGCAGCGGACTTGATGCGATATCCAGTAAACTTGACGGTGTATGCCGCATCAAATCAAGCTGCAAACTTGACAAGTAAACTTGATCGTGCATGGCCCACTTAAGCATGCATTTCAAACATTTCTTTGTCACATAACTATCCGCCCCGGCAGGAATCGAATCCGGAACCCTTCGCTTCGCAGGCAGGGGCTACTGGGTCGTCGTATTCTTTCCAAGCTTCTCTTTCTGAATCAGTCATATCTTTTATAAAGCTTGTACCTTTGAACAAGACATTTAGGAGTAATAAAATATTGTTTATTATCAATATTGTTACCTCGCTGTGACGTAGCTTAATGTGTCTCTTCATGATCATTTCCTTGGAGAATCCTTTAAAACAGTCCGTGCATTTGTACGGTGCCTCCATGTACTTCTTATCACATGCTCTTTCTTTAAATGCCTTCAAAATGAAAAAAAAAAACATTTTTATAAATGAACTTCGTCAAAAATGTGGTAATTGGGTAAAAGTAAAGGGTAACACGAAAATAAATAAAGAAGGAAGATAGTAGTATGAAACAAATGTCTTTCGAGCATGAACCGGAACACGATGAGTATTTTGGAAGCTGACATATGCATGAGTGCTGGCCAGGCAGGCTTCACGAAAAGATAATGATAATAAAATTAATTATTTACTAATATTGCAAGGGGCCCAGCTTCTGTCGCCTCTTACGACACTCATAAGCAGTTTCTTCATTGGACGACAAGACAACTTCTTATATTGTATGTATTTATTGCGTACACTACATGCACGCAAACTGCCATATGTGCTAAAGGTGTTAAAGTGTCACAACTCACAATGGTAAATATTCGAGTGTTAAGTAATGTTAAAAAATTGTGTAACTCCAATAATTATGGCAGCACATTTAGTAGGTCCCTAGATGTCATACGTCGCAGCTCAGAGTCACTAACGGTTACTTTAATCGCTCGTTAGTAAAGAATCACCATACGAATTCTGTACTAAGGTGCGACTTAAGTAACCGTTAGTGAATCTGAGTTGGGACGTTATCGTCTAATAAAGTTTTCCTATGACAAAATAAACAACTCAGAGTCAATAACGGTTACTTTAATAGCTCGTTAGTAAAGAATCACCATAAGAATTCTGTACTAAGGAGCGACTTAAGTAACCATGAAGTTTTACTATGACAAAATAATTAATGATTTTTCTTTGACTTATACCTTCTCAGCCTCTTCCTCATTCAGAGTAACGACCTGCCAGTGCTCGCTGGTCAGCAGCAGATCCTTGATGTTGGTCTGCTCGCCCTCGCTGTTGAAGCGCTTCCTCTTGCTGCGGGTGCAGATCTTGGCTGGATGCTTCCGTGCCTCCTTCTCTACTTTCATTTCTGCGTAGCTTATTTCATTGTCTGTGGTTTTTGATGCACTGGAAATATATATATTTTTTTTACTTTTTGTATTCTGCCATCTCCCTCGATTAATAAAATCTGATTCCTCGCCCCCTGGTCGATTGGTAGTTTAGGGGTGACCGCTAGAGGCAAAAATTCTTGTGGGCGACATAAAAACATTCGAAATTTGGGTTGAATACTAATCCTCTCATAATCCAAACAGAAGCAGTGTGATGAAACATGCTCTAGCCTCCTGAAGAGGATCATTAATGTATTGAAGCCAAAACCAATTTAGATTCTTAACGTAATGTGTGGACTGTAACATATACAGAGTGGAAAAAACTCACCCTGTGTTACATCATTTGATAGTGTTGTTAATAAGGATCAAATTTTGAGAAGTAATGACTTCTCAAAATTTGATCTAATTTCATGACTAATTTCATGACTTTTTGAACCCTTCCCCTGTCCTTGTCACAGCTGGTCACATTTGTGAGAACTCCCCCCCTAGTGTGACGACACATATTATGAAATTTTACACCTAGAAATTATTAACTTAAAACAGCAGTTCTGAAGTTAGTTTTATTTCGATTTTTTTTTAACATTTACCTACACATACCAGTTAATCGATTTTTAAATGTGACGTCACGCTTAGGACCCTCCCATCCCTTATCACACAATGTCACACTAGATCGACACTCCTCTCTCATCCTTAATTTATAGATGGCCCCTTAGGGGTAAATGTTGATATTAATAGATAAATAATTGATAAACTAACTTCTTGGAATCTGTTGATTCTTCATCGTCTTCAATCTTCATCCCATCAGACATCGGATATTCCTCCTTACATTCATCTTCAGTTGACGAGTTATCTACGTCTATGGCATTTATTATTCTTGAATTGACTTTAACCTTAGGTTTTGCATCTGATTCATAAAATTCACAAAGCTTAACTCTATCTGCAGTACTAGGACTTATTAATGATTGTAGACCATAATCAGTTCTGTCTATTTTGTAGACTGATTCATAAGAAATCTGAAACAAAGTTAAATAAATCACTTCAGCATAGTGAGTTCAATGGTAAAGAAAGCATTATTCAATATTCCGACTCATTTGTATACAAGACACAAAGCATTTTTTGTCAAAAAGTTTCTGACAACTTTTGTGAAACAGCTTTTTATTAGTTCGTATGTTCGTATATGTATTGTCAAAAAGTCTATGTTCAAACTTTTGAAACGACACAATGATAGCTACAGTTTCTCGTTTAAATCATAAATGATCCTTTTGAAAATCCTTTTGAGTTTTCGTGTTGTGTCGTGAATTTTGTCTGTGAACTTAAATTTTACTATCTGCAAAACTATTTTTTTCTTTCTCTCCATTGAAACGATCTATCAAAATCAGTAAAGAGATCTCACAAACTAGACATCACAATCACACACAACCCAATAACAAATTATTTCTCAGTTCAGCACCAGTTGAGAATCAAACCCAGAGCCTCACACCCTGCAAACTGATTCACTATTTACAGGGTTACAGACTATAACACTACCAATATAAATAAATGCTTACACACTCATCCCCTACAGTGGGTTTTTACCTATATGTGTCATGGGTGGCATGGACGACACATAGGTGCCCCGGCCGAGATTGAACCCAAGAACTCTCACTTCGCAGGCAGGGTCGCTACCAACTAGGCTACAGGGTCGTCATAAAAGGCGTGTTCAGTGAAAAGAAGATTAGGACTACTCACAGGGCCTTTCCACAGCATTTCTTTCAACAGCTTCTGCCCGGAATGACATTTCTCCTTAAACTTATGGAATTTGTGAAGCATCATCGCACATTCGTAGCAGAAGTAGTGAGGTAGACCATCTTGATCATTTACCTTTCATACATAAACAACAAGATTATAAAATAATAATTACAAATCGACGCTTGAAAGGCTAAAATTACCAAGCAACATGTTGACAACTTTACACTAGAGCATTTTAGTTTTTAATTTTAGAAAAAAAAAACGTAAAAAATCGCTTTATTAAGCATTTAAACTGCATTTAAAATTCATTGGTATTGAGTAGAGTTGACTAATAGGCAACTTTTTACGATTTTTTTTCTAAAATTAAAAACTTTAAAATGCTCCAATGTAAAGTTGTCAACATGTGGCTTGGTAAGTTTTGCCTTTCAAGCGTCGAAATTAACATTACATGCTCATAGCCCAATACTTATTCAACTTTATATATCTATTACAAATAAAACTGGAGTGTCTGTTTGTAATATTAAAATAACCGCTTTTTACTAAGTGCATTTGGGTGTATACACGGTACATATACCAAAATATCATTTCTTACAATTTTTGTCTGTCTGTTTGTTTCGCTAATCTATGAAATAGCTGGACCGATTTTACGGGACTTTCACTGGCAGATAACTGATGTAACAAGGAGTAACTTAGGCTACTTTTATTTTAGAAAAAATGGTGCAGAACAACGTCTGCCAGGTCAGCTAGCAATATATATTCTAATTTATGATTACCTGTCTCACTTGTCTCATGGACACATGCCCAGACTAAGAACAGATATTGAAACTTATCATTCAAATTTGTCTTTAGCTGTGAATAGATTAAAAGAATTGGTGCAATATATGTTAATACTTACTTTCAAAGCCAAAACTTCTTCATAATAAGATTTCAGATGATATCTATCAAATTTGTACACCTTGGCCTCTGTCCGGAGACAAATTCTGCATATTTTCAGATCCATTTTACAATTTTAATTAATACTACAACTATTTTATAAAATTATACTGATCAGTTTTACATTTATTGTCACTACGCTTCATTGTCTTTATGTAAAAGTTATTCAAAATTTTTATTTATGTCTATTTCCTGAAAATAAATAAATATATCTTATATTACTCCATCCATCCATTTATCAGCCTTTGGAGGTCCACTGCTGGACTTGCGTCACTCTGACCGGTCCTGAGCCTTCTGAATTTAGTGGATGCCTACTGTCTTCTGCAGGTCGTCAGTCCACCTGGTCTATTAATCTTATATTAATACTTACCGAAAGTAGAAACATCATTATTAGATAATGGATGTGACTACAGGAGATTTAATTTATTCACACTGCTCTTTGTGTAGTTAGACAGTTACTAAAGCTAGTATTTATAATATTTGTTATTATAAGTTAGTATAATATTCATGAAAACTACTAATGCTAATACATATAATAATAATAATAAATTTCTATTGTCATGGAATGGCTTTCCTTTATATTGCGTTTTAAGGTCAATGATATTAAAAAAAATAGATAATTATGTTATGCTCTTACAAATCAACTAAAAAATCTGTTCCGAAAAGAGCTACAACACATACACGTTTATCTTTTGTTTCACAACACCAATCACATTGGTATAATCATAGACATAATACTAGTAGACTAGGCAAGGTATCTGAGCATATGTAAGTGAAACCCTCACGCTGCGAAGAAAGGCAGGAGGTAAACCTATCCTTGTCTTACTTACGAGTTACGCGAGTCTCCTTGGTCTCTTTCTCTTTCTAATAGCGTGACGCAAAGAAGGCCCGCTTGTCTAGTCTAGTAGTATTATGTCTATGGGTATAATACACGAAGGCATTTTAACGCTGTATGTCAAATGTCAAGCACTTCTGACAACAACAAAAGCGTGCGTATTGTCTTATATAGACAGAGTGACTACGAGTAGAACGGTCAATTGCCTGTTCTTCCGCTCTTCATAGTCGGCGCTCTAGTGACATATCTACCTCTTTTTTACATTATAACAGGCTCAGCTTTAGAACAGGGAATGTCGAAAAGACGGTTAAAATAATTTTTTTTCGGTAGATTACATTATTTAACGTCGATTACCAAAGTTTCACTTTACGCAAATTAATAGTTTAAGAGATATGAATTTTTAAAATATCTAATTATCCCCAATTAATTGCTTACATTTATGTCATAATACGTCAAAACTCGACAGCCATCTTGAATGTCATGTCAATTCAACGGGTTATCCGTCAATTTAACTTCAATTTCTGACAATAGCTGTCATAAATCGGCCATGACAGTCGTCAAATATGTCAAATAATTTCATCATTCATCGTCTATACTCGCGTTTGAGAGCATCATTGTGATCGCGCTTGAGAATTTTCGGTGAATACAACCATTATCATGGAGTCTTCGGGAGTTTCGTCTTCTGACGTAAAGTCGAGGGGTGATAGTGAAGTGTCGCGGGTGTTGGACTCTTCTGAGCCACCTGGTGCTTCGGCTAGTGCTAGTGTAGTGTCGCGGGTGTTGGACTCTTCTGAGCCACCTGGCGCTTCGGCTAGTGCAGTGTTGCGGGCGTTGGACTCTCACGAGCCGCCCGCGGCATCGACCAGCAGTGCTAGTGCAGTGTTGCGGGCGTTGGACTCTCACGAGCCGCCCGCGGCATCGACCAGCAGTGCTAGTGCAGTGTTGCGGGCGTTGGACTCTCACGAGCCGCCCGCGGCATCGACCAGCAGTGCTAGTGCAGTGTTGCGGGCGTTGGACTCTCACGAGCCGCCCGCGGCATCGACCAGCAGTGCTAGTGCAGGGGAGACGCTTGACTCTACTGAGTCAAATCGAGCTTCCAAGCATCGACTTGAGGATGCTGAGCTACACATGTTTTCCTCTCCTCACATTCGTCAGCATTTGTATGCCGATGAAGTGAAAGAGATGTGGAATTTTGAGCGAGTTTTAATGACTCTGGGAACCGAGGAGCAATGCATTGCGTTTGCTGAAGAACGAGGCTTAATACGTACAGAAAAGCTATGTCCTCAACATAAAAAGCCAATGGCGCTGGTAAAAAAAGGTCCAGTAGGTACCTTTGCCTGCTACAAAAATAACTGCAGAAGACCAAGAATTTCAAGGGCAAATGATACGTGGTTTGAAAAAATTAAAATACCTTTAACGGTGATATTTAGAATAATGTATTGTTTTGCTCAAGACTTTAATTATTATCAGACAAGAAATGAATGCAGCAGCAGACAAAGAGATGTTGTGGTATCGGAATCAACAATTTGTGATTGGTTCAATTATTGTCGAGAAACGATTATTATACATAATTTAGAAAAAACGGAAACAAGGCCAAAGATTGGAGGACCCGGAAAAGTAGTACAAATAGACGAAAGTAAATTTGGAAAAACAAAATATAATAAAGGAAGATATATAGAAGGCCACTGGGTATTAGGAATGATAGAAGATGGGAGTATGGACTTCAGATTAGAGGTGTGTCCCGAAAATGTACGCTCGGCAGAGGTACTTATACCTTTAATAAAAAAACATGTTGAAGAAGGAACAATAATTCACACGGACTGTTGGAAGGGATATCATAATTTATCAATGCATGGATACATCCATAAAACTGTTAATCACAGCAACATGGAAAATCCCTTTGTCGGGCAAGATGGGACACACACCCAAAGAATTGAGAGCCAGTGGCGTAATTTAAAAAAAAGATTTCATCAACAAAATTATAATACAAATTTTGTCTCTTGGATAACAGAATACCTGTGGAGACTAGAAAATAGAAAAAAACATAAAGATAATTTTGAGGAGTTGATAAAGTGTATAATAAATGTATACAAAATTTATTTAACCATTTTTTATTTCATTTCCCACAAATTTAATAGCACACATTTTTAGTTAATATACTAGTTAATATATTAGTTAATATTAAAGTCAAATTAATTTGGTTCCAACACATCAGTCACTAAAGCTTGCTTCAGGAAAAAACAACTGAACTCAAATCGAAAATGGATAGGTTAGGTTATGGTTGTCTGATTTTATTTACGAAAAAATAGGAACCCCGCGAAGCGGGGTTCCGTCGACATCTGTGACGAAGCCCCCACTATGAAAAAAAATCTGAACTCAAATCGAAAATGGATAGGTTAGGTTATGGTTGTCTGATTTTATTTACGAAGGGTTCCGTCGACATCTGTGACGAAGCCCCCGCTATGAAAAAAAATCTGAACTCAAATCGAAAATGGATAGGTTAGGTTATGGTTGTCTGATTTTATTTACGAAAAAATAGGAACCCCGCGAAGCGGGGTTCCGTCGACATCTGTGACGAAGCCCCCGCTATGAAAAAACAACTGAACTCATATCGAAAGAAGGATAGGTTAGGTTATGGTTGTCTGATTTTATTTACGAAAAAATAGGAACCCCGCGAAGCGGGGTTCCGTCGACATCTGTGACGTAGTCTTATTACGGCGTTACTAGAGTAGATTGTATGATTAATAAACACTAAAATAGCTTGATAAATTAACACAGAATTTTTTTTTTCAAAATTTTTTTTCTCGAAAACTAAAAGTTTGCGTAGATTGCGATATTCAAAAACGTAATGTACATCCCCCCCCCCCTCCAAAAAAAATTTCATCGAAATTGGCGTAATTCCCTGTTCTAAAGTGCAGCCTTATAACATTATTGTTTTAGGTGTTAATAGCAATAATATTATTTGTTGTATTTTTTAATGTTACAAATTGTTATGTTTCACTGGCAGATAGCTGATGTAACAAGGAGTAATTTAGGCTACTTTTATTTTAGAAAAAAAAATAGTTTGTTAGGCGATACGAAGTTGGCCAGGTCAGCTAGTCATACATAAAACTTTTCAAACAATAAACATGGTCAGGAGACTAACTATTTATGCATATAACTATTATTTAAATAAAATTTCTAGTTCAAATTAAAATAAAATAAGTTATTATTTGAGGCATATTTTCAATTAAACATACATTTTCAGGCAAAACTTACCGCTACAAAAAAGGTTTCAAAATGCACACATGAAAATGTTTTGTTTATACGATTTGTACAGTACTAAATACAGCAATAGTATTTCTTAATTGTTATGAAATTTTCCGCACGTCCTAAAGAAATAACATTTAATTGGCCTGAACATTATTGTAGTTCAGCAATTTCTAATTCTATTCAATTCATTAAAGATCAAATCAAGATGAGAACACAGAGTGAGATCAGACAGTGCACTTGATTTTGATTTTTGTTTGACTTTGACATTGTTTGACATTTTTTGTTTTGCTTGACACATGACATTTTGTCTTGATAGAATGTAAAAGATAGTAGCTTAATAGTGATGACAAGCATCTGTAAATCATAGATAAAAAGTACCGTACACAGAGTGTCCCACAAATAGTACGACAAAATTATGAGTTTTGCTTGAATCACAACACTACAGTCGGCAGTTTACTTTCCTTATTGGCTTTCCACAAATTCGGCTCCTTCACTTCATTGTAGTATTGATGTGAAACATCTTTACGCGAGGGGTAAACCTGATTTTAGACTTGGTGATCGTGCGATGGCCTAGGGCGCCAAATTTCGGGTAGTAACATTTGGGGCGGGGAGCAAAAAAAATGGAAAAATAAAATTCTTAATAAACGTTCCCTTTGGTTCAGCAAAAAAATTTTCGAGCAAAAAAGCTCGATTTTTATTTTCTTATGTGGGCGCCACAATATTCTTTCCTGGGGTGTCAGTGGCGACAGTGGCTTTAACGCCGGCACTGTATCCAATGATCCACTTTGTCGGCATGATGAAATTATAATTATCTACATGTTTGTGGCAAATTAAAGCTTTCCTGGAGGACGGAAGGATATGACTAAACTATCCCGACGTTTGACGAAACGGTACCGTTTTGATTACGAACTCTGAAAATAAAATGTAGTTTTTCTCACAGACATAAAAAAAGAACAGACGTAACCTTGTCTAATCGAGAGTGAAGCTGACAGCTGACAGCTCGCTTAACATGTGTGCGTAATTTTGTAATTTTTGATTGGCGATGGTGTCAATGTCGTAGCCGTATGGTGTCAATGTGTGGGTGTGTGTACTTGTACGAATACAGAGTTGGTATTCCTATGGGTGCTTCACTGAATTTGTTCTTGGGATTATGTCCGTCTTTTTTTTAGGTCCGTGGTTTTTTTAATAAAATTAAATTTGTGGTAAAATTTCCATTGAGCGATTTCTATATAGTTTTGTCATGTCCGTCAGCAGCATAGTAGATAGGTACTAAAGTTCCTTATAAAATGTTTAATTTAGTATGGATATTCTTTTATCCGGCGCGAAAGTAGTAGAAATATATTATACAGTGGAGGGGGTAGACGATGTACCGCGTGAAAATATTTGAAATAAATATTAAATATAAATACGTTGCAATTTGTTTAAACAATATTTTATTGAATTCAATTTGTCTATTGAAGTTTCACGTCAACTATGTGTTTCAGCACACATTTTGTTTTTTTTGTTCTCGTCTACCTCAAGGTGTGAGGTATCATTGGATGGTATGGGCCAGATCATTTGGTCGTTTCTTATGATAAGAACTTTTATGATCAACACAAAAATAATTTAAAGCTGTACGAAAGGTACGCAGTATTATGTCTTAGTCACACGTTAGCATGTTCGCGTCGCTATCTCTGTCTTACATGCGCTAAAGTTCGCATCGCAGTCTATGTTCAGACGCGCCAAGATACGTCGGCTGTACTGTAAGATGGAATGGAAAGTAAATAAAACAAAATATTTCGATTCTCCTACATTTAATAGCTTGCCATATCAATAGATTAATGACAGGTATATATTCTAAACTTAAACATACAACGTACTGGAACATCCGGCTTTATACGCGAAAATTGTATACAACATGACGTCACAAATACGCAAGCAAAATGGCGGCAGTTTTACTAAATGATGCGACAATGAATCACTTACATCCGAATAAATATTCGATAAAATATTATACATTTTTATTCAAGAGACCAATAATTGATCGATCAAGTGCATAGCACGCTAATAATCGCAGTAATCTCGCTACACTCGCTGCACTCGTTGACATATTGCGCGCTCCCTCGCACTTAGACCTAAGACCTACATAAGTGCGAGGGAGAACGCAATATGTCAACGAGTGCAGCGAGATACTGCGACTACAATAAATCGTCACAGTACTTACACAATCACTAACATAGATAAAAAAGAAATACTTTACCAAATAAATATAATCATTAACTAATACCGTAATTTGAGATAAAAGTGATAAAGGCTCTTTATTGTTGTGAACTCATTCATTCTTTCACTGAATGAGCAGAATTAAGTTTTGCTACTGATGGTAAGAAAAATTATATTCTTCCAGCTAGCGATAAATTACTTTCTGCAGCAAGAATCAACCATTAACAAAAATATAAAACTTTTCCATGTTAATAAAATTACATGTTTAGACAAAAATGTATATCGTTTAATGCTGAGATCTGACGAAATCTGAAGAGTTTGAATTTCTGTTATTCGTGTGGGTGTGTTCTTGTCTCTGTGTGTTGTCCATGGCACCCACGACACAGGGAATTCTACTGTGGGGCTATGATTGTGAACTGTTATTTATAAAATTATCTCGAGATAGATTATTGAAAATGGCCAATCAGACTACGGATAGATAGAAAGCATTAAAGCTAACAACCGTTAACTCAAACAACACAACATCAGTGTGAAGTCAAGTAATGCACATCACTGGTTGCGCTGGTCGCGCCGGTCGCGGGTTCGGTTCCCCGCGGCGGCGGCGGCTCCCCGCAGCTCCCCGCGGCTGTCCTCCGACTCCTTGTCCGTGGCCTGAGACACCGGCTCCAAGGGCTCCTTCGTATCGATCTTCATTCTTCTGTTTCTGTTGAGGTACAATTATGTTATAATACACCAAGAACTTTATATTACATCTGGATGGCAAGCTTCGAACACCTGAAGATGGATAACAATAAGACACTAAATATTTCTAGGTAAATTCGCTGAATTTTATTTGATACAATATTTGTCTTAATTACTTTATTTAAATACCTACTACATTCGTGATCGCGGTGACTTGACAGGCCCGATCAGTCGCGCGCTTTTGCTTACGGACGACGAGAAATACTCTTGGAAATACCTGGACTTAAGAGACCAAGCCATCACTCCAATAACAATAATACATACCTTTTCGGATAGGGCTCTTTCAGATGGAAAGTCCTATAGTGGAGCTTCAAGCTGCTGCTCTGCGTGAACCGCTTGTCGCACAACGTGCACCCGTGGGGCTTCGCCCCGGTGTGCGTCTGGAACAAATGGACCTTCATTACTACAAAATAATAATATCTGTTATGTACTACGGATTATGGAATCTGAACGTCTGTGATTCAGATTTGGAATAAACCAATAATATTCACAAGCGTAGATACAGCTGTCTGCCACGATAGACGAGCAAAGACTGATTAATTTAACTCCGCTGTTAAGCAAGGCGCCATCTGTCGACTCATGCGCACTACTTTATTATTTACAATACAATATTCAATTTCAAGCCAATTGTTTCAGGGAAGATTTAACCTAGCTTTAAAGTTTAAATTTTAAGTCTCAGGTTACGTTCTGAAGTAAGCTGCGGGCTATACATACTTTAAACACAAGTAACGCCATCTACTGAGAGCCCCGCGCAACAATTGCACACTACTAGCGCCATCTATGTATTGTATGATGTCTCACCACCAGATGCTGCTTGTAGCTGGCGCTGGAGTGGAACTGGCGGCCGCACGTCGCGCACGAGTGCATCACCTCCTTCGTGTGAATGTTGTGGTGGGCGGATACACTGCCCAACTGGGAACAACGACCTTAACGTTAGATGATAGGGTTGAGAATGGTTTGTATTGACTGTGTTATATGAGGTGTACAGTGGGAGTAGCTACCTTATTGTTACCTGACAGAGTTGAAGCACAATAAAGAAATCTAAACAGTAACGTAACTCGGCCCGATTCTCGAAAAACTTGCCTACTTGTAGCCGCGCGCTAGGGCTGTCCGCCGACAGTATTTTAATTTTATCAAACGACTTGAGTTTCTTAGTAGTTTTGTATTTAAAAATGTTATATTTTCGTATATAAAAATAGTCTTACCTTTGGGAGTCTCCAGGTAATTTAAACAATGTTATCCCTGGGTGACTTAATGTCGTATTATAACACCCAAAAACAGCACAATATTTTGTATTCCTGTTTTCCATATTAAATACTTGGAACTAAACTAAAAGAATTTGTTATTTGTACCGTGGGCCGTGGCTCAACACGCGCGTTTCGACCGTTTGTATGAAGAGCGATTACTGTTTATTCCCTTTACTGTGGTTGAAGATAGATAATATGGTTTGTAATTTTGTATACAGGATAAATTTTCAAGTGAGCGTGGATGGCCAAATTCGAAACTACGAAGAATAGCGTGAATAGAAGTAATAAAAGGAGTCTCGGGACCGATTTTGATGAAATTAAAAGGGCATAATAAGATTTTTGAAATATTAATATACCTGGCCAGGAAACCAACCCGTTGATTTTGGAAAAAAAAACTCATCTTGTATTATAACACCATTCGATCAGACCCCTCTTTCCCACTGGGCACTCTGGGCACGTGCCCAGGGCCCCGTGATCAATAGGGGCCCCCTAGTTCTAGCCAGATCACTAATCGATAACTAATATTTATTACCGAAAAACTTTTTTAATTCGAATAGATCGAACCTAAATTACTGAGTACAATACCAATTTGCTTATTAACTTTTGCATAAATCTAGAGGCTTGCTTATCTACTTTATTTGTTTATTCTAATAAAATAGTATTCTAACAAAGTCATTGGGGCCCCATTATCCTAATATGCCCAGGGCCTCCAGTAGGTTAAAGACGGCGTTGCATTCGATACTGTCGTTAACAAGGATCAAAGTTCTGGGAAGTAATGACATACGGGCTGTAGATGTGCATAACATGAATTTGAAGTTTGAACCTTACGAGTATAACCATACAGTTAAGGTGTACATCTCACCGCGAGCGAGGCGCCGCAGATCTCGCAGATGATCCGCTCAGTGTAGAAGGGCGTGCGCGGGTGTTCCGCCTTGTGGTGCTTCATGCACGCCATCTGTGTCTCGAAGCTCTTGCCGCACTGACAACACATTGACAGTTCAAGTACAGTAACTTTAGCGCATGTAAGACAGAGATGGCAACACGAACATGCTAAAGTATGACTGAGACATAATACACCGCGTATCGAGTATTGGCGAATTATGTTACTGCGCAGCCTTCTGCGCGAAGTTCAGACGCGCCAAGATACAGCGGCCGTACTGTACCATCCATTGGTGACGAAGACGACTTTCCATTAGATGGCTCGTCTCTTTGTAATATAACCGGTTGTAATATATCGGTGTCTGCCGACCTCTTAAAATTAACCGTTTGAAACTCCGAAATCGAAATTTAAACTAGCATTAACTACAAAACACGCCAGATGGCGATAGCAGTCATATAATGTTTTACAAGTACCGTCAGTCCTCAAAAAAGTTAGGTATGCAGAGAATGACACAATAACCTTCCGCAATGTTTAATATTATCACAATATAGGAATCTAACAGTAACGTAACTCGGGCCGATTCTCGAAAAACTTGCCTACGTTCGCGCGAACCGTCGCCGCGCGCTAGGGCTGTCCGCTGACAGTATTTTAATTTTATCAAACGACTTGAGTTTCTTAGTAGTTTTGTATTTAAAAATGTTATATTTTCTATTTTAATAAATGCAATTGATTGTGAATGAAAAGGAAGCGTTCCATAAAAATATATGTTGTGTTTTTATTAGTACTGTGAAGGTTCGTAAGCCTTCAGTATTGTATTACCCCCGTATTCAAGAACAACACTGTGAGGTCTCACAGTGTTTGCGAGTGCATAGTGGCATTAAAATCATTTCGTAAACAATACTTGATTGAAGTCCTTCGCTGTGCGTTTGTCAAAATCGATAAAGTAGCTGCCGAGCTACTTTACTGAACGCATAGTGTTGGTTTGACTTCTATCAAAATAGAAAGAAAGGATCGATTGTTTGTATTGTTATCTTTTGCTTGTGTCAAATGACTAGAGTGAAGTTAGCCGCATCAAATGGACCAATAAGAGGGCTGTATACAGCCTCTCCGTCCGCACAGCCAAGTGATACTTAAGGGTCGACTGTGAAACAGAAGGGCTGCCATGACGAACGCACTGAGAAATGCCTTACTTCGCATAGTATTGCTTCTTTACTTAAACAAGTATTGTTCTTGAATACGGGGGTTAATGTCGAATTAAAGCACCCAAAAACAGCACAATATTGTCTATTTCTGTTGCCTTTTACTACTGCCATCTTAAATATTTCTAAATCTACAGCCGCACACGACCATACAGCTCAACCAGAGTAGAAAACTAAAAAAGTTTGTTATTTGTACCGACCGGACCGTGGTACAAGCTCCGCTCGTTCGCCTGTCGGCAATCGCCACGCGGCGGCCGCAGTTGCCTACATATCGCATGAGTATTCCGATGTACGTAGGTATGACGCGCGTTTCAACCGTTTGTATGAAGAGCGAATACTGTTGTGATATTATAGTCCATTTTTTGGTCGAGTCTAAAGTCGTAAACAAATATGGCCGACTTCTAATGTCAATTTGCCATAGACAGTATTCTCGATTGAATAAGGTTTGGAACTATCGGATTAAAATCGATTAACTGTTAACAAATACGATTAATTGAACCGAATTATATTTATATAGCATTATACTTTAAAATGGATACATTTAAATTAAATCTTTCATATTTCATAAATAAATGATACAAGATATTGAAAAAAAATATTCAGAGAATTCAGTTGATTCATTTTCGCTGTCTGTTTCTGGCACGTATATATAATGAAATTTGGAGTCGGTTCATATGATACAGCAACTAAATTTCATTATCTGTTACAGAAAATGACTATGCGAATTGATAAGTACCTACTTAAATATTTCTGTTTAACATTATTTGACATGATGCTAACGAAAAGTCATTGTGCTTGTAACCTTGAGTAGGTAATAGAAAAAGACAAAAATACACAGTTTTAAAAATATGTCTCTAATTTTTCAAGCGTAAAGTTAAAATATTATTATATCGATCAAGAAATCATTGAAACGATTTAAAAAATCGATTTGTCTTTCAATCCTTACGAATCAACGACAATCTTAAGTTCCTAGCTGTCAAATTGTCATCGATATATTGTTGCTGTGCAAAGAAGTTTTGACAATGTTTCGTGATAAATAGAAGTTTAAGTGAATAAATCAATAAACGGTGAATTTAAAGAAGTTTCAGTGTGATATCAATAGTTATTTGTGTAATAAACATATCTTAAAGGTATACAACTCTTAAAGCGTGTGCGTACATATTGTTTACTCGTACTTTTTGTTAAATCATGCCTAACGTATATTCAACAGGTTGTGTTTTTACTTTTTACATACCTATCAGCTGCCTTTCCCTGCCCCCCTTTTTTGCTCATTGTACATACGGTACTTGTGAAAAATTATACCATTACTAAAGCCACCTAGTGTGTTTTGTAGTAAATGTAAAATTAAATTTCGATTTCGGAGTTTAAACCGGTTAATTCTAACAGGACGACAACTACGATATATAACAAACAGACGAGTCACCTGATGGCAAGTGGCAATCGTCGCCAATGAGTGAAAATGGACGGAAATGGAAGCTTGGGAACTGCATTATTCTGGCTCTGCAACATACCACCACATGCAAAGTTTTGTCCATTTCAGAAGGAGGATGGTATAACTTCAATTTCCTAGAGCCTTAACCGCTACAGTAAATATAGTTGAAATTAAACTGGGCGATGCAAAAGGGATCTATGACCCTGATACTATAAGGGATGCCATATTATACGGTCAAGTGTACTTGATTAAGTCTGCAGTTTGACTTGCCAAAGCAGTTTGACTTGACGCGCCATCCAGTGTGCATGAGATAGATGTATGGCATATAGCTATACCGTGGCCATACACGATCGAGTATACTGGATGCCGCGTCAAATCCGCTTGTCGCTTGATCAAGAACACTTGATCGTATATGGCCTCCATATTATCCTCGGAGCACTCACCTGTCGACACGTGGTCGGTTTCTTTCTTATAATCCCCCACTCTTTCTTCTTGTACGCGCGCGGTAATGTCTTCTCTTTAATATCTCTGTAATTTTACTTCTATTTTTAATTATAATCTTTTACTGATTTGAAAATTAAAAGGGTGGGTCCAAAGGTTTAGATATTGTGGTTTTGTATGTATGTATGTATTAGTATAATTTAATAATATTTAGATAAAATAATGATAACTCACGGCAGCTGGAGGTCATTACTGATCTGAAAATAAAATATTCAATATTATAATATGGGTGGTAATTAAACTGACTTCTATTTAATAGCATTATTGTCCTCTAAAAATTTACACTGTCCCCTAAATTACTAAGTCAGCCACCATCAATGCGCGTCTAAAAAATACTCTTTTAGCCACTATAAATTTTCAATGTAAGCCACTGTAAATACGACTTAGCATAGCAGTTATTTTTTAGCATCTATATTTTTAACATACATTCAACTAGTAAACTTCTAAAATATTTAAATATGACACCAATAAAGTAATTTTATCTACATCTAGTTTTATAACTCAGCATCTTTTAATTTTTTTCAAACATAAATAATTTATAACTCGTCCTATATTTTTGATCATCAAAATACCTAAAATTATCATCAAATATATTGAATTGTCATCAAAACGTACCTAAAATTAAGGTGTGTAATAGTTAGTATAATAACATTTAGTATAATATAACTTGAAATAATGTTCACATGTCTATAATTTTCACATGCTATAAAAACAAATAACAAAATTTCATGTGATCTAATGTTTATTTCATATTATAATGTTATAATTCATTAATTTGCTCGAATAACATTTTCTTTAACGTTTACTTCATATGAATTATATAGCATAATGCTCTTTTTATATAACGTTCATTTGACTTAATTTTCATTTAATATAATTTTCAAATACATAATCTAATCTTCAAACGTTACACACCCTTAAAAGGTCTACGGCATGCGGCAAACAGCAAGAGGCATTCCGCATGCAGCAAGCAAGCAGCAGACATGGCTTCTGTCACGGCTCCGGCGCTGCGGGGCTCTGGCGGTCCCACGCGATCTTATCGTCGCAGATGCTATTAACGCTCACCACCGCAGCTTCGGCTTGCTGGCCGGCTTAGCCGGCCAGCCTCAGCTGCTGCGGCGAGCGTTAAAACCACCTGCTCCTCAGCTCGCGGGCCGCCTCGCCCCTCCACGCCTACGCGGGTTTACATTACACTCTAGGGGTAGGGCAGACAAGACTACGTGGAGTCGGATTTGCAGCGATTTGTTTCTGTCACTTATTTAACAACGGGTGGTATTTAAACTGACTTCTATTTAATAGCATTATTGTCCTCTAAAAATTTACACTGTCCCCTAAATTACTAAGTCAGCCACCATCAATGCGCGTCTAAAAAATACTCTTTTAGCCACTATAAATTTTCAATGTAAGCTACTGTAAATACGACTTAGCATAGCAGTTATTTTTTAGCATCTATATTTTTAACATACATTCAACTAGTAAACTTCTAAAATATTTAAATATGACACCAATAAAGTAATTTTATCTACATCTAGTTTTATAACTCAGCATCTTTTAATTTTTTTCAAACATAAATAATTTATAACTCGTCCTATATTTTTGATCATTAAAATACCTAAAATTATCATCAAATATATTGAATTTTCATCAAAACGTACCTAAAATTAAGGTGTGTAATAGTTAGTATAATAAAATTTAGTATAATATAACTTGAAATAATGTTCACATGTACATGTACAAGTACTTAAATATCACCAAAAGTTATTTAATTGCAACAACATGCTATAAAAACAAATAACAAAATTTGATTTTATGTGATCTAATGTTTATTTCATATTATAATTCATTAATTTGCTCGAATAACATTTACTTTAACGTTTACTTCATATGAATTATGTAGCATAATGCTCTTTTTATATAACGTTCATTTGACTTAATTTTCATTTAATATAATTTTCAAATACATAATCTAATCTTCAAACGTTACACACCCTTAAAAGGTCTACGGCATGCGGCAAACAGCAAGAGGCACTCCGCATGCAGCAAGCAAGCAGCAGACATGGCTTCTGTCACGGCTCCGGCGCTGCGGGGCTCTGGCGGTCCCACGCGATCTTATCGTCGCAGATGCTATTAACGCTCACCACCGCAGCTTCGGCTTGCTGGCCGGCTTTGCCGGCCAGCCTCAGCCGCTGCGGCGAGCGTTAAAACCACCTGCTCCTCAGCTCGCGGGCCGCCTCGCCCCTCCGCGCCTACGCGGGTTTACATTACACTCTAGGGGTAGGGCAGACAAGACTACGTGGAGTCGGATTTGCAGCGATTTGTTTCTGTCACTTATTTAACAACGAGCGCACCAACAATAGAATGAAAATAAACAAATACACGCGATAACTCACAATAAACAAATACACGTGACAACTCATACCCGCATGAATCGAATCGCACTCGCTGATTGGTGCAAATGGCCAGTAGCGCTCGTCTGACTGGCGACAAACAGATCATGCAGTTGCTCTTTCCATGATAAAAGAATACGATTTATTATTTCACATGCTAAATTATAAAATATGATGTTTTCTAGTTCAAGCTTGAACTATCTTTTTTGAGGAAAATATGTTCAGGCTGTAAAACGAAAAATGTTGGTTAGTTGTAAAATCCGTGGCTGAGTTAGTAAATTAGAAGGTGATGTATAAATCAGTGGGACAAGTAAAAATAATAGTTGTTCTTTATTTGACGCTTTCTTTGGAATATTCAGGTGGCATTTAAAAAAAGGCGAATTAGTTTATTAGAAGCCTTCTCATTTTCCCATGGCTTAGTTATTAAATCAGAGGTTGGTTTCCGTGGCCTAAAAAAAAATCTGCGGCTTGACTTATTATTCCCCTTATAATATTAAAGGTGTATGAATAAATAATTCTTGACCAAAAATAACAGACAACTGGTCGCTCAAACTTAAGTGGGACCACATGACAAGCACCAGGTTTCGATTAAAAATATAATAATCAAAATCGGTACACCCAGTCGAAAGTTCTGAGGTAACAAACATAAAAAATACAGTCGAATTGTATACCTCCTCCTTTTTTGAAGTCGGTTAAAAATATGAAAATATCTAGTGTGTACATCTCCTGTGCCCTCTTTGTGTACAAAATGAATCGATATGCACCATACAATAATAAACAAGATGTGTACTTAGTGTCATCTAAACATGTTAAGGTGGTATTAAAAATTAATACCACCTTAACGTACTACGTTCTGAAGTTAGCCATACAATGATCACAATTAACTCTTCTATGTGCACTGCACACACAATATAAATAATTATGTACCTAATTAATTATTTATTTAGTGTTTATTACGTACTAACCTTCTTTTGCAATGTCTTTCCGAGAATTTTGTTCGGCATAGTTTCATTGTCTTCCATTTCCTCTCTGAAATAATTAATACAATAAAATTAATTATTATTACAATAAACAAATATAAAAATTTCTTCTCTCTTTCTTGGCCGGCAACGCATCAGTCATGCCTTTGTTGTTGCTGATGTCCATGGACGAAGATGGCCACTTACCATCAGGTGGATCGTCAGCTCGTTTGCCGGCTATTTCCATAAAAAAAATCATACATTCAAACATTTTGTTTCAATTTATTTTGTAATGCACTACTTCTTCTCTGTATTATTAACACTGACATATTTACGAAGGATTGAGTAGTGCTGAGAATGCAATTTAACAATAAATATGTCATCGACTGGTCTATCACTAGCAACCACCGAGCAAAGTTGTTTTTTCCTGTGAGCATTATTCCAGAGGCTAGCAATGTAATTTGCTCGCAGGCACTGTTGCAGAACTCAGCTTTGCTCGGTGTTAAGCTGCTGGCGTCAGACTTTTTAACATTTTTAACGTATGGCAATAAGGGGCGATCCATAAATTACGTCACACTAATTTCATGACTTTTTGACCCCTACCCCCCCCCCCCTTGTCACAGCTGGTCAAATTTGTGAGACCCCCCCCTAGTGTGACGTCACATATTATGAAATTTAACACCTAGAAATTATTAAATTAAAACACCTGTTCCGAAATAAGTTTTATTTCCATTTTTTTTTATATTTACCTATACATACAATTATTCGATTTTGAAATGTGACGTCACGAAATTTAGGACCCCTTCCAACCCCTTGTCACACTTCATCGATCCCCCCCCTCCCCCCTAACGTGTGACTTAATTTATGGATGGCCCCTAAACACTGCCCACAGAAGGTCATGAAATTCGTTAACATATTCCCTACAACATACATAACAATCAGTCATCAGACTGTAAAGTAAGTAAAGCGAGTACAATTTTTACGCACCTTTAGGACCTGTATATACATATATTTTGTCCATCAGAAAATAAGTAAAGTCTGGCGGCCCTGGGCTCTTGGTCTATAATATGATGGCAGGATACCTCAAACACAGTCCAAATACAACAATACTAACGTGGCGTCCCCCGAGTGCATGACGGAGTGGAACAGATGCTCGCGGTACGCCTTGCCCGTCTCGAAGCGGATGTCGCAGCGGCCGCAGTACGTCACCGGCTCGGCGTCGTCATCGATCTCCTGATCAGATCATACATCGGTTAAATTAACGGAACAGAAATGTACCTTAACTGCAAGAAAAAACGGTTGAAATTGAATTGAAGGCATCGGAGCTACAAAAACAGTAGCCGATGTGCGTCTTCGGTCAAAACTCGACCGTAAGTGTCAAAGGGTGAATATTATTCTTGGGTGTGTGACGTGTGGTGTCCGGTAAGGGGTTATCCATAAATTACATCACACGTTAGGGGAAGGGGGGAGGGGGGGGGGGGTCGATGTAGTTTGATAACCTAAATTTCGTGACGTCACATTTCAAAATCGAATAATTGGTGTGTATAGGTAAATATCAAAAAACAATAAATAATGGAACTTATTTCGGAACTGCTATATTTGCTGTTATAATTTCATAATTTCTAGGTGTAAAATTTCATATGTGACGTCACACTAGGGGGGGAGGTCTCACAAATGTGACCAGCTGTGACAAGGACGGCGGCAGGGATCAAAAAGTCATAAAATGAGTGTGACGTAATTTATGGATGGCCAACAACTCACGATCTCATCGAGCGCGTGCGTGATGCGCTTGTGTTGGCGCAGGCCGGCCGCGCTGACGAACGACGCGCCGCACAGCGCGCACACAAACTCGCTGCGGTGCTGCCGCAGGTGCGTGTAGTACGTCGACGAGTGTCTGCAACAGACGCTACAGATGGACAGGCCCGTCGGTTTTTAACCGACTTCAAAAAAAGGAGGAGGTTCTCAATTCGACTGTATTTTTGAAGTTAAAACTTCTTTAGTACGGGGGTGATTTGAAATTCGATGAAACGAAACTGTCCAGTAAAAAGACACATAAATTCTAAAGTGAGATAGAAAGCATTGTACAGGGGTAGGGGAGTTGAGTTGAGTTAAGTTGAGTGGAGTTGAGTTGAGTTGAGTTACCCCCCCCCCCCCCCGGGGGTTGCCCGCCTTGTCGTGGCGGGGGGGCTTAGTAACCGTGGACTGGTCACCCACGGTGAAGCTAAGAGGCAACCAGGGCCGGCCTGTTTGGGTCGCAGGCTGGCCCGAGGAGGACGCGCTCCCAGCGGGCTGAACCAGTCCGCTGCGGACGCGCGTGGAGGTGGGACCGCAGAAGAAGGGGAGTGCCGGTATCACGGTGCGCCCTATCTTCTGCGGCCGTGGAGGGATCGCAGGGGGAGAGGCGTGTTGGTATTACGGTGCGCCACTCTCCCTACCCCCTGCGAGCTGGCGGGGCCGTTCCGCCGAAACGGCACTGGTGGGGCCGCAGAGGAAGAGGCATGTCGGTATTGCGGTGCGCCGCTTGCCCTATCCTCTGCGGCCGAGTTGTGGTCGGTGGAAGAACCACAGACCTTATCTTCCACCGGGTACCAGTTATCTGGTACCCATGGCCTCCTAGTAGCAGACTCGGGGGGAGTCTGCTACAGTACTGGTGGAGGCCGAGGAGGGAGGCGCACCTTAACATCTGGTGCGCCCATCGTGGAGGGCCTTCGGGCTTTCGCGGTGGAGCCGCTACTGGGCGGCTGCCGCCGGCGGGGTCGCGGATGTGTGCAAAAGCGTTCCCGTGACCCCGTCACAATGCGGCGAGGTGGAAGATGGGGGGGTTTTTAGTGGGTATACCGTGGGTCTCATTAGCCTAGACGGGAGTTCCACATAACCACTTGGGTGCCCCCTGTGCCCGGGTGGTATGCGTAATGCATTTTCCCCCCCGAAAAAAAAAGAAAAAAGAGTTGAGTTAAGTTGAGTGGAGTTGAGTGGAGCTGAGTGGATTTGAGTGGAGTGGAGTTGAGTGGAATGGAGTTGAGTGGAGTGGAGTTGAGTTGAGTGGAGTGGAGTGGAGTTGAGTGGAGTGGAGTAGTAAAACCTACAATTATCATCTTCCCGAAATTTTACATTCGTCTCATTATCTTGAAAACAAAAATTTTGAAGGTTTCACTTCTACCACGTGTGAATTGCACACATTTTAATTTTTTATGTTCGTTACCTCAGAACTTTGGACTGGGCGAACAGATTTTGATGATTCTTTTTTTAATCGAAAGCTGGTGACTGTCATGTGGTCCCACATAAATTTTATTGAGATCTGACAATGGCATCTATGATAAAACCATATAAGTCTTAAATTTGTATTAAGTAAGCGCGACAAATGGACGAATAACTCAATATCACGCCAACCGATTTCGATGATTCTTTTTTTAATCGAAAGCAGGTGCTTGTCACGTAATCTCACATAAAGGGCAATGAACCTAACTGGCATACCTACAAGTCCGCCATTTTGAAAAAAACTCGATTTGGCGGCCAGTGATGAAACACGTGTCAATCGATAGGCTAAATGATTATGATCAAAAAGTATTTTGTGATGAAATGTCGTAAGTGATATACTTTCTGAGATATTTGAGTTCAAAACCGAAGGAAAATAAAATAAAAAAAACTTCATTTCAACAAATATTGATAAAACATAAGTTAATCGATAGGCTTAATGATTACGATTAAAAAGTATTCAGTGATGAATTGTCGTAAGTCATATACTTTCTGAGATAAAGAGTTCAAAACCGTAGAAAAATAACGCAAAAATACTTGGGTTTCGGCGGACATTGATAAAACATGTGTCAATCGATAGGCTAAATGATTACAATTAAAAAATATTCAGTGATGAAATGTTTTAAGTGATATACTTTCTGAGATATTGAGTTCAAAAACGTAGAAAAATAACGCAAAATTACTTGGTTTCGGCGGACATTGATAAAAAATGTGTCAATCGATAGGCTAAATGATTACAATTAAAAAGTATTCAGTGATGAAATGTTGTAAGTGATATACTTCCTGAGATATTTGAGTTCAAAACCGTACAAAAATAATGCAATAAAAATTATCATTTACTTTTTTGAATTTATTGGGTCAATAATGAAAAATACGTATATGTGTTTGTGCTGCATGGGTACTTGATTTATTAATAATGGGTAGGTTTGAATTTAAAAAAAAGCAAAGCAAACTACTAGATTGTTTTATAAATAATTTATTTGCCACCAGCCGCTACAGCTTTGGCAACTCTAAACCAAAAGTTAAAATTCATTATTGGCTTCGTTTTCTATATCATCTCTGACAATTACTGAATTTAAAAATTCCGCTGGTGATAAAGGCAATGTTTCCTGGTGTCGAGCCCATTTCAAGAACCATATAACACACATTGTATGGGAACAAGAGGACAAGGTTCTTTTTTCCACTAAGCATGAGCAGTACCGAGCGTACCATCCCGCGATTTTATCTCTACCCTTAAGTTGTTTATTTGACGAATTTGTTTTATTTTTATAATACATAACTTAACTGAGGTAAGGAAAAAAGTGACCGGTACACTTCAATTGCTGTATCGCCATAAACACTTCTTACCGTTTAAGACCAAAATTATATTGATGCAGGCTCTGGTCATCCCTCACCTTGATTATGCTGATGTGTGTTGTACAGGTTTGTCAGAGGAACTTCTGAATAAATCGGAGCGCCTTCTTAATAACTATTAGATATATATTCGGCTCCGCGTTTGATCAATCGGGAAATTATTAAAATGGGTAGTAAATCCATCGAAAATGCGATTCACAAACTCACTCAAACTGTGATCGATCTTCAAAACAAAGTTTTATCGATGGAGAAGACAATACGTGATCAAAACAATATAATCAAGAAACTGGTTAATGTTTGTGAACATAATTGTGCGTCGGCCACCGCTACAAATATCCAAACACAAGAGGGTAGTCAGACTCCTACGCAGATGATTAATGCCAGCGATCGGACAAAGTCGGCGGTTCCCGTGTCTGCTCGGGCAAGTGAAAGACTCGGGACAGCCGAGCCGGCCCGAGCGCCAACTTTGAGCACGAGTCCGCCAGCTTCGCTGAATACGTCACAGCGGGAATATTTAAACACTGCAACGACGACGCTTCGCGCCCATCAAGCCGTAAGTGAGAACTCCGCATCGACGGTTAACGCGCAACGAGACGAAGACGAGTGGGTGAACGTGCAGCCGAGGCAAGCGCGCCGCCGTAGGGCGACCGCTCAGGGAAATATAGATGATGTAACGGTAGAAGACCCAATGCTAGAGAAAACATCAAGTGTCAACAAAAGAGCTAATGGCAACAAAGTGAAGTCCGGACGGATAAAACCCATTAATAAGGGGTCCAATACGTCAGATCTTCGGATTAAAGCCGTAGAACGGAAGAGATACCTTCATATCTGGCGTCTCTTAAAGGATACTACAGAAGATAATATATTAGAGTACGTTCGGGAAATTCTAGGCGAGGACACCAATCTACAAGTGGTGAAAATAATACATAAAACGGAAAGGGGATATTCTTCTTTTAGAATATGCGTATCAGAGAGAAATTTTGTAAAACTGTGCGATCCTGATATATGGCCTAAGGATACGGAGTATAGTGAATGGGTGTTTTTTCGTAAACCCGCAGAACACCCGAGGGACCAAGTCAAGCACTAGAACAGTTCATATTTTGTACCAAAACGTAAGAGGTCTCCGGACAAAGACAGCATCATTCCAACTCCTGCTTGAATCAGCGGGTGCCGATCTGTTCGCCATATCCGAAACCGGGTGCAATGAATCCATTCAGAATTCTGAGATCATGTTACCCGACTACTCTGTGGTGCGCTGCGACCGCGCGGACGGCCGCAAGCAGGGCGGCGTGCTGCTGGCGGTCGCGCCGCGGTTCTCGTTGCGGCAGATACAGATTTCCGAGGACGTCGATATAGACAGGTACAATTTCGAGCTAGTTTGTGCTTCTGTTTTTAAGCAAAACAGGTTTTTATTCACCTGTTGTGTAGTATACGTCCCGCCGCAGACCGAAGCGGACCAATACGAAGTATTGTTTGACTTGTTGGAAAAGATATGTTTAAGGTATAAAAATAATGTTATAATTTTAGGCGATTTCAATTTATTTTCTTGTAGTAATATTGTTAATGATTATTATGAATATTTCGTGGCCTTCTGTGAACTCATTCAGTGGAACACAGTTCCAAACTGCAATGGTAGGCAGCTCGACCTGGTACTGAGCGCGCGAGATGGCGTGTCGGTGATGGAGGCGGACGAGGCGCTGCGGCCGGTGGACGCGTACCACCCGCCGCTGGCCGTCACTGTCCCGGTCTCTGCCGCCGCCGCGCGAGCCGACAGTGACTACCGCCCACTAGACACACCTGATGAGTCGTTTAAGCGTTGGAACTTTAACAGGGCTAACTTTCATAAGTTATACGGTTTAATCGATAGTATTGACTGGAGCGAATTATATTTATTAAATGACCCCAATTTGGTTTTAAACTGTTTCTATAATAAGATTAATGAAGTCTTCGATAACTGCGTACCCCTGAAAATTCTAAGGGCAGGAAATACAAGGTACACTTATCCAGCATGGTACACACCCGAAATCATTAAAAAAATCCAGAAAAAATCCGAGCTTCACAAAAAATACAAAATCAGTAAGTCCCCAGGCGACTACGAAGCGTTTTCTCGGTGCAGGGCGGAGGTGAAGGCGGAGATCGCACTCGCTCACGACCGATATCGAGACCGAGCTCAGAACCACCTAGCGTCGGATCCGAGAGCGTTTTGGAATTATATAAGATCGAAGAAAGGTAATTTTAAGCAACATAGCTTAGTGCAAAACGGACGTTCGCTCTCGGAACAGGAATGCGCAAAAGAATTCGCACAATTCTTCCACTCCGTCTATAACCCGGAACCGGCGCGGCTAGATGTCGCATCGGTTAGTGCGGAGGCGGGAGGCAGCGCGCGCGTGCAGCTGGCGCGCCTGACGCCGGCGGAGGTGCGTCGCGCGCTCGCAAGGCTGCCTGCGAAGCGCTCGATCGGGCCGGATGGCATCCCACCGTTCGTTCTTAAGGACTGTCGCCGCGTACTGGAGGAGCCACTGCTGCATTTGTATAACGCCTGTCTTACAACCGCGACCTTTCCTGATCGGTGGAAACTCACCAGAGTGGTGCCGGTGCCGAAGGGACGGGGAGGTCCAGAACCGAGCGACTACAGGCCGGTGGCGCTTCTGTGTGCGCCGGCGAAGGTATTTGAGTCGGCCGTTCACCAGTCGTTGTATGCACAGATGAGATCCCAGTTGTCCGACGCACAGCACGGCTTTCGTCCTGGGCGGGGGACAATGGGGAACCTGCTGCATATGATGACACGAGTCGTGCCCGTGGTGGATGCCGGTGGGCAGGTAGATGTCGCCTATTTCGACTTCCGGAAGGCGTTCGACACAGTCGACAATGACGTCCTGCTGAAGAAGCTGGCTAACGTGGGCTGCACGCCACACACGCTGACCTTCTTTGCCAGTTACATGCGGGATAGGCGCCAATATGTCGACTGTGGCGGGTACTGTTCGGAGCCGTACTGGACAAGATCAGGCGTCAGCCAAGGCAGTAATTTAGGGCCCCTCCATTTTGTCATTATGATAAATGATCTCCCGGAGGTGGTTCTAAATTCCACATGCCTCTTATTTGCTGACGATCTGAAACTAGTGCGCGAGGTAGGCGACATCTCGGACCATGCAAAGCTACAGGAGGACATAAACAGGGTCGTGAAATGGAGCCACGACAACAAATTGCTGTTTAATGTAGCAAAGTGCTCGGTACTGTCCTTCAGCCGCGCTCGCGCTCCGCGGCACCACCCATATCACGTCCAGGGTGAGCCCCTGCGGCGTGTCGTGGAAGTAAAGGACCTCGGGGTACGCTTCACCGCTGATCTCAGCTTTCGGTCGCATGTAGTCGAAGTGTGCAAAAAAGCGTACCAAAATCTTGGTTTCATATTGCGGCAATCGGAAGGCTTCACTAATCTGAAGGCTCTGCGTGCCCTATATGAAGCCTTGGTAAAGAGTAACTTGGAACACAATTCGGCTATATGGGCTCCGAGTGAGATTAAGTACAAACAAATGGTGGAGCGTATCCAAAATAAATTTGCTAGATACCTCTACATGAAGATGTATGGGGTATATCCGGGGTACCCGTTGCTGTATCCCACTTTGTTCGTTCTTGGCATGGTGGGATACAGTAAACTGGAGGTCAGGCGGGAGGTAGCCTTTGCTAAGTACCTATTGATGGTTCTGCGGGGTGAACGGGATGGCCCATCCATTTTAGAAGAGCTGAGATTGTGCGCTCCGCCTAACAGCGTGGAGCGACGACGGCTCCCGCCCTTGCTGGCGCTGCCGCGCTCGCGCACCAACCTGCTGCGCGATGCGCCACTCACCCGAGCGCTGCGCACTCTCAACGCGGCGGCGGAACGTATTGACCTGTTCAGCTGCACACTGAATGAGTTCGGGAAGGCCGTGTGTAATATTGTAGAAAGACAGGACTGACACTACCTAATGTGCAAGTAATTTGAATATTGACGATATATTAATGATTGTAATGTGATTATGACTTATGACTAAATTTTATGACACGCAATTTCAATATTATTATTTGTTGTTATTTAAAATTAGTGAATTATGCATTTGTTTCTTGTCATTGACTAATAAATAGATTTATCAAATTCTATGTGTGACGATTATCAATTATTGATATGACTTTAATTGTAACTGTTAAGAATTTGTATTTAAATGTATAAGAAAATTAATTTTTAGTTTATATTACTTATTATGAATTTTATTTTAATTTATGAGAATGTTATTTTTAATAAGAATTTGATTTTAATGTATTTAATATTACTCTAACGCATTAGTCAAGCTGTAATGTTAGATGTAATTATGAATAAATAAATAAATAAATAAATAAAGTATGACTATATTTCCCAGTTCCATTCCTAACTTAAATGTCTACCATTTGACACAGGCGAAACTTCAGAATTCTCTCAATATTTTATGCTATTTTGAATAATGTGTCTTCTCCTGTTTATTTAAATGAAACCCATAGCACTGCTTATTTCGGGAATTCCTTCACAATACAGTTAATACTGTTCTGGAACTCCATGCTTGTAGACATCAAAAAATCATAGACTACCAAAAGCTCCTTCAAGAATCACGTCCGACAGCACTACCTGAAGCAATTAGAATGTCGTCGCCCGTGGTCTTCAACAAGATGTTATATATACGTATTTATAAATATTTATGTACTTAATCTGTACTAATATATATGTATAAAGAGGAAAGATTTGATTTTTTGTTTGCATTGAATAGGCTTTGAAACTACTGAACCGATTTTAAAAATTCTTTCACTGTTGGGAAGCTACACTATCCCCGAGTAACATAGGCTATTATAATATTTTCAAAAAAAATAGGGATCCTTAATAAAACTCCAATAATGTAACCCAAGGTTTAAAAAAATAAGAAAACCGAAGCAAAGCGAGGGCGGTTACTCGTAAATAATATAATATGTATGATAAAAATAAAAAATAATTAACTACAATTGTTTTATTTTTGTACGGGTTTGCACTCAAATATCTCAGAAAGCATATCACTTACGACATTTTATCACTGAATACTTTTTGATCGTAATCACTTACTCTATCGATTAACACCTGTTTTATTAATATCCGCAGAAAAAAAGTTTTTTACTTTATTTTTCTATGGTTTTGAACTCAAATATCTCAGAAAGTATACCACTTACGACATTTTATCACTGAGTACTTTTTGATCATAATCATTTACTCCATCGATTGACACATGTTTCATCACTGGCCGCGGAATCGAGGTTTTTTCAAAATGGCGGACTTGTAGGTATGCCAGGCTCCATACAAAAATGTTGGAAGCCCTTTGAACGAGATCTGACAAGTAGTTTTTGAGTAACTTTGAAATCGGTTATTTTTTGTTAGTTAAATTTAGATTATCATGTTAGGTGTCCATGAATGTGTGATGTGTTTGTGTTACTCGAGCGCGCATGTATGAAGGAGCGGCCTTGAATAGTTATAGACGATAAAAGCCGTCCGACTTTGTGGTAGGACTTCATGTAAAGATTTTTTTTTATGGAAATAGCCGGCAAACGAGCTGACGATCCACCTGATGGTAAGTGGCTATCGTCGCCCATAGACATCAGCAACACCAAAGGCATCACAGATGCGTTGCCGGCCAAGAAAGAGCGAAGAAAGAAAAGGAAAGAACTGGCTCTCAAGCCCCCAGCCGGAGCACGACGAGTCGTTTGGCGGCTGACGAAATACTACTTGTATAAGCCTGCTTGACTAGCTACCACCCACTAGCTTGAGTGATAAGCCAAATAACTCATCGTGTCCCGGCTGGGTGCTCGAGAGCTAATTTTCTTTCTTTCTTCTCTTTACTTATGTAAAAAGCCACCAAACGAGTTGACGATTCACCTGATGGTAAGTGGCTATCGTCGCGCATGGACATCAGCGACACCGAAAGCATCACTGATGCGTTGCCAGCCAAGATAGAGAGAAGAAAGAGAAAGTCTTTCCTTTCCTGGCCAGCAATGTATAGGTATCATCTGAAGTTAATAAGACGTATAAATTGAAATAGGGAAGAAGGAAGGTTACCTAAACTCTTCATCACAGTACACACATTTCTTCAAAACACCGCTATGATATTCATTGTGTAGGTATGCGGTGTACCTGAAAGTATAACGTCATATTACTAAACATAAATATAAAATAAATAAAAATAAACTATATAAACTTTGCACACATGTAACTTAATGGCTATCCGGCTTGAAGGACCAATATGTATGGACTGTATTTTAATGTCATGCAAGCCGGAATTTTTTATATATGCGCCGACTTTGCTGTAGAGCAGCTTTTAACCACACCTGTAATTTCATTCTTAACACGTTAGTACGCAGGTATAGTAGGGACATAAGATATACAGGATGTAACAGGTGGATGAACTAATTTAAAATGCTGAACATACATGGGCGTTAAATTGGTAGGTATTGACGTCCCTCCAACCCCTGTTACACCCTGTATACTATAATGTGTGTAACATTATAGTATGACGATGATACTCACTCGAAATCACAGACCAAGCTACACCTCAAACACTTATATTTTTCGTAGTGCTGTCTCGTGTGTTTCCTGCGATAGCAGTCGAGCTTGTACCGCACGTGGCAGAACCGGCACTCGAATTTGCCGATTGACTGAAACGTTACAGTTAAATTCATAGACATCCTGGACACAAAGGAACTCAAACGGACTGGCGGTTTATTAAGGATTTTATGTCATAAAAAGAAATATAACTTAATTGTATAAGGATAAAGTTGATGTTACAATAAAGACATCTCAACATCTGTCATGGTACAGGTTGCTGATGTTCCTAATGTTGGCCATAAATGATCAAGTTTACTTGTCAAGTTTGCAGCGGACTAGATGCGGCATCCAGTAAACTTGACGGTGTATAGCGATCTGGCTATATAGCTATCTCATGCAAACTGGATGCCGCATCAAATCAAACTGCAAACTTGATCGTGTAAGCTTTAGCATGCATTTCAAACATTTATTTGTCACATAACTATCCGCCCGGCAGGAATCGAATCCAGAACCCTTCGCTTCGCAGGCAGGGGCTACTGGATCGTCGTATTCTCTCCAAACTTCTCTTTCTGAATCAGTCATATCTTTTATAAAGCTTGTACCTTTGAACAAGACATTTAGGAGTAATAAAATATTGTTTATTATCAATATTGTTACCTCGCTGTGACGTAACTTAATGTGTCTCTTTATGGTCACTTCTTTGGAGAATCCTTTAAAACAGTCGGTGCATTTGTACGGTGCCTCGATGTACCTCTTATCATATGCTTTTTCTTTGAATTCCTTAAAAAAGGAAAAAACAAGTTTTAGAAAGGAACTTCGTTAAGAATGTGGTAATTGGGTATAGTAAAGGGTAACACGAAAATAAATAAAGAAAAAAGATAGTAGTATGAAATAAATGGCTTTCAAGCCTCGAGCCGGAACACGACGAGTATTTTGGAAGTTGACAGACGCATGAGCGCTGGACAGACAGGCTTCACGAATAGATAATTGTAATTCAATTAATTATTTACTAATATTGCAAGAGGCCCTGTTTCTGTCGCCTCTTACGACACTCATAAGCCGTTTCTTCATTGGACGATAAGACAACTTCTTATATTGTACTAGCTGACCCAGCGAACTTCGTATCGCCTAACCTAAAAAACTATTTTTTTTTTCTAAAATAAAAGTAGCCTAAGTTACTCCTTGGTACATCAGCTATCTGCCAGTGAAAGTCCCGTCAAAATCGGTCCAGCCATTTCAGAGATTAGCCGGAACAAACAGACAGACAGACAAAAATTGTAAAAAATGTTGTTTTGGTATATGTACCATGTATACATCCAAACACACTTAGTAAAAAGCGGTTATTTTAATATTACAAACAGACACTCCAATTTCATTTATTTGTATAGATGTATTTATTGTGTACTACACACACGCAAACTGCCATTTGTGCTAAAGGTGTTAAAATGTCACAACATGGTAAATGTTCGAGTGTTAAGTAATGTGAAAAAATTGTGTAACTGCAGTATGGCAACACAACTTGAATTTAGTAGGTACCTAGTTGTCATATATGTCATACAACTTTCCCAAGACAGAGAAGCCTGGAAGATCTTAGTTGGAAACACAACTTATGATGACAACGACCCTCAGTGAGATGAGGAAACAATGAAGAAGAAGAATTTGTCATATCAAATTGTCTAAATTGTCCAAATAAATGATTGTTCTTTGACTCATACCTTCTCAGCCTCCTCCTCATTCAGAGTAACGACTTGCCAGTGCTCGCTGGTCAGCAGCAGATCCTTGATGTTGATCTGTTCGCCCTCGCTGTTGTAGCGCTTGATCTTGGCTGGACACTTCCGTGCCTCCTTCTTTTCTTTCACTTCTGCGTAGCTTGTTTCCTTGTCTGTGGTTTTTGATGCACTGGAATTTTTTTTTTACTTTTTGTAGTCTGCTTAATAAAATCTGCTAGTTTGATTAATAAAATATGATTCCTCACAGGGGTGAGGAATCCCCAACCGACCAGGGGGTCGGTTGGTAGTTCGGAGGTGACCGCTAGAGGCAAAAATTCTTTCGTGCGGCAAAACATTCGAAATTTGGATTGGGTACTAATCCTCTCATAATCCAAATTGAAGCAGTGTGATCAAACATGCTGTACGCCTCCGGAAGAGGTTCAATAATGGATTGAAGCCAAAGCCGATTTACAATCTTAATGTAATGTGTGGACTGTAACATATACAGAGTGGAAAAAAAAACTCACCCTGTAATATTACACCATTTGATAGTGTTGCTAACAAGGATTAAATTTTGGGAAGTAATGGGTAAATGTTAATATTAATAGATAAATAATTGATAAACTAACTTCTTGGAATCTGTTGATTCTTCATCGTCTTCACCTTTCATCCCATCAGACATCGGATATTCCTCCTTACATTCATCTTCTGTTGAAGAGTTATCTACGTCTATGTTATCTATAATTCTTGGATTGCCTTTAACCTTAGGTTTTACATCTGATTCATAAAATTCACAAAGTTTTACTCTATCTGCAGTACTAGGACTTATTAACGATTGTAGACCATAATCAGTTCTGTCTATTTTGTAGACTGATTCGTAAGAAATCTGAAACCAAGTTAAATAAATCACTTGAGCATAGTTAGTTCAATGGTAAGGAAAGCTAAAGATTATTCAATATTCTGACTCACTTGTGTATAAGACACAAAGCATTTTTTGTCAAATAGTTTCTAACAACTTTCGTGAAACAGCTTTTTATTAGTTCATATATGTATTGACAGAAAGCTAATATTCGAACTTTTGAAACGACACAATGATAGTTAAAGTTTCTCTTTTAATGATTATTGATTTTTAATAAATTAATTTAATAAAAATTTAATTAAATTTTAATAAATGATCCTTTTAAAAATCCTTTTGAGTGTGCTGACGTGAATTTTGTCTGAGTAACTTAAATTTTACCTGCAAAATATTTTTTTTACTTTGTCTCACCATTGAAATGATCTACCAAAATCAGTAAGCAGATATTACAAACTAGACATCACAATCACACATAACCCAAGAACGAAATATTTCTCAGTTCAGCACCAGTTGAGAATCAAACCCAGAGCCTTTCACCCTGCAAACTGACTCACTATTAACATTGTTACAGACTACAACACTATTTTATTTCACCTTTAACCTTTATTGACCACAATATACAAAAATATCACGGTACAAATCAGTACACTAATTGGTACATTATCAATATAAATAAACGCTTACACACACATCCCTGCAGTAAGTTTTTACCTGTGTCGCAGGTGGCATGGACGACACATATAACACATCACAATCACACCCATGACTCGAGTACAAATATTTATCTGTCACATAAATATTTGCCCCGGTCGGGATTGAACCTGAGACCCCTCGCTTCGCAGGCAGGGTCGCTATTAACTAGGCTACAGGGTCGTCATAATGAAAACAAGATTAAGATTACTCACAGGGCCTTTCCACAGCATTTCTTTCAACAGCTTCTGCCCGGAATGACATTTCTCCTTAAACTTATGGAATTTGTGAAGCATCATCGCACATTCGTAGCAGAAGTAGTGAGGAAGACCGTCATGATCATTTACCTGTCACACAAAAACAACAAGATTAAATAAATAAATAAATAAATAAACGCTAACACACTCATACCCCCGCAGTAGGTTATTACCTGTGTCGCGGGTGGCATGGACTACACATAACACATCACAATAACACCCATGACCCGAGTACAAATATTTATCTGCCACATAAATATCTGCCCCGGCCGGGAATCGAACCCGGGACCCCTCGCTTCGCAGGCAGGATCACTACCAACTAGGCTACAGGGTCGTCTACAGATTATAAAATAATAATCACAAATTAACATTACATGCTCATAGCCCAATACTTATTTATCTTTATATACATATTACAAATAAATAAAATTTGAGTGTCGTTTTGTAATATTAAAATAACTGCTTTTTAATAAGTGCATTTGGATATATAATACACGGTACATATACAAAAACATCATTTTTTACAATTTTTGTCTGTCTGTTTGTTTCGGCCAATCTCTGAAATGGCTGGACCGATTTTGACTTTGATTTGGACTTTCATTGGCAGATAGCTGATGTAACAAGGAGTAACTTAGGCTACTTTTATTTTAGAAAAAAATGGTGCAGTACAACGTCTGCCTGGTCAGCTAGTAATATATGTTCCCAGCCCAGACTGAGAACAGATACTGAAACTTATCAATCACCGTATAGCTGGAAATAGATTAAAAGAATTGGTGCAATATATTTAATACTTACTTTCAAAGCCAAAACTTCTTCATAATAAGATTTCAGATGATATCTATCAAATTTGTACACCTTGGCCTCTGTCCGGAGACAAATTCTGCATATTTTCAGATCCATTTTACAATTTTAATTAATACTACAACTATTTCATAAAATTATACTGATCAGTTTTAAATTTATTGTCACTACGCATCATTATCTTTACTTTGTAAAATTTATTCAAAATTTGTAATTATGTCTATTTCCTGAAAATAAATAAATATATCCATTATTAGATAATGGATGTGACTATAGGAGATTTAATTTATTCACAGTGCTTTTTGTATAGTTAGACAGTAAGTAAAGCTAGTTTTAGTGAGTTAGTATAATATTCATCACTATTAGCCGTATTGGGGCAGCTTAGAATACTAATTCCAATTCCACTCTGGATGGTTGTCGTAAGAGGTGACTAAATCCAGCCTGCTGGTGGTAGGGCCCCTCGAGGAATTATATTGGTAATATTGATTTTAATTGTTAACTAATACCATTATTAATATTATTATTTCTGCATGGGGTTCGCCTGGATAGCTAAGCATGAGTCAGCTGCCAAACGACTTGTTGTGTTCCAGCTTGGGGCTTGAGAGCCAGTTCTTACTTTTTCTCTCTCTTTCTGGGCCGACAACGCAACAGTGATGCCTTTGGTGTTGCTAATATCAAGGGCGACGATAGCCACTTACCATCAGGTGGATTATCAGCTCATTTGCCGGCTATTCCTATAACACCAAATGCAAACCACCAATGCTAATATAATAATAAATTTCTATTCTTATGGAATGGCTTTCCTTCGCAATAGTTTTTAGGTGTTAATAGTAATATTATTTGTTGTATTTTGTTAATATGAATGTTACAAGGCAGACTGAATAATTGCCTTAACAGACATAAATATTCAATTACGATCGATGTTACCTTCATTTAAATGGATAGGAATGCTTCATAATCATACATAAACTTTTCAAACAATAAACATGGTGAGGAGACTAACTATTTATGCACATAACTATTATTTAAATAAATTTCCTAGTTCAAATTAAAAATAAAATAAGTTATTATTTGAGGCATATTTTCAATTAAACATACATTTTCAGGCAAAACTTACCGCTACAAAAAAGTTTTCAAAATGCACACATGAAAATGTTTTGTAAAACGTAGTGATTAAGTACTCTGTGGTCCGCTCAATTGCTTTGCGCAAAAAAAAATAGAGTAGTTGTACAGTACTAAATACAGCAATAGTATTTCTTAATTGTTATGAAATTGTCTGCTGCATGTCGTAAATAAATAAAAAAAAATCCTGAACATTATTCTAGTTCAGCAATTTGATTTCTAATTCAATTCAAAAGATCAAGTCTCAACTCTCAAGCACAGAGTACTTAATCACTACGTTTTCTCTCAAGATGAGAACTGCTTTGTTTGACTTTGACATTGTTTGACATTTTTTGATTTGCCATGTTTTGCTTGACACAAATGACATTTTGTCTTGAACAGATTAGTGTAAAGATATAGCAGGATAATAGTGATGACAATCATCTGTAAATCATAGATAAAAAGTACCATACACAGAGTGTCCCAAAAATAGTACGACAAAAGAGTTTTTCTTTAACCACAAGACGATAGTCGGCAGTTTACTTAACTTATTTGGCTTGCCACAAATTCGGCCCCTTTGCTTCGTTGTACATACTATTTTTGGGACACGTGCCCTATACATAAAATAGTTATTTAATAAAAATGTATGTTTAATAATGATAGGTGGGGTGGGGAGGGAAATTATTTATTATTATGTCCTTCCTTTAGAATTAGTAATTTATAGTCTAATATTTCGCAAATTCGGTTGTAATTTTTTTAATGTTTGTTTCCTCAGATTTCCGTTGTAAATCAAACGGTTTTCAAAAATATTTTATTTTATTTAGGATTTAGGATTACTTCCTTAATAATAAACATCTAATATTTTAATCTAATCAGTAGGTACATACCTACTTCCTCTTTCAATGGTGTTGAAATTTTAAGTTACTTTAGTTCTGTATTTCATTTATAAGCATGATCTCTAACAACACTCAGGTTTGTCTTCAGGCGAGGGATAATAGTTAATAAAACAGTCACATTACTTTTGCTCTAAGTACTTACTCGTATAATGACTCGCATAATTTAATTTTTTTATATGGGCGCCACAATATTCTTGCCTGGGGCGTCAGTGGCTCTAACGCCGGTGCTGTATCCAACAATCCACTTTGTCGGCATGATGAATTATAATTACATGTTCATGGCAAATTAAAGCTTTTCAGTACTAAGGGTCTCTGAGCTAAACCGAGGACGGACGGATATGACTAAACTATCCCGACGTTTGACGAAACGGTACCGTTTTGATTACGAACCCTGAAAATAAATGTAGTTTTTCTAATAAAATTTTTGTAATAAAATTTCCAGTTCCACGCTTAGACTTATATTTATTTAAAATTTCCGATTTCTAGCAAAATTATATAAATATAAGTCTAAGCGTGAAGTCGGATAATTTTAAATAATAGTTTGTTCGAATAAATAAATAAATAAATAAATAAATAAATAAATAAATTACGTTAGACATTTATAATCACAATCCAATTATTATTGAGTTGCACCACAGACATGTAATAGATAGATACGAATATAATAATTGTACCAATAACCGCAATGATGAATTTACTTTGCGTTCAGTGTTCACAATAATTTATTCACTAAATTCCATTATGGAACGCCTGCGACCTTTTCCTTTCAAGTGATAAAAAACTCAATGTCTCAAAAGAGACAAATGATCTACCTAATTGTCTGTGAGACACTAAATTTCTGTCGTTTTATTTTTTCGGCGCGTATTACGTCACTGCTGGACAGTGTCGTCACTGTTTAATGGGTTTTGAAAATACGACGTATAAATGAAAGCAAGAAATAGGTCTGTAGCATTGAAGTGTACCTACTAAAGTACCAGTACAGACATCGCAAATAAAGTGTCGCGCCGGGAGGTTCTATTTTCGAAATCGAGCCCTCGTTCTCTTTTCAAAATAGATTGAATCCACTGAAAACTATAGTCACAATGGAGGCCTTACACGATCAAGTGTACTTGATCAAGCGTCAAGCGGACGTATACTTGATCGTATATGGCCACGGTATAGCTATCTATCTGTCCATAATTATATCTATCTCATGCGCACTGGATGCCGCGACAAGTCCGCTTGACGCTTGATCAAGTACACTTGATCGTGTATAGCCTGCCCATGGCCTCCACTATGGGCACGAAAGGGCTTCCAACATTTTTGTATGGGGCCTGGCATACCTACAAGTCCGCCATTTTGAAAAATCCTCGATTCGGCGGCCAGTAATGAAACATGTGTCAATCGATAGAATAAATGATTGTGATCAAAAAGTATTTAGTGATGAAATGTCGTAAGTGGTATACTTTCTGAGATATTTCAGTTCAAAACCGTAGGAAAATAAAGCAAAAAAACATCGTTTCGGCCGATATTGATAAAACATGTGTCAGTTGATAGTCTAAGTGATTGCGATCAAAAAGTATTCAGTGATAAAATGTCGTAAGTGATATGCTTTCTGAGATATTTGAGTTCAAAACCGAAGAAAAATAAAACATTTGTAATTAATTGTCTTTTTATTTCTAGTGGATCTGTAACTGTATCAGTGTAATGCCAGATAAGAAATATTGTGAATATTTAGAATAATTACTATATACGTACATATAAAATCACAATATACATAAACAAAATTAAATGAATAAAAATGTTATTCATATTTACATATAAACATCTTATATGTATATTAAGTAAATAAATATTTATAAATACATATATAACATCTGGTTGAAGACCCCGGGCGACAACATTCTAATTGCTTCAGGTAGTGCTGTCGGACTTCTTGAAGGAACTTTTGGTAGTAGTTTTGGCTTTGCTTTTTTTTTAATTCAAACCTATCCGTTATTAATAAATCAAGTACCTATGCAGCACATACACATATGGCATAATATACTTATTTTTTATTATTGACCCAATAAATTCAAAATAAATAAATTATAATTTTTAATGCATTATTTTTGTAAGGTTTTGAACTCAAATATCTCAGGAAGTATATCACTTACAAAATTTCATCACTGAATACTTTTTAATCGTAATCATTTAGCCTATTGATTGATATATGTTTCATCGATGTCCGCCGTAATGAAGTTTTTTTGCTTTATATTTCTACGGTTTTGAACTCAAATATCTCAGAAATTATATCACTTACACCATTTCATCACTGAATACTTTTTAATCGTAAATATTTAGCCTATTGAATGACATATGATTTATCAATGTCCGCCGAAACGAAGTTTTTTGCTTTATTTTTCTACAGTTTTGAACTCACTTATCTCAGAAAGTATATCACTTACGACATTTCATCACTGAATATTTTTTGATCATAATCATTTAGTCTATCGATTGACACATGTTTCATCACTGGCCGCCGAATCGAGGTTTTTTCAAAATGGCGGACTTGTAGGTGTGCCAATTAGGTTCGATGCCCTTTTATTTGCCGGTCTATTCGATACATCAAGCAGTTGTATTGCTTTGCTCGCAATGGTTTTGCTTGTACCGAACTCAAAAAAATTATGTCGGATGCACAGATATATAAATCTGTGGTCGGATACCTAGATATTTATTTAAAAATCTTTGTATAAATTACTGTGTTAAGTTACATTAGCGCTCTGTACGCGCCTTAGCACGTGTTTTTCGGGATAATAAATACCTTATATCTCATTCCAAATCATGGTCTACTTGTTTACTAAATTTCATTAAAATTCGTTAAGTTTTTGCGTGGAACTGTAACAAACATCCATACGTCATAACATAATCTAAATTTTACTAACAAAAAATAACCGAATTCAAAGTTACTCAAAAAATACTTGTCAGATCTCCTTCATATTTATGTGGGACCACATGACAAGCACCTGCTTTCGATTAAAAAAAGAATAAGTGAAATCGGTTGGCGTGATATTGAGTTATTCGTCCATTTGTCACGCACATACTTAATACAAAGGGCTTCCAACATTTTTATGGAGCCTGGCATACCTACAAGTCCGCCATTTTGAAAAAACCTCGATTCGGCGGCCAGTGATGAAACATGTGTCAATCGATAGACTAAATGATTGTGATCAAAAAGTATTCAGTGATGAAATGTCGTAAGTGGTATACTTTCTGAGATAATTGAGTTCAAAACCGTAGGAAAATAAAGCAAAAAACATCGTTTCGGCCGATATTGATAAAACATGTGTCAGTCGATAGTCTAAGTGATTACGATCAAAAAGTATTCAGTGATAAAATGTCGTAAGTGATATGGTTTCTGGGATATTTGAGTTCAAAACCGTACAAAAATAAAACATTTGTAATTATCTTTTTATTTCTAGTGTATCTGTAACTGTATCAGTATAAGAAATATTATGAATATTTAGAATAATTACTATATAGATAGCCATTTAAGTTAGGAATGGAACTGGGAAATGTGTTCATACTTACGTAAGCCGAAGATATATCTAATACAGTTATTAAGAAGGCGCTCCAATTTATTCAGAAGTTCCTCTGACAAATCTGTACAACACACATCAGCATAATCAAGGTGAGGGATGACCAGAGTGTTTATGGCGTATTTATGGTTAAGTTTTTATGGCGATACAGTAATTGAAGTGTACCGGCATAGATTACCCCCAAAAGATACCGCATACAAGGCAACTGACGCGCGGCAACATAGAAGTGCTTTTGCTATGCACATAAAGCTATACTAGCATTCACGACATTAGTATCGACCAAGACCTTCGACCCATACACACGCGGATCTTTCAGAATTTAATTAATTTCAAAAAAGCATTTGCTGATGAAACCATGGCTTATTGTAGTGTGAAATGGTGTGGAAAATCAGTTCGAAAAAACAGTTACCCAAAAGATGCCATATCATTTAATAAGTTAGTAATTCATATTTATTTTACAAATTTTCTTATAATGAAGCAGAGTTCAACTTATGCTGGTTTTAGAGTGACATTTTGTAAAAATTTCATTCCTAATTCAAAATAGTTATCTTGTTTCTGACTAAAGACAATACTAGGGAAGTGAATTTTTCATTTTAAAGACGTATCGATATTCATTTTGAGGATATTGCTATGAAATCGATAATTTCCAACAGGTTACAAGTGGGACAAAGGTTGCTGTAGTCAAGAATAACTTTATTTATTAAATGAAAAAACATTGTGTTAATGGTTTTATAGATTTCCTAGATGCCCCGAGAGGAAGGAAAAATGGAAAGAATCAATACACCGTGGACAGGGATGGTTTCCTACCAAATACAGTGTCGATTGTTCAACACACTTTTCAGATGACAGTTGATGGATTCAGTTGTATCATCGTTATACTTGCCAGTTTTGTTATGGGTCTTATACTTCTTATCAAGTATAGAATAGAAAAGAATAGAAAACATTTACTTTGTCTAAGTATAAAAAGTAACAATGTTATTGTATGGAAACTTTCAAATTCGTGTGCTTTCCTATAGTTATGGAGAAATTATGTGGAAAATCAGCTAAATATTGATTCTATTATTATTTATTATTATTTGCGTGAATATCAGGTAGGTAGATAGGTACATATTATATATACTTAACTCGATGTGTTATACATTTTTTCGTATTATAATTATAATTATTTTTCTTTTCTTTCCTTTTTTTATACCTTTTCGCCTACTAAGCAAAAGTTATTCACTGTAATGAGAATTTAAAGTAAACTAAAAATGTAATAAAACTGGAGGTCTGAAGTTCTTGATGTGGTACATTAATAAAGGTCCAGTTAACGGTTAGAGACATTGGAATGCTGTTATAACAAAAGTAATAAATTGTGATTAGGAATTACAATAATAAATTATGGTTTGTTATACTTCATTTGGAAATTAAGGGATTAGCCAAACAATAAAATAATAATATGAAATGACAAATATCGAGATTTAGATACCGTTGCAGAAAAAAATCAGTGTGATGAAAATAATTTACACACGAAAGGAAAAGTAACAAACCTAATGAAATTTAGATATGACAGCATCTGTCGGGTCAACTAGTTTGTAATAAAAATAATTCCTCAAAAAAGAACAACTGTCATGGAACGGCTGACAGATGTGAAACATCGAAATGCGTCGCCACGATCGCCAAGTCTAAAATCAGATTTACCCCTCGCGTAAAGATGTTTCACATCAAAATGACGTCTTAAAAACCCAAAAATATAGTTTTTAAGTTCATGAAGCTAAGAAGCAGTCCTACTACGAACAGTTATGTTATTATTTTAATGTAATTAGCCGCGAATAGCATTGTATATATGATTTATCTAATCGGATATTGTATAATATAAACACTGTTAATATTATATTATTAAAAGTATCGATATTTATATTGTATTGTTATTCATTATAAATGTGATGAAAATGAATAATGATAATCACAAACATTGATCGTACGATTTATCGATCATACATACTCAGTCACTATGGACAGTGTTGAGCTCGATAAATTCCAAGTTTGAATTTTAAATATCCAATCACAGCGCATCTGTTTCGTACCCCGCAAACCGCACCTTCCGCCAAATTGTGACTTTGAAGTCTAAGAAATATTCACTAATGCGGAATCTATTGGGGGTAATCTATGTGTACCGGTCACTTTTTTCCTTACCTCAGTTACGTATGTACATATTATAAAAATTAAACAAATTCGTCAAACAAACAACTTAAGGGTAGAGATAAAATCGCGGGATGGTACTGCTCATGCATAGTGGGAAAAAGAACCTTGTCATGTTGTTCCCATATAATGTGTGTTATATGGTTCTTGGCATGGGCTTGACATCAGGAAACATTGCCTTTATCACCAGCGGAATTTTTAGATTCAGTGATTGTCAGACATGATATAGAAAACTAAGCCAATAGTGAATTTTAACTTTTGGTTTAGAGTAATTGCAAAAGCTGTAGCCGGTGGTGGCAAATAAATTATTTATAAAACAACCTAGTAGTTTGCTTTTGCTTTGCTTTTTTTAATTCAAATCTACCCGTTATTAATAAATCAAGTACCTATGCAGCACATACACATATGACATAATATACTTATTTTTCATTATTGACCCAATAAATTCAAAATAAGTAAATGATAATTTTTAATGCATTATTTTTGTACGGTTTTGAACTCAAATATCTCAGGAAGTATATCACTTACAACATTTCATCACTGAATACTTTTTAATCTTAATCATTTAGTCTATCGATTGACACATGTTTCATCACTGGCCGCCGAATCGAGGTTTTTTCAAAATGGCGGACTTGTAGGTGTGCCAATTAGGTTCGATGCCCTTTAAGACTTATATGGTTTTCTCATGGATGCCATTTTCAGATATCAATAAAATTTAAGTGGGATCACATGACAAGCTCCAGCTTTCGATTAAAAAAGAATCATCAAAATCGGTTAACCCAGTCGAAAGTTCTGAGGTAACAAACATAAATAAAATACAGTCGAATTGAGAACCTCCTTTTTTGAAGTCTGTTAAAAATTGTGCGTGCCATCTGTCAAAAGCTTCCTAAAGTCTAGATAAAACTTTATACGGCCAGACGCGTCAATGAAAGTTTTTGTTTAAATGAGTTGTGTGGAGCAAACGAGCCCCTGGAGGGAAATTAACGCATTCGACGCTGAAGTTTGATCATGAAGTTGATCGCTTTATTGCTGTAAACTATGTAACATACTGAAATCACATCTGTAAAGAATATAAAATATCTCAAAAGAGTTTTACTTCGTTAAAATCATTTTTATATTAATTTGTCCAATTTGTTTTCATATTTACTCCATACTTCATAAGCTTGTGAATCGTTGATTTTTTTAGTAAAGCCATTTAACCGTATATTTAAAATTATTTAAAATCTCGTGTCACATTGTTATTAGGGCGAGCGAAGCGAGCCCTAAGTAATAGTCGACAATCCATGCAATTATTTAACCCTTTTATTGAGAAACTACTACACTGACAGGTTTGAGTTTTGACATAGTAATTTCTATTCATGTCTAGATTTGTTATCTATCATTAAAATATTATTTTATCCATTAAAAAAAAAAAAATTTTTTCAATAAGTCGATTTTTATTGCTTACTAACGCCATCTATGGACAAGTAGAACAATTAAAAAAATACTTCAATGTAACTTCCCACGGAATACAGATACAAGGAAATAATATAATTAATGATCAAAAAGCTTCTTTAGTTCTATTGCAATAAGGTTCATTTTATGTTTTAAATGATATTGGTATTTGTCTATTGTTTTCCAGAACAGTCAGAACACTTTCTGCTACTCGGGCAGGGATGAGCTACTTTATCGATATCGTAGTTTTGTAATTTTATTTACTATGTATGTTATACGACCAACACACGACTGATAAGGTTAAAATGGCTATTTATAGAGAAAATATCTTCGCAAATAACCTATAATTCATACATTTAAGTTAATGCCAGTTGGCAATCTTTAACAGTCAACTTGGTCTATACATTATCATGAATAATGAATTATTTGAATATTATTATTTATTTATTTTTACATAAGATAAGTTAGTGCTTGACAAAATCCTACCTGATGGTAAGTGGCGATTATATTTTTTCGCCCGTTGCAGCGCTGTTCCTTAACTTTGTCGATCGCTTAGGATCAACGCAAGGTCGCAAGCCGCCGGGCTATGAGCGTTTCGAAGCTAGGAAATATAATTCCACCAAAATAAGTTGAGCTACATTGAAATTTCACTTATCCACATGCAATTTAAGTATATTTTATCTTCGTCGCTTAAAAACGACCAGGCATGGTATTTCGTGACTTTTTACTTAGCTAACCTTGATAAATATTGCTACGGTCACGTCTTCGCCCTGTACCGTCTGTCTTCGCCTTGTAAGCTTTAAAAATTTTAAGCATGTTTTTACATAGACAGCACAAGAACAAGAAGTTTAAGTACCATCATTACGGTAGTACAGCCTTGTAGTGTAGGTACCAGTTTCGATATAAATATCGATAATTGTCGATAACGCGGTAAAAGCACCACGCACATCTCTAAGCCATAAAAGTATTGTAATAAGCAGGATGATGTTGATAACCAAAAATATAACTTACCGTTATATCCCTAAGGTTCAATATATAGATTCTAGTCACGACATCTAGCGTTCAGGAGACGGAATTATTTGCTAGATGGTAGATTATAATCGACTTCAAAGTTACTCAAAAACTACTTGTCAGATCTCGTTCAAATTTATGTGGGACCACATGACAAGTACCTGCTTTCGATTAAAAAAAGAATCATTAAAATCGGTTCGCCCAGTCCAAAGTTCTGAGGTAACAAACATAAAAAAATACAGTCGAATTGAGAACCTCCTCCTTTTTTTGAAGTCGGTTAAAAAATAAAATAAACCATTAATGGCCGGTTTCTGAAGTCTCCAGTTAAATGATCAACAGCTATTGAATCAATAAAGTTAAACTTAAGTTATGTATTCGATAACTGTCATTGGGTTTCTGAACACGCGAGCGGCCTTTCAATAACTATGAATTCAATAACGAGTACCTAAAACTGCCACTAGATGGCTCTTTTCAAAATAACAAGTTTCAAAGAGATATTATCATTTTCATATTCATTTTTATTATATCAAGCCCGTTATATTGACGATTCCCTTCAGCTACAGCCACGCCAGCCAAGCCGACGCAGCCAGATGGTGAAGGGAATACATCAATCGTATTATAGTGTAGCCTTTGCCATAACAATACTTTTTGGATAGAAGTACCTAAAGAATAAATTGTGAGATTGACGGTCGGGTTGTCATGGATATATTATTGTTGATGAATGTCAATGGCAATAACACGGACGTCAAAAAAGAACGGACATAACCTTGTCTAATCGAGAGTGAAGCATAGTAATGGCCGATCGCTTACTACGTGTGCGTAATTTTGGGGTTACCACAATATGAGCATTTCCCCATTTTTTTTATGTAATAAATGTATTACTTACTGAATAGTTATTCCGTAATGTACGGTTTACACGTATTAATTAGTTAAGTAGATAACTAAATTTTAAGTAAATTAATAAGGTAAACGAACAATTTAGTAGTTAAAATTTAGTGCGCAAGTAAACAAAAAAAAAGATTGAAATTTTTCTGTTAAGTAGATGGGCGGGGCTTATCACTTAAAACGTTCGGACAGACACTTTTTAGTTAAAATTTAGTAAAAATGCATAAGTAATTAAGTAGGTTGTGAATAATTGTATGAACTAAAGAGCTTTACTAAATTATTACGTTTGGACGCACACTAAAAATTCTTCATTTAAAATTTAGTTATCTACTTAAATACTTAATGCATGTAAATCGAATATAACACATTCCACATTCAATAAATGCAAATTGTTATATTTGACGAGATTAATGAATTTTATTAATTGACAACAGATTAAATACACTGGTTTAGCCACTTTACTTATAGGGGAGGTACCTAAAAATTTTTTTTCAAATTTTGTTCTACCATTATCTTAACGTAATTAATATACCTTAATCTATACCAAATTTCAGCTTTTTAATATTGTTAGTTTGTAAGCAATACCACGGACAGACGGACAGACATGGCAAACATATAGGTAAGGGTTCCTTGTTATTTAGTACGGAACCCCAAAAATATTATACTTTTAAACTAAAATAAGAAACTCGAGTATTATATATGCTATAATTTTCCTACACATTCTGGGTATTAGCATATGCAATATTGTTGGCAGCACTGGCTGATTTTGTGGTTACAATTTTTCTAGTTTTATTTTGTTAATAACTTTAGGAAAAATAAAAGAAATCAGTGATTAAATTACAAGCTTACTTGTGAAAGGTGATCCCTTTATGTTTTTTAACTGAATTAATATTGTTCTTGCAACTTTTAACAGCACACAAAGGTATTTTTATTATTCTTTATCAACTCCCGTTGTCCGTATGACTCGAGTGCGGTCCGGCGCCGGAATGGCGGCCGATGGTGTCAATGTGTGCGTGTTTACTTGTACGAATAGAGAGTTTGTATTCCGTTGGGTGCTTCACTGAATTTGTTCTTGAGATTACGTCCGTATTTCTTTAAGGTCCGTGGGCAAAAAGTAAAAATTGTTGCATTTATTTCATTAATTTTATAAGTATTTAATTTAACACGTTGCATTGGCGATTCCTCTGGTATTGCTCATGTCCACAGGCGACCGTAACCACTTACTATCAGGTGGCCCGTATGCTTTTTCATCTCCCAAATGTTAAAATGAAACGTGAAATAAAGTTATGAAACCTATAAACGGCCATCTTGGGTTAGATAAGTTGATCTTAGTTTAAGCTGAGTTTATGTATTATCGCAGTGCTCAGAAACGCTTTTTCGGAAGTTATCGACCCGTTAGCGTTATTGAATAGATAAACTCCCGTCAAAAGGATCTCAGAAACCGGCCATAGTATTATAAATTGAAATTGTCTTCAAAATTACTAGGTAAGAAAACTTCGCGAGCCCTCCTAAAGCACCGCTTTTTTGCTAGTACATAAATGAGAATAGGTAGTAGTATATTTCATATTTTGAAGACGAATTTTTTTTTAGATCGGCATCAAAAAAATACTTATAACCACAAATTTTCCCCCTTTTATAAAACATGTCGCAAAATATCAGCCTGGTCAGCTAGTCCGTCGTAAATTATTATAATTATTCCTTTGCACTACGGAGCCACAGACACTCAATACCGCAATTTGTTTGCCGCAAATACCAACACTGAAAAGCTTATTTTGTGGCACACTTTGTTGAGTAATAAATCAAAAAATATGAAGTATGGCCGCACCCCGCCCATTTATACAGCGACGGCTGACACGGCAGTTTCGGATATAACGGCTATTATTACGTGTGATAGCGATTGTGTTATTATTTCATGGCAACTGTTCAATGATGGCAAGTGCAGATTAAATGATTGTGGCTTAGCAGATGCGAGATTTTTGTTGTTATGTTAAAATATATATTTGTCAAGATTAGTTTTAGGATTTGTTTATAGGTGGCGCTAGTAAAAGTAAATGTGTTTATATTAAGCCCTTTCATGCGCCCCAAGCATGACATCTCGCTCGACGGGAGATTTCCTTTTGGTAAAATAAGCCATTAAAACACTAGACCTTTCCCATTCGCGTGAGAACTTCAGAAGAATCTTTATATTTTTTATTTTATTTTCTTCGAATGGACAGTTTCTGCAGGCTCTAGCAGCCTTTACGAGGCAAGTTTCACGCGGACAGAACAAAGACTCGTTAGCTCAGTAGGTTAGAACACCGATATGAAACTTTTTATTGGTAACAAAAAAAAGGAAATTTCTTGACAAACAAGGGAAAAATTATAGTGGTGACCGCCCGGCGTCTATTGATTATTTGGACAAAACTGTTACAAAAAACCAATAAAGTACAGGTCTAATCGGTTTGTTTTTTTTTATTAGCTTTTTAATTTTTTTGGAAAAACCTGACTTGCTGCACTATTTTCCACATATTTTTTTGTTTTTAAATTTATATTCATTCTGTTTTTTTTATTTACCAGTTGTTATCATAGTTTATCTATTCGAGGTATAAAATCTACCCAAAATTAAAAAGAATGTTTTTTAAAGACATTAACTGAAATTTTTTTGAAAAAATTATCCTTTTTTATTTAGTTTCGCTAAATAGTTGGAAAAATGCCCTATGAATATTTTTATTTTATGAATTATTATTAAATTACATGATATTACCTACAAAATCTCATGAACATGTTTGTAGTTATCTTAATCATTTACCGAACTACAAACTCTTGATATATGCACCCTATTTTCGATAATAAGAAGAGTAGACTTTTAAAAGGAGGCTAGTGGAACATTTAAGTGTCTTACTATCAAAAATATCTTTGCCCTTTGATAGAATAATTAAATGTAAGGAAACAATAAAAACAAGTGCAAATTTAGATCATTTATTAAAAAAAAACAGTGATTCATAACATTTTCGAAATGAACGCGATTGGCATTAATACAGGCTTAGGTTTGATGCTGTTGCTACAGAAATAGGAACAAACCTTTCGGAAGTGCAAAGAACGAATTAAAGGATGTCATTTAGAGCCTTAGCCTGTATTAACGCCAACGGCGGTCAGTTCAAAAATGTTATGAATTAATCACTGTTTTTTTTTTAACAAAAGATTTAAATTTGCACTTGTTTTTATTGTTTATTTACATTTAAAATTATTCTATCAAAAGGCAAAAGGTATTTTTGTTAGTAAGACACTTAAATGTTCCACTAGCCAACTTTAAAAAGTCTACTCTTCTTATTATCGAAAATAGGGTGCATATTTCAAGAGTTTGTAGTCGGTAAATGATTTAGATAACTACAAACATATTCATGAGATTTTGTAGGTAATATCATGTAATTTAATAATAATTGATAATATAATAATATTCATAGGGCATTTTTCCAACTTTTTAGCGAAATTAAATAAAAAAGGGTAATTTTTTTCAAAACATTTCAGTTAATGTCTTTAAAAAATATATTATATTTAATTTTGGGTAGATTTTATACCTCGAATAGATAATTTATGATAACAACTGGTAAATAAAAAAAAACAGAATGAAAATAAATGTAAAAACAAAAACATATGTCGAAAATAGTGCAGCAAGTCAGGTTTTTTTCCAAAAAAATTAAAAAGCTAATAAAAAAAACCAAACCGATTAGACCTGTAATCAATAGACGCTGGGCGGTCACTTGGCCCTGGGACACCCTGTATAAGAACTGATTTGTCTCGATATATAGAAACATAAATAATTATTATATCCTAAATAGCCGTTGAAAACGAACACGTAATAAGGGTGGCATTGAGGTTTATTTGGAGGCGAGATTGACGTACCCAAATGTATAAGGGTTGAAGGTCAACTAATTGAAAATTGGTCATTAATCAGGGATGTTCGATAAAACCTCAACGCTGTTGAAAGCGCTTCACGGAACTATATGACAAAGGAAAATAAATGCGGTAGCTAGTTGCTTAACTATAATGATCAATAAATAAAAGTATAAAAATAAACGCTTACACACTCATACCTCCGCAGTAGGTTTTTACCTGTGTCGCGGGTGGCATGGACAACACATCTAACACATCACAATAACACCCATGACCCGAGTACAAATATTTATCTGTCACATAAATATCTGACCCGGCCGGGAATCGAACCCGGGACCCCTCGCTTCGCAAGCAGACGTCATCGATCCTCAGGTACCTCTACAAAGTCCGTGATCCAGATAGAATATTATATCCATGGTCGCAACAAACTAAGCTACAGGATCATACAATGAAACGTATTAAAGTTATAACTTATATATATTTTTAACGCTATAGGTACACTCATAGTTCCACACTTGGATTCTCTGTCGTGGGGGCCATGAACAACACAGGCAGACAAGGACACACACACCCAGACAGAAAAAACTCGTCATTCTCGTCCGCCTCGCTGGGAATCGAACCCAGGACCCATGGAACGGCATGATGATCTTGGTACAATGATGTAGTAGCACAGTCAGTAGAAACTGGATAAAGAGGGGTCCCAAATTCTTTTTAACCGACTTCAAAAAAAGGAAGAGGCTCTCAATTCGAATGTTTTTTTACCCGACTGACAGGAAGGTTTATGTTTTTCGCGCGTATCTTGTATTATGTATGTTTGTATGTATGCATGTAATATTATTTAAAAAAATAAGCAGTGGTAGCCTAGCGGTTAGAACGTTGGACTCCCGAACGAAGGGGCCCGAGTTCAAATCCTGGAACGCATCTCTAATTTTCAAATATTATGTGCGTTTTAGAAGTTAATTATCACTTGCTTCGGTGAAGGAAAACATCGTGAGGAAACCTGCACACCGAAGAGTTCTCCATAAAGTTCTCAAAGGTGTGTGAATTCTATCAATCCGTACTTGACCAGCGTGGTAGACTATGGTCTGTGTACCCCTCACATTGTGAGAGGAGACCCCGAGCCCAGCAGTGGGACAAATAATTATGGATCGTTGCTTTGCTTTTTTATGTAATATCATTTATTACCTCGTTTCTTCCAAACCGCTGAACGAATTTATATTATTAACATATTATCATTAGATTCGTCTTGATAACCCAAGTTCTTAGGCTGTGAGATGCCATTGTTTGAAGTATCAAAAAATAAAAATAAATCGATTAACGCAATATGGGTATCAAACTAAAGAGCTCAGCTCACCATTAGGGATTGCAATCCGGTGTCATTTTCAATCCGGCCGGATTTTACCGGATTTTCACCAATCCGGCCGGATCCGGCCGGATCCGACCGGATTGATCACGTGATCAGAATTTTTCCTTTTCGTTCCAATACAGACTGTTTTTGAGGTATTTCTTTTTTTGGAATATAAAGGAACACAAATGCGAGCCATAATAAAGCCGTCGCACCTTAATATTATTAAGATCTTAATATTATTAAGAGGAAAATTTTGATATTTTATTTATTTTCTATAATTGATATATTCAAAAACCATTGGAGCAATTTCAAAAAGTTTCACACCAATAAAAATATACATTATTCCTTAGTGACATAGGCTATATTTTACTGTGATTAATAATATATTTTATTTACATAATCAGAAGTAAAAATGTTTGACGCCCATCGAAGTGGGTACGGTTAAGCTAGATTATCATATAGGGTAGCGCGAAAGTTGCCACCCGATGTTGTTTGACTGTATTTTTTTTAATAAATGAAAAACTTTAGTTTTGCTATTGGATTGTGTTTATTTGATGTCTAAATATTTGTTTTCGTTTGCTGCCGCCAGAATCGGGCCTGTATGGTCCCGATTTATGGAACTTGCCATCACTCCTGCCAGAACTTTTGGCGAAAGGCTTCCGCATTTATGACGGATATTCTCTTTGAGGGCTTCAAGAATCTGAGGCTTGTTGACATAAACTTGTGACTTAAAAAAACCCCACCAAGAACCCAAAATAAGTCTAAAGCGGTTAAAATGGACGATCTTGCCGGCTAGTGCAAATGACGAATAACGAGAGATTATTATGATTACTCCGCGTTTTTGAGGAGTATAGCGATTCATGTCTTATTGACGTGTATTTTGTATTTGTGTTCTACACAAATGTCACAGCAAAACTTATATTTACCGCCATTTGAAAAAAATATAGCATCTTCCGATAGGGTGATGATGACTCTTGCGCCACCCTATATTATACCTGCATCTGGATGTAAACAGTCCGAAAACTGTAATTTTAGTTACAAGTAAAACATATTTTCAATACAACTTATCTTCTAAAAAATACGTATGTATTAATTGCTGTATTTGTTTCTCTTTATTTTCTTTAAGAAGGGAGCCAATAACAAGTGTACATGTACACTACTACACTTCTTTATAATAATATTGTTGGATATTCTAGAACAAGATATTTTTTATTTAAGAAGTGTACCACACTTGTATCTAGCTTCCATATCCATTCCTTTCCTCCCAGGCGCACTCGCAAACTACCGCGTTTTTCGCTATCGCGAATGTGGAGTTTAGTTCCTGTTTGACCGTCGTAAGGACCCCGCACCGCATCACCGCACGCGCAGTTTTTGCTGTCGATACGTTTGCAACTCAAATAATTAATATAACCGCTTAAAGCTTATTAAGTGATCTGTGAATCTAAACCGCTGTAATTTACTCGTATGTATGGTGGAATTACTAAGTTAAAGTGAAGAAACGAACCTACCACGTGCCACGAGGCTGCCATCGGAAAATTCCAAGTAAGTGCGCCTTCCTATCCATTGTTTTTCCTTTATCTCTTAATTTCACCCAATTATAGCTTATATACAAGCAAGTGGTACATAGGCTCAACATATTCTCATCAAGTATTACGGTTCCCCTGCTCGACCTGGGTTACTATCGAAGGAAATTATAAAAACGCAAAACCCGCAAACCGTTTTTATGGTTGTAGATTTTAACCAGCAAATCATTTGTTACACCAAATATGTTTAAGGCGTTTTTCTGTTGTAGTGTTATCGCGCATCAATTGAAATACACCTAGAGCTTACAGCTACATCCGTTTAGGGCAAATATGAAAAATTATAAACAGGAAGTAATTTTAACGAGAACATAATTTCACACTTTTACAACTTACAATTTATCCATTCAGTAATTTGTGTTGTACATAACATCCTTATTGAACGTTAGGAATACCGGAATGCAATACTAGATTAATTACAACATCTATACCAGGCATTTAAAGCATCTACACTAGCAACAGGATGGTTATTTTGTCAAAAATTTGCGTGACCGGATCCGGTTGCCGGATCCGGTAAAATCGACCGGATCCGGTATGCGTAAAAAACGCCGGATCCGGCCGGATTACCGGATCCGGCTTTCCGGATTGCAATCCCTACTCACCATAAGGATTTCAAAAAGGTACATAAATATCATGATAGCTTTTTGATAGCAGGCGGTTTTTTTTTTTTAATTTATACTAGTTAAGAGTGTTACCTCATAACTTTTTATTAGGTGTATCGATTTTGATGATTCGTTTTACTCGTATAGTCGAAAGCTGATGCTTGACATGTGGTCCCATTTAAATTTGAGCGAGTTCAAGCACTTCTGACAACAACAAAAGCGTGCGTATTGTCTTGTACTGACAGAGCGACTACGAGCAGAACGGTCAATTGCCTGTTCTTACGCTTTTCATCGTCGCCGCGTCGGCGCGCTAGTGACACTTTTTAGGGTTCCGTAGCCGAATGGCAAAAAACGGAACCCTTATGGATTCGTCATGTCTGTCTGTCTGTCTGTCTGTCTGTCTGTCCGTCCGTATGTCACAGCCACTTTTTTCCGAAACTATAAGAGCTATACTACTATATATTTTGGGGGTTCCCCATACTTAGAACTGAAACTCAAAAATGTTTTTTTCATCAAACCCATACGTGTGGGGTATCTATGGATAGGTCTTCAAAAATGATATTGAGTTTTCTAATATCTTTTTTTTCTAAACTGAATAGTTTGCGCGAGAGACACTTCCAAAGTGGTAAAATGTGTCCCCCCCCCCCTGTAACTTCTAAAATAAGAGAATGATAAAACTAAAAAAAAATATATGATGTACATTACCAAGCAAACTTCCAACGAAAATTGGTTTGAATGAGATGTAGTAAGTAGTTTTTTTTTTAATACCTCATAAATCGTAAACCGCAAAAAACATTGATCAAAGTTACAACGAACTACAAGAACTTTTATATTATGTTACTTGCTGCTACGGAACCCTTCATGGGCGAGTCCGACTCGCACTTGGCCGCTTTTTTTATTTGCATTGAACGCTCCGAAACTACTGAACCGATTTGAAAAATTCTTTCACTGTTGGGAAGCTACACTATCCCCGAGTAACATAGGCTATATTATATTTTCAAAAAAATTAGGGATCCTTAATAAAACTCCAATAATGTAACCCAAGGTGTATAAAAAAATTAGAAAATTGAAGCAAAGCGAGGGCGGTTACTCGTTGTTAGTTAACAGTCATTAAGTCATGTTTCAGTCTTCGGGTGGTATAATAAACTTTGACTTTAGGTTGGCCACTTATCTCTCCACAAATACGCACTGGAGTCAGCGTGGTGGAGTGAGTATGCCCTAAGCCTCCTCGGGGCTCCTCGCTATGAACAGAGAACGGGTTGAAGTCATATTTTTACGACATAATAGCCAAAATGCGTGGTTTAAGAGCATTACTAAATTTCCGTATGAATGAATTATGATGGATTATTTAAGTGAATAATAGCTGGTTAGCAAACGTTGTTCTACGTTTTTGATCACGCAAACGTATTGTGAATTTTTATTTTTTATGTTAATGATCTCCAAACAGTACAGGGTCTTTGAATTACAACTTTGACTACCAGCGACCTTTGTGAACATTAATAAACCACTCGGTACTTGTAATGTAATTTCTTACACGTATTAAGTAGTTACCTAAATAGTAGTTAAAATTTAGTACGCAAGTAAACAAGTATTTTAGAATATTTTCTATTTTCTCTTAAGTAGGTGGGCGGGGCTTATCACTTAACACCTTTGGACAGGCACTTTTTAATTAAAATTTAGTAAAATGCTTAAGTAATTAACCCACTTGTTACGGATAAAACTTTTTTCGATGGAACTTGCCGATTTTTGGTATGCCGTATAGTAATAAGGTAAATAATAAGAAAAAAATTCAAAAAAAATTCTAACTCTTGTGGAAATGCTGGAAAATGGTGTTTGATATACGGAACGCTAGTAATATGTACTACCGTGAAATGTTTGTATGAAATACTTGTTTATAGTGAGTTTTAGTCAGATTATATGATACATAACATATGAATATAGTTTATTCTAATATATTATTTATTACCAATGCCACTTGATAAGTATATTATGTAAAAACCTTGTTGCTGAGTGAATTACGGAGGATTTTCATCAGATTTATCTGATCTCTTATTACTCGCTAGACAGCTGAACTAGTGAGATTACATCTTTCGCACCATCATCATCATCATTCTGATGCTGCTGGTGATGATGACGACACCTGCCCTAGTTACTACCTGGCAGGTTTTGTGGTGTCACATTTTCGCCTTCCTATCCTTCAAGGGCTTTATCCATCCTTCACTCCAAATGGATCTCCCATGTTCGTGGCGGTTACATGTCGCCAGTTCGCTCGTGTTGAAGGTCGCTGGGATCCATCCTAGTACTATCCAGGTTAACCAGGAAGGTTCGCAAGTGTGTTGGTGATTTTTTAACACGTTTGTCAAGTTATCAAGTTCGTCAGTACCCTAGAAGGTGAATCGTCCTAGAAACTGGAGAGGTTATATACGGATCCCAAGTATCTTTATTGGCAAGTAACGCATTAGTGATGCCTTTGGCGTTACTAATATTCATGAGCAATGATGACTGCGAACCATCAGCTGTTCATTTGTAGGGTATTGACATCAAAAAGTAATAATTGCATTATGATCTTCAATGACAAAACATGGTAGTCTATATTACTATCGTTTGTTATACGGAACACTAACTTTATCATCAATTTAGTGACATATTCTAAAACAAAATTTATTGATACGAAAATAATAAGAGCCATCTAATTCAACAAGTTTTCACAAGATATTTTTAAAAAACAGGAAATTCATATTATTTATGCCCCTTGAAAAATTAATGTCAAAAAAGGAGGAATTATCGACGCTCGTAGAATTTTGTGTAACCGTCCAATTTCAAAACCAAATATGTCTTGTTATGAAGGAAACATATACCTAATATAAGCAATTAACAATACAATTTGAAACTGCCCACAGTTTGTTAAATATTTTTTAATCTACATTGATCCGTATATCAAACGATAGTAACAAATGGGTTAAGTAGGTCGTGACGAATTATATGAACTAAAGAGCTTTACTAAATTATAACATTTGGACGCGCACTAAAAATTATTCACTTACAATTTAGTTAAAATTTAATTAACTACCTAATACGTCTAAACCGGACTTAAGTCTCGTTTCTTTCTCTGTATTTGGTGCTATCAATCAGCTAAACGATTGGTGAGCCCAACAGACAGTAAAGGATAAGTAGGTGTAAAGCCTGTTGGTGATCGATCAATCCTTTAGTTCGGCCGGATATTGCAGGGTTTAGGCACTACAGTTTACATGGAGGTTAGTATTCAAATGTCCGTCATGTCTCCTATTTTATGTCTTCGCCATAGATTTATTCGAAACTAGCTGGTTCGGCGAACTTCGTATCGCGTAACAAACTTTTTTTTCTAAAATAAAAGTAGCCTATGTTACTCCTCGTTACATCAGCTATCTGCCAGTGAAAGTCCCGTCAAAATCGGTCCAGCCATTTCAGAGATTAGCCGGAACAAACAGACAGACAGACAGACAGACAAAAATTGTAAAAAATGTTGTTTTGGTATATGTACCGTGTATACATCTTGCACTTAGTAAAAAGCGGTTATTTTAATATTACAAACAGACACTTCAATTTTATTTATTTGTATAGATTGTATAGATGTATAGATAGATGTATAGATTGTATAGATGGTTATTTATCAAAGACAATTTATTATGATAAAAAAACAAAAGTGCAAACAATATTCCCACTGATCTAAAGAGTCATGTTACATAAAATTTGTTCATAAAGATCGCCATATAAAATCCTGAAATAAAATGTTATGTATTGTATTATTATAAACTTTGTCTGTTGCTCGGCAGGGTGCAACATAGGTTATTTTGAATTCAAAGATGGATATACCTAAGTACAACCCTTTGCACAATCACAGTAGTACAGTAGCAGTTTACGCATAACAAAAGCATAATATCCGAAATGGTAATGAGATTGTCTCTACGGGTGGCAAACGGTGGCCGCAGTACTATTCGTCAATGTCGTTTAAGGCAAATTGTACGCTACTTAAAGTTACCGTAACTTATGTTAACTGGACGTAAAGCTGATTCAGATACTTGTATACTTTTCAACCACATCAGAATGACGATAAGATAAGAATGAGGCATGATGACACAAACTTGTGTCATCAATAAATGGTTTCAACCCATTAATGGCCCACTACTAGCACGGGTAGAGTGGAGAGCCTCTTCAGAAGGTCTCCACCAAATTTTATCCGTTAGCGGTCACCCATTCAATTACCGACCGCACCCAATGTTGCTTAACGTTGCAGATTTGCATAGGAAATCATCGCAATGAAGGTTTCATCCACAGAGTTCTCCGTAATGATTGCAAACATTGTGAAGTCTACTGTCGATTATTGCCTGTTCCTTTCTTTGTGAAGAGACTCGAGCCCAGCTGTGAGGTAGTTACAATTAGCGTGTGTCGGATATTATCGTGCATTCCACTTGAACCCCCTGCTAAATCCCCTAGGGGCACTACGGACACTAACTGTTCCACTTGGATCTCCCTTAGAATAGGTCGTTAAATATATTTCATATCGCTAGGTGATTAGGGCATCCTTATCCAAAAAATTTTTGGCAGAGCAGCATTTTTAGAGTCAGCTAGTAATCTTAATAAGGACAACGACTGGAATAAGGAAGCGTTTAGGAACTTATCTTACCCGTTAACTGCTGACCGAGCCCGAAGTTGCTGGCTCGATCCATTACTTACGATTGACAGGCTACAAGGACTTCCTTATCACAAATGCGTTTATCGCGATGTTTCTATAACCATATTGCAACCTCAAGATGACATCTTTCAAGAACGTTATCTTATGTAACTAGTGCTCTCTCCGCGGCTTTTCCCGTGTTTTCCGGGATAATAAGTACTCTTATATCTTATTCCAGACCATGATCTACCTGTGCTGAATTTCATGAAAATCCGTTCAGTAGAATTTGCGTGAGAGATTAACAAACATCCTCACTTAATTTCACATTTATATTAATAGTAAGAACATGGACGTAAAAAAAAAGACGGACGTAATCCCAAGAACAAATTCAGTGAAGCACCCATAGCAATACCAACTCTCTATTCGTACAAGTACACACACCTACACATTGACACCATACTGCTATGACATTGACACCATCGCGAATCAAAAATTACAAAATTACGCACACATGGTAAGCGAGCTGTCATTGCTATGCTTCATTCTCGATTAGACAAGGTTACGTCCGTTCTTTTTTTACGTCCGTGAGTAGGAAGTAGAAAGTAGGATAAAGTTATGGCATCACTCTTAAAAACAACGTTGGGTCAGACGTAAAACCTACATAAGTCCATAAGAAGATTACCAATATTAAGTAGATGCACGGATCCCCAAATATAACGTAATGGAACGTCACATACATAACACGCAACAATAAGAACACAATGAACAAATTAATGGCCGTCAAAAGCAACTTTTCACTCGCCGTCATTGTGTAGAATGGGGTCCATTTAAAATGGTGTTGCCTACATCGATGTACGAATATCTATCACATGTTTCTATGGCCTTTGTTAACTGACAGATTCGGGGATATTTATCGAAAGTGCTTTATGAAGAACCGTTGGTAATTAAACAGGATTCAAGTTACTTTCCGTGAACCTTACAGTTTAGCCACCACTCTTCTGGTTCTTCTGCTTGTTTCAGCTTCCAAATGATTTTTGTCTTTCGGCTGGGGGAATGAGAGCCAGTTCTTTCATTTTTCTCTTTTTTCTTGGCCGGCATTGCTGATATTTCTCTTTATATAAGAAACGTATCTCCCTACAGTTTGCCAACAGAACAGCCGGATAGGTTAGCTGCGAGCGATGATACACATTTTATCTTCTCTGATAGTGTTTGGTGAAAATCTTTGAGAGTAGACTTAACACCACGATCAGGCTCATTTATATTGTAATCATCTTTTCTTTCTTCTGACATAAGATATCTGTTAAAAGTAGATTTTATTCACAATTGTGTATCAGTGTCACTTAAATTCAGCATGTCACTTACAAACTACCTAAGTTGTAGAGCTCTTCATTCGTGTTCTTAGATTATTCTTTCCATTCTATTCATACTAAATGCCTCAGCTTTTGTGATGGTTTAGGTAAAACTCGGCTATCCAGAAGTTCTTTCAGCTGTGAGAGAATCGAACTGAAAACGCCTACAGAGAAAATGACTACAGAACCCCGAACACAAAAGCTGAATTTAAAAATAAATGCAGCCAGTGTTTTGGTGGAGAAATTTTGTTCCTATTGTATGCCTGTCTAGCTTTTATCAACGTTATGTACCCTCACCATACCGATGGTTATAAACGATGAACAAAGAATTTTTAAATATGACATGAAAGTATAATAGATAACTGTTTTAAAATTAAAAATACGCTTTTATTGTGCACCAAAACCAGAAAAAACGTGACTGCTGTTGACCATTGAGGTGATCCTCTGTCAAAAGCCAAACTTAGCAGGTCATTTGTTAACTTAAGAACGGGATGACATAATTAAACGTATGGATACAACATTTTACATTAATATACAGATACTAGCTGTTCGCTAGATAGATTGAAGCGCTTATAGCACGGCGGCTTGCGTCGATCCTATGTGATTGACAAAGTTAAGCAGGAGCGGGCGCGGTCGGTAGTTGGATGGGTGACCGTTAGTGGCAAAAATTTCTTGAGCCTTTCCGTGCTTCGGAGGGCACGTAAAGCCGTCGGTCCCGGTTGGTATCATAAGATAACAGTCGTTAAGCCATGTCGGAGGCCCTCGGGTGGTTCGAAAACTTCCGACACTTGGGTTGGCCACTAATCCCTCCACCAATGCTCACGGAGCAGCGCAGTGGAGTATGCTCTAGGCCTCCTAAAGAGGAGAGACCCATGCCCAGTAGTGGGCCATTAATGGGTTGAAGCTACATACTACCTGATCCAGCGAACTTCGACCGTCTAACAACCCTTCAATTCCCCCTCTCCCTCTCCACTCCCTCGACTGATAGTCATAAAATAAAAAAGTCACGTTGCTAAGGTTACACTAGAAAAATTAATACGGTGGGTCGTTAAGTTTTCTCAAATTTTGTAATTTTCCGCACAATTTTCTTATTTTTTTCTTTTATAACAAATACAACAAAAAAAGATGAAATGAAATGAAATATTCTTCATTCATGTAGGTATCACTGGTACGCTTAAGAACGTTATTTTTTTAATCTACCAGCTTTTCGGGACGGTGCTTTGTCATGGAGGAGAAGAAAAGCTGTAAATAAACTCTTCAGCACATCTTTTAAAAATAAAATTTATATTGATTACAAAAATAGGTATTCTCTAACCTGAGCAGAACTGGTTGCCTAGCTAGACAACCATTCTAGGCTGGTCATTTCCATGCTTAGAGCTGCTAAATTTTTTCCCGCCACATAAGTTTTTGGTGTTTAAACATTACATATAGAAGTGTAGTATTAGCGATAATAAATACGATAAAGAAATTTCAATGATTTTTTTATTATTTCGTTATACATAGTATATTTTTTTTCAGTAAATTTATATGCGTAATGTAAGAAATGTTTATATATTTCAATGTACGTCTCAATGGTTTTCATTTATAATGCACAATTCAATGGCTGACCAGAACATCTGGAAAATACAGTTCAATTTAAATATGGAATCGGAAGTTCCAGTAGATTCATTTAATATGAAAAACTTCCGGCATAAATAATTTATTTTACTACCGCTACATCCGACGACATAATTTTGTCACAAGTTAAATCAACTTCCGCAAACATATTCGATTTGCTTGATTTTCTATTTCCGGGAAGAGGAAAATATAAAAAAAACTTACTTTTTATGGTTCCGAAGTAAAATCGGGACCCTTATAGTTTCGTCATGTCCATCCGTCTTTCCGAAGTAAAGCGCCGAGACTTTTAATGCAAGGAAACTCTAATTTGGCATGAATAAACATATTTATTAAAACTCTAGAATCGTAGAATGAAATATTGAAAAAAAAAAATTAGGGTACCTCCCCTACAGGTAACGTGAGGATGAATTTTTTATTCGTCGCGAACCCTATAGTGTGGGGTATCGTTGAAAGGGTCTTTCAAAATATTATGTTTTCTAAGACTATTTTTGGATTAAGGGTCCGTTTGCGAAATATTTGGCTCTAAAGTGTCCCGAATTTTAACAGGTACAGTGATATAAATTAACAATGTTTGCATACATTTTTACGGATTAAAATGTGGAAGAATGTTATAGATTTAAACATTATATGTAAAGTAATAATAAAAAACGACTGTGATTTAGTGTTGTTTAGTAACATTGGTACGAAATATTCGAAACTACAGGTATCAGTCCCTGTGGCCTAAGGTGGAAAGGCCCGGTTCTTAGAGCCGGAGATTGTGGGTTCAAATCCCACCAGGGCATTCTATATCTAAAATGGAACTACCTTTTTGCATATTTTTTGTAGATTAATATAATGTATTATTGATAAATTTATAGCAACTGTCTTATTTTCATTTAAAATGAGGCAACAATTTCTTGCACAGGATGTTAACGTTCTTATTAAACTGATTAGTTGGTTTTATTTGTTAATTAATTTTGCAAAATTATTTACACTGTGAATAATATTTCGTTCCAGAAGTTATTTGTATATAAAATAATAAAATGTACCTCTTTTTTCAATTCTAAAGTTTTCTAAATCTACCTTTCTTTTTCTTGCTGTCTTTAAAAATTGTATACTTTTTTTCCTTTACTACATAATAATAATAATAGTAATTTTAGAATTAATTCCAAGTTAAATTTTACAAGCTTTATGATTCAAGACCCTTTAGCTAATTTAAATTTTTATTTCCTAATTAAAAATAATATAATTATATTCATCAAAATAATGTACAGGCAGAAAAGAAAGTTATGCAAGGCGTGATACAAAAACCTTCCATATCTGATGTTAAAGAATTTTTGTGTAAATACCAATGTTAAATGTTGTCTTTAAACGTAACATTTTACATTGATAGAAGCATAAAGATTCAGTAATGTTAGTCATTACAAAACGTTTTCGTACCATGCTCTGCCTATTTTCCGTCCTTGTCCGTCTGTATGAACGCGATAAACGCAAAAAGTACTCAACGGATTTTGGTACGGTTTTCACCAGTAGATAGTATGATTCTTGAGGAAGGTTAAAGTGCATAATTCATTATGGTTTTATGTAAAATGACCGAAATCCACGCGGGTGAAGCTGCGGGCGGAAGCTAGGTATAAAGAAACTCGCAAAATTCGCACTCTCTTTGTAGAATTTAGTATTCCGCATTCGCTTTCCTTCAAGGATATATTTTAGTACTCACCTACAATATTCTTACGTACTCATTTTTGATAGTTATTGTTTAAATTTTGTTTTGCCCTATTCAACGTTAGCAGAAGGGGTCAGTTTACATTGTTTTTGAAATTAATAACATGTCCAATTATAGCCATAGATACAGCAATAATGTTAATATTACTTTTATATCCAACAATAAGTAATATCCATTTTCGGGGATGAAAAATATTGCTTTTATGTAAATTCAGGTTTAAAACTAGCTGTGTGCTGAATTTCATCTTAATACTTTGAGTCGTTTTACGGTGTTGAGTATCAAACTCAATATATGATATTTAATTATTTATATTAGTAAGAATAGAGTCAGTAGGATTTAATTCACAACATCAAAGTATCGAATATAATACTGGGAATATTTTACTGAGGTATGGCAAAGACAGAGATTCATCAAAAAGGATTTCAACACATTTTCTATAGTTGATATTTTTATTTATTAACATGTTCACAATATAACATTTGTCTTGTATCATTTCATAATTAACACATGACAATAGAAATAAATCAAACAATATCATTAAATAAAATTAGATAATACATAAAAAAATAAATTACCGAAAATAAGTCATATTATTAGGGAATAAGTTCAATCAGGTGGGATTGTAATCTTAAATTCTTATTGTTCTATTCTTGGTGGTAAAATAAAATTTTACTCTTAAAAATCGTAGTCAGACTTTAATAAATTAGGCAATTAATAAAAAGGTTATCCATTGATTTATTAGACAAATAGTGTTATCTCATTAATTTGGGGAAGCGTTCAACCGCAACTGAGGCTTATCGTTATCACAGCGTACTTCAATGAGATTATATCTACAAAATCAGGAATAGGTGCTTCAATTATGGATTATGAAATATTAGGTGGTTTTCATAGAAAGAGTAGGTAGGTTTCGAGGATTAAAATATTTAATTGCTTAGTATTTTTATTTATAAAAAGACTGATAAAAATGTTATATATAGGTAAGAAGTTTTTATCTACATTTGGAGGCGACGCATCGAAGAGAACCTTTTTTATCACGTGATGAACAATTTTGTGTAATAATATATCGTGAGTACCCGTATTATGCCATAACTGTCTTCAGTCCACGATGAGTTAAGTTTAAAATCATGAACAATTTTGACCAATGATGAACCTGATTGACTTTGACCTTAACACTCGTAGCCAATCGTAGGTACTACTTCGACCAATAGGGCGCAGCTATTCATCTATTATAACGTTATCCGTCTTCAGACCTCTTCGAACCTTGGCGTCTAGATGTAAATATAAGCTTCTGGGTTATATGTAACGCTGCGTATATGTTGGGTTACCAATCTACTTAACTTAATCAAATCAAAATCTTTGTTCATATAGGTATCACTGATACACTTATGCACGTCATTTTTTTTACTCTACCAATGGAACTACTCGGAATGGTGCTTTGTCAAGGAGGAGAAGAAATCCGTAAAGAAACACCTCAGCACATCTTTTAAAATAATCATAGATAGTAAAACTAACAATTATACTTTTATAATGAAGACTAGCTGATCCGGCGAACTTAGTATCGTAACAAACTATTTTTTAGGGTTCCGTAGCCAAATGGCAAAAAACGGAACCCTTATAAATTCATCACGTCTGTCTGTCTGTCAGTCTGTCTGTCTGTCTGTCTGTCTGTCCGTCCGTCCGTCCGTCCGTCCGTCCGTCCGTCCGTCCGTCCGTCCGTCCGTCCGTCCGTCCGTCCGTCCGTCCGTCCGTCCGTCCGTCCGTCCGTCCGTCCGTCCGTCCGTCCGTCCGTCCGTCCGTCCGTATGTCACAGCCACTTTTCTCCGAAACTATAAGAACTATACTGTTGAAACTTGGTAAGGAGATGTATTCTGTAAACCGCGTTAAGATTTTTACACAAAAATAGAAAAAAAAAACAATAAATTTTGGGGTCCCCATACATAGACCTGAAACTCAAAATTTTTTTTTTCATCAAACCCATACGTGTGGGGTATCTATGGATAGGTCTTCAAAAATGATATTGAGGTTTCTATTATCATTTTTTTCTAAACTGAATAGTTTGCGCGAGAGACACTTCCAAAGTGGTAAAATGTGTGTCCCCCCCCCCCCCCCCTGTAACTTCTAAAATAAGAGAATGATAAAACTAAAAAAAAATATGATGTACAGGTTATAGGTTGTTACATCAGCTATCGGCCAGTGAAAGTCCCGTCAAAATCGAGCTAGCCAGACAAAAATTGTGAAAAATGTTGTTTTGGTATATGTACCGTGTACAAATGCACTTAGTAAAAAGTGGTTATTTTAATATTACAAACAGACACTCCAATTTTATTTATTTCTGTAGAGTATAGATGTAAATATGAAGACAAGCAAAATGGCGAAACTTGAACATTATCCACAATAACTCGTACAGTGAGATGGACAATAGAACTAGAATTCATGATATGTCACGTATTTAAACAGTTAATAACACAAACCATTTCTAGTTTAGCAAAACTGAACTTTATAGCCAAAGCATAAAGTTCAATCTCGTTTGGTTTAGAGGATAATGACAAGAGTTCATCATACACCAGTTCGCCGCTCACTGAGTAAACCAACTTCCTGAATTGCAGTAAATTGTCCTCTATCGGCTAGTTCAGTCCGAGTTGCTGTATCAACTATTTAGTTAGTAGTTAGTAGTGTAGTACTGAAAGTTATTCACGTGTTTCGGTTGTTGGAGAGCGAAGTGAAGCGTTCATAGTTATAAAGTAATAAAATAAAGCTATACACTCATAGCCTCACACAAGGATTTTTTGTGTCGTGGGTGCCATGGATAACACACGACAAGAACACTCAGCCAGACCGAGAACAGAAATTTAAATTTCTAAAAGTTGTACAAAGTTCCACCATTTCCATACCACACCGGCAAGGGTGCCACGAGATTGGAGCGATACGAGTTGTTAGACAACAACAACAAAACAAGTTAAGTTTACGTTGAGACGACAGTTTGCGGACACTTCCGATGGCACCACAATCTCTGACACTCGTTGTTAAAACTTTCAACGACGGAACCTATAGACTGATCCAAACAGTGTAAGAGGAATACTGATCCAATCAATGAAGTAAATTGAACTAGATAAATATGTTATATTAACTAGTTGTGCTTGCCAAATTAACCCGGACAAACAAAAATACATAAAGTTTGTTTGTGTTTTAGTATCGTGTAAGTAACTATAAGAAATTGAGAAACATTTATATTGAAATCATAGACAGACACTTAAATTCTATTCATATGTATAGTATAGATACATGTTATTAAGCTATTGCATGGCTTTTACCGCGGGCTTTGAGCGCGGCGACCGAATCATGAAATTCCGTAACGAAAATTAAACCTAACACCCCCCACTCCGCCTACCATGTAGCTTGGCCGAGCGTTCGCTTAACGTGTATATTTTTACATGTTATTTCTTAAATAAATTAGTAGTTTAAAAAACTAAAACAAGCTTTTATAGGGTAAAAAGTGCACTTATACTTGGAGCCATGAATGAATCGAAAACCTATATACTGAAGTTGAATTGGAATAGTTTTATGTTCCACAAAGCACAACGGTAACTAGTGTTTTGAAACTATTCAAAAATCTGCGATCTATTCGTGAAATCATTTTGGTCGTTATTTGTGTTTCGTTTTGCGTTGCATGCTGTTGTTCGGATCTGTTTACTTTTATTTATTCTATTTCTGTCCCTTATTCAATGTCACGTGATCCGTCTTCAGAGCTCTATTATCTATACATCTATATCTATACAAATCTATACATCTATACAAATAAATAAAATTGGAGTGTCTGTTTGTAATATTAAAATAACCGCTTTTTAGTAAGTGCATTTGGATGTATACACGGTACATATAGCAAAACAACATTTTTTACAATTTTTGTCTGTCTGTCTGTCTGTTTGTTCCGGCTAATCTCTGAAATGGCTGGACCGGTTTTAACGGGACTTTCACTGGCAGATAGCTGATGTAACAGGGAGTAACTTAGGCTACTTTTATTTCAGAAAAAAATAGTTTGTTAGGCGATACGAAGTTCGCCGGGTCAGTTAGTGTATTAATAAACTCCTTGGTGAACCTTTACCATCAGGTGATACGTTTGTTAGCATAATAAAGAAATAATTTCCATTTTCCAATCTCATTTAGAAGTGCTAACATTCTCGAGATACTTCTGATACGACATCTCATATAATTCAAATTCGTCACAGGCTTTCATCTGCAAATATTAGGGCAGACTTCATTTGAATGCTGCTGGTTCAACCTTATATCCATACTAGCTAGGAGTTCCGACTTTACCCGTCCCATAAAATGATTACAATTTAATAATACATCTGTGACATTTATAAATTAATAGGCAAAGTTTAAACTTTTTTAGCCTAATACACGTAGGAGTCAAAACACACCTCTACAGAAGTTAATTTTTTTTTGGAACGAAGTTCCTTATCGCGCGTTGCGAAAGGGGGCTAGACGGAAAAAATTAAGAGGAAAAGTTGTAACGATACTTTTTGCCGTCGTTTATTAATTAAAGCGAGTTACTAGGCGACCAGAAGTCTTCGAGGGTGCGACAGTACAATCATAGTATGTGGCTGTCTTATTTACTCTTCGGTATTTAGCATAGGGTATTTCGGTATTTACCCCGTGTGGTGTCCGGGTTCACTTTGTAGAATAGCACCACTCCCGTTCTTCCTGGGATGTCGTAAAAGGCGACTAATAGGACAAATTCAGGAAGATGGGCAGCAGCATCTTCCTGTGTGTGACGAATATCAGTCAGGTCACCTGCGGTCACCAACACGCACTAGCCAAGCGTGGTGACTATCGGCTAAAACCCCCGCATGTTTGTCACAAATGAGCCTCGGCCCCCAGTCCCCGGCAGCCCCGCTATTCTTAGTTACGGTAGCGGCTATGGTAACGGCGGGGCAGGGGGTGCTAAGAATCGCCGGCAGAGATCGCGCTACCAATCCAAACGACGACTTCTGCACCTGGCAACATACAACACCAGGACACTGAGGACAGACGACAAGGTAAAAGAGCTGGAAGAAGAGATAGACAAGTTAAACTGGAGTATTGTGGGTTTATCTGAAGTCCGAAGACAGGGGGAGGACACGATAATACTCAAATCCGGAAACTTGTTCTATCACCGAGAGGGCGAACACCTGTCCCAAGGTGGTGTCGGGTTTCTCGTTCACAAGTCCCTCGTCAACAACATTGTGCAAGTCGGGAGCGTGTCGGCCAGGGTAGCGTACCTTACACTCAGAATATCCAAACGGTATTCGTTGAAGGTTGTACAGGTATATGCGCCGACTTCGACACATCCCGACGACGAGGTTGAGGTTATGTATGAGGACATAAGTAGAGCCATACATACCTCTAAAGCTCACTTCAATGTTGTGATGGGGGACTTCAACGCGAAGCTGGGCACGCAAAGTGGCGCCGAGAGGAAAGTGGGTCCCTACGGAATTGGACGACGGAACCACCGAGGACACTTGCTGGCCAACTTTTTGGAGAAGGAAGATCTCTTTATGATGAACTCCTTCTTCAGAAAGAAGCCACAACGCAAGTGGACTTGGATAAGTCCTGATGGTTCCACGAAAAGCGAGATAGACTTCATTCTGGCAGACAAACGGCACATATTTAATGATGTCTCTGTGATCAGCAGGTTCAAAACCGGAAGCGATCACCGTCTTGTGAGAGGCACATTAAATATCGACCTGAAGCTGGAACGGTCACGCCTGATGAAGTCTACGCTTCGCCCAACATCCGTCCAAATCCAGGGATCCGAGAACTTTCAACTTGAGCTGCAAAACCGTTTTGCGTGCCTAGAATCGTGCACGTCCGTGGACGAGTTTAACACCAGGATGGTAACAACTGTCCACGAGGTAGGGTCGAAGTACTTCAAGACCCACCCTAGTGGTAGATCTCAGGTTCTCTCAGAACAAACTCTCGGTCTTATGAGGGATCGACGAGAACTATGTGTGCAGTCTCCAACCTCTATGAGTGAGTACCGACGGCTCAATGAGCAGATCTCCAAGTGCAGGCGACGCGATTTGCGAAAACACAACGCAAATCGTGTAAAAAACACAATTGAGCGAAACCAGGGCTCCAAAGTGTTCGCCGGGGATCTGTCCATTGGGCAAAGTCAGCTTACGAGGTTGAAGACCGAGTCCGGCACCATGGTTTCGTCGAAACCGGAAGTTCTGAGAGAGACTGAGAGATACTACGGACGGTTGTATGCCTCCTCTCAAGCTCCACCTCCTAGCGAGGAGAGCGATAAGAGAGCTAAACTGACCCGACACTACACAGAGGATATCCCGGACGTCAGCCTGTATGAGATTAGAGAGGCTCTCAAACAGCTTAAAAACAACAAGGCACCGGGAGATGACGGAATCACAACCGAGCTTCTAAGAGCTGGAGGGAAACCCCTTCTAGTGGCGCTCCAAAAACTGTTCGATTCCGTCATTAACACTGGAACTACCCCGGAAGCGTGGGGCAGAAGTGTGGTGACGCTGTTCTTCAAGAAGGGCGATAAAGCCCTTTTGAAGAACTACAGGCCCATTGCACTTCTGAGCCACGTTTATAAGCTGTTTTCGAGGGTGCTCACAAATCGCATTGCACGCAGGCTTGACGACTTCCAGCCTCCCGAACAAGCAGGATTCCGAAAAGGCTACAGCACCATAGACCATATACACACACTGCGGCAGATTATACAAAAGACCGAGGAGTATAATCTGCCGTTGTGTGTTGCCTATGTGGACTATGAGAAAGCCTTTGATTCTATCGAGACCTGGGCGGTACTAAATTCTCTCCAGCGGTGCCGGATCGACTACCGGTATATCGAGGTGTTGAAGTGTTTGTACTCATCTGCCACCATGTCCGTCAGAGTACACGACACAGCAACGAACCCCATCCAACTGCAGAGAGGTGTCAGGCAAGGGGATGTCATATCCCCAAAACTGTTCACCGCTGCGTTGGAAGATGTGTTCAAGCTGATGGAGTGGAAACGACGTGGCATTAACATCAATGGCGAATACATCACACACTTGCGATATGCCGATGATATAGTCATCCTGGCGGGTTCCCTGGAAGAACTTGGTACAATGCTCGGGGACTTGAACAGCGCCTCACAACGGGTGGGTCTTAAGATGAACATGGACAAGACGAAAATCATGTCGAATGTCCATGTCACACCCGTACCGGTTGATGTTGACGGCGCTGCTCTTGAAGTTGTAGACGAATACAATTACCTGGGACAAGTGATCCAGATGGGTAAGTCCAACTTCGAGAAAGAAGTCACTCGTAGAATCCAACTCGGATGGGCTGCGTTCGGGAAACTGCGTCATATCTTGTCGTCCAAAACACTTCCTCAGTGCCTGAAGTCGAAGGTGTTCGAGCAGTGTGTGTTGCCAGTGATGACATACGGATCCGAGACGTGGTGCTTTACTATTGGCCTGATCCACAAGCTCAGAGTTGCGCAGCGGGCTATGGAGAGGGCTATGCTCGGTATTTCTCTACGTGATCGCATCAGAAATGATGAGATCCGTAGACGAACAAGGGTAACCGACATAGCTCAAAGAATTAGCCGGCTGAAGTGGCAATGGGCTGGCCACATAGTGCGAAGGACCGATAACCGTTGGGGAAGAAAGGTCCTCGAATGGCGCCCACGTCTCGGAAAAAGGAGCATAGGACGCCCCCCGACCAGGTGGACTGACGATCTGAAGAAGACAGCGGGCATCCGCTGGATTCAGAAGGCTCAGGACCGGTCAGAGTGGCGCAAGTTAGGGGAGGCCTATGTCCAGCAGTGGACCTCTAAGGGCTGATGGATGGATGGATGGATGGATTTAGCATAGGCACAACAGGGATATCTATATTACGATCATGCACATTAAGTTATTATTGCTATTTCTCTTGTCATGCCAATTAATATGCGGAAGAGCGACAGGGATAGAATAAATATATCACTGTCGCTCTGACAAGACACAGTGGCTCGAAAACTTCTGGTCGCTTAGTATTAATCGAAAGGAACTTCGTTCCATCCGGGTGTCCATTGACACCTCTCATTTTTTTTAATTCAAGACTGGAGAAAAAGTGCAGAAATGTAAATTTTGTATTAAGTTACAAATACATTTATACTGGTTTAAGCTCGTATTGTCAAGTAACTGCGGCCGAATTTTGATCGCAGATCCATGTAGAAATAATAAAATATAATATACATGTATGATGGAGGCGCCACGCATGTCTTAAAGAGACTTAAAGTATATATCATCATACAGGTTAACCGCGGATTGTTGCAAAGTAGACTATTACTAACTTAGTAGTTAATTTGCTCGCAATGTTACTCTGCCAAAAAGCCTACAAAAACTATGTATTTAATAGTGTTCTACCCGCGGTTTTTGCCCGGGTTCTGCGGTATTATAAATAACATAATTATAATTATGTTATGCCAGATCATGGTATATTTCATGAATTTTTTTCAGTACTTTTTGCGTGAAAGAGTATACATCTTAACAAAAAAATTCACAATTATAATATTATTAGAAATGATATTATAATGTAAAAAGAGGGAAATATGTCACTAGCGCGCCGACGATGAAGAGCGTGAAAACAGGCAATTGACCGTTCTGCTCGTAGTCGCTCTGTCAATACAAGACGATACGCACGCTTTTGTTGTTGTCAGAAGTGCTTGACATTTGACATACAGCGTTAAAATGTTGTCGTGTATTATACCAATGTGATTGGTGTAGTGAAACAAAAGATTAACACTTGTGTGTTGTAACTCTTTTCGGAACAGATTTTTAGTTGATTTGTAAGGACAGAACGTATCTATATATTTCAAATATATGATTATTAGTTGGAAATATACATTTACCTTTGTAAAAGTGCTGCAATTGCTACAAATACTGCAACTATGTACTTAGTTAAGAAAATATTACGTATAGTATAATACTTTTTACCGTACAATCCAAAGATTAAAACAAAAAATATTTATAGAATCTAGGATTTATAATATCTAAGAATATTATAGAAAATTATTTAACATCAAATAGATAAGTGTTTCAATAGCCAATTAGTATCAGTTTATTTTGGATTAATACAATTATTCGGGACATCTGATACGACTCGAAATCATCTCCTAAAATGTTAAGCAACAACGAATCCGATAATTGCTTCCTCTCGATATAGTGAGTAACAAAACATTACACAGATTGGCTCACTCTTATTCAATACGTAATTGCTAGGAGCAGGTACATGAATAAAATTTATCAATGGATTTGGCAAATTCTTCATTAACCGACATCAAAAAAAAGCGGCCAAGTGCGAGTCGGACTCGCCCATGAAGGGTTCCGTAGCAGCAAGTAACATAATATAAAAGTTCTTGTAGTTCGTTGTAACTTTGATCAATGTTTTTTGCGGTTTACGATTTATGACGTATTAAAAAAAACTATTTACTAGATCTCATTCAAACCAATTTTTGTTGGAAGTTTGCTTGGTAATGTACATCATATATTTTTTAAGTTTTATCATTCCCTTATTTTAGAAGTTACAGGGGGCGACACACATTTTACCACTTTGGAAGTGTTTCTCGCGCAAACTATTCAGTTTAGAAAAAAATGATATTAAAAACCTCAATATAATTTTTGAAGACCTATCCATAGATACCCCACACGTATGGGTTTGATGAAACAAACATTTTTAAGTTTCAGTTCTATGTATGGGGAACCCCCAAAATTTATTGTTTTTAGGGTTCCGTAGCCGAATGGCAAAAAACGGAACCCTTATAGATTCGTCATGTCTGTCTGTCTGTCTGTCTGTCTGTCCGTCCGTATGTCACAGCCACTTTTTTCCGAAACTATAAGAGCTATACTGTTGAAACTTGGTAAGTAGATGTATTCTGTGAACCGCATTAAGATTTTCACACAAAAATAGAAAAAAACAATAAATTTTGGGGGTTCCCCATACTTAGAACTGAAACTCAAAAATGTTTTTATCATCAAACCCATACGTGTGGGGTATCTATGGATAGGTCTTCAAAAATGATATTGAGGTTTCTAATATCATTTTTTTCTAAACTGAATAGTTTGCGTGAGAGACACTTCCAAAGTGGTAAAATGTGTGTCCCCCCCCCTGTAACTTCTAAAATAAGATAATGATAAAACTAAAAAAATATATGATGTACATTACCATGAAAACTTCCAACGAAAATTGGTTTGAATGAGATCTAGTAAGTAGTTTTTTTTAATACGTCATAAACGAACACAAGAACTTTTATATTATGTTACTTGCTGCTACGGAACCCTTCATGGGCGAGTCCGACTCGCACTTGGCCGCTTTTTTTTTCTATTTTTGTGTGAAAATCTTAATGCGGTACACAGAATACATCTACTTACCAAGTTTCAATGGTGTAGCTCTTATAGTTTCGGAAAAAAGTGGCTGTGACATACGGACGGACAGACAGACAGACAGACAGACATGACGAATCCATAAGGGTTCCGTTTTTTGCCATTCGGCTACGGAACCCTAAAAAGGATTTTTTTAATGTGATACCTCATAACTTTTTACTGGGTGTACCGATTTTGATGATTCTTCTATAAATCGAAAGCTGATGCTTGTCGTAGTCCATTTAAATTTGAGCGAGATCGCGCGATTAGAGATCGATCACGAGCAGTTTTTTAATTAACCTTAATAATGCGTATTTAATTGACTTCGATTACGTTGATGATGTTCGCATTTTTTTATTACTTGTTCGAAGAATGTTTCTTTGAAGTCGGTTATATTTTGTTAAAAGTTTTTATTTAAAAGCATAATATAATGTACCTACTTACTTCGAGAATGTCCCCATTTTCATAAAAAGTTCTGATGATGAGATCCACGAGGGATTGAAAGAACGATGTTTTTTGAGGTTTACGATTTATGACGTATTAAAAAAAAACTACTTACTAGATCTCGTTCAAATCAATTTTCGTTGGAAGTTTGCACGGTAATGTACATCATATAATTTTTTAGTTTTATCATTCTCTTATTTTAGAAGTTACGGGGGGGACACACATTTTACCACTTTGGAAGTGTCTCTCGCGCAAACTATTCAATTTAGAAAAAAATGATATTAGAAACCTTAATATCATTTTTAAAGACCTATCCATAGATACCCCACACGTATGGGTTTGACGAAAAAAAAATTTTTGAGTTTCAGTTCTATGTATGGGGAACCCCCAAAATGAAGAGTTTTTTTTCAACTTTTGTGTGAAAATCTTAACGCGGTTTACAGTATACATCTACTGACCAAGTTTCAATAGTATAGTTCTTATAGTTTCGGAGAAAAGTGGCTGTGACATACGGACGGACAGACAGACAGACATGACGAATTTATAAGGGTTCCGTTTTTTTGCCATTTGGCTACGGAACCCTAAAAATGCGGAAGAATAATTAAAAGTACCGTGCTTTTTACCGTGCTATAGGGTAGTTGGCGGATATTGCAATTCATGTGAATAGCACCCTTGACTATTTAATGTTGCCTAACATGAGAGTAAAGAATTTTATTTTTCCTTTTTTTTGCTCCTCACCCCCAATGTTGCGCCCCTCCAAAGGCGTCCTAGGCCGTCACCCTCCCCCCCAACGCTAGCTCTGGTTCGGTTTACACGTATTAAGTAGTTAAGTAGATCTGGGGGCACGGCAGTGCCCCCGCCAAGTCGAGCAAAAAAGCGGCACGGCCGTACCATCCTTTTCTCGAAGCAATTCATGCCATTTTCGACCCCCTATAACTTCGTTGTGGATAAAGCTAGAAGCCTGAATTTTTAGTAACCAAGCAGGCATTGTATAAACACGTTATATTTCAAATTTCATTCAATTTGAACCAGTAGTTTAAGAATTATAACTAGTCAAAGTTTCTTAATTTCGTCACTCACTGACTGACTGACCGATCATCAAAACTCTAAGGCACTTCTAGCAGACATAGAAGCTTCAAATTTGGAACACAACTAGTGTTTAGTGTATAGATCAAGGAAAAACTAAAACATTTTGCAATTTCGGTCTAGTTTTTTAGATACATCAACTGCATAAATAACTTTGTAATCCCATATAAATATATAGGAATACAAAGTTACATTTGCAGTTAATGAATTACTGTACCTGTATAACAAAGTAACATTTGCAGTGAATGAATCAGTGTACCTATATATAATATAATGGAATAATAGGTGTAGATAGGTACCTAGATATAATTATGTTCAAAGGTAACTTGTAAAAGGAAAAAAAGTAGAACTATCTACAAAAAGAAATGAGATGCCATCAAAAACAAAACTTGTAAAAAAACCAAGTCTCGCAACTCAGTTTTTCTACCGTAAAAAGTTGTGAGATCCATGTAATACCAAGTCGGTTAATTTATTCAGTTCCTACTTAAGGGTCCTTCTGTCTTAAGTTATCACGTAATTAGCTAACCTAACAAGTAACAACATCTTATAGTGACCATATTATCAATATTAAAAATCTTTTATGTTTTAAATAAATAGATTGACTTGGCAATCGCACTAAACAATCAAATTTAATATAATATGTAGGTATTACTTGTGAGATATATTGTGTTTTCATGCGATGGTCAAGTCGATCTATTTATTTAAAACATAAAAGATTTTTAATATTGATAATATGGTCACTATAAGATGTTGTTACTTGTTAGGTTAGCTAATTACGTGATAACTTAAGACAGAAGGACCCTTAAGTAGGAACTGAATAAATTAACCGACTTGGTATTACATGGATCTCACAACTTTTTACGGTAGAAGAACTGAGTTGCGAGACTTGGTTTTTTTACAAGTTTTGTTTTTGATGGCTAACTAAATTTTAAGTAAATTAATACGTGTAATCAGACATTTTAATAATTTTTTAGTTAAAGTTAATTACTTAACTACTACCTCAGTGCCTGAAGTCGAAGGTGTTCGAGCAGTGTGTGTTGCCAGTGATGACATACGGATCCGAGACGTGGTGCTTTACTATTGGCTTGATCCACAAGCTCAGAGTTGCGCAGCGGGCTATGGAGAGGGCTATCCTCGGTATTTCTCTACGTGATCGCATCAGAAATGATGAGATCCGTAGACGAACAAGGGTAACCGACATAGCTCAAAGAATTAGCCGGCTGAAGTGGCAATGGGCTGGCCACATAGTGCGAAGGACCGATAACCGTTGGGGAAGAAAGGTCCTTGAATGGCGCCCACGTCTTGGAAAAAGGAGCATAGGACGCCCCCCGACCAGGTGGACTGACGACCTGAAGAAGACAGCGGGCATCCGCTGGATTCAGAAGGCTCAGGACCGGTCAGAGTGGCGCAAGTTAGGGGAGGCCTATGTCCAGCAGTGGACCTCTAAGGGCTGATGGATGGGATGGATGGATGGACTTAACTACTTAAAACGTGTAAACCAAACATAAGATGAAGTAGCTCTAATTAGACTTACAAGATTTGACCCAAACGAACTTAAGCGATTACTAATAAAAGCTTGTTAAAAATTTTCAACTTTATTCCTCATTTCCGAAAAATCACATTTATTCGCATATCCCGATTTCCTCTCAATATATTTTTACACGACTCGTTAAAGACAGACATTCGACTCTACATTGACGTATCATTAAGGTTCTACAATTTATCGACGCAGCCCACATTTGGTTTCATTAGCGAATGGAATATGCCGGTATCTTTTCGCACCCTTAGAATGAAAGTGACCTAACTCAAAAATTGGAATTTGTGGGAAATGAGCAAGAAAGTTTTCAAAAAAGTATATATCGATGAATAGAGCGATCAATGAAAGTGCCCGATTATTAGGTTGTCCTTTTCTTACTCATAATTCGAGCTCTTTTTCATCACAGGGTTTTAGGGTACGCATTTTAAGGTAAGTTTATAGCAAAAACAGAAATTACAGGAATTTTGAGTTAGGTCACTTTCATTTTAAGGGTGCGTTTTATACTCGTACGTGAAGCGAAAATATTCTACCGCTTTTTAGGGTCCAACCAGCGTATTTGTTTAAGCTTTGAGTAGCGAAAAATTTGTACGCAACGACCCTGTAGCCTAGTTAGTAGCGACCCTGCCTGCGAAGCGAGGGGTCCCGGGTTCGATTCCCGGCCGGGGCAGACATTTATGTGACAGATAAATATTTGTACTCGGGTCGTGGTTGTTATTGAGATGTGTTATAATTATGTGTCGTCCATGCCACCCGCGACACAGGTAATAACCTACTGCGGGGGTATGTGTGTGTAAGCGTTTATTGTTATTATTTACTAGCTGACCCGGCGAATTTCATATCGCCCAACAAACTATTTTTTTTTCTAAAATAAAAGTAGCCTAAGTTACTCCTTGTTTCATCAGCTATCTGCCAGTGAAAATCCCGTCAAAATCGGTCCAGCCATTTCAGAGATTAGCCGGAACAAACAGACAGACAGACAGACATACAGACAGACAGACAGACAAAAATTGTAAAAAATGTTGTTTTGGTATATGTACCTTCCAAATGCACTTAGTAAGAAGTAGTTATTTTAATATTACAAACAGACACTCCAATTTTATTTATTTGTATAGATTATTATAATGAAGTCCTGTTTGTACCACACGGCGACGCAAAATGAGTTTGGACTTTAGTATGAAATCGACTTATTTCACAGGACGCACAGCTCAAAAGTACCTTACAAACACTATGAATTACACTCCAGCTACTAGTTGGTCCACAGACAATGAATGAAAAACAAAACAAGTGCGTGTTAGGCCACGCGCAATGTAGGGTTCCGATGTTGTAAGTTTATCGACTATTACTCATTAACTACTTATGCTAACATAGCCGTTATAGTTTGCGAGGGTAATCGTCCTCCACTAATAAATAAATATAATGTAGGTATCAACAAACCGAATTGTCAAGATTTAAAAATTTAGAAGAAAATGCAACTGCCACCCAAGGGATATTGAACGAGGTATTATTAACCTCGTTACAAGTTTTCCTTGTAAATTGATCGTATAAACTATTTTTGAGAATTTTGTCACTTGTCCAACTCCAGCTGTTAAGCCACCTGAATCTAGGTCACCTGACTCTGACCAAATTTAGCAATTGAAAGACCTTTTCAACGATACCCCACATTATAGGGCACGCGACGAATAAAAAAATCATCCTCACGTTACTTGTAAGGGAGTTATCCTGAAAAAAAAAAAATATTTTATTCTGCGATTCTGGATTTTGAATAAATATGTATATCCATGCCAAATTACAGCTCTCTAGCAATAAGGGTCTCGGCGCTTCAGACAGACAGACGGATGAACAGACGGACGGACAAGCGGACGAACGGACGGACGGACAGACAGACGGACAGACGGACGGACAGACGATCGGACAGACGGACGGACAGACGGACGGACAGACGGACGGACAGACGGACGGACAGACGGACGGACAGACGGACGGACAGACCGACGGACAGATGGACGGACATGACGAAACTATAGGTAAGGTTTCCGATTTTACTTCGGAACGCTAAAAATACGCGGTTGATTTCACTCTAACGGCTTGTTTCACCATCTTCAAGTAGAGTCCTGAATAAGCTATTCGCCGGTTAAAGTGACGTTAAAGTGTCATTTTACATACACGAAATGTCAACTTAACCAACGAATAGCTTACTTCGGACTTACTTGAAGATTGTGAAACAAGCCCTAAGTGTTCGGTCTGAGAGTTTACATAAGTACCTTTAGTAACTCGTTCTCGCTTCGCTTCTTTAAGCGTATTGTGCGTTGGTTGGCGTGAGAATTTACTTAAGTAACTGGCTCTCTCTTCGCTTCAAGTACCTAAGTCTTAATAAGTAGTTCCCCGCACTCCTGAAGCAACTTCTTGTTAGGAATTAGAATAACTTAATACCTTGCACGTGGCTCTGTCTGCGTTTTCAGTGATATGACTTAAAAAAGCAAAGCTTAAAAGCAAAGCAACAACCCATAATCGTCCCACTGCTGGGCTCGGGGTCTCCTCTCACAATTTGAGGGGTACAGGCCTGAGGCCATAGTCTACCACGCTGTCCAAGTGCGGATTGGTAGACTTCACACACCTTTGAGAACTTAATGAAGAACTCTCCGGTGTGCAGGTTTCCTCAAGATGTTTCCTTCACCGAAGCGATAATTAACTTCTAATACGCACATAATATTTGAAAATCAGAGATGCGTGCCAGGATTAGAACTCAGTCCTTTGCGTTCGGGAGTCCAACGTTCTAACCACTAGGCTATCACTTCTTATATTACATAAGTACCCAATATTTTATTCTAGCTAGATCATGGTCTACCTGTTTGCTAAATTTCATGAAAATTTGTTCAATAGTTTTTGCGTGAAAGAGTAACAAACATCCATACTTCCATACTAATCTGCGGGCAAAAGCTAGTAATTTAATAATATCCTCGTGAATGTGTGAATACACAAAAAGAATTTTTCAAATATGATTACCGGGTTTGGGTTATAATATCATTGGTTTGGGATGGCTTACAATACGAACCCCAATCCCATGCCGGCATACTAGGGTGTTGTAAGAGGCGACAGACACCGGCCTTGGTGGTAAGGCTTCACATACTTAAGAATTAAATGATCAATAGATAATACTATATTTCTATGAAGCCTGCCTGGTCAGCCTAGCTACAGTGCCTCCATTCCTCCAACTTATCTGTGAATTGACGGAGGGTGCTGTCGGACGCATTGGACCAATCACTGGACGCTATTCGAGACGTAGTAAATATCAATGAATGAACACAAAGAACTTATGAATGGGGCGGAATTACTTCCAAATTTCGCCATTTCACAGATAAGTTGGTCGCACTGTAGCTACGGTTCTCTTGTTTCAGTCAGCCGCCAAACGACTCGTCGTGTTCCGCCTAGCTGAGACAGACAGACAGACAGACAGACAGACAGACAGACAGACAGACAGACAGACAGACAGACAGACAGACAGACAGACAGACAGACAGACAGACAGACAGACAGACAGACAGACAGACAGACAGACAGACAGACAGACAGACAGACAGACAGACAGACAGACAGACAGACAGACAGACAGACAGACAGACAGACAGACAGACAGACAGACAGACAGACAGACAGACAGACAGACAGACAGACAGACAGACAGACAGACAGACAGACAGACAGACAGACAGACAGACAGACAGACAGACAGACAGACAGACAGACAGACAGACAGACAGACAGACAGACAGACAGACAGACAGACAGACAGACAGACAGACAGACAGACAGACAGACAGACAGACAGACAGACAGACAGACAGACAGACAGACAGACAGACAGACAGACAGACAGACAGACAGACAGACAGACAGACAGACAGACAGACAGACAGACAGACAGACAGACAGACAGACAGACAGACAGACAGACAGACAGACAGACAGACAGACAGACAGACAGACAGACAGACAGACAGACAGACAGACAGACAGACAGACAGACAGACAGACAGACAGACAGACAGACAGACAGACAGACAGACAGACAGACAGACAGACAGACAGACAGACAGACAGACAGACAGACAGACAGACAGACAGACAGACAGACAGACAGACAGACAGACAGACAGACAGACAGACAGACAGACAGACAGACAGACAGACAGACAGACAGACAGACAGACAGACAGACAGACAGACAGACAGACAGACAGACAGACAGACAGACAGACAGACAGACAGACAGACAGACAGACAGACAGACAGACAGACAGACAGACAGACAGACAGACAGACAGACAGACAGACAGACAGACAGACAGACAGACAGACAGACAGACAGACAGACAGACAGACAGACAGACAGACAGACAGACAGACAGACAGACAGACAGACAGACAGACAGACAGACAGACAGACAGACAGACAGACAGACAGACAGACAGACAGACAGACAGACAGACAGACAGACAGACAGACAGACAGACAGACAGACAGACAGACAGACAGACAGACAGACAGACAGACAGACAGACAGACAGACAGACAGACAGACAGACAGACAGACAGACAGACAGACAGACAGACAGACAGACAGACAGACAGACAGACAGACAGACAGACAGACAGACAGACAGACAGACAGACAGACAGACAGACAGACAGACAGACAGACAGACAGACAGACAGACAGACAGACATGACGAATTTCTAAGGGTTCCGTTTTTTGCCATTTGGCTACGGAACCCTAAAAACTAGCAGTACCCCGCGGTTTCACTTGCGTTAATTTGTGGAAAAAACTTAACTACATAAATATATGATGTTAAATACCCTTCCTCGATAAATGGACTATCAAACACAAAAATAATTTTCCAGTTGGAACCAGTAGTTCCTGAGATTAGCGCGTTCAACCAAACAAACTCTTCAGCTTTATAATATTAGTATGGATGTGAAAGTTTGTTTTCATGTGTTAAGTTTATTAACGTTATGAAGAAATTTAATTTAATTGAAATATTTACCTTAAAAATCTTGAGTGGGTCACGAAACTCTTTAATGCGTCATTTTATGAGCGGTAGAATCGTAACAAATCGCATTTTACGTTAAAAATCTCGAATGAGTCATGTAACTTTTTTATGCGTATATACCTAGTCTAGCCATAAATACTGTTACAAACACTCAACTAAATATATTTTTTTGGAATTAATTTATCTGTAAATTAATTATATAAAAACAAAGGTAGTTAAATATTAATTAGAGTTTTGTTTAGGTTAATCAAAATACCCTCCCTGATTTTGAATGCAGGCCCTCAACCTCCTAGGCCAGTCGTCAATCGTAGCATGCACAAGGTTCCTATCTATATCAGCCACTGCTTTAATCATGGATGCTTTGAGAAACTTCAAATTTTGGTGGGATTTAGCGCATGCTTTCTGTTTCCATTGTTGCCATATTTTGTTTCCAACGGATGTAAGTCTGTGCTTTAAGAGGGCCCCTCGTTGTGCCTGATAAAGTAAATTTTATGACCAATCAGCCAGTTTTGTATCCTGCTTTCTGATGATCTGGCGCTGAATCTTATTGGAATACTTATTGTGGATTTTCGATAATTTTTTGAAGAAGATGTTCCATAATCTTTGCAAGGACAGTATTTTGATACTCAAAAATACTGGGTTTCACTTCTTTTTCACAGAGAAACATTACAGATGAGCCCGAATATGAGACTCCAAGTCAAACCATGATTGATGCAGGATAATGCCCATGCTGGATTATTGGCATACGCCTGGTTGCTTCTTTATTCACGTGGGCATAATTTTTTATCACTTTGTTTTTTGTAACTTTCTTCAATGCCAAAAATTTTTTCGTTTGAAATAATAATTTGGCGGTTTTTTTTTCTCGCGTGTCTTCTTAACAAATCTGATCATCTCTCAAGCCTTATTTTTTTTAGAGGTTCATTACGGAAATACCCTGTGTATCGTCGATAAGCTTTGGGTCCAAGGTCTTCATTTAACATTCATTTGATGGTAGTTTTTCTTAACCCTACCTGAAGAGCTAAAATGTTTTGCTTCCGGACGAGAATTCGTTGGATTCGCGCCTGTACTGCTTGGGTAATCGCTGGCGTTCTAACCGTACGAGGTTGGGCACTTCTTTTACGGTCTTCGAAGCTCGAAACTTCAGGGAATCATTTAATAGTACGATAATAAAATCCCATAAGTTATTTTTCAAATTTTCAGCAATTTAAAAACCTCAAGCTGCATAGCTGCAGCGGTGCAACTTAATAACCCGTCTGTGTCTTATTTTAACGTCCATAAATTTTTATTAAATGACACAATATCAATTATTTCTTTATTTTAAGATGGTGCAAAATTTCCTCATTCGTTTTCAATCGAAACATTTCTCGCTAGTATTTGATACTTAAAATAAACAAGGCTGTAACAGTATATATGGCAAGACTATGTATACGACTACTTTTACGCGAATACTATTTTTATGCGAAGAAAAAAGGAGAGAATCGCAGTTGATTAAAGAACAAAACAGACGTACGAGATATTCTGATGAGATAGTAGGTGGTAGATACATTAATGATCCGAAATCGGTCAAAAGAAACAAATAGTAGTGATTTCAATACTGGTTTGGGAGCCAGTTCTTTCTTTTTCTTTTCTCTTTTTTTATGAACATAGCCGGCAAACGAGCTGACGATCCACCTGATGGTAAGTGGCTGTCGTCGCCCATGGACATCAGCAACACCAAAAGCATCACTCATGCGTTGCCGGCTAAGAACGAAGAAAAAGAAAGAAAGACCTGGCTCTCAAGCCCCCAGCCGCAACACGACAAGTCGTTTGGCGGCTGACTCATACTCAAGGGTAGCTTTCTTTCTCTTCTTCTTTCTCTTTCTTGGCCGGCAACCTTTGGTGCAATGCCTTTGGTGTTGTTGGTGTCCATGGGTGACGATAGCCACTTACCATACCAGGTGGATCGTCAGCTCGTTTGTCGGCTATTTCCTTAAAACTTGTTGCTGGCCAAGAGAGAACAGATTAAGAATGATAGAACTGGTTCTAAAGCCCCCAGGCCCCACGCCACGACGAGCCTTTTTGTGGCTGAAACAAACAAGAAGGTGCTAGCTAGCCAGACGGGCCACATGGAACAGATAATTTTTGCTTTGTATGAGCTTTAGGAACCCTAAAAATAATGAATGGATATAATACGCAACGTGAGAAGAAGAAAAAAAACGTTCTCGAGATGTGGTGCTGGAGAAGAATGTTGAGAGTGTCCTGGAATGAATTCCGGACCAATAAGTCCAACTGGAACAACTCGGCATCAAGCAGCGTCTATCTTCCATGGTACAGGCTCGAATTCTCACTTTCTTTGGTCACGTGACTAGACGTGACAATGTCTCCATGGAACTGTTACGCGGAATTTAAATAAACACTTTTTAAAAAAGAATTATTTTATTCCTAAAGAAACAGAGAATTTTTTTGGGATCCTTTGGCAGTCTCGTGTTTATTGTAAGGTCGCGGAATAGACTGGCGCGCCGGGCCTGAATCGGTGCTTATAAGGAGAGCTAGATGCTAGCTTGCAAAACGAGCAGAACGGAAAGGGGGGTCAAGTCAGCATTAAGTGCCTTGCAGATTCCAGGTATAACACCTCCCCCCATTTGATAAACTTCTGGCAGAGAGCAGAAGTTTATAAAGAAGTTCGAAGAGAGGGAGCAGGAGGAGAAGGAGCAGAAGTCTCTGTCTGTCTTTCTGTGTTCGTCGAGAGTGTCTGAGAAGATTTAGTGAAGAAAACCGCGCGAGGGAAAGAACGACTGCTGCTGGATTTACATTTAATAATTAATGTATTATACATTTTGTAAATAATAAAGATTATAATTAATGATAATACAATTATAATAATGGAGGAATAATGTGCCTCATATCTGACTATGTGAGGAATTTTTGTATTGAAATTGGTATCTATTAACGTCTTTTGTAAGGAATTTTTATACAAAGTTAAATCATCTAGATCTATGTCTTGTAGTGTTATAGAAGGCACATTATTAATTACAGATTCAATTTTGTTAATATTACAACAGGCGTCATTAATAAGATTAAAGTTTGAAATAGAAATAGGTATAGTAATATTATAGTCATTAGATTGTGATATTAATACTGTATTTTTACAATATCCGGTACAAAATCTAGGTAAGGTAAATATTCCAGTTCCTAGAATATTAATTTCAGAACTTTCAGAATGCGGGCAATCTATGGATAATTTATTAGGTGCAGATTGGATAAAAATCCACCTGTTTCCAGTAAGTTTTTTCCAAATGTCGATATTTCCATGCATAAATTTGGTATTACACTGTTTTGGAATTTCTTTAATTACTTTAGTCAGTATTTCACTTTCACAAGAGGGTTTTGCATCTGACGAATAAATGTTTGTTACTTCACATATATAGTGTCCGGTTGTAACAATTAAACAATTATCTAATGAGTCTAAATTACAATAATTGGATTTATCTTTGGTCATGCTTATATATTTATTATTAGGGATAATTAAGCTAAAAGAGTTCGGTTCAGTAGAATTATGGGGTAAAGGTAAAGGAATACTATGGAACAAGTCATATTCTTTGCTCGAAATCAGTGGTATACGTAAAACAAAAATTATCTTATCATCTATAAAATAACATGTTACCTTCGATACATTTATAATCAAATGGATAGAACTTAAATCTATCTTAGCAGGTAATTCTAAATTATTAGGTATATTTCTATGATTGTTAACAAGTTCTCGGTACAACTGTGAAGGTGTAATTACTGCAGGGTGTAGTATATCACGACTGCTGAACATAATTGAATTTACAAGGTCTTCTAATTGAAAAGATAGAGTCAACATGGATATGTCAATACAATTAAAAAGGGAATTTATGTTCAATTGTATTTGTATTTTATTGGATGATATAGTAACATTATTCAATGTGGAGGAAAGATTATGTATAGCGTCATTCAAATTAGCTTCGTTAACTTTAACCTTATTCATTGTGTCATTGTAATTTGATATTATTGAATTTGTTACTAAAATGTTTTCTTTGATTAATGATGTTAATTTATTCTCATTATTAATTATAGTTTCTACAGCGGCGTTAAAATCGAGGGCGTCATCTTCATCTAGGGTACCGAATATTTGTTTCATTACTTTTCCTACGCCTCCAAACCAAGCGCTGCGTTGAGTTCTTATTTCTAGTAAATGTGATAATGACGAAAATGTTTTAACAATATTTTCATATCGTATTTCTAGAGGTGGAAACATGTTTTGACATTCTATGTCGGTAATTTCATGTTCACAAAGGTTTTTCACCAGAGTTATTGCTGAATTTATATTTTCAATATGCTGTTTGAAATATGATATATCTAATGGAATAACTACGTTTAGTTGCCCACTGTTTATCTTTAATTTTCCTAAGTAGTCAAAGTAGATTCCGGAGCCTCTCGTAACACGATGTATAGTATATTCATGACGCGATTGGGAAGAGACGCTGAAAATAATAATAAAGGACTAAGGTAAGTTTTTAATTAAGTAAGGTAAGTATTCGTTTAACCTTTTTATTAATATTATTAATTAAGTTTTCTTTTCAGGTAAAGGTAAGTTTAATTAACGCTAATGATAAGATACTAATTACTTTTATATCTATTTACAGGATTACGAGTCAGTTGCATCGAGGAGCACTCTTAGAGGATTAGGTAAGTATTATATAAAGATAAGGTAAGTATAGAACTTAGAAGGTAACTTATTCTAGATTAAGGTAAGTAGTTACTCTAATTATTTTAATTAAGGATTATATGGAGTATCAGCTAATTTTACTTCATCATAGTGATGAGTTACATGTCTCCTATTAATTAATAGAGTTAAAGTATTATTTCCATTAATCTTTACGACTTTGTAGGGTCCCTTCCACAGTGGGGATAATGATTTTCGTAACCTGGCATGATTTTTTAGGTAAACGTAATTTCCAACTTTATATTGGACTGGACGAGTATGAGAATCGTAATAGTTTTTAGAGTTTTGTTTAGATCTGCGAATATTCTCCAGGGCTTTGTCGTGAGAATATTTTAACCGATTCTGGAGCATCCTCACGTATTCAGGATAAGTTGCACCAGGAGTTTCTTCAAATAGTGAATTTGGGATAAAAGGTTTTTGTCCAAACATGAGTTCGTAAGGGGTATAGTGAGTAGTGCAGTGAACTGCTGTATTATAAGCTAGCATAGCAGTATATACATAGCGAGGCCAGTCAATTTGGTCCTCGTTGACATAGGACTTTAAATACTCCTTAAGGGTCGAGTGGCTACGCTCGAGTGCACCTTGAGTTTGAGGGTGATATGGAGATGACCAGAGTTGTTTTATCTTTAGAAACTCGCAGGTTTTCTTAAAAAGATCAGAGGTAAAATTGGTTCCTTGATCTGTGAGGATCATTTTAGGTAATCCGAAAACAGAGATGAAATGTAGTAAACATTCACTGGTTTCTTCAGCCGTTGTACTTCGGATAGGGTAAGCTACAGAGAATTTGGTAAGGTCATCTTGTAAGGTAAGGATGAATCGAAGTTTAGCTGGACCTGATTCAGGAAGTGGTCCTACAACGTCTAGACTGACGCGCTGGCAGGGTGCGGTTGAAGTACTAGTAATTTGCATAGGGGCCCTATTTATCCTTCTCAGGGCTTTGTTTTCTTGACATGATTTGCATTGTTTAACGAAGGATTCAATGTCACCGCGCATCCCTTTCCAATAAAACATATCTTTTATCCTATTGTACATACGGACAGAACCTAAATGACCTGCTATTGGTATGTCATGATTATCCCGTAATATCTTCTTGATTTCTGTAGGAGTGGGATATACTATTTTATCATGATATATATTGATTTTAATATTAGTATTATGAAATAAGAAGCTAAGGATGTTGTAGATTTTGGTAAATGAATGTTTCTCGAAAGGATTTTTCAGATCTGTTATTCCTACTTCTTCAGTGTTTCCAATGATGAGGAGTTCGTTTCTAATATTTTTTAAAGTTTTGAAGATTTCAGGATATGTAGCTTCATCAAAATGGTGAACTTTAGTGAATAGTAAGAAATAGATTTTATCTTGAGAAATGATTTTATAAAATGAATGTAGTTGCTTCTCGGCGTTACGAATTTCTTCAGAGTTTTCGACTTTACTTAGTAATTCTAGAAGATAAGGATTAGAGTCATCCAGATCTATGGATGTAGGGATTAGTAATGTTTTACATCGACTTTTCAAAAGTTTTTCATTGTGTTCTACGATTTGAGTGTTGAAAGTCTTACTTTTGTCTGTGATTGCCTTTAAAAACGTAGGATAATCGTCAGGGGTAGACGGACCTTCTGGTCCTATTATTTGTAATGGATCAGATATAGGAGGATTTTGAGGTTCTTCGATCATTGTAGGATCGGGTATAGGAATGTTTTGAGATTCTTCGATCATAACGGGATCGGGTATAGGAATGTCTTGAGATTCTTCGATCATAGCAGGATCGGGTATAGAAATATTTTGAGGTTCTTCAGTCACTAGAAGATCGGGTGTAGGAATAGAAATATCTAAAGGATCTTCATTATCAGAAATAATGTCATCAAGACGAAATGATGGAGGCGAAATTAGTAAGTCGTTTAGATCCCTATCTATGTCATCGATCTGGGGATTCGGATTTATTCCCCGGGGTTCTTCAGGAATTGGAAGTGTATTTTCAGGATTCAATTGTATAGGATTTATTGGGTAACGAGATAAGGCGTCAGCATTAGCATTTATTTTGCCCTTCTTATACTTGATGTTGTAATTATACTCTTCTAGTTTTAGACGCCACCTAACTAATCTAGAACCCGGGTCTTTGCAATTGAATAACCACTGGAGTGGTTTATGGTCCGTTATTATAGTAAAATTATTCCCATAAAGGTAAGGACGAAATGTCTTTGTACCGAAAATTATCGCTAAACATTCTTTTTCCGTCGTACTATAATTGGACTCTGCCTTATTCAGTGTCCGGGATGCGAATGCGATAGGGCGGTCTTTTCCCACTTCACCCTGGGATAGAATTGCGGATATAGCAAAATTGGAAGCATCACAAGTTAGTAAGAAAGGTTTTGAAAAATCTGGATATAGTAGAATCGGCGCAGAAATTAATTTGTTCTCCACAGTATCCAATAAATAATATACAAGTTTACGACTCGATCTCTCGTACTCGAGAAGTCCTTAATCAACTCAGAACATCACACCTAAAGTAATCCCACCGCTGCCACCAATTTGTTACGCGGAATTTAAATAAACACTTTTTAAAAAAGAATTATTTTATTCCTAAAGAAACAGAGAATTTTTTTGGGATCCTTTGGCAGTCTCGTGTTTATTGTAAGGTCGCGGAATAGACTGGCGCGCCGGGCCTGAATCGGTGCTTATAAGGAGAGCTAGATGCTAGCTTGCAAAACGAGCAGAACGGAAAGGGGGGTCAAGTCAGCATTAAGTGCCTTGCAGATTCCAGGTATAACAGAACGTCTAGTCGTCCAAGGAAAAGTAGAAGGAACTAGACCTCGCGGCAGATCGCCTATCAGATGGACGGACCAAGTAAAGGCTGCAGTGGACGTCCCATTACATGTGTGCTCCCGAAAAGCAGCTGTCCGGGAAGAATGGAGACGGATCGTCAAACGTGTGACTGAGAAATGATGACCACGACCGCTCTGACAAGAGCGTAACGAAAGAGATGTATAATACGCAATGTTACTGTCATTATGTTAATAATGAAAATCTAAAATTTACTAACAAAAAATAACCGACTTCAAAATTACTCAAAAACTACTTGTCAGATCTCGCTCAAATGTATGTGGGACCACATGACAAGCACCTGCTTTCGATTAAAAAAGAATCATCGAAATCGGCTGGCGTGATATTGAGTTATTCGTCCATTTGTCGCGCACATACTTAATGCAAATTTAAGACTTATATGGTTTTCTCATGGATGCCATTGTCAGATCTCAATAAAATTTAAGTGGGACCACATGACAAGTACCAGCTTTCGTTTAAAAAAACAATCATTAAAATCGGTTCACCTAGTCGAACGTTCTGAGGTAACAAACATAAAAAAAATTGTCGAATTGAGAACCTCCTCCTTTTTTTTGAAGTCGGTTAAAAATTATCTTCCCTCTTAAAATAATGTTCATTCGTGAAAATGCACAACTTAAAAGTGCTATGCAATATTATCCCTAAGTTCGCAGATATTAAATAGGAAACGCATAATATTTACGTAAACACATAATGTTTATGTTTCACAATAAAGCTTAAAGCTGCAAACTTGTTTGTACAACTACCCACGCTTAAACTTTGAGCTTATTCTGTTTATTTACATAGGGCTGATACCAACTGGATTCATCCGGACTTATTCGGATTTCGTTGACTGGTGTTCTGGGAGTATCCGAGCGCGACGCATTACAGTTGCTATTTTTTACAATTGACAAAATTTTAATGAAGACTTTTTTGGAGCGTTTAAAAAAATGAGTAAAATTTTTACGATGCGCGCGCACACCGACAGCCAAAAAGGGACATGATGAAATTAGGTGATAACTGATTTCTTTTGACAAAGAGTTGTGGCATACGGGCAGAAATCTTTTGCTATTCTTGTTCTGTTATTATGTTATTATATGATATATGAGAAGTATAACTGCTTATTACGTGCGTACATAAGTACACATTGTATACACGTTTTCTAGGCCTGTCCACTTAGATGCACGCTATATATTAAATAAATATTTAATTTAATAACGTGTATCAGTTTTAATTATCTTTCAAAAACTATTTTGTATTAAATACAAAGAAGAAACATTAATCATAAATTACCTGAACAAAATTAAATATTACTTGTGTACTACCTATGTTTACACAAGTACAACATAGATGGCGTTGTTCAGGAAGCTGAATCACGCTGTTGAGACTCTGTGAGATTTGTATAAGTAATAACATTAAATTTTAACAGAGGTAAAGATAAAAGCTAGCGCTATACGAGTTTATCCAGTGCTTTCATATCCCCTCCATGGGTTAAACGTTTAACGTTTTTCAAGTCGCTTATCATAAGAAGTATGACTTCAATAAGTGTTTGCTATTGGTTGACGGGTTTGTGACGTCTTTACTTTTGTGCTTCATCATTATTGACAACCCTGGACAAGCAACTTTATTCAAACTTTGCAACGATAATATTATGACACTCATATAGGAGTCGAGCGGCGTATTCAACGTCAGGTGATCTTTGCCAACTTTGTATTAAGGTAAAGTTCTTGTGTTTAGGTAAACATCTTCTCTTCATCTGAGTTGAATGTTAAATATTTATTACCCTCGACCACGGACCTAAAAAAAGACGGACGTAATTCCAAGAACAAATTCAGTGAAGCACCCATAGTAATACCAACTCTCTATTCGTACAAGTACACACACCCACACATTGACACTTCACAGCTTCAATCGCGAATCAAAACTTACGCACACATGGTAAGCGGGCGACATTGCTATGCTTCATTCTCGATTAGACGAGGTTACGTCCGTCTTTTCTTCAGGTCCACGCCCTTGAAGGAATGGAGAAGGTAATATGCGTTTTGGGGAGTTTGTTTGTTGATTTGTTTGTCAAACATCTTAATTATAGGTAGTTCTGTTGTTTATGATGACGATTTTACTTATTTTACCATTTATTAAATCCTATTTCGATTGCAACTTTGTCTCCGTCGTGGGCTTTTGCGACTAGTTTTTTTCTTTGTATTAAACGTATTTAAAAGATTTGGCTAATTTTATTACACTTATTACTCGCCTAACCGTAACGCGTTTTATTTTTGAAGTTATACTTCTTTAGGCGGGTTATGAAATAAATGAAAAAAGTGATGAAAGTGAAATTTTAAGATTTGTGACACGGTGACGGTGACAAAAAAGGTGACGGAAAACATCACAGGTAATTTTTTAACGCTCGTTTCAGCGCGTTATGAAAAAATATTTTTATTATATTTATTATATTGTTTTTTTTTTTATATTGTTTTTATATTATTTTTTTTGTACTTATTGTTTTTTAATATTGCTTTTCAAATTGTTTTTTGAAATGGTTTTTTTAACATTTTTTGATACCAAAGAAGTATAACTTTTCACGCGCGTACATAAGTACAGTTTTATTTTATTTTTTTATTACTACGGCACCACAAAAACTTAACAAAAAAGTAAGTGCAGACTACTCTGGGATGTTCTGAATATTCCTATTTTGGGTACTCCAAAGCCGTCATTAGCCTTTGTAAAGAGACCGTCTTTTGTGAACAGCGGTAATCTTCTACTTGTCCTCATTTAGACGTTCAAGTGACAAGAGGACGCCCTACAATAAGGCATTTTAGACGACCTTGAAGTTCTAGTATTGAACACCTGGGTCGAGGTATAGCTTTACTTTTTAACCGACTTCAAGAACGGAGGAGGTATTAAATTCGACTGTATTTTTTTAATGTTTGTTACCTCAGAACTTTCGACTGGGTGAACCGATTTTGATGATTTTTTTTATTCGAAAGCTGGTGCTTGTCATGTGGTTCCACTTAAATTTAAGCGAGATCTGACGAGTAGTTTTTGAGTTATCCCTAATTTTGAAGTCTGTTATTTTTTGACAAGAATTATGTAGATATCTATATGACTGAAAAAGGTTTATTTCATATGTAAGTTCTTGTTTGGTTCATGGCTATTGATGTTTTAGTATCATTCAATAAGCAGACATTAGTAATACTTCACCGGTGCGTTGTCAGCCAAGAAAGAAAGAAGAAGTAGTAATTTTATTATAATAGATGTTAGTTGTTTATTTAAACATGTCCTTAATAAGCCTTAACATACATAATCCTACCCGTGTAAGATATCGATCAGGAATAATAAATTAACTTGAATATTATTTACAAGCTCTGAATTCTCCGCTGGAATAACAAGGTTTAGATTTTAATTTATTAGGTATCAAGTTCGAGAGGCAATGAGCGTATGAGAAAGCATTTTCTGACATCCTATCAAAATATCTTTAGAGATACAGTTACAGGGTCGATGTACTGTACCATTATATGGCGAGGTAATTGATCTTGTTTCGTGTCGGGAAAAGGGGTTGATTTTCCTACTTCCAATAAATAATAATAATGCTTCACACTCATAGCCCTAAAAGGAATCCCTGTGTCATGCGTGCTATGGACAAGACACGACAAGAACACACACCCAGACCGAGAACAAAAATTCAAACTCATCATTATAATTTCCGCCTCGCTGGGAATCGAATCCAGGACCTTTGGCACGGTAATCCAGCATAATAACCAATGCGCCACACGGGTCGTATGGCTTATGGGGTCGATGAACTAAAAAAATTTTTGTTAATTGCAATAGCTATTAAAATTAATTAGGCTTAGAAATCAACGTTGTGTAGAATACACATTATACATAATACATATGTATACAAGCAAAGCAAAGCAACAACCCATAATTGTCCCACTGCTGGGCTCGGGGTCTCCTCTCACAATGTGAGGGGTACAGGCCATAGTCCCACGCTGGCCAAGTGTGGATTGGTAGACTTCACACACCTTTGAGAACTTTATGGAGAACTCTCCGGTGTGCAGGTTTCCTCACGATGTTTTCCTTCACCGAAGCAAGTGATAATTAACTTCTAATACGCACATAATATTTGAAAATCAGAGGTGCGTGCCAGGATTTGAACTCGGGCCGCTCCGTTCGAGAGACTAAGGTTCTAACCGCTAGGCTATCACTGCTTACAAAAGCGGCTTACAAAACTAATCCTAATCCCATGACAGATGGGTGTCGTAAGTGGCGACAAAATCCAGCCCGCTGGTGGTAGAGTTCTTCGCAAGGATTATATTGGTAATATTAACTCTAATGGTTCATTAATACCGTTATTACTATTATTATTTCGTCGTGTTCCAGCTGGGAGCTTAAGAGTTTTTACTTCTTTTCTTCTCTCGATTTTGGCCGGCAACGCATCAGTGATGCCTTTGATGTCACTGGGTGACAAGTCACTTTCCATCTGATGGGTCGTCTGCAGACATTGGTAACAGCAAAGACATCACTGATGCGTTGTCGACCAAGAAAAAAGAGTGAGGATGTGTTGGAAAAAATAAACGTCTGATCTGAGTTCCATTACCGATTACCTAGAAATTTTCAACGGGAAATCTATGACTTATGGAGTACTGTTCGTACTATGGTATATCTATACTAATATATAAAGAGGAAAGATTTGATTTTTTGTTTGCATTGAATAGGCTCCCAAACTACTGAACCGATTTGAAAAATTCTTTCACTGTTGGGAAGCTACACTATCCCCGAGTAACATAGGCTAATATATTATATTTTCAAAAAAAATAGGGATCTTTCATAAAACTCTAATAATGTAACCCAAGGTGTAAAAAAATAAGAAAACCGAAGCAAAGCGAGGGCGGTTACTCGTACATAATATAGTGAGCAGACTTCTTTAAATAAACACAAATCCGTAGAACATAAAAAATGTTTACCAATATTAATGTACAGTTCCAAAACTGAACGCAAAGTTATATAATGCAACTCCATCTCTTTATTTACATCTTTTCCCAGTGACTCGAACTATGTACGATCTTTAGTTATTTGCCTAAATCAACACAAATAACTAGGTACGAGGGATTCAATATTAATCTACACGGATCTGAACCAAAATTTACTAAATTCGCACTAATTGTTAGCGCGGTTAATTTATTCTTCGGCCATTTGCAATTTAAATGTCACAACAAGATGGCGGCGTGTGCAGCGACCAAGTCAAAATATTTGCATAGGGACTGTTTGTACTTTGGATTTTACATCTTATTCCATTTAAATACGGTCCAACTCAGAACGGAGGGAAAAACATTTAGATAGAACTTGAGATTCATGTAGGGCATATTAAAGTAGATTCGTAGATATGAATATTTCAGTACAAATTGTTTTTGGCAAGAAACTGATATCTAGTTGGCAGGTGTTTGCGGAACATATCCATATTTGGCCCATAGGCAAAATATCCGTCGTTAATTGGAGCTTAGCTTAGGGGCCAACTTGAATTTTATTAGACTGAAAATGTTAAGTCGGACTAATTATAGGACCTATTTACTTTTGCATCTCACTGTCCTCGTAGCCCAACTGTTAGTGGGGAGCTGTGGGGTCGCGGGATCTATTCTCAGCCGTGACACACATTTATTTGAAAAAATGTATGTGGATGTAAGTGATATATTATAAGTGTAATTGAATATTAAAAGGTAATTACAATTTTTTTGTCACCCTATCATGTGGAAAATCAAACTTTTTTTCTTAGATTTGTATAAAATTTAATGGGATAGACAGACAGACACTAGACAGATGCCTACGTCAAACAATACGCTAAGATCGAATTGCAAGATAGACTTTTATCTATACTAATATTAAAAAGAGGAAAGCTTTGTATTTTTGTATGTTTGTAACGAATAAACTCAAAATCTACTGAATGGGTTTTCATGAAACTTAGCTCACAGGTAACCGTACGATACGAACGATATATATTACTTTTTCTTGTTCTTTCTACAATTGTAATGTATTACAATTAAAAAAATATGACTAATCTACTAGTTGACCCGGCGAACTTCGTATTGCCTAACAGTAGTAGGGATTTGTTGAAGCGATGGCGTTGAGTGACGTTCGAAAAGTGTTTGTAACAAACCTACTTCGAATAAAACTTATTTTATTTCATTTCATTTCATTAATAAGCATCCTCACAAACAAACAAACAAACAAACTTTCACATTTATAATATTAGTAGGATATGAGAGGAGTAAAGTTTTTCTATAGACAATGGTGAAACTGAGCATCAGTTACATTTTTATTGCGTCCTATAACATATTGAATTTTATAATATAATATACCAACTGACCCGGTGAACTTCGTAACGCCTATTTTTTTCTAAAATAAAAATAGCCTAAGTTACTCCTTGTTACATCAGCTATCTGCTAGTGAAAGTCCCGTCAAAATTGGTCCAGCCATTTCAGAGATTAGCCGGAACAAACAGACAGATAGACAGACAGACAAAAATTGTGAAAAATGTTGTTTTGGTATATGTACCGTGTATACATCCAAATGCACTTAGTAAAAAGCGGTTATTTTAATATTACAAACAGACACTCCAATTTTATTTATTTGTATAGATTATCATGCCGGACTGCCACTGCCAAAGGGTCCTGGGTTCGATTCCCAGTGAGCCAGAAATTTGAATGAAGAGTTAAAATATCTTTTCTTGGATGTGTGCCATGTGTTGTCGGTGGCATCCTAGTGTGCGCTTGTATATGTGTAACGTTCTAAAAGGCTATTTTATTATTTCTGAGATCCCTTCTTAATCATAGAGCTTTATGTATTTGATCAATGTTCGCAGCTTTATTGTTTGAAACATAAAGAAACGCTTAGCGGATCTGCAACGCGTATTTATCCGCAGTCGTTTATCAAGATCTTCCGAAATACGACGGGGTTGTAAAAACGACGTAAAACTGCCGTAACACTGGTTTCCTGTACACTTAAATCTTTCTATATTGTGTTTTGTTTTGATGAAGTTATTTCGGAAATTAAAATGTTTTTATTTTGTTTGCACTCTTTTTGTTGCCTATTGCATAGGTTGAAGACTATGTACAGTCAAAAAAAGAGTTTGGTATAAATTATATTTGGCTGATGTTGTCGGAGCATTTGTATAACTAGCGATCTTTGAAAATTTCGATAGCGTGATTCAGGTCGGCGTGACGTCACCGTGTGACGTGTGTGCTCTGTCGCCACAATATAAAAACATTTCGTAATGTATGTATGTTTAGACGACCCTGTACCCTGCCTGGGAAGCGAGGGGTCCCGGGTTCGATTCCCGGCCGGGGCAGATATTTATGTGACAGATAAATATTTGTTCTCTGGTCATGGGTGTGATTGTGATGTGTTACATATAACACATCACAATGTCGTCCATGCCACCCACGACACAGGTAAACCTACTGCGGGGATATAAGTGTGAAAGCTTTTGTTTGTTTGTTTGTTTGTATAATACTACAGCATTTTTGTGTTATTAACATAGTTAAATCATACTTTACATATTAGTTAAGTAGTACCTATTTAATTTAGAATTTATTCGTTATACCGATCGTCTTTTTAATGACAAAGCACCAAAAATTAATATTTTTGAATTTTCCATAAAGTTCTATCTAGGCTTGCATAGCAAGTTGTAGCCTTATTCTCAACAGATCCAAAAGCTAGTCAATAGGCTGTGTTGTTACTATAAGCATAAACACACTACAGATATTGATTCCTTTCACCTTTTCCCTGAATCAAGAGAAAAATTTAACGTTTAAATTGAGGGATGCGTGCCCCGAATGCTTTTACTCCATCAATAACGTGAAAAAGCCCAGCTTTATTCCACAGATATCCATAAATCTTATAGATTTCAGCGCGAAGGGGTGTCGAGGTTAAGCGTGTCGAATTGAAATCAAATATTGACAAATTGTTATCGGATTTCGAATATTCTGAATTTCAGTATCTATGAGAGGGACGCGATATGAAGGTGATATTTTAGGGATTAAATGAGAGTGGAAAAACCTTTGATGAAGAACCTGTTAAGGATTATTTATTTGGCTGTTAGAATGATTGTCGATTTCTCGATTTATTGTTTAAGGAAGTGGGTTTTCATAGACATCTGACATAATTATGTATGTAGGATTGATAATTTTAAGTTAAAATATAATGTAAAGAATGTAAGGTGGAAGGGAACGTAATAAGTGAGTATGAATGTAGAATTAGGCTGAATGACGAATGGAATGGAAGGAGGAATAACAGAGTTGTGGTCGAGACGTTGTGCGAGATAGTGTATGTTGATAAGACGAAGACGAATTCTAAAATCTAAAGGTGCATAAAATTCGTATTTCATCAAGAATAAAGCGTTGTGGTTGAAGACGGTGTTTGATTTGAAGAAATCAGCACATGTATAGTAGGTTACTAGGTATTAGACCAGGCTTCCAGTTTTGGTATAATACACAAAGGCATTTTAACGCTATATGTCAAATGTCAAGCACTTCTGACAACAACAAAAGCGTGCGTATCGTCTTGTATTGACAGAGCGACTACGAGCAGAACGGTCAATTGCCTGTTCTTACGCTCTTCATCGTCGGCGCGCTAGTGACATATCTACTCTTTACATTATAATATCATTGCAGGCTTCTCATAATCAGTACTGATTGGTAGCGGTGACAACTTCTCATCAGATGACTCTTGTGATTGTTAAAGTCGATGCATTTGTAACGTGGACGGGGCATAAATGCCCCGTTCCCGTCCCGTCCGTGCCTCCGTGGAGTACGCGCTATCGTTTACATTTTCTATGAAACGATGTTTCCAAAAATTCACGTCCCGTCCCGTCCCCGTCCCGTCCCGTCCCGTCCCGTCCCGTCCCGTCCCGTCCCGTCCCCTCCCCGTCCCGTCCCTTTAGATACCTTTAGATAGATTTTTTTTTACAGTTACACGTAGTCAAATTCATCTGAGATATTATTTCCGAATGGGATTTAGAATTGTTTCAATCCAATAAACCATTTGAAGCTATGCTACGTATTGTGAACAACAACGTCAATAAAAATGGCACTGCGCGTCTCTTTATTGCATTTTCGTTTTAAATTACAAAATTCTCAAGAACTTTAAAGGATCAATTATTTGATTCCAATAACAATTACAGTTGAATTGCGAATTTCCATAACTTACTTATCTATATATATAAAAATGTTATGTTGGTTTGTGTACGCTTCAAAAACTCAAAAAGTTCTGCACCGATCGAGCTGAAATTTTAGCATGATATATAATCCGCATCAAGGATTGTTTTTATCTAATTTTTTCATCAGTCACATATCCGCGACCGCGAAAAAACAGTTTTTTTAACGATCAGCTATGTACCAATGACTACGCCATCTGCCGGAAGCGAGAAAAACACTTCGCTGACAACAGCAATAGTAATGGCGCAGTCACATGAGAAACAATATTCGTTCCCAGTTACATTGTTCATTTACAAAAAAATTTGCATCTGATTTTGATTAAATCAAGGAACTTTTGTGTGATCGTGTGGTGATTGAACTGCGCATTTAACCAAATCGTAAGTAGAGGTTATATTTTTTATGAAAAATGGACAGTTGTCAAATTTGGGCCGTCGCACTCGCCACACAGAAGGATCAAGAAGACGGCTTTCGAATATGACTGAGGAAGAGCGAGCATCCGTACGATAGAGGAACAGACTAAGCACCTTCCAAACACGTAACGTGGACCCAGCAGAAAGACGAGCAGCCAGGCTTGAGGATGCAGGATTGCGAGCACGTCAGTTGCGTTCTGCAGCAACAAATTTGGTTCGTTCTGAACGGAATGAACGCGAAAGGGTGAGGATAGCTGAAACACGAACAGAAAGAACAGCTGATCTGCATCTTGAATACAATCGTATTGCGTTCCGGTACAATCCAGCTGTTGATTATAGTTCAAGTCAGCATGTTGTCATTGGTCAGATGAGTCATGTCTGTAGCTACTGCCAGGCTCTAAAGTTTAATAATGAAACGAAAGGGATGTGTTGCGCTGGCGGAAAAATCAAATTGCCTCAACTTGATGCACCACCAGAGCCATTGAAAACTTTACTTGCTGGATTTACCGCTGAATCGAAGCATTTCCTATCGAACATCAGGAAATATAACTCTTGCTTCCAAATGACGTCATTTGGTGCGGAAATTGTGACTGCTCAATTCATGCCAACTTTTAAAATCATAGGGCAAATAAATCAAAAAGCTGGCTCCCTGCTCCCGTTCTCAGATAGCGAGCATAAATTCCTACAAATGTACTTCATTGGTGATGATAGAGATGAAGTAGATGCACATTGTCGAATACATACCTCGCTAAGAAGATCCATTATTTCGCAGCTGCAGGAGCTTCTTCACGAAAGGAACAATTTGGTGCGTTTGTTCAAAACAGCAATTGATATGATGCCATCAGATTCCCACAAAATTATTAATCACGCAGACAAAACTCCCGCTGGAGAACATGTCCGGAAATATAATGCTCCAACTATAGACGAAGTAGCAATTGTCATAGTCGGAGATCAGTTCCAACCTAGAGATATTGTTCTCCATCGGAGAAATAATCAATTGATAAACCTAGCAGAAACTCACCGTTACGATGCTTTACAATATCCAGTGATCTTTTGGGATGGTGCCGATGGATATCATTTCAATGTGAAAATGATAAATCCAGTAAATGGTGCAGAAATCAATAAAAATTGCAGCTCAATGAACTTTTACGCATACCGCTTAATGATTCAGAGGAACGAGGGCAATTATATTTTAAAATGCCGTCAGCTGTTTCACCAGTATATTGTGGATATGTACCTATGCTAAAATTGAAACGGAACGTTTGCTATTTCTCCGTTTGAATCAGACTAAACTACGCTCTGAAGAATATGTTCATTTGCGAGATGCATTTGTGAATGACGGTACTACAACCAACGTTGGAAAGCTATTTTGCTATCTTCATACATTGGCAGTCCGCGTCACATGCAAGAATATGCTCAAGATGCAATGTCATATGTTCGTCATTACGGCCGTCCAGATTTATTTATCACTTTCACATGCAATCCAGCTTGGGACACGATACGGCAGCTGTTACTTCCTGGGCAATCACACGTAGATAGGCATGACATTATAGCACGTGTTTTCCGACAAAAGCTTAAATCGCTGATGGATTTCATCGTGAAACATGAAGTATTTGGATCTGGGCGCTGCTGGATGTATTCAGTGGAAAGGCAAAAGAGAGGATTGCCACATGCAAATATACTAATCTGGCTCTACAATAAAATAACTTCAGACGAAATCGACGATGTGATATGCGCTGAGATTCCACGGGCTGACGTCGATAAGGATTTGCATGCAGTTATTATCAAAAACATGTTACATGGACCATGTGGTACACTAAATCCAAATTCACCATGCATGGTAGATGGGAAATGCTCTAAGCAATATCCTCAAGCATTCACAGCCAACACAGTAACAGGCGACGATGGATATCCTAGGTATAGAAGACGATCAACTGAAGATGGTGGGAAATTGGCAACTATACGCATGCAAAATTAATTTATTAATAATTATTAATTTAAATTAATTAATATTGATGTACAACCGTTGGGTGGTTCCATATTCTCCTTTGCTGTCAAAAACATATAAAGCCCACATAAACGTAGAATATTGCAATTCCGTGAAATCAATTAAATACATCTGTAAATATGTTAATAAAGGCAGCGATATGGCAGTTTTTAGTGTGCAATCAGATAATCGTGACAAAAATGCAGTACGAGATATCGATGAAATTGCTCAATATCAGGCTGGAAGATACATAAGCAGCAATGAGGCTGCATGGCAAATTTTTTTCATTTCTCAGACGTGTTTATTTCACATATGCAAATGTGCAAGAAAGAGCCCTTAATCCACCTGGTACAACTCTGACTGCTTTTTTCACCTTATGCCAGGACCGACGCTTTCGCCAGAACACTGATGTATTCAGAAGTTCCCTCTTATTACACGTGGAATGTAACTACAACAAGTATAGCAAAGGAGGTGGCCAACATCTGTATGAGCGATTGCCCCACTTGTGAAGTATAATGTACACATTTTATTTTTACCTTACATTAAAGTTTACACTATCTACTTTAATAATTTTATCAATAAAAATCTGTAGAACTCGGGATTCTCCTTTTACAAGCACTTTTAGATCTTGTAGTTTGACATTCTGCAAAACATAAGTAATCGTGGAAAAGTGTTTTATAGAGAGATTTTTTATATTAAATAAATACTATTTATCTTTTGGATAATTAATTAATTTATTTATTTTACTTTAATTATGACTTTATTCATAAAAAAAGTACCAGCAGTACTATATAAAATATACGTATTAACTTGTCACCTACCTACCTGGAAATACTCACAAGCAAACGCAATATAAATAAAACTGCACATTGATATTATTAAGTATTTAATTATATACATTTAGTACACATATGTAAAAATTGAGGAATTAAAACAATAGTATCAAACAAGGTAAATAAGGTGATGCATTGGCTGATTATCTGGTGTACCCATGTACTTGTTCTCTATTCAAGATCAGCAGTAATTAATATTGAGTCTAAAAATGATGCAGGGGATTTTATGTGATCTTGGTGACGTTCCCACCCCATGCGAAAATGCCATACCTGTACTGCAGTGATTCATTCTACCAATATGGATTGAAAGTTTCTTGCTAGCGAAGATATTGAATGACGTGCCATGCGCTGAATATCAACCGCGCAATTAATGCACCTCATGGCAAAAAATCAAACACAATTATTATTTTGCAGAAATCAAACTCAAAAATCTTCTTTTGGCATTTGGCAAATGGCAATATAGCAGACATTCACATTTCTGTCAGTCAATTGTCAACCTCCACTGATAGCAATGGAGGTATAAGAAGATTATGTATATACAATACAACTTATTATTATTGTTAATTTATTATAACTACTCACTGCGGAGTTCAGAAGAAAATTAAAATTCTAGTTATGTTATAATAAATAGAAAACATGTCTTTTCAGAGGACTAAAACCTTGTACAAATAAACGTATTTTAACCATTTCCGGGGCACATGTTGGCCACCTCCTTTAAACTTATATGACATGTATTTTTTGTTTTGTTTCTCATTTCACAACCATTCAATCACAATGTGCCACAGCGAAGTGTGGCAGGGTACAGCTAGTTGATAAATAAAATATCATACGATCATATGATATGATATGCTATGATCAGATGTAAAATCTAAAATTTAATGAAACTGCAATAATATATACCATTGCAATGAATAAGATAATCTTCCAAATCGATTTCCAATTTGATAAATGACGGAGTCGTCAAACATAAAACATATAATCTAAATTTTACTAACAAAAAATAACCGACTTCAAAGTCTCAAAAACTACTTTTCAGATCTAGTTCAAATTTATGTGGGACCACATGACAAGCACCTGCTTTCAATTAAAAAAAGAATCATCGAAATCGGTTGGCGTGATATTGAGTTATTCGTCAATTTGTCGCGCACATCTTAACACAAATTTACGACTTATGTGGTTTTCTCATGGATGCCATTGTCAGATCTCAATAAAATTTATGTGGAACCACATGACAGCCACCCGCTTTCGATTAAAAAAACAATCATCAAAATCGGTTCGCCCAGTCCAAAGTTCTGAGGTAACAAACATAAAAAAAATACAGTCGAATTGAGAACCTCCTCCTTTTCTTGAAGTCGGTTAAGAAACAAACAAACAAACATACAGGTGAAGCTAATATAAAGCGTGTAAAAAATACAACAAATTTCATAAAAAAAACTCCCGTTGGAACAAAAACCGTAACCAGTAGAAAATTACAACAATCCCACAACACAATGACAATCGACACTCAACCAGTTCCGAAGTCAATTTAAATTTTACAATCACCTGAATATTAGAATGAGTGGCGGTTTGAGACTGAAGAGTTTGCCAGTAGTTTGAAATTCACTTTCCTTTGTAGAAAACTTTGGAGAAACGGGTGATTGATAGCCTATAGGTACTGATATAAGGATGGGTAACTGGGTAATTAAAGTCGTCTTTCCAATTTGAAGCTTATTTACTGAAGGGTCTGTTCATCTGAGCCCAACCGGTTACCTACTCTTGGTTTAAAATGAACGAACAAGACTACAGCAACAGGTTTTAGAACTGGCTAACCATGCCGTTTAAAGCCGAAGTTCTTAGAGTTTGCTTTGAGCGGATTTAACCAAAATGTTATAACAGAGAAACCGTCTCTCGAATTGACGAATGAATTATTATGAATGAATATTCAACACTAAAATAAATAAAAAATGTTGTTCAAAGCGCAAAGACTTTAGGTGCACTTAATTTTGCCGGATTATAATAAAAATAATTTATCTTTGTTTCAGACAACAAGGCTCATAACACACATACCTTATAACGAATTCACTTGTTATGGGCGAAGTGAGACACGCTTCCAGTGACTCCCGGTGGCGGTTGACATCCACGGAACTCTCAAAAACGACCCATTTTAATCACATCTCCTTCACAGGAGAACGGTTGGAACCCACACAACAAACGACTTGAATTTCCTTGCGTTGCGAGTCCAACTTCTCAACCAGCACCCGGTACTTCGTCTTCTTCTCCAAATACTTCACGACCAGACCTTCGTGATATAATGGAGACGGGAGACGTAGATGTAGGTCGCTGGGACATGACCTCTGTTGATGTTGAGGTATAGAGGTGCAAATATTGTAAATATTTTACGACATACACTAAATAAACTTGACAAGTGCGAGTTAACTCGCTTCCGTAGGGTTCCGTACGTTGATTATGTATTTACCATTATTTTTATATTTTATTTATTTTTGCCGTTTTTTAAGACCAAAGACTTCTTATAGGTTTTCCTATATATTTAAGTAAAGAACTAATCTCCCTATTTTTTTTTTTCAAAATTCTAGCGTTAATAGTTTCGGAGATAAGGGGGGGAAGAGTCAAATTTTGGCTTTAATTTTAGTTCTTTCTTGAATAATTTTAAAACTATCCATTGTAGAACTATAACAAACATATATTACATTATATACAAGCCCTTTCATTTGATCATTTGACATACCACACGATACGGTTTGCATGTTTTTGTTTAATTTTGATTTCGTATTTTTTTTTCAAAATTCTGTTGTTTACTATTTTATATGTTATACCGTCGTCTTTGGGTCACAAAAAAGTACATGAGTACCTCAACTCATTTGGTCCAGTAGTTTCGGAATAAATTGGCTGTGAACGGTGGTCGCCCAGACGCTTGAGTGATCCTATAAGGTTTCCGTTTTTTGTTTTTTCGTACGGAACCCTAAAAAGCACGAAACTTGTTAATCGAGTCATTGAACAGGAAATCCACTTTATATTAATGTCCATCTTTATGTATCACCTTTCCTGCTTATAGTTTATGGTGTTTACCAGAATTTACCAGAACCTACTGATCGATGACATTTACGGAAAGAACTTTCTTTGAGACACTTGTGATGATGGTTATATTCGGACAGATTTCAAATGTATGCTCTGTTCCACTTTTCAAGGTAACGTCGACTTTATTCACCTGAGTTAAGTCACCCAGGTGACTTAAGTCTACTTTTAGTGTACTTTATTCACCTATTCACCCAGGTGATTTAAATGTACTGGCCGTAGGTGAATTAGGGGCCATCCATAAATTACGTCACACAAATTTCATGACTTTTTGACCCCTCCCCCCCCCCCTTGTCACAGCTGGTCACATTTGTGAGACCTCCCCCCCTAGTGTGACATCACATATTATGAAATTTTACGCCTAGAAATTATTAAATTAAAACAGCAGTTCCGGTAGGTTTTGTTCCATCAATTGTTTTTTAATATTTACCTATACATACCAATTATTCGATTTTGAAATGTGACCCACCCCTTGTCACACTATGTCACACTTCATTGACCCCCCCCCCCCCTCCCCCCTAACGTGTGACGTAATTTATGGATGGCCCCTTAAGTATAAAAATCGGTAGACCTAAATTCACCTAGGTGATTAAGGCAAGCTATACACGAGCCTACTGACCCCTCCATGCAAAAAAGAGGGGTGTTATAAGATTGACGTGTCTGTGTGTCTGTTTGTGGCATCGTAGCTCCTAAACGAATGGACCGATTATGATGTGTTTTTTGTTTGAACGCTGACGCGATCTAAGAACCATAGCTATGTTTAGTGTAAATAAAACTAACGGAGTTTTTAAATTTATAGTTATTACCTACATTGCCTTTCGATCTTTACACCATTCGCGTAAAAAGTTTCAATAAAATTCAGTTTTCCACCATGTTTTTTATTGTGTTCTTATTCTGAGTCGTTTGAAGTACTGGTGCATGCAACTATCCAGGTGGAGAAACTGAATGGAGCATACATTTGACACCACATTATCTTAGGGTGGACTGTTAGGCTTTAAAATATGATTTTAATTTCATATTGATAAACTCACTCGTCGTATTCGGGCTGGGGGTTTGAAAGCAATTGTTTTCTTATTCTTCTCTTTCTTGGCCGGCAACGCATTAACGCCTTTCGTTTTGTTAATGTCCATAGGCGACGATAGCAACTTACGAAGCCAGTTCTTCACTGCACAATTGCTTTTTAAAAGACGACCCTGTAGCCTAGTCGGTAGCGACCCTCCCTGCGAAGCGATTGGTCTCGGGTTCGATTCCCGGCTGGGGCAGATATTTATGTGACAGATAAATATTTGTACTCGGGTCATGGGTGTGATTGTGACGTGTTATTCGTGTCATTCATGTCACACGCGACACAGGTAAAAGTGTGTAAGTGTGTAAGCGTTTAACTTTTTTTCTATTTTCTCGTGTATCTGCCTCTCTGTGAAGAGGAAACCAACGAATACATTAAATAAAAATGTTTTCGAGAGACAATAAGCACAATAGAACATGAAATGTATAACACATACAAATAAATTTACCCCTACCCCATTCATCTCCAGTAAGGGCAACACTCGACGCCTCACCGAATTGATATGTTCTTGTCACATTTGTTACTTATATTACGGGATTTAGAAGGCTTTTATCCAGGAAAATGGATGTATTCTCACAACACAGGAAATAAAACTTATGTCCATACATAAGAAGGTAATTTATGTAGTCCTCTGTTTTTTGCATTAAATCACTTACATCCGCCAACATTCACGAAAGTAGAAGCCCTCCTGTAAATAATAAATTGTTTACGTATAAAACTTGATAAATGCCTAGTAAAAAATAAACATTCATTGTTTTTAATGCAGATGCTATTATTGTAAACGTAAGGCGTGATATTTCTAACAAATTGGCTTCGTTATCACCAGTAAAGCCTACTTATATGAAATAAATAAATAAACAACTTCATTGATTAATAATCTAAATTTTACTAACAAAAAATAACCGACTTCAAAGTTACTCTAAAACTACTTGTCAGATCTCGTTCAAATTTATGTGGGATTACGTGACAAGCACCTGCTTTCGATTAAAAAAAGAATCATCAAAATCGGTTGGCGTAATATTGAGTTATTCGTCAATTTGTCGCGCACATCTTAACACAAATTTAAGACTTATATGGTTTTATCATGGATGCCATTGTCAGATCTCAATAAAATTTATATGGGACCACATGAAAGCCACCAGCTTTCGATTAAAAAAAGAATTATCAAAATCGGTTCGCCCAGTACATAAAAAAAATACAGTCAAATTGAGAACCTCCTCCTTTTTTTGAAGTCGGTTAAAAACACACGCTTAAAGTGTCAATCGGCCCGACTCAGAGTCACTAACGGCTTAAATCGCTCCTTAGTACATAATTTGTATGGTGATTAGTTACTAAGAAGCGATTAAAGTAACCGTCAGAGTCACTAACTCTGAGTTGGGGCGAATGTCAACTGAAGCAAAAAAAGTGATTGATTTGTTAACCGTTAAGAAGTTACCTCGTCTGGAGCCAAACCTGAGTTAAGTATAAATAAAGTAAACCTATAAGGTCATGCTTAACACAATAATGAATTGATATCAAAACTAAAGCAATATGCAAAATTTCAACTCTTGTAGGTACCTAATGAAGCTTACAAGATATGACCCATACAAACGTTAGCTAATTAAGCATTAACCGCATAGACGTCAGATAAAACCTGAAGAAATTTAGGTACCGTATTTCATGTTGTCAATGAATATCAGGCTGACATAATAACGCTTCCCGCCCACGTCAGTTTTTTTTGTAGGACCGATAATCGGGCCGATTTTTTCTTCCATATTATTTCTGACCGACTTTTTGAACGACTATTGCTATCAGTACGTTCTATTTTTCTCCTACAAAAAAGCGGTCACCGATTATCGGACGTGGGCGGAAAGCGTTAAGCACCTCTTGCCTAGACAGATGTACTGCGTCGTTAACGGTGATGTATTTGGCCCATGTCATTACGAGCCCAATCAGGATTCAATCTGACCGCCAAATTAAAATTTCGGATCACCTGTAGGATCACCATATTACCTAGTGTTATAGGATAAATTATAATGAAAGAAAACTAAAAAACTCAAACATCCCGATATCTTCACAAACTTTCGTATTTACGATATTGTTATAATACCATCATATCATTACGATTTACGATAGCATACTTAACTTATAATAGTACTAGCTTATAACAGCGACTTCGTCTGCGTGGTCTTCAGAATTATTTCTTATAGAATGTGTCATTAATAAAAAAAAACGAAAATTCGCTGATGTCCATGGGCGACGATAGCTACTTATCATCAGGTGGATCGTCAGCTTGTTTGTCGACTTTTTCCAAAAAAAGAAATTCTATGCTAGTAGTACACACATAAAAACAGTTCATCCATCAGCCTTTCAAGGTCCTCTGCTCGACATAAGCCTCCTCTAACTTGCACACTCTGACCGATCCTGAGCCATCCATCTTCCTGTCTCTCGAAGCAGTTCATCCATCTGCCTTCTTCAGTTTGTTAGTCCACCTGGAGGTCAATCGGGGGGCATCCTATGCTGCTTTTTCCGAGATGCTGGGGGCCATTCGAGGACCTTCCTGCCCCAACGGTTATCGGTCCTTTGAACTATGTGGCCAGCCCATTGCCACTTCAGTCGCCTTATTGATGAGCAGCTAGCTTATCCTTGTTCGTCTAAGGATTTCAGCATTTTTGACTCGATCACGTAGCTTGTGGATTAGGCCTAAAGTAATGCACCACGTCTCGAAGCCGTGTGTCATCACTGGCAACACACACTGCTGGAACACATTCGATTTCAGCCACTGAGGTAGTGTTTTAGTTATGACGCAGTTTCCGTAGCGCAGGCCATCAGAGTTGGATTCTACAAGTGACTTCTTTCTCCAAGTTTGACTGGATCTGGATCACTTGTCCCAGCTAAATGTATTCGTCTACAACTTCGTCGTGTACTCTGACAGACATGGTGGCTAATGAGTACAAATACTTCAACACCTCCGTATACGTAGTCAAACCAAAATCAAAACAACGGCTAGCCGATGCTTGGAGGCCATGACCAATGGCAGCAGTATTGCATAATTAGGCTTTATATATTATTGTTATGTCAATTACCTTTAATTTTATATTTATTGTAATTGTAATGTATAATTGCAATTTTATTTAAGTATCACATTTGTGTTTGGTCATTGACTGTTAGCAAATTGTTGAATGAATAAATAAATAAATAATAAATAAATAAATAAAAAAAACCGGCACTACTGGCGAGAATTTATTACCGCCCAGGTCTCGGTAGAGTCAAAGAATTTCTCATATTCCACATAGGCAACACATAATGGCAGATTATACTCCCTGGTCTTTTGTATAATCTGCCGCAGTGTGTGTATATAGTCTAATGGTGCTGTAGCCTTTTCGGAATCCTGCTTGTTTGAGAGGCTGGAGGTCATCAAGCCTGCGTGCCCAGGAAAATAGCTTACAAAGTTTAATGTGGCAGACAGGCTACCTGATGGTAAGTGGTCACCGTCAGCTACGGACAACTGAAGAATTTTTTCACACCATTTTTGAAGGACCCCATGTCATATCCTGGAAATACCTAAAAAGTAAGGTACTGTTCAGTTGATTTAGGATGATGATAACTTGCCAAGATTATAACTTAACACCTCATATATAGTAGCAAACTGCATGACTTCAAGTTTAGTAGAGCGAGAGGCAGAAATAACAACGGGATATCCTACATAATTTTGACACTTGGACAGTCTGTCAGGGTTTTTCCTTTTTATTTTTATTTGTAATTTTTTCGACGACCCAATTTTATATCAATTACGTATTCCTTTGAAAGCTTCGTCACAGCGGTGGAAAACATCCCTTTGACTGAGATAAAATATTCATAAGAATTTGATTACCAATTATCCTGTTTCTGATTTTAGGTAACAATCCTATGATTATGAGTGATGAATGAATACTAGAGGCTCGCTTTGCGATCGAAATTCGACCATAATTTAATGTAGCAGTGAGTTATTTCACAATGACGTTTTTTAAAGTTGTATATTCTTTAGAAAATATGTATTTAAGCACATAATTATTATGTATAAAATTTAGCTTTCTGCACTTTTTCTCACTGAAAACTTAAACCAAATTACAGCCTTCTACTTGCGTGAATTATTCCCTAAAACTTACGTATGAGGATGTCACTTTGTGTCCTGAAATACAAAAGATGTAGGTTGTCCCTCTGTCCGTAGTCTTCCGGATGCTAATCATCAAAGACTGGTAGGCTTCACAAACTTCTCAAAATATTATGAAGAACTCTTTGGTTAGCCGGTTCCCCCACGGCGTTTTTGTTCGCTAAAGAAAATGTCCCTGCCATGCTGCGCGATTAATGGGGCGTGGCCCGCATGGCATTGTTGATATCGGGTCGGATGGTAGTATTTTTGACACATGAAAGGACTTTAAAGTTAACGTAAATGTAATAGAATTGACGACTCTGTGGCCTAGTTGGTAGCGACCCTGCCTGCGAAGCGAGGGGTCTTGGGTTTGATTCCCGGCCGGGGCAGATATTTATGTGACAGATAAATATTTGTACTCGGGTCATGCGTGTGATTGTGATGTGTTATATGTGTCGTCCATGCCACCCGCGACACAGGTAATAATCTACTGCTTATGAGTGTATTTTAGCGTTTATTTAATCCTAGACTAGAGGATATAAATTGAATATTTCTCCCGCAAAGCGCGGGCGGGTTTGTAGTTTATAATATCTAACTGCTGATCAGTTATATTTATTAATCTTCGCTACCCACTGAACTTTCCGTCCATTAACTTCTGATTTACTAGAAAGGCAATATTATCAACTGCCAATTATAGGCAACTTTACTCAAACTTAACTAATTACATATAGTTTGGCTTACGCTTCAATCTATTATCTATTATTTAATATATTTAAGTGCAAGGGAAAATTCACTTGTAATTAAGGAATTATTTGAATGAAAGATATGTAATGTTAATTTCACCAAAAAATAACCGTCTTCAAAGAATTCTTCGTTACAGTTAAACACCTAACTGTATTGTCATTTATATTAATTAAAACACAGCATATATTTTACCTAGCTCTGATAGGACAAATGTAGAAGATTATAAACTATCCTAATAATATAATATTATATCCTTTTTTATTTGGGGTCGTGTGAACACGAGCCTGAATCACTCGCCACACCAAATCCTCGAACGTATGGTCAGTTAGATTGACCGATTGATTGATTGATTGGCAGATTGTCCTCATCCGTCATGGATGCCCAAAATAAAACAGTATGTGTGACCCTGAGGTGTGACCATTGAACTATTAACGTTCTCCTTTTTTGAAGTCGGTTAAAATATTAATGTCTTTGTAGTATAAATAAATAAATAATAAATAAACGCTTGCACACTCATACCCTCGCATTAGGTTATTTACCTGTGTCGCGGAGGGGGGGGGGGGGGCATGGACGACACAAATAACACATCACAATAATACGCATGACCCGAGCACAAATATTTATCTCTCACATAAATATCTGCTCCGGCCGGGAATCGAACTCGGGGCCCTGCACTTCGCAGGCAGGGTCGCTATCAACTAGGCTACAGGTTATTTATTTATTTATTTATGTAAACTTTATTGACCACAATATAAAATATTATAGCACAAATGGCGTTCTTAATGCTAACTGCATTCTCTACCAGCTAACCATTAGGCCAAACCGAAATACACGAAGAGCGGTATGATAGATAGGTGGAAAATGAAAAAGTAAATAAAATATATTTAATACTATAATGTTATACATACATACACATACAATATATATATATATATATATATATGATTACATACTAATACAAATAATATATATAAATTAATATAATAATAATATATAACTATAGTAAGTAGCTATAAAGACATTCGTGAAAAACTATGATGATATCAATTTATGAACGAAGTTGTAGCAGGTAATTGTATACCCTTTTTTTAAAGGTAAACTTACTAGCAGGACTTCTGATTTCGTCAGGAAGCGCGTTCCAGAGGCGAATAGCCTGAATAGTAAAAGATTCAGAGATAAAACTGGATCGATGGATGGGGAAAGATAGGAGATAGGATTCTGCGGAGCGGAGTTGGCGATTGTGGGAAGAACATAGGTATTGAAATATTGTCTTGAGATAATCAGGCACTAGGGGGTCGAAGAGGATAGAGGAGAGTGAGCAGAGGGTTCTTAAGTGCCGACGTTCACGGATATATAGCCATTTAAGTTTAGAACGGTAGGAGGATATATGATCGTACTTTCGTAAACAGAAAATAAAACGAATGGCACTGTTTATGAGTCTGTCCAGCTTATCAAGTTGAGCCTCAGTCAGGTCCAAACAGCACACATCACCATAATCGATGATAGGAAATATTAGCGCTTGTACCAACTGTACCTTAGTTGCAACGGGAAGGAACTTCTTTAAGCGGTTTAGGAACGTAAGCGTGGCAGTGAACTGTCACTGCCACGCTTACGTTCCTAAACCGCTAATGATTTGACTGACCGCGACTTGACCGCGACAGATTTGACTCACTTGGGTGCTCCAGCTAAAGTCACTGTCAATATAAAGCCCAAGATCCTTCACGCTCGAAGAAAACCGTAACCAGTAGAAAATTACAACAATCCCACAACACAATGACAATCGACACTCAACCAGTTCCGAAGTCAATTTAAATTTTACAATCACCTGAATATTAAGTGGCGGTTTAAGACTGAAGAGTTTGCCAGTAGTTTGAAATTCACTTTCCTTTGTAGAAAACTTTGGAGAAACGGGTGATTGATAGCCTATAGGTACTGATATAAGGATGGGTAACTGGGTAATTAAAGTCGTCTTTCCAATTTGAAGTTTATTTACTGAAGGGTCTGTTCATCTGAGCCCAACCGGTTACCTACTCTTGGTTTGAAATGAACGAACAAGACTACAGCAACAGGTTTTAGAACTGGCTAACCATGCCGTTTAAAGCCGAAGTTCTTAGAGTTTGCTTTGAGCGGATTTAACCAAAATGTTATAACAGAGAAACCGTCTCTCGAATTGACGAATGAATTATGAATGAATATGTAACACTAAAATAAAATACAATGTTGTTAAAAGCGCATAGACTTTAGGTGCACTTAATTTTGCCGGATTATAATAAAAATAATTTATCTTTGTTTCAGACAACAAGGCTCATAACACACATACCTTATAACGAATTCACTTGTTATGGGCGAAGTGAGACACGCTTCCAGTGACTCCCGGTGGCCGTCGACATCCACGGGACATTCAAAAACAACCCATTTTAATCACATCTCCTTCACACGAGAACGGTTGGAACTCGCACAACAAACGAGTTGAATTTCCTTGCGTTGCGAGTCCAACTTCTCAACCAGCACCCGGTACTTCGTCTTCTTTCCAAATACTTCACGACCAGACCTTTGTGGTGTAATGGAGACGGGAGACGTAGATGTAGGTCGCTGGAACATGACCTCTGTTGATGTTGAGGTATAGAGGTGCAAATATTGTAAATATTTTACGACATACAGTAAACAAACTGTGAGTTAAACTCGCTTGGAGAGGGTTCCGTACGTTGATTATGTATTTACCGTTATTTTTATATTTTATTTATTTTTGCCGTTTTTTTAAGACCATAGACTTCTTATAGGTTTTCCTGTAATATTTAAGTACAGAACTATTCTCTGTATTTTTTCGAAATTCTAGCGTGAATAGTTTCGGAGATGGAGGGGAATGGTTAAATTTTAGTTCTTTCGTAAATAATTTTAAAATTATCCATTGTAGAACTATAACAAAAATATAGCCGTATTGGGGCGGCTTAGAATACTAACCCCAATCCCACGCCGGATGGGTGTTGTAAAAGGCGACTATATCCGGCCCGCTGGTGGTAGGACTCCTCGAGGGATTATATTAGTAATATTGATTTTAATTATCAATTAATACCATTATTACTATTATTATTTCTCCATGGAGTTCGCCTGGATAGCTACCACCCTTGAGCATGAGTCAGCCGCCAAACGACTCGTCGTGTTCCGGTTGGGGGCTTGAGAGCCAGTTCTTTCTTTCTTTTTCTTCTCTCTTTCTTGGCCGGCAACGCATCGGTGATGCCTTTGGTGTTGCTGATGTCCATGGGCGACGATAGCCACTTACCATCAGGTGGATCGTCAGCTCATTTGCCGGCTAGTTATTTCCATAAAAAAAAACGGTTTGCAAAACAGTTTTTGTTTAATTTTGATTTCATATTTTTTTCAAAATTCTGTTGTTTACTACCTTGTAAATTATACCTTCGTCTTTGGGTCACAAAAAGTACATGAGTACCAAATTTCAACTCATTTGGTCCAGTAGTTTCGGAGTAAATTGACTGTGAACGGCGGTCGCCCAGACGCACGAGTGATCCTATAAAGGTTCCGTTTTTTGTTTTTTCGTACGGAACCCTAAAAAGCACGAAACTTGTTAATCGAGTCATTGAACAGGAAATCCACTTTATATTAATGTCCATCTTTATGTATCACCTTTCCTGCTTATAGTTTATGGTGTTTACCAGAATTTACCAGAACCTACTGATCGATGATATTTATGAAAGTACCTACTTTCTTTGAGATACTTGTGATGATGGTCATATTCGGACAGATTTCAAATGTATGCTCTGTTCCACTTTTCAAGGTAACGTCGACTTTATTCATCTGAGTTAATTCACCCAGGTGACTTAAGTCTACTTTTAGTGTACTTTATTCACCTATTCACCCAGGTGATTTAAATGTACTGGCCGTAGGTGAATTAGGGGCCATCCATAAATTACGTCACACAAATTTCATGACTTTTTGACCCCTCCCCCCTCCTTGTCACAGCTGGTCACATTTGTGAGACCTCCCCCCCCTAGTGTGACGTCACATATTATGAAATTTTACGCCTAGAAATTATTAAATTAAAACAGCAGTTCCGGTAGGTTTTGTTTCCATCAATTGTTTTTTAATATTTACCTATACATACCAATTATTCGATTTTGAAATGTGACGTCACGAAATTTAAAACCCCCTCCCACCCCTTGTCACACTTCATTGACCCCCCCCCCCCCCTCCCCCCTAACGTGTGACGTAATTTATGGATGGCCCCTTAAGTATAAAAATCGGTAGACCTAAATTCACCTAGGTGATTAAGGCAAGCTATACACGAGCCTACTGACCCCTCCATGCAAAATAGAGGGGTGTTATAAGATTGACGTGTCTGTGTGTCTGTTTGTGGCATCGTAGCTCCTAAACGAATGGACCGATTATGATGTGTTTTTTGTTTGAACGCTGACGCGATCTAAGAACCATAGCTATGTTTAGTGTAAATAAAACTGACGAAGTTTTTAAATTTATAGTTATTACCTACATTGCCTTTCGATCTTTACACCATTCGCGTAAAAAGTTTCAATAAAATTCAGTTTTCCACCATGTTTTTTATTGTGTTCTTATTCTGAGTCGTTTGAAGAAGTACTGGTGCATGCAACCATCCAGGTGGAGAAACTGGATGGAGCGTACATCTGACACCACATTATCTTAGGGTGTACTATTAGGCTATAAAATATGATTTTAATTTTATATTGATAAACTCACTCGTCGTATTCGGGCTGGGGGTTTGAAAGCAATTGTTTTCTTATTCTTCTCTTTCTTGGCCGGCAACGCATTAATGCTTTTCGTTTTGTTAATGTCCATAGGCGACGATAGCAACTTACGAAGACAGTTCTTCACTGCACAATTGCTTTTTAAAAGACGACCCTGTTGCCTATTCGGTAGCGACCCTCCCTGCGAAGCGATTGGTCTCGGGTTCGATTCCCGGCTGGGGTAGATATTTATGTGACAGATAAATATTCGGGTCATGGGTGTGATTGTGATGTGTTATTCGTGTCATTCATGCCACCCGCGACACAGGTAAAAGTGTGTAAGTGTGTAAGCGTTTAACTTTTTTTCTATTTTCTCGTGTATCTGCCTCTCTGTGAAGAGGAAACCAACGAATACATTAAATAAAAATGTTTTCGAGAGACAATAAGCACAATAGAACATGAAATGTATAACACATACAAATAAATTTACCCCTATCCCATTCATCTCCAGTAAGGGCAACACTCGACGCCTCACCGAATTGATATGTTCTTGTCACATTTGTTACTTATATTACGGGATTTAGAAGGCTTTTATCCAGAAAAATGGATGTGTTCTCACAACACAGGAAATAAAACTTATGTCCATACATAAGAAGGTAATTTATGTAGTCCTCTGTTTTTTTGCATTAAATCGCTTACATCCGCCAACATTCACGAAAGTAGAAGCCCTCCTGTAAATAATAAATTGTTTACGTATAAAACTTTATAAATGCCTAGTAAAAAATAAACATTCATTGTTTTTAATGCAGATGCTATTATTGTAAACGTAAGGCGTGATATTTCTAACAAATTGGCTTCGTTATCACCAGTAAAGCCTACTTATATGAAATAAATAAATAAACTACTTCATTGTTTAATAATCTAAATTTTACTAACAAAAAATAACCGACTTCAAAGTCTCAAAAACTACTTTTCAGATCTCGTTCAAATTTATGTGGGACTACATGACAAGCACCTGCTTTCGATTAAAAAAAGAATCATCGAAATCGGTTGGCGTGATATTGAGTTATTCGTCCATTTGTCGCACTTACTTAATACAAATTTAAGACTTATATGGTTTTATCATGGATGCCATTGTCAGATCTCAATAAAATTTATATGGGACCACATGACAGCCACCAGCTTTCGATTAAAATCGGTTCGCCCAGTACATAAAAAAAATACAGTCGAATTGAGAACCTCCTCCTTTTTTTGAAGTCGGTTAAAAACACACGCTTAAAGTGTCAATCGGCCCGACTCAGAGTCACTAACGGTTACTTAAATCGCTCCTTAGTACATAATTTGTATGGTGATTAGTTACTAAGAAGCGATTAAAGTAACCGTCAGAGTCACTAACTCTGAGTTGGGGCGAATGTCAACTGAAGCAAAAAAAGTGATTCATTTGTTAACCGTTAAGAAGTTACCTCGTCTGGAGCCAAACCTGAGCTAAGTATAAATAAAGTAAACCTATAAGGTCATGCTTAACACAATAATGAATTGATATCAAAACTAAAGCAATATGCAAAATTTCAACTCTTGTAGGTACCTAATGAAGCTTACAAGATATGACCCATACAAACGTTAGCTAATTAAGCATTAACCGCATAGACGTCAGATAAAACCTGAAGAAATTTAGGTACCGTATTTCATGTTGTCAATGAATATCAGGCTGACATAATAACGCTTCCCGCCCACGTCAGTTTTTTTGTAGGACCGATAATCGGGCCGATTTTTTCTTCCATATTATTTCTGACCGACTTTTTGAACGACTATTGCTATCAGTACGTTCTATTTTTCTCCTACAAAAAAGCGGTCACCGATTATCGGACGTGGGCGGAAAGCGTTAAGCACCTCTTGCCTAGACAGATGTACTGCGTCGTTAACGGTGACGTATTTGACCCATGTCATTACGAGCCCAATCAGGATTCAATCTGACCGCCAAATTAAAATTTCGGATCACCTGTAGGATCACCATATTAACAAGTGTTATAGAATACATTATAATGAAAGAAAACTGAAAAACTCAAACATCCCGATATCTTCACAAACTTTCGTATTTACGATATTGTTGACCTTCCTGCCCCAACGGTTATCGGTCCTTTGAACTATGTGGCCAGCCCATTGCCACTTCAGTCGCCTTATTCGATGAGCTGCTAGCTTATCCTTGTTCGTCTAAGGATTTCAGCATTTTTGACTCGATCATGTAGCTTGTGGATTATGCCTAAAGTAATGCACCACGTCTCGGAGCCGTGTGTCATCACTGGCAACACACACTGCTGGAACACATTCGATTTCAGCCACTGAGGTAGTGTTTTAGTTATGACGCAGTTTCCGTAGCGCAGGCCATCAGAGTTGGATTCTACAAGTGACTTCTTTCTTTAAGTTTGACTGGATCTGGATCACTTGTCCCAGCTAAATGTATTCGTCTACAACTTCGTCGTGTACTCTGACAGACATGGTGGCTAATGAGTACAAACACTTCAACACCTCCGTATACGGGTAGTCAAACCGGCACTACTGGCGAGAATTTATTACCGCCCAGGTCTCGGTAGAGTCAAAGAATTTCTCATAGTCCACATAGGCAACACATAATGGCAGATTATACTCCCTGGTCTTTTGTATAATCTGCCGCAGTGTGTGTATATAGTCTAATGGTGCTGTAGCCTTTTCGGAATCCTGCTTGTTTGAGAGGCTGGAGGTCATCAAGCCTGCGTGCCCAGGAAAATAGCTTACAAAGTGCAATGTGGCAGACAGGCTACCTGATGGTAAGTGGTCATCGTCAGCTACGGACAACTGAAGGATTTTTTCACACCATTTTTGAAGGACTCCATGTCATATCCTGGAAATACCTAAAAAGTAAGGTACTGTTCAGTTGATTTAGGATGATGATAACTTGCTTGGCAAGTTATCACTTAACACCTCATATATAGTAGCAAACTGCATGACTTCAAGTTTAGTAGAGCGAGAGGCAGAAATAACAACGGGATATCCTACATAATTTTGACACTTGGACAGTCTGTCAGGGTTTTTCCTTTTTATTTTTATTTGTAATTTTTTCGACGACCCAATTTTATATCAATTACGTATTCCTTTGAAAGCTTCATCACAGCGGTGGAAAACATCCCTTTGACTGAGATAAAATATTCATAAGAATTTGATTACCAATTATCCTGTTTCTGATTTTAGGTAACAATCCTATGATTATGAGTGATGAATGAATACTAGAGGCTCGCTTTGCGATCGAAATTCGACCATAATTTAATGTAGCAGTGAGTTATTTCACAATGACGTTTTTTAAAGTTGTATATTCTTTAGAAAATATGTATTTAAGCACATAATTATTATGTATAAAATTTAGCTTTCTGCACTTTTTCTCACTGAAAACTTAAACCAAATTACAGCCTTTTACTTGCGTGAATTATTCCCTAAAACTTACGTATGAGGATGTCACTTTGTGTCCTGGAATACAAAAGATGTAGGTTGTCCCTCTGTCCGTAGTCTTCCGGATGCTAATCATCAAAGACTGGTAGGCTTCACAAACTTCTCAAAATATTATGAAGAACTCTTTGGTTAGCCCGTTCCCCCACGGCGTTTTTGTTCGCTAAAGAAAATGTCCCTGCCATGCTGCGCGATTAATGGAGCGTGGCCCGCATGGCATTGTTGATATCGGGTCGGATGGTAGTATTTTTGACACATGAAAGGACTTTAACGTTGTAAAATTCACGCTAATTGCTTTGGCCACATCTGCGGCCTGTGCGCATTCCGGTGAAGCCGTTAACATTAAAGTTAACGTAAATGTAATAGAATTGACGACTCTGTGGCCTAGTTGGTAGCGACCCTGCCTGCGAAGCGAGGGGTCTTGGGTTTGATTCCCGGCCGGGGCAGATATTTATGTGACAGGTAAATATTTGTACTCGGGTCATGGGTGTGATTGTGATGTGTTATATGTGTCGTCCATGCCACCCGCGACACAGGTAATAATCTACTGCTTATGAGTGTATTTTAGCGTTTATTTAATCCTAGACTAGAGGATATAAATTGAATATTTCTCCCGCAAAGCGCGGGCGGGTTTGTAGTTTATAATATCTAACTGCTGATCAGTTATATTTATTAATCTTCGCTACCCACTGAACTTTCCGTCCATTAACTTCTGATTTACTAGAAAGGCAATATTATCAACTGCCAATTATAGGCAACTTTACTCAAACTTAACTAATTACATATAGTTTGGCTTACGCTTCAATCTATTATCTATTATTTAATATATTTAAGTGCAAGGGAAAATTCACTTGTAATTAAGGAATTATTTGAATGAAAGATATGTAATGTTAATTTCACCAAAAAATAACCGTCTTCAAAGAATTCTTCGTTACAGTTAAACACCTAACTGTATTGTAATTTATATTAATTAAAACTATATATATATTGATAGGACCAATGTAGAAGATTATAATATAACTATCCTAATAATATAATATTACTAGCTGACCGGGCAAACGTTGTGCTGTCAAAAATTTTTTAGGGGTAGGGGGATGCAAAATAGATGTTGTCCGATTCTCAACCCTAGCCGATATGCACGCAAAGATTCACGAAAATCGGTCGAGCCGTTTCGGAGGAATTCAACTTCTAACACCGTGACACGAGAATTATAATTATGTATATAAGATATCCTTTTTGATTTGGAGTCGTGTGAATACGAGCCTGAGGATAAATTCAATTATGTTCATCGCTTATAATTCAAAGTCAAAGTCAAAATATTTTATTCATATAGGTCTCACTTTCCACTTACGCACGTCATCATTTTTTTTATCTATCACTTATTTATCACTTATGTACATCGCTTGTCATTCATCCTTCGATTGCAGACTGTCGGATGTAATGTTTTAGCTATATCATCCATGAACAGAACGAACGATGTATTGGTTTATTAACGTCAGTTAAAGCAGAGTAGGCGGACCCACCATTCAAAATGAAAATTCGTTCGTGTCGAAAAAGATCACACCAAATCCTCGAACGTATGGTCAGTTTGGTTGCCACAGATTGTCCTCATCCGTCATGGATGCCCAAAATAAAACAGTATGTGTGACCATTGAACTATTAACGTTCTCCTTTTTTGAAGTCGGTTAAAATATTAATGTCTTTGTAGTATAAATAAATAAATAATAAATAAACGCTTGCACACTCATACCCTCGCATTAGGTTATTTACCTGTGTCGCGGAGGGGGGGAGGGGGCATGGACGACACAAATAACACATCAAAATAATACTCATGACCCGAGCACAAATATTTATCTCTCACATAAATATCTGCCCCGGCCGGGAATCGAACTCCGGGCCCTTCACTTCGCAGGCAGGGTCGCTACCAACTAGGCTACAGGTTATGTATGTAGTGTGTTTAGTCAGGGCATGGCTGAAGATAAATTCGCTGTTCGACTAGGCTTTATTTTGAGGTCAGGACAATAACGCCTATTACAGAAGCTTATTGTCCACCTGCGAGGACAATATAGTGAGATTCTACTAATGGACACTTAGTCGAATGTTTCCATTTTTGAAGCCAGCTTGTTTTATGAATACAGACAGCTTCTACTGGCGACCTGGCGACTATATTGGGTCCAGGGAGAAATGTATAAGTAATAAAAAGTGCTGGAGTAAGAAATTATTCATCATAGTCATACCATCTGTCTGTCTGTTTGTTCCGGCTAATCTTTGAAATGGCTGGTCCGATTTTGACGGGACTTTCACTGGCAGATAGCTGATGTAACAGGGAGTAACTTAGGCTGCTTTTATTTAGAAAAAATAGTTTGTTAGGCGATACGAAGTTCGCCGCGTCAGCTAGTAGAGTATGTAAGTGACTGAGACAGGGCACAGACGGACAGCGGAGTTTTACGAATATGTTTAAAAATAATATATTTTTGTTGGATATTAATACAGGTTTCCTGGTAGGGCGGAACATGACTTTTGAAACACTTTAGATGGGAATCTGTACTACAGAAACAAATAGAAATATACAAAGTATTACATTTTTAAGATTTCAAAAATTTTAACTCTAGTATCAAAAATTTACTGCGTATTGTGATTAAAAGTTGTTTATCTTATAAAATTGAGAAGAGAGGCTTACAACTAATTTAAAAAACGCCCTAAACCTTATCTTCAAAGTTTTTTATAGAACTGAAAATAATTATGAACAGAACAAACAAACCAACATTCAGGTTAATTAATAAGGATTCCAAATTCCGTCCAATCAAACTTTTAATCAAAGAAGCGTTTCATTATTTAAGAAACAGTTCTGAAGTGTTCAGTTGTACAAGGGGTAAAAGTACAGTCGGAAAAAGAATTAGATATTAGGGCATGAAACAAAAACGTTCGGAAATTTTTAATATTACAGAATGTTTGTGTTATAATCAATGTAAAATGCTACTTATATACGCAATACGATTTAAGATTGATAATAACACATTCTGTAATATTAAACATTACTGAACGTTTTGTTTTATGTCCTTCATACCTAATTATTTTGCCGACTGTACGTGAATTGTTCATGAATTACTGAGTCAATGAATATTCCTCTCAGGTGGTTTGTTCTTGAACTGGTTATCCCGTCTGAATAAAGAGTTGCCTAATGAAATGAAGAGATAACTTGTATTTTCGTATCCTCTTCATTTATTTTATGATACGGGTATACTAAGTATTTGAATGTCGGATTTTAGACGCAGTTTCATGGCTTGTGGTCATACATATCATAAATATCATATGCATAAGTATTGGTATCATATCAAAAAGTCTTAGTTTACGTTGGATTAAGTTTAAAATCATACAATAGGGTCTAGTTGCAAGATTTGACCCACACGATACGGAATAATCGGCAGTTCAAAACTTGTCCCATCTGTGACCGTGCAGCGGTGGCCACTTGCACCACATTGCTACACTCCATCACAGGTGACCAATGCCCTTTTTAACCGACTTCAAAAAAGGAGGAGGCATTCAATTCGACTGTATTTTTACACGCTTTATATTAGCTTCACCTGTATGTATGTTTGTTTGTTTGTTTGTTTGTTTGTTTGTTTGTTTATTTATTTGTTTGTTTGTTTGTTTGTTGTTGTAACCGACTCCTTTGGAACGGTTTAGGCGCAAAATGTCCTTTTCGCGAAATGTCCGGCGGACGCAAAAGAGACTTGATTTTGACCCACTTTAAACGGTCGAATTTCTTTCAAACTTTCATATTCATCTCATTCATATTCAATATTTAAAGAAAAAGAAAGAAAGAAACCTAAATTTCATTTCAAAAAATTGACTAAAAAATGAGAAAATAAATAATAGTTTAAAAAAACTAAAAAACACGCTTTTATACAAAATTCAACTAAAAATAGATTTTTTTCTACTTTTTATTTTGTATAAAAGCGTGTTTTTCAGTTTTTTTCTTAACTATTATTTATTTTTTAATGTTTCTTACCTCAGAACTATCGGACTGGGTAAACCGATTTGGATGATTCTCTTTTTAATTGAAAGTTGGTGCTTGTCATGTGGTTCCGCATAAATTTTAGCGAGATATGACAAGTAGTTTTTGAGCTATCCCTAATTTTGAAGTCAGTTATTTTTTGTCAACAATTACTACCAACAGTGACATTATTAAACTATCATAGCATTCAGTCATATAAATATACTACATACAAATATTATAGCATAACGAAGATAAATCGTATTAAAATAACGGTAGCTATATGAAAACGAAGTGTATCTACGTGTATTTGTCGTCGCATGTCACTCAACTGTAAGCTGTGGTGTATCACAGATCCACACGATAACACTGAACAGACCGACAAGCGATTAGTCAATATTAGTAAACATATAAAGAGAATCTATAAAACCATTGATTTATTGATTGAAATTATTGAGGTACGAGTTTAGTAACTGTTTTCTCAAGTCTTTACAGTTGCAAGTATTTATACGATACTAAAACACAAACAAACGTTTTGTTTGTCTGTCTGTTTTAATGTTTGTGCGGGCTAATCTCTGAAACGGCTGAGCTGATTTAAATGGAACTCTCACAGGAAGATAGAGGAGAGGTTAGGTTAGTCTTAGATTGTCTTTCTGTTTTTATATTTGTCCGGGCTAATCTCTGAAACAGCTAAGCTGATTTTAATGAGACTCTCACAGGAAGATGGAGAAGGGATTAGGGTTTAATAATTATACTTTATCCCAGAATTCCAATGGGATCGGGATTTACGCGGGAAAAGTTATCCGTGAATGACGTTGCGGACACAGCTAGAAAGAAATAAACTTTGGTGTGAATAGCCGAAAAAACGAACAGACATCTCACAAAGAAACCATATTGGACTTTACCAAGAAAGAAACAAGAAAATAAGAAAGAAAAAGAGTAATGATTTACAATAATTTTAACGCCGATATCTTTATTAACTGCTGAAGGATTTGAACCCGTGCCACTGCGTAGGAGACGATCATATCACAGCCCAATCAATGTCAATTTAACAAAAAATTAACTATCAATACAAAACTCTTAGACCAATAGCTCCTTTCAGTTGTTATTCTCCCGAGAGTTAGTTACACAAAAATGTAAATTTAATCAAATATTCATTTTTAATGAAAACACTGATAATTAATTAACGTAAAGAACAGATGGGGACAGGATATAAATTTAAAACTCTTAACTAAGCGACACGGTACTGGCAGGTGGTATTAAATAATGCCTTTCGTTTGTGTCAGTAAGTATAACAATGTGTTTCTATTTTTTAACGCTACCCTAAATATAAAAAATAACGATAATATATAAAAAAAAACTAGTTGCCCGGATAGACTTCGTTCTGTCAAAAGATTTTTATTAAAACCTTACATCTATCCTATCTTTCAAGTTGGATCAAACTGCACACGGTGTGTAAATTTGATTAAAATCGGTTAATTAGTTTAGAAGTCCATCGCGGACAAACAACGTGACACGTAATTTATATATATTAAGATTACAGCCTTTGGAAGACCACTGCTGGACATAGGCCTCCCCTAACTTGCGCCACTCTGACCGGTCCTGAGCCTTCTGAATCCAGCGGATGCCCGCTGTCTTCTTCAGGTCGTCAGTCCACCTGGTCGGGGGGCGTCCTGTGCTTCTTTTTCCGAGGCGTGGTCTCCATGTGTCCTACAGGAAATAACTTCAATATTTTGTCAAAAATCAAAATCACTGGCACTGACTTCAAACATTTCAATTTAAATTTAAATTATTATTTGAAGTAAATTAATATTTTTTTTTTAGCAATTTTAGCAACCGATGTAGAAAACTTCGATTCAGGTTGGCGTGACGTCACCGTATGACGTGTGCACTGTCCACAATGCCTTTGGTGTTGCTGATGTCCCTGGACGACGGTAGCCACTTACCATCAGGTGGATCGTCTCGTTTGCGACTAATCATCGTAGAGTCAAACCCTGATGATGCTCCGTTTCGGGGCGAAACACGTGTTGGTGCTGGTCTGTATGTTGGTATATACCTACTTCTAATTATTGTAGTGCATGTTTCCGTTGTGGGAGGGAGGGAGGTGCCACGCATGTCTTGAAGTATATACCATCATACATGTTATCCGCGGATTGTTGCAAAGTAGACTAATACTAACTTAATAACAATGAATTTCCGCAAAGTAATGCCTGATACTATTAACTCGATCGTCTCGTTGTCGACTAATAACATAAAAAAATGAGCCAGAACTCGAATACTTATGGATGTGTAATGACAATGTACTACTGCTATTTATAAATTTGAAAGTTTGTTTGTGTGGATGTATGTATGTTTGTTACTCTTTCACGCGAAAGCTACATAATTCTTGAAAAAAATCATCAGTTTCAAAATTAGGGATAACTCAAAAACTACTAGTCATATATCGCTCCTTAAGTGGGACTGCATGACAAGCACCAGTTCTTTCGATTAAAAAAAGCATCATCAAAATCGGTTCACCCAGTCGAAAGTTCTGAGGTAACAAACATAAAATACAGTCGAATTGAATACCTCCTCCTTTTTTGAAGTCGGTTAAAACAGGTTTTTCATGCAATTTATCACACAGATACACCATGATATGAATAACATATACGGTACTTATTGTCCCGGAGAATGCGAGCAAAGCCGCGGGGAGAGCGCTAGTCTAATATACATATAAAAATGTCAACGGATGGTGAAGACTGGCTAATTGCCCGTCTGCGTGTTTATTTGTCTGTGGCAAAAACCCGGTTTAAAACTTCGATAAAGTATGAAATATTTTTTCACAGTCTGTTAAATATCTTATCTGTAAAAAGTTTCTGTTCGAGACAGTTGGAGTCATATTTGATCTCGGCTGTAAGAAGTTATTTACATCACATCGAAGTTAAACTTCGGAAGGTTATGCGAATTGATGTATGTACTTAACAACAACATAACAACATAACTTACACATGCTCTTTATACTAAGTTTTTTTAAACGAGTTTTATTTGGTGATTTATTTATTTAATTAGAACGGTGACAACCAATTACACTAATGAACATAAGCTTACAAAATAATATCCAACAAGATAAAATAAAATAAAATATTAACAACAATTTGATTGAACAATCCATCCTCCTTTTTTAAAGCCCCTCAAAAATAAAATAAACAATGTAAATTATTATAATTATTGTATAATATTAGTAACAATAAAAGCAATTAATGCGTCAATGATATAATTTAATATGTTATTATTCATCTCAGGGAAGCCCTGTGAGATGAAATGGTAGACACTAATATAGTTACATGTTCCTTCGAAATATTAATCAACGTAAATTAGCTTCATAATATTATTATCTACATGAGCGTCTTGATAGTCTGAGGACTGGTTGTTAAAGATAATAGTTTTTTTAGAGTTCAGTACCCTAAGTTTTAACGGGACCCTATTTATGAGACTCTATTGTCAGTCCGTCTGTCCATCTGTTCATCCGTTCATATTAGGTAGATCCTTGGATTTTTTAAAGAGTATGTATAACCGTAGCGTGGCCACTATAACAAACAACAAATATCAAAAAAAAGGTTTCATACAAACGTGTTTTTGGCTTTTTATCGGTTTAGTTCTTTTTAGCGGTTTTTTATTCAACGAACGAGTCTAGGACATCTAACTAGTACTAGTAGGTAGTAACTGTAGCCTATGGACAGTAAAAACTAAAAAGAGAGGTAACACCGGTGCGTGTAGCCTACTGTATTTTTAGTAGGCACGTAGTTTGGCATTGCCACTAACTTCTCCAGTAGTCTACCTTTATACTGGAGCACTTGGTAAACTACATTCTAAGACTATTTAATTATTACTTTTCAAGTCAGTCTTCTCCCTTGCTTAGGCAGAATGATGCTTAATTGAATGATAATAATAATAACTGACAGAAAATGATGATATTATATCAATTATCATTTCATTACCGAAAGCAAAAACAAATACATAATTAAATTACCCATAATATCGTTCGAAAAATATGTAAAATAAAGTTAACAAAATTAAAATTGCTCTTTTTATATTTATAGGCAATATATTATCGTACATTTTTACTAATAGTTATATTAGTTTATTACAGTACCTTTATCATTTCTCTCGACCACAGCCGACTCTCAGCCTATTTAATACGTGAAACCTTCAAAGAAAATGCGTTATTACTCTCCCTGTTGTAGTTAAGATTGTATCTTTGTAATAAATGTTTTTATTTACCCCAGTTCTCAGTCTCGACTAAGCTAGGTCTTTAGTCTGAATATAATCTTTATTAGGTGAAGCCTGAATGGAATAAAATATCGCCAAGATTGCTAATTGACTACAAATGAGTGACTTCGAATTTGGGCTATTAGTTTTGTATAACTGTGCTATTGTTTCGTTGGTAAATATTTTTATGAAATCTTAATACCATTTGACATAATTATCACCATAAATCGTTGGGATGTGAACAGTCTGTTTTTTACATGAGTCCAACTTGGTTTACGTTACGCGTAGTGCGCAACTTTTTACATGTTATGTAGGTATTTAATAAATCTTTGTAGTATTCGCGTTGTAAGTGAGAACTGCGTGCGTTAGTATAACATTGCTAATGATTTGTGGAAATGCTACATGGTATGCGTGCTCGTCACACTATGAAAACTTGGCCTTGGTTTAACCCGCCTAATGTTCGGTTAGTTAAGTAGTTAACTAAATTTTAACTAAATTTTAGGTAAATTAATACGTGTAAACGGACAATTTAGTAGTTTAGTAATCAAGTAGACAAGTAATTTAGAATTTTTTCTATTTTCTGTTAAGTAGGTGGGTGGGGCTTATCACTTAATAAGTTTGGACAGGCACTTTTTAGTTAAAATTTAGTAAAATTAAGTAATTTAGTAAAATGCTTAAGTAATTAAGTAGAAATGTATGAACTAAAGAGCTTTACTAAATTATCGTATTACATGTGGACGCACACTAAAAATTATTCACTTAAAATTTAGTTAACTACTTAACTACTTAATACGTCTAATCCGAACATAATTAACGTAGGATCAGGTCACGTTTGGCTGATTCGTTTGGACAATACGGCAACGACGATGTACGATATGACATGTATGTGTACATACAAAATTTTATGTGTCCGTACGTGTCCCTTGGACTGCTTGGAGCCTAAGTACTCCCCACATCAGTCAATTTTTATGGAAATAGCCGGTGAATGAGCTGGCAATCCACCTGATAGTAAGTGGCTATCGTTGGCCATGAACATAAGCAACACCAAAGTCATCACTGATGCGTTGCCCGCCAAGAAAGAGAGAAAAAAGAAAGAAAGAACTAGCTCTCAAGCCCCCAGCCGTAACACGACGAGTCGTTTGGCGGCTGACTCATGCTCAAGGGTGGTAGCTATCCAGGCGAACTCCATGGAGAAATAATAATAGTAATGATGGTATTATGTTTAAAGTACTGGTTTAAACAGATTTGAAAAAAGCGGCCAAGTGCGAGTCGGACTCGCCCATGAAAGGTTCCGTAGCAGAAAGTAAAATAATATAAAAGTTCTTGTAGTTCGTTGTAACTTTGATCGATGTTTTTTGCGGTTTACGATTTATGACGTATTAAAAAAAAAACTACTTATTAGATCTCGTTCAAATCAATTTTCGTTGGAAGTTTGCATGGTAATGTACTTCATATATTTTTTTAGTTTTATCATTCTCTTATTTTAGAAGTTACAGGGGGGGGGACACACATTTTACCACTTTGGAAGTGTCTCTCGCGCAAACTATTCAGTTTAGAAAAAAATGATATTAGAAACCTCAATATCATTTTTGAAGACCTATCCATAGATACCCCACACGTATGGGTTTGATGAAAAAAACATTTTTGAGTTTCAGTTCTAAGTATGGGGAACCCCCAAAATTTATTGTTTTTTTTTCTATTTTTGTATGAAAATCTTAATGCGGTTCACAGAATACATCTAGTTACCAAGTTTCAATGGTATAGCTCTTATAGTTTCGGAAAAAAGTGGCTGTGACATACGAACGGACAGACAGACAGACAGACAGACAGACATGACGAATCCATAAGGGTTCCGTTTTTTGCCATTCGGCTACGGAACCCTAAAAAGAACATAAAATACAAAACATATTCCCAGGCGGAGCTTTTGTTTCAAAGGACTGTTATGTTAACCGGTACGAAATCCCGAAAATCTGCAATGCATTATTATTGAAATAAAAAAACATATGGCACTGGCAGATATGGCAAAAATAATGTTCAACGATATTTTATATTTTTAACCGACTTCAAAAAAAGGAGGAGGTTCTCAATTCGACTGTATTTTTTTTTATGTTCGTTACCTCAGAACTTCGGACTGGGCAAACCGACTTTGATGATTCTTTTTTTATTCGAAAGCTGGTGACTGTCATGTGGTTCCATATAAATTTTATTGAGATCTGACAATGGCATCCATGATGAAACCATATACGAGTAAGTCTTATCTTTGTAAGTAAGCGCGACAAATGGACGAATAACTCATTATCAGGCCAACCGATTTCGATGATTCTTTTTTGATGATGCTTTCGATTCGAAAGCAGATACTTGTCACGTAATCCCACATAAATTTGAACGAGATTTGACAAGTAGTTTTAGAGTAACTTTGAAGTCGGTTATTTTTTGTTAGTAAAATTTAGATTATGCCATCTGTAGTCCATTACGAGCTGTCGTGTCGTTCTCCATTCGAATACAGGACTGAAATTCCTTACTCTGATCTTCCGAAAGACATACGCTATCGTACAATTATCTTAAAGTTCATTTTCCTATAAACTATCCTCTAGGGTCTGCTTTGCCGGGTGCTTTACTCTAACGATATCTCTTTATGCAAATTGCTGGTTCAGCGCTCATTGCCAAGCGGTTTTTGACCGTAAGTGCTCAAAATTAAGCTCGAGTGGATTAGGCTTTCGTAATAAGTGTTGATGAAGCAGATAGCCTGTTTTAGTCATAGACCTATTGTTAGCGTGCTTTCTATTATTACAGTGTAAAGTATCCTTGGGGCTATTATTTTGTACTATTGTGAATATAAGTATGGTATTGACTAAAATATACTACTATCATCAGTCGCCACTTGGTGGCGCTAGTGAGCATATTGACGACATTGATGTCGACGTTAGAGCATAGAACTGAGGAATCGGAACATTCGCCATTCGACAGTCGACCTGGATGGTCGCATGCAAACACGAGGCAAAGGTTACTTCTCTGCTGAAGTCTGTGATTTTAGTGATAACTTATTTTGTGATAAATATAATGGAAAGTGTGATTAAAATAATTGTGAAATATCGTCGTTTTATTGGGCCGAGCCCACAGTTCAGAAGCAGGGATGGACAGATAGAAAAATCTCTCGCCACGCCCCAAACAGATCAAAACGTGAGTAATTTGTTTATTTTCCTGATGACACGTGCTGAATTTAGGAAAATGGAGTACTAAGTCATTATTTTTGAATGTCTAGCCACGCCACAAAGACGTGAGGTGAAATAAAAACGTGAGAATTTTTTTTTCTTCTTCGGATGACCCGTGTCGAAATTAGAAAAATTAAAAACAAAAATGATTATTTTTTTTTCTAATTTGCGCTCGCTCTTCAATCTTTTTGTCTGTCCGATATCGGATGCGAGTTGAAAGATAAAAGATTTTATTGTGTGCAGTTGATCATATACGGGTATATAAATAGAAAAACAATAAACTAAATGAAAAGTGTACTAAAGATGCTTTATGTATGTGACGGCCATTGAATAGTTAGTTATTATTGAGCAGCTAAGGTATAAGGAACTTGCGCACGGGCCCCACGTTTTCAGGTGGAACGTTGGTTAAAAAGTAATCGTTCCGTATCCTAGTAATCCGTTAATATTATAACTAGTAATTGTTGATTTTGTAATCAGTAAAGGAGTGCCTTTTGAATCTACACCGTATTTTCGTTATAATGAAGGCCTGATCTCCTCGCCCGCCTATCAACGTAATTTATGGATACTTCGCGAGAATGCGATGAACCTTTTATAAAAATGAAGAAAAGAAAAATAATAAAACTTCCAGGTTATTAAGTAATCTTTATTAGCTAGAACTGATATTGCAAAAGCCTACCTCTTATTACCATATTATCTACCGAATCAATACGTCACCGAGTCAAATTGAATGATAAACGTACTGTGAAACTTGCATCCGAAGCTGAAATATTGCTCCACTATGACGTGGCGTCCTTGATAGAGTAAAGTTTCCTTCACTCCACGGCCAACAACGCGCTTGAGCTCCCTCCATGTCCCGCGAATACATCAATTATCAACCTAATAGTTAAATGGGTACTGTAATGCAATGTAAGAATTTTGGAAGCCAAAGATTAAATAAACACCAAGATATTTCTTACAGGATTTTTTTTTATTACTTGAGTATTAGCTAAAGAGGTCACCCAATGCAATAGTATGTGTATGGTAGTTTCAACTTGATGATACTCTGAAGAGATGGACGTGATGGTAAATTAGGAGATGGACAATACAATTATTCTGTCGTTATTGAGTCTCCTTGACTTTGAGATCGTTTTGCTTTATTTTGTTGAGCTAAATTTAACCAAGTGGTGGGTCAACTCTATCTATATACTGGCTGCCAGGACGGACTCCGTTCTGTCAAAGTTTTTTTTATTATTTTGAGATGTACGCTATCCTATCTTTCAGGTTGGATCAAACTGCACACGATGTGATTTGATTGGGAGTCCGTTGCGGACGGACGGCGTGACACGTGATTTATATATATTAATATTATATAAACCGCAAAAAAATGCTTGTACGGATGTCTTCTATATACTTTGAAACTATTCAACTGATCTTTCTAACTTCAGAATGGTTTCATTTGAAACGCAGCAAAGATGGTTTGAGACCATTAAATGATTATTAAGCATTAGCACATTTTCGATTTCCGACTTTTCCTTTATACAATCTTTAGCCTAGCGGAACACGCCGGGTATCCGCTAGTTTCTCATAAAACAATTGTCACAAATGAAATCGGGTAGTTACACAAAAATCTTTTGCTGGCATCAAAGTATCTTTCCGAATTGTTGGTGGATAAGAAAGAAAAATGACGTGCATTAAGTGTATCAGTGATATCTACATGGATAAATGATTTTGAATTTAATTTTTGAATTTTGATGCTACTCCGTAATGGATCTTCTCGAGTCATGATATTATGCACAATAGACGAGCTCGATTTTATTTAATACATAATATAATATCTAAATAAAAATCTAACAGAAATCTCGTGTCACGGAGTTTGTGGTGTGCTTGCATTATACAGTCACGTTAACCAAGCGCTTGTGCCGCATTTCAGATCAATTGGACACTGGGAAGTAAGTCAAGTCAACCTTAACTTACAGGATTTGATTAGACACCAGATAGTTGAAAGTGTTGAAACGAAATAAAAGCTTGTTATAAAATAACGGGTTGTTGAGGTAAGACATGTAGTACTATTATCTATTCTGTGGTAATACATTTCTTTTTGTATTTATGTTAGCAAGCAGGTGAGTCGTTTAGATCATGTTCTACTCGTATCTAACAAATTACAGCAAGCAAGAGGGTTATTTGAGATGGTTTCTTGTGATATCTACATATGTGATTTAAGTAACTATTGCTATTGTCAGTTGTCATAAGGAACATTACCGTAAAGGTAGGTACATTGCAGAATAAGATACAATGAATGCACACTTAAATGACTACCGCACTCGATTAATTCGGTTATTATAATGGCCTCTGTGCGTTGCACACCAAATACGAGCTTAGATGGCTACTCCGAAATATTTTGGTGATTCCCGTTTGATGTTACAAGTATTGTTTATATGGCGTTTGGTCATGGCGATGCCGCGATGTTTATCGTGCTCACTCTACGGCGGCGGTACAATACGTATAATTGACAACCCAACGGATTCAAACAACTGGAAAACGATAATGACTGAGATTAACTAAACCATGTATATATTATGATTACAGATTTCTTTGTGACAAGAGATTGCCGGACTACGGTCGGGATTCTACGGTAATTGATTTAATTATGCAGTCTAATCACACATGAGATGTACCCTAAGTGCGTGCACTGCTCTTCCGAGGAGTTACAAGGTAATGTAAAGACATTAGTGATATTTTATAATGCTAACACACTCATAGCCCCATAGTAGTATGTGTAATGTGTGTAATGAGTACCTTGGACGGACTGATACCAGAAATGCAAACTTATTTATATGTACGCTTCACTGAAATTAAACCTAGGACGTCTGGCACGACAGGCGGTAGACCGTAGAAAAAAATACGGCTTGTAAACAAAAAAAAAATATAGACATGACATGAATTTCATCTTCCTACTCTATCGAACCGACTCCAATGAAATTTTGTGAATGTATATGCTTAGTTCTAGTTTGAAGAGTTGCATTGACCCAACAGATGGCATTTAACAATAAGAGCGATTCGCAGAGCATCGGGCAAACTGTTAGAGACATAGAAATTGAGTTTAAACATTGCGATTATTGTCCAATGTGATGGAATATGGATTTATATGTGTAATGTTTTTCTGCTATGAAACTTTGAGGCATCAAACAGGCTTCAAAGCCAATGTGAATAGAATGGAAATACGCAACGCAACATCCGTTAATAATATTAACATATCCGTTAATAATATTAATGTATGTATATCAACGAATTATTTACATAGATTTATTTGATGATCATAATTATTTAGTGACTTGCAGTCGAAGAGGGAATTCATCATAGAAATATCCATGTCTAGGTACTTCATATTATGGTATCCGAACAAAAACAGTTTCACTGTAAAAAAACAGGACAAGTACACTTCAAAAGATAGTTACAAAAATGATAATTAAGTTTTTACAAAAAGTTATGAAATTACAAAAAGTTATGAAATCAAAAAACCCAAGTACATAACCGTTTTAGATAAGAAAAAAAAATTTGCTGCTAAAAGTAAAAAAAAATGGTGTACTTGGTGTGCATAATTATGATTTTCGATCTGACTTGACATTGGAAGCCTAGGCCGTCAGAACAAGGCAAGCCCAGCTGTGTCGTACAACCCAGGATCTCGGGATCTTTGACCCGACATCACAGAGCACTCCATTCCATACGTTTAATATTTAACAGCTGCAGAGCGATTATAGTAAAGCAATGATAGTAAGCTGGGCTTTTCGGCTTGTATGGCTGTACCACACGCCACTGAATTTGGAAGATATTTTTTTAAACTTTTTAACCTCCGACGAAAAAAGAGGGATGTTACAAGTTTCACGTGTCTGTGTTTCGGTGTATCTGTGTGTCTGTGTATCTGTATGTTCCAAACGGATGAACCGATTTTGATCTCGTCTTTTTTGTCTGAAAGGTGACTTAATCGAGTGTTCTTATCTATGTTTGGTGTAAATAAAACTGACGGGATTTTTTAAATTTTAATTTAAGATTATTTTGAAATAAGCGCGCACTATAAAGTATTATGCACACCAAGTACACCATTTTTTTTTACTTTTAGCAGCAAATTTTTTTTTCTTATCTAAAACGGTTATGTACTTGGGTTTTTTGATTTCATAACTTTTTGTAAAAACTTAATTATCATTTTTGTAACTATCTTTTGAAGTGTACTTGTCCTGTTTTTTTACAGTGAAACTGTTTTTGTTCGGATTTCATGTCTTTTTGTAAAGTAAACTTTTTTTAAAAAATATTGCACGCCTTAAACCGCGAAGCGGTTGAAGTTGTGCTTTACTCTCGATAGGTACGTCAATATCAAGAAATTTTTTGCTCTAACTCTAACACAGCCAATATGCAGCAATATGTCTAAGAGCTACTGAACCATCTGACTAATCCGTTTCCCACAGAGCTCGAATTTTTTTACGATGTTTTATTATCAGTCAAATAAGAAAGTACCATTCTGGCAGGCATCTCGCGGTTGCGTCATCCCTTAATTTTTTGAAAATGCAAAAAATATTCTTTTTTAACCTTCTCCCACAAGGCTATAATTTTAATAGGTTGTAATTTAGATATGCTTAAGTGTAAAAAAAATTGCCAACCCATTTTGAGGGTTGCAAGTATGTGCCAGAACAAAGTAAAGTTGTCATCGGGTGTGCAATTCATAACCTGCTCCCACATGGTTCAAATTTTCAGGGAACATTCTTTCAGTTGTTAAAAAGTATATGTAAACAGCTAGAAGATTCTAGCGGTTGCAAGTATCTGCCAGAAGAGTATACAGGGTGAATTTTTCAAGTGGGCGTGGATGGATAAATTCAAAACTATGAGGAATAGCGAAAAGTGGTCAAAGGAGTCTCGGAGCCGATTTTCACGAAAACCAAAACTGCATAATTAGATTTTTGAAAAATCAATAGCCAGGAAGCCGTTGATTTTTCCTCATGAAAATAATTATTGTTTGTAGGGTAACACTGTTTTTTTTCATCAATGTGTACGATCTGAGATCCTACAATCGCCCCATACATTATAGTGACATCAAATAGAGAAAAGAGCCTGAAATTATACATACAAGGATATAACTGTATGAAAATTATTTTTTGTATGGCAATACTGACATTTATTTCCGCCAAAGTGAATCTATAAGATCCAACTCATCCAACAATAATTCCACAGTATAATGAGATATCCAGTAACGTAACTCGGCCCTATTCTCGAAAAACTTGCCTACGGCCGCGCGGAAGTAGCTGCGCGATAGGCTGTCCGCCGACATCGACAGTATTTTAATTTTATCAAACGACTTGAGTTTCTTTGTAGTTTTGTATTTATATTGTATTTGAGTAATACCTACAATATGGAAGTACAGTAAAGTACCATGACGGAGGTTGCCCATCCAATCCATTCAATGTCCAACTTCTGCAAACGTTGCTTAATAATTTTTTTATGGAATTAGGCGGCAAACGAGCTGATGATCCACCTGGTGGTAAGTGGATATCGTCGCCCATGGACACCAGCAACACCAAAGGCATCACTGATATGTTGCCGGCCAAGAAAGAGAGAAGAAAAAGAAAGAAAGAACTGGCTCTCAAGCCCCCAGCCGGAACACGAGTCGTTTGGCGGCTGACTCATCATGCTCAAGGGTGGTAGCTATCCAGGCGAACCCCATGGAGAAATAATAATAGTAATAATGGTATTAATTAACAATTAAAATCAATATTACCAATATAATCCCTCGAGGGGCCCTACCACCAGCGGGCCGGATTTAGTCGCCTTTTACGACACCCATCTGGCGTGAGATTGGGGTTGGTATTCTAAGCCGCCCCAATACGGCAAAAGTAATAATAATCAACCATTTGATTTTTTTTAGCCCCTTATTTATCAATCTAGGCATTTTACTCGGTGGACTTATGAAAAATAAACAATTGGCTATTTGACTGTTGTCACGGTAAAATATGAAATGTGTTAAATACGGTTGCTTAATGGATAACAATAATTATACAATACGTTTTTTGCATGAAAACAAATTGTAAATATTTTTATTTTTGAAAAATAGATTTGAGTTTTTTTACCTGTGGATACGAGAACCGAAACGTGGGCGGCCATGATTGAAAATTGTATGACGTCACATTTCAATAAATAAAGCGTCGTTACTTTATCGTGTGCAATTTATTGAGAAAATTATTAAGATATATTTTGATTTGTGCTTTTGAGAGGTTTTGTAAAATGGAGTCAGGCCATACAAAAGCTGACAGTGCGAATTTGCCTAAAGTTGATTCATTTAATTGCAAATTTCTTTGCCTGTATCTCTGACTTTTGCTCTGCCGAGTTTCGGAATGGAAAAACCTTCATGTAAGTACTGAAATGAATAAGCAAAATTGGTCAGAGTCTTGCTAAGGGGTCACAGGAGGACTTTTTCTAAGTTTTTCCTCAGCGCCCCCATAACGACACCCTAACTAATGATTTTTAAATGTTTATGATTTCAGATCTTCTCGAGTCGTATGGTGTTCCAGACACAGTTGCTATTAAAAGGGGTCAAAAATTAGAAGACCTTGTAAAACAAAAATTAAAAAATCTACTTGGAGAAATTTCTCAGTGCGGCTTGTTCATGTGTCAAGAATATCCTATGATACCAGCATCACCGGATGGAATTTTAAATGGTGACACAGTAATAGAAATAAAATGTCCAATGAATGAGTCCAATGAACTTCAAAAAAATATGTTTCGATGAATCAAATTACTGCTAAGTACTTCGCACAAGTGCAACTGCAAATGCACTTAACTAAACTGAAAAAGTATTTGTTTTGTTTGGCATCATGGGACTTTGAAGACACTCAGAAAGTCAATATTGTACCTGTAGAATATGATTATGTACCTATATGTAAAAGATTTACTCTTAGAATCATATTGGAAGAAAAATATCCATTAATTTATAATAGTACCAAATAAAACAATTTATATTAACAAATCATGTATTTTTAATTAAACTATCCTGTAGGTTAATCAGTGCACATGCAACAATAACACATTTATCTAAATATTTTAACAATTTCATATTCACTACAGAATGAGGTTTTAACATAGAGAATTCTCGATACAAACCAATTGTTTATTTGATTTAATTATAAATGGATTTAACACACTTGCAATTAGAATTACAGATTTCATAAATACTTTACTAGCGACAGTGACATTCAGAATTGGTCTCCAAGCTCAGAAAATGGTGTATTTAGTCTTATTTTTTTAAACATAACAATAATATGTTCTTCAGGAAGGTTAATGTGCTTTTTCAAAATTTCAATCAAAAAATAACAATCCTTCGAAAAACCTAATTAATATCTTAGATTTTTCTTGATCAGTCGTACAGTATTTTCAATTGACATTCAACATAGTTTCTCTGCTTCAACTTTCCTCTTTAATTCTAATAATTCAGATTGAGTTTCTTGATCGCTGCTTGTAGATGTCTTTGTTAATAAGGATTGAACAGATGGTGAACTGTCAATATTAAGTTGCAATTTTGATGGTGATGAACTGTTTGAAGACAACGCTTCTAGCTTTTTAGTAAAGAGTAAATTTCTCCTGATTTTGGAATGCCCTGCTGATTCTATCCTATACTTTATTTTAAAATGTGATGTTGCAGTGGATATTACATGAGTCTTTAAAGAAGTATTTTTATCCTTACTTTGAGTAATAGTTTGTACATATCTGCTTGTATTCTTTGCAGACATACACACTCGAACTAATTTATTACTCATTTCAGGGCATACTTGTATCGCCTGATCTGAGTTTGAACAGTCATCTTTCTCAGTAGCAGACAAAAAATCTGGAAAAATCAAAACATATTATTTATTACATACTTACCTATATGGTAATGGTACATGGCAAAGGTACTACTTATGAACTTTTCAACATATTGTTGTGTACTCAGATTAAAAAATAAAAGGGTCGTGTATTATTAAATTGTTTTTTTACTCACCGTTATTGCTTGTCATGGCTAATGTTGTTGGCATTTGAGTTTCCTCTGAAAATATTCCTTGTATAATGTTCATACGTTGTCTTTTGCTTGCGGCTGATCGAGGCTGTGGCGGTGCGGTGCGATTTATTCTGTCTGGTTGACATTGAAATTTTGATGGTAAACAGTCTGGCTTCAGTCTTATTATGCCAACAGACCCCATCACACTGTATTGGATGTAATTTTCCATATCATTAGGCAGCTGTAAAGTAAAACAAATATATTAATTACTTACTTTTATTTTGATCATGTTTTATGAACAACATTAGGTTAGGTTTAATTTGTTTATTTTTTGTAAATCAGAGGCTAAGTTGATTACTTCTAAATACTTACATCAGTGATCTTCACAAAATAATATTGCAGATTTATCAGATGTTAATTCTGGGTCTCGACGTGCTAATTGTAAAATGTAACCACTGCTTTCGACATTGAGACTTGAGGGCATTTTAGGAACGTGTTTAAACAATTTGTTAGGAAATTTAATTGTAGTACTTCTACACATAAGCACTGCACATGGCTTGTAGCTTGTCATTTTCACAATTCCAGTGAAAAAGGTGTAAGTTTTTCAGTTAAAATATCTTCAGAGTTAGAGCGTCCTAAATAAACTCACAGAATAAACTTTTGTTTATTGAAATATGACGTCACAGCCAGCAAGTGACAGATGGCCGACTATTTCGCGCGAATTTCAAATTAATGGACTAAAAGTTATTTTTATTCCTACTAAATATCACTTTTTTGAAAAAATAAATATTGTAAGAGGTATAAAATAAACCTACGAAAATTTTAAAATATATTTCCAAAAATTGTCTAATAGCCAATTCAAATAATCAATGCTACCAACACAGAGTGACAGAGTACTACACCACAGAGTACTTAATTTACAATTTACAGCCATGGATATATTACTCTAACTGGATACATAACTTCGTAGTGGTACCTGACGATCGAAGACGTCATATTAAGAAGGACCATTTTTGTATTGTTTCCATGTTATCTATAGTCCCAGGATATATTATATTATTATACCATTAGAATGCGATTTTTTATAATGGTTTAATAACATCTAAGATGAAATTAAAATATAGATGTACCGTAATGGTGTACCTTAATTTTCAATTTACTCTTAATGCAATAATATAAAGTCGGTAATTTTAAAGAAATTATAATAAAATATATTATTTCAATATTATCATGGTTACTACCAGAAAAATTACATATAGAAAACATTTTGAAGAACCATATCAAAATAGGATAATATAATTTTTCTAAGTATGGACACCCTACAATTTAAGAAAGACAACCTCAATCCGGCCTGGGATTGGTCGAATGGTCCTTCCGATATGACATCATCGATCGTCAGGTACCTGTACAAAGTCTCTGATCCAGATAGAGTAACATATCTATGGTTGAAACGCACTTCCCTGAAGTTACACAAATATTTCAAGATCAAAATTTGCCAAATCGGTCCAGCCAATCTCAAGTTTAAGTGACACAAACAAAAAGCAATTTATTTTTATATGTATATACTAGCTGCCCGGGCAGACTTCATTCTTTAAGTTTTTTTTTTGAGATGTTATCTATTTATTTATTTATTTATTTATTTAATCCTTTATTGCAATTTTATACAATCTATTCTATCTTTCAAGTTAGATCAAACTGAACACGGTGTGCAAATTTGATTAAAATTGGTTAATTAGTTTAGGAGTTCATCGCGGACAAACAACGTGACACGTAGTTTATATATATTAAGATAAATACATATGTCACAGTATTAGTTACAAACTCCTTCGAAAGGGCTTGACCGATTGTTAAGAAATTTTGTGTATATAATCAGTAGGTCTGAAAATAAGACGCAAACTGTTTTTCATACCCCTAAGTGATATGAATGGTCCACGCCAATTTTTTTTATTTTTTGGACAAAAAATTTTATTTGAATTTTCTTAGGATTTGGCATAAAAAATACACACAATTTTAATTTTTAACCCTTCTACCACCAACCCCTATTTTTTAATATCGACTCTCGGCGATCGATAATTAAATTAATAATTTACCAAACCTATAAAGACAAAAGTACTGTGACAAGTTTATTTGGACAATCACCCCTTGAGGGTGAAAATAAGGGATGTAATTTAAAGTTATAAATGTGAAAAATTTCATAATTTTAACCCAAGGGTTGTGATTAGGGTGTCCCTATATCTAGATATAATTTAAGAGGCAGTTCAACGTTTGCCCGGTCAGCTAGTATTTTTAATAATTTCTTCAAAATTATCTTTGTCATGAAAACTGATGTATTATTATGATTATTTTTGTGCAAGGTAATAATAAAATGAAACAATATTATTTATTAAGGTACCTACATCTATTTTTTTAAGTGCACTGCAATTATAAAAATATTTGAACACCATCGAATAATATATCCTGGGACTATAGATAATATGAACACAATAGAAAAATGGTCAATTGTGTCATCTTCAGGTATCTTCGAAGATTGTGATCCAGTTAGACTATTATATCCTTGAAGCAAGCACTCAATGTATAGTCTGCATACGCTATCTACTTACTAAGCATGTGTCTGTGGTCACAGCCATTAATATCGAAATATATAATACGCCAATGCCATGTACGAAGAAAAAAAAAAAGAAAATTCAATACCAACCTTCTAGTAAAAATTCATCCGAAATTGCCGATTTAGGCTGCTCAGATTCCAAAACGGGACCGGGCCAAATTTTTTATTGTTGTAAAGTATTAAATAATTGAAAGATCGAAATAATTTTTAGTGTTTTATGCACACAATTATTAATCATTTTCATGTGTGAAAGTACAAAGCGTTGACGTTTCGCTAATAATGAAAAATATGGAGTTAAAAATTTCGTGACGGCTTGTTTGGTGACGTCACACTAGGTTTCGAGAAAAGAGACTATAGCGTCAAGTGACATTTTTGAGAGGGTGTATGTATGTGTGTGTGTACTTGTCCTAGACACTACTGTGTCTCCTGATTATATGTCATAATATCATATTGATATCCTTTTCCCTTGGAATGCGATTATAAAACCTGGTAAACTAAAATTATTAGACTTACTTAACGGGCTATTACTGTCCCGGTGGACGGTACAGACAGGCAGTACAGATTTTCTTACAGGAGTTGAGGGTTATTTTTCCCCATAATGAAGCGATTATTCAAAGGAGTGATGAATACATATTGACACGAACCATTTTATTGGATTGATTTGATGTATTGGAGTTAATTTTTCGAGCATTGAAAGTGATGGAATTTTAAGAATTATATTTATTGATTGATATTATTATGCAAACAAGAGTACGTAGCACCGTACTAGAAACATTTTATCTGAAGAATAGATTTCTTTTGTTACATAAGCGGTCACTTATTCTTAATCTCCTGATATAAGTCATAAATATAGGAATATACTATTGATTTTTAGTTGCTTTATTTCTGACGTTGCTGGAGACTGGACTGACAGAATTAGGGCTGCCACCTATTTTTTTTGAAGGTAAAATAGTATTTTTTTCAAAAAAAATTTGAAAAAATGTAGTACTATTCGGAAATTGAAAAAAAAATAGTACACATTTATTTTTAGTACTTATTTCTTTTCCATGTGTATTTGACTAATAAAGTCTTAGCTTGAGTTAACAAAATCTTATTAATTTTAAAATAGTACATAGTAAATAATGCACAAGAACGGTTAATTTGAAGTTGACGTTTACTTGCCGTGACGTGTGAGCAACGAACGACGTGAATGCGTTCCGTTCACAGTAAAAAACAAAAGCTCGACAACTGAATTACCGATGAAAATATAGTATTATTCGTACTATATTATTTTTCTATAACATACGAGTATAGTACAATTGACTGAAATATAGCACGATACTATATAATATAGTAAGGGTGGCAACCCTAGACAGAATATAGTTTAACACTTACACCTTTTTAATGATAAACATATACCCTGATTCCTAAATAATGACGTGACGATATTATATCATGGAGTCATTATGACTTATGTCTATTTGCGTTGGTGTATGAATTTGCACTTATACAGTATTTATAAGTTTCAGATTGATTGATGTATCATAACATCAGCGTCGGGGGGTACAGAGACAACACTGATGAAAACCACGATTCTGATGAAATTCGATGAAAAATGATGAAGTAACTGAAGACCCACCGACACCTGAAATCTCTGGTAAAGAACATGCAGGAAGTGAATTGAATCGAGTCGAATTGAATCAACTTGAATCGATGAAACACTTGAAGACCCACCGGCACCAGAAAGCTCTGGCAAAAAAATGCAAGAACTGAATTGAATCGAGTTGAATTGAATCAACTTGAATCAAATCGAGATTGATCGAATCGAATTCAATCGAGTCGAGCTGAATCGAATCGAATTGAATCGAATCGAGTAGAATCCAATCGAGTTGAATCGAATTGAATTGAATCGAATTGAATTGAATTGAATCGAATTGAATCGAACTGAATTGAATCGAATTGAATTGAATCGAATTGAATTGAATCGAATCGGACTGGTTTGAATCGAGTTGAATCGAATCGAACTAGATCGAATCGAGTTGAATCGAAGCTAATTGAAATGAAGTTAACTGAAATTAAGCTCATTGAAATGAAGCTAATCGAAATGAAGTAAATTGAAATGCATTGATTGAATTGCATTAATTGAAATGGAAAGAAATGAATAATATAATTTGAAATAAAATGATGGAGGCAATGAAATGACAAGACGATAAGAGACAAGACGATAAGAGACAAGACGACAAGAGACAAGACTATATGAGACACGACGATATGAGACAAGACGATATGAGACAAGACTATATGAAACAAGACGATATGAGACAAGACGATATGAGACAAGACGATATGAGACAAGACGGTATGAGACAAGACGGTATGAGACAAGACGGTATGAGACAAGACGGTATGAGACAAGACGGTATGAGACAAGGCGGTATGAGACAAGACGGTATGAGACAAGACGATATGAAACAAGACGACATGAGACTAGACGATATGACTAATACTATTCAGGACCATATGAAACAGACAATATTTGATGAAACGATACATTTATTGTCACCACCGGAGAGCTAGAGCAACGGTGAGAAAACTGAGATACGTTTCGGCGGTGAGCTTGAGCGACGACCGACGCGTATGCGATATCACCACAATGATGATATGGTTCACTGAATTTCTCAGACGGTGAGCAAGAGCGACGTCTGAGGAGCTGCCAAAATGACAGTCCGAGCGATGAGCCTGAGCAACGGTCGGGTTTAGTGAACCAAGTGGAAAAGCTTGGTCGTGACGGACGGTGTGGTGAGCTTGAGCGACACTCCCCATCGCGGCCAAGTATGAATTGAGAGATGGATCTGATCAGAGAAGAGAGCCAAGTAAGGAGCATGACCGACGCATGAAGACGTCCCACGCGGCAAGGTAGCTGGCGATTTGAACACGTACCGCAACCGTAAAGGTTTGATAGTAGGTAGCTCTAACAATAATAATTATTATAGACTTATTAAGCCATTTTATAGATGTTATGAAAGGTTTTTCTGGGTCGAGTAGCCACTGTGTGGAGAATTAACTATATAGCTTCGGTATGATCATCGATTCATGTAACAAGGTTGAAATATCCGTAGTTATAATAATACACAACTTTCGTTATTAATAGTCAATTTTTTTGCTTGATTGAAAGAAAATTTGAAATATTGTTATTTCCCATTATTCAGTTAATATGACCCTAATATTAGATCTTAGCAGAATAGTGTGCAAAGTTTACTTCATAGAATACTCATTAAAAATTTTACATTTTTACATATTGAACATTGTAGATGATTACGATGAAAGTCATTAAGTTGAAAGTATAAAGTACCTATTGAACCTGAAAACGAAAATGAATATCGAAATAACAATTATAATATAAATGACCGTTCTTACGAAATAAAGATTTTTATAGATGTATATTATGATATCGATCAAGATTTTTCTTAAAGATTTAATTAAGATTAAGAATTATATCAAGTGTATGATATCGATTTGATCATGTTATATTTAATTTTTTTTTCGAAGGCTCAAAAATTTATTTGAGAAGGATAGTAATTAATTGTTCTTGTAACACTATTATTAAGATCTATTAGTTTTGATTAATAACACAGTTGTGATCAATATATTTATGAAAACTCATTTTCATATAGATACAGGCATAACAACATTAGCATTTATCATAATTTCTTGGATTGTTTAAAACTTTGATGGAGAGCACGTTTAGATGATGATTGTACAGTATTGAATGCAAAATATAATGTGTATCACGTACGAGGACGTACGAAAAGTCAGATGGCCGAGCTGTTAGCGTGCTTTCTATTATTACAGTGTAAAGTATCCTTGGGGCTATTATTTTGTATTATTGTGAATATAAGTATGGTATTGACTAAAATATACTACTATCATCAGTCGCCACTTGGTGGCGCTAGTGAGCATATTGACGACATTGATGTCGACGTTAGAGCATAGAACTGAGGAATCGGAACATTCGCCATTCGACAGTCGACCTGGATGGTCGCATGCAAACACGAGGCAAAGGTTACTTCTCTGCTGAAGTCTGTGATTTTAGTGATAACTTATTTTGTGATAAATATAATGGAAAGTGTGATTAAAATAATTGTGAAATATCGTCGTTTTATTGGGCCGAGCCCACACTATGTATGCTATACTAGACAGGCTGTTCTGTACTAAAAGTTTCAACACCTACGTTGACACCATATGATGCCAACGCATTTTAGTCGGCTGCGAACAAGCGAGACAAGTAGATGTTATTTTTGAAAAACCCCGACCGTTCCAGAACACATAATAACGCATATTGTTTATTGTGCACAGTTAAAATGTCTTCATTATTTACGTTTGAACTTTATTTGAGTTTATTTAAATCATAATTGGTAAATAACTATATTTTACTTACATAAAAAAAATATTTAGTGCAAAATATTTGATATCCGCCATCTTGAACCGAACTTGACCGAACGAAGCGCTGTCACAGAGTATGAAAAACGGTTTAAAAATATGACACGGGTTTTGTTCGGAACAGCCCGTCTATATATTTAAGTCTATGGTTTTAGTATGTTTGTGTACATTAGAAACTTATTGTTGATTTTTATAAAATTGAATTAAATTTCTATAAAATTGAGTGAGAAGATATCGAGAAGGGAAGGGATTCAAAGTGATGTAGTCGTAGTAAGTGTCGGTGCATCGACAAAGGGGTGGCAAGCGAACTTTTACGACCCTGTGTAGTAGCGGCGTGTAAGCGGTCGGTCCCGGGTTCGATTCGGGTGACAGATAAATATTTGTACTTGGGTCATGAGTGTTATAGTGATGTCTAATCTGTGTTGTCCATGCCACCCGCGACACAGGGAAACCTGCAGGGGTATGAGTGTGTTTTCTTTTATGTTCGGGGCTTTTTAATTTTTTTTTATGAAATTGAGGTAATGGTAGCTTCACAAGAATAGCAAGTATGCGATCCCAAAACTGCTTGAATTGGTCTATATCACTTACGTGTACCTAGTCGTACGAAGCCGAATTATATCGAGTTGACTCGAAATGCATACGATTGCCGAATGGAATGTCGGGCGGTTTTTCAGATAAACTTGAGTCGAATTTTGAGTAATAATACTTCATTCGATTCGGCAATATTGTTCGACAAATACTGCAGAGTCGAATGTACCGTATCAAATAGTAGCACGCCTTAGCCTAAATCAGGATAATTATTGTTACCGCTCATGGCCCGGTTGCTGGAATCGATACTAAGTGATGGACAAAGATAAGCAACAGCGGACGCCGTTGGATGAGATTCTTGAGCGCTTCCGAGATAAAGCGTCCGTCGGTCTCGGTTGTTATCATAAGATAAGTCGTTAAGCCATGTCGGAGGCCCTCTGGTGGCATGAACATTTCGGTTGTTTTCTCGTTCCTACACTTGGGATAGCCACTAATGGTGAACGCACATATATCGGCATTTTCCGCGCCGTACGTACGCATTTGTATGAAAACATAATAATATGAGAGCCGGATCCGGATGACAGATGCATCGAGCTCTCATATGTTTTCATACAAATGCGATGCGGCGCGAACGATGCCGATATATGTGCGTTCACCGTAACCCCTCTAATTCGCACTGGAGCAGCGTGGTGGAGTATGCTCTAGGTCTCTAGGGCTACCCAAGAGGAAATACCCGTGCTCAGTAGCGAGCCATTAATGCGTTGAAGCCAAATATTGGCTCTGCTTCTTTCATCGAAGCAAAGAGACCATGTTTTAAATGAATAAAAAACGAAAATCGAACATCGTAAATTAAACACTCAAAATTCTAGCCATTCAAGGCTGTGCGACTTTATCCTGCTTAATTCAATTTCTGTTTATGACTCCGAATAAGGTAAACAGCAATTCATATAGCCAAGTCGTATTGTAAGAAATGCCAACGAAATATGTAAATAACCTTCACAATGCCCGGGTGATTATTATTCAAATTTCACAAGTTTATTTTTCTGTCGTTATTATTCCAATTTGCTATCAAGATTTATTCGCTGAGCAAAGACTTCTTGCACCGTCTCTCTATAAAAATGGAGAATCAAAACAGTCATAAAATAAGTTCGACTTTTAGAAACACTAAAAATCGAGTTGGCTATGAGTTTTAGCTTTAAAGTTGTGAGTTTAATAATAGGAGTAGGTGCATAAATAATATTATGGGAAACGACTCGTTGTGTTCAAGCTGGGGGGTTGAGAGCCAGTTCTTTCTTTCTTTTTCTTTTCTCTTTCTTGGCCGGCAATGCATCGGTGATGTCTTTGATGTTGCTGATGTCCATGGGCAGAGATAGCCACTTACCGTCAGTGGATCGTCAGCTCGTTTGCCGGCTATTTCCATAAAAAATCCAGGAAATGTCCCTGAGGTTATTATTTCAAAGCATACCCCCTGACCTAACTTGTAGGATGTCGAAACGATGTCGAATTTTGATTTTCAAAGAACGTGCAACGCTTCGAAAACTAAGTGATTGAAATCATCGCTTTCATTATATTTATTTTTAACCCCCGACGAAAAAAGAGGGGTGTTATAAGTTTGAAGTGTCACATACACTAATGTAACAAGGAGTAACTTAGGCTACTTTTATTTTAGAAAAAAAGAAGTCTGTTAGGCGATACGAAGTTTGCCGGGTCAGCTAGTCTTTACGATAAATCTTTGCTAAAGTCTTCTACATGATATGTCGACCCTGTAGCCTAGTTGGTAGCGATCCTGCCTGCGAAGCGAGGGCTCACGAGTTCGATTCCCGGCTGGGGCACATATTTATGTGACAGATAAATATTTGTAGGTACTCTGGTCATGGGTGTGATTGTGATGTGTTATACGTGTCGTCCATGCCACCCGCGACACAGGTAATAACCTACTGCGGGGGTATGAGTGTGTTAGTGTTTATTTATTTTATTTATATATCGTACAAGGCTAGGTTGGAGTGTATGTTTTCGTATGTTCAGATCATCTCTGTAAGCCATGTATCAAAGAGCACTTCAGTACTATGAACATAGATCTCTCTCTGTGGGCGTAGTTATATGTCAGGACTACCAGGATACTAAATAAAACACACAGTTCGACAGGCACGAGGATACACTACGTTTATTGCCTGATAACACCCGGTTTCATCAATTCAATGTTATTTAGTTTTATTTTGATTTCGCGATCTTATACCAATTGTCTACCGTAATGACAGTTCTCTGTTCTTAATTTCATAGATTATACGAACTTATTTGAGACTACGCCGCATATATATCTTTAATTGTTTATAATAATTGTGAATTGAAAATTATTTGCGTTGTGTTGTGTAGTACAATAAAATTTGAACAAAACCACATTCTTTACGGAAATTGAATTATGAATTCCTTTGTTAGTATGTTTGGTAAGCCAGCGCTCATTAGCGAGCTTAATTCCATGAAACAAGACCCTAATACCGGAAGAGGTTTACAATTTACATAATAAAGAATATATTTTTCTTTTTGAAATTTCACTTAGATCTAACGAGGGTTTTGTTTTGAGAGTTTTTGTCAATTAGTATGCAATTATGTTGACAACAAAGGACCGAAAAGGTACTGACAGACTACCATTGGCCTTTAAATAAAATATTTTTAACCGAGTTCAAAAAAAGGAGGAGGTTCTCAATTCGACTGTATTTTTTTATGTTTGTTACCTCAGAACTTTCGACTGGGTGACCCGATTTTGATGATTCTTTTTTGATCGAAAGCTGGTGCTTGTCATGTAGTCCCACTTAAATTTTATTTAGATCTGACAATAGCATCCATGAGAAACCATATAAGTCTTAAATTTGTATTAAATATGTCCGCGACAAATGGACGAATAATTCAATATCACGCCAACCGATTTAGATGATTCTTTTTTTAATCGAAAGCAGATGCTTGTCATGTGGTCCCACATAAATTTGAACGAGATCTGACAAGTAGTTTTTGAGTAACTTTGAAATCGGTTATTTTTTGTTAGTAAAATTTAGATTATAGTTAGACAAAGTTCATTCAAGTCACCACTACTGTAAGAAAACAACATTATTCGGAAATGTCTGTAGGTGCGATCAATGTTGTTCAGCATATCCATTGAACCCCTAGGGATTCAAGGAGGAGTAAAGGACGTGTGAGATTTATAAATATTATAAATAGTAATAATATTATACTTCAATGTAAAAATTTGTTTGGATATTAGTTGCTCTTTTACGCAAATAGATATAATTCTTGACAAAAAATAACCGATTGCAATATTAGGGATAACTCAAAAACTACTTGTTCAACCGCGCTCAAATTTAAGTGAAATTACATGATAAGCACCTGCTTTCGAATAAAAAAAGAATCATCAAAATCGGTTCACCCAGTCGAAAGTTCTGAGGTAACAAACATAAAAAACACAGTCGAATTGAATACCTCCTCCTTTTCTGAAGTCGGTTAAAAATTATGAAAGGATTTTCCAGAAATTTAGCACTCAGGTACACCATGATCTGGATTAAGATAAGGGTACTTATTACCCGGAAAGGTTAAAATATTGAAAAACATTTTTTAAGGGTACCTACCTCCTCTACACAGGTAACGTGAGGATAATTTTTTTATTCCTAGCGTACCCTATAGTGTAGGGTATCGTTGAAAAGATCTTCCAAAAATGTTATGGGTCTTATAAGGCCATTTTTGTAATTAGGGGTGCGTTTGCGAAATATTTAGTTTTAAAGTGCCAATTTTGGTTAGTCAAGTGTCCCCCCCCCTGCCAGCTAAACGGTTGGAGTTGGACAAGTGAAATTTTTTTCAAAAATAGGTTATATGATGAATTTACAAGGAATACTATCACGGTTATGTTAGCATAAGTAGTTGATGAGTAATAGTCCATAAACTTACTACTTTGGAACCCTACATTGCGCGTGGCTTGAAACTCTATGTATATCTATGCTTGAAACGCACTTGACCTTTTTTTATGGAAATAACCGGCAAACTAGCTGACGATTCACTCGATGGCAAGTGACTCTCGTCGCCCATGAACATCAGCAACACCAAAGGCATCACTGACGCGTTGCCAGCCAAGAAAGAGAGAAGAAAAAGAAAGAAGTGTCTCTTAAGCCCCCAGCCCCCTAGCCTGACAAGAGCGTAATAACTACGAAGAAAATGTGAAGGTATTCAGTAATTTTCAATGGAATCTAAGTTCACATACACCAAGTAATTTGAGTTGTTAAACTACGTGATGATATATCAATTCACGTTATATTATATCAATAACGTTATATTATATCAATTCACGTTACACATGCAAACACATTCATGAGTATTTCTGACATATAAATTATACCAAAAGTCACGTATAGATATTATCTTTTCAGATCAAAACTATGCCTTGTTAAGATAATTTCACTGTCTCCAATTTAATATCGTATTATCGTTTATCGTATCGCTTGTGTAAGGTGCAGCTATCTTTCATGGAGTTTCTTTACGGCTCAGTGGCGTAGCTAGCCCTAAGGAGGCCCCATATCAATATTTGTTGTGGGGCCCCTTCAACGTTAGCTGTCAAATATAAAAGGAGTGCCAACTGTAGTGGTTGTAGGCCGCTGGCGAGCTTTTTTTGGGAGTGTTAGTGCCTTGGAGGTCCCTATACGCTGGAGGCCCCGTATAATTGATACAGCTTATACGGCGGTAGCTACACTTCTGTTACGGCTTTTCTTCTCGTTCATGACAAAGCACCTTTCCCAAAATGAAACCTACATGAATAAATAATTTTGAATTAAAATTAATAATATAATAGCGTGTAATCCTGGTTTCACTAACATTTTTGGGACAGCAAAGAATTTTTGAATAAAAGAACAATTTGATGGGATCCGTGAGGGGTTGAGGGAACAGGTATAAATGTCGATTTAGATAAAATTGTATTAGGGATTCTTTTCTGTATTAGGGAAATGATGAAATAAATTGGCAACTATTCTCACAGTCACCACTATGTTACACACATTGTTTACTGTAAAATAACGAATGGCTAATTAAATAAATTAAAAAAAAAAACTTGAGCAGTATTTTTTGGAGTCCATAACCTAGATTCAGTATCTTGAGTTAGGTGTAAGTATATTTTTGTTTGTTTGTCAAAATTATAAATAATATCAGAACATTAATTATCACGTCATGTATTATATAAGACCTACTTTTGACTAATTGTTGCTTTAAATATAAGAGCGAATACTCTCCGCCTACAAACTAGTTCATAGTTTGGCGGGATGTTTGTAGGTAGTTATATGAGCATGTTATTTTGTGAATAAACGATTAAAAAAAAAACACCTCTCGATATCTAAATAATGCGTTAACACGTGCCATCCCTAAGGGATTTGATCGAATCATGGATTTTTCAGATCCCTGCGACATAAGAGCATCACCGATGCGACTAATTTATTATCAATGAAGCTGAATGGCATTAATGGATCTCAATGTGATCTGGATTTCATGTGATTTGCATCTCACTTATATTAAAACTAATTGCAAATAAATATTTTGTACGACACAACCACGGACGTAAAAAAAAGACGGACGTAATCCCAAGAACAAATTCAGTGAAGCACCCAACTCTCTATTTGTACAAGTACACAACCACACATTGACACCATACTGCTATGACATTGACACCATCGCGAATCAAAAATTACAAAGTAACGCACACATGGTAAGCGAGCTGTCATTGCTATGCTTCACTCTCGATTAGACAAGGTTACGTCCGTTCTTTTTTTACGTCCGTGGACACAACTATAAAACTGACCAATAATGATAAATGTCGCGTGCATTAAACAAATGGAAAACGATAAATAAAATAACGGAGTGATATCACATTATTCCATTTTATTAATGTACGACAACTGACAGACGATTTGACGAATTGGAACGGTAACTGAATTGGACATTCATCATCTAAATTCAATATCGTTTTATTGTAGGACCAGCGCTCAGCTGGGCTTTTTATGACTTTTGGCCGTATGGCTTGAACAGACTGAGGCTTCCCGCCCACGTCACTTTTTGCAGGACCGATAATCGGGCCGATTTTTCCTGCCATATTATTTCTGACCGACTTTTTGTAGGACGTGTGCGTTGCACTATTGCTATAAGTACGTTCTATTTTTCTCCTACAAAAAATCGGTCACCGATTATCGGACGTGGGCGGGAAGCGTAACTTGAACCTCACTCGCTCACTATGCGTTGGGCGAGATCTATAAACCCTACTTACACTTGGACTTTGCTCAAGTTAATTCAAATGTATTAGGTAATGGGCCACTTTGTTAATAAAAAAAAAACATATAAAACGGCTAACGTTAAGAATGATTTAGGGCCATGTGTTTGTTCGGATATTTTACTAGCAACAAAGCGGTGCTTTAGGAGGGCTCGAGAAGTTTTTTACCTAGTAATTTTAAAGGCAGTTTTTTAAAGAGAATTAACTTTTAATGTATGGATAATTCTTATTATTATTAACATGGACTACTTAATGAAAACTGTTATAACTACTATGTTTTTTAATGATTATAATATATTTTAATAATAATAAAATATTTATATCAATAATATTTTTATGATTGATAACACATCTAGACATAAATAGAAAACACTATGTCATAGCCCAAACCTGAAAGTGTAATAGTTTCTCAGTAAAGTGTACCACAAAATTGCATGGATTATGGTAGTGTAGGGCTCGCTTCACTAAGTATAATAAAAATAATATAAAGAGTCATTTAAAACGGCTAATTTTAAGGTTGATTTAAAAAGTAGTTAAATCAACCGCTTAAGATAGTAACGCTATACACTCATAGCCCCACACTAGGATACCCTGTGTCGTGGGTGCCTACAAAAACACACGACAAGAAAACACACCCACAAACCGCCTTGCTGGGAATCGAACCCTTGGCACTTGGTAACAATTGCGCCACACGGGTCGTCAAAATACTCCAGATTTAGCTCTGGCTGTTTAGAACTTTAGATCTGATACTAACGTTTATCTTGAGCATTAAGAGCTTACAATTGGCTGCAGTCGCAGGCTCCGTTAAATCACGTCCAACTACAAGTTGTCCGCACGGATTGATTTATACGACTTTAATACTTGCGAGGACGACAACCTGCTAGTATTGCAGTCTGTGTGGATAGAGAAGGCAGTATAGGCAAAGATATTTCACGATAGATAATGTTTGTTCCTCAGATGAAAGGTTTGTTCATATATCACGAGCATGGATCTCGAGATTCAGTTTTTGATCCGCGTTGTATCACATTAAAATGACTTTATTCATTAGTAAATTAAAATAATGTTACTCTTAAAATAACTCAAATGTTAATGATTGAAGTAATTTTATATTAATATTATATTCACGGACCTAAAAAAAAGACATAATCCCAAGAACAAATTCAGTGAAGCACTCATAGTAATACCAACTCTCTATTCGTACAAGTACACACACCCACACATTGACACTTCACTGCTACAATCGCGAATCAAAAATTACGCACACATGGTAAGCGGGCGGCCATTGCTATGCTTCACTCTCGATTACACGAGGTTACATCTGTCGTTTTTTCAGGTCCGTGATTATATTATTATATTTTATAAGGCATTTCATGTTCCATGTCGAATAAAATTACAACGAGTAGCAGAATTAGACTAAATTTCTGTGTGCTTTGCGCAACTAGCTCTTTTTAGGGTTCCGAAGTAAAATCAAAACCCTTATAGTTTCGTCATGTCCGTCCGTCCGTCCGTCCGTCCGTCTGTCCGTCTGTCCGTCCGTCCGTCTGTCCGTCCGTCTGTCCGAAGCCAAGACCCTTAGTGCTAGAAAGCTGTAATTTGGCATGGATACACATATTTATTAAAACACCAGAATCGTAGAATTTAATATTGAAAAACTTGTCTTTCAGGTTTGATGATTTTGATGAAAATGATTTTCCTCTGCATGTAACGTGAGGATAAATTTTTATTTGTAGCGTACCCTATAGTGTGAAGTAGCGTTGAAAAGGTCTTTCAAAAATATTATGGGTCTTTTAAGATCATTTTTGGATTAGGGGTCTGTTTGCGAAATATTTGGCTTTAAAATGCCAATTTTGGTAAGAGTCAAGTGACCCCCTCTCCCCAATGGCTAATCGGTTGCAGTTGAACAAGTGAAAAAAATTTCAAAAATAGGTTATATGATGAATTTACAAGGAAAACTATTACAGATATGTTAGCTTAAGTAGTTAATGAGTAATAGTCGACAAACTTACTACTTCGGAAGCCTACATTGCGCGTGGCCTGACACGTACTTGCCCGGTTTTTGTACTCAATATAATTAATAGTAGGTGTAGATTAATATTTGATCCGATTAATAAAATGGGCTGGAAGATTCCATCCTCATTCCATGAAAATATTAGGATTATCAAATGGAAAAGTTTTTGAAGATTTTTTTAGATGTTTTATAATTATCACTAATCGTTGTACGTTTGATAAAACTTGGCACACATACTATAAATATCCAGGATTAGGATTGACCCGGTTGTATATTCCTGGGAGAATTTGAACTATTAATACTAAACTACTTACCAATATTTGAGAGCTAGTTCGAGTTCTAAGTCTTCTAAGTAATTACTGAGAGCTAACATAATTTATATGGAATTTTGATATTAACTGGACTTTGATAAATTGTCTATCTAGAAGATTGGCAAGTTTGCGCAAACTTCAGTTGTCGGGGGTTCTTGTTGAAATGATGTATTGTTTCCTCTTGTCTGATATAAACGGATTTTGAATGTTTCTCTTTTTGTTATTGATGGAAGTATGGATTGATGGAATAATATTAACCTGTTCGTCGTTTGCAAACATGAATCTTACGTTTACAAATGTCCATTCATAGATTCCATGTTTACCTCCGTAAATAGGGTTAAGTCTAAGTCAAAACCCATAATTGTCCCACTGCTGAGGTCGGGTCTCAGCTCACAATTTTAGGGGTCATAGTCTACCACGCTGGTCAAGTACGGATTGGTAGACTTCACACACCTTTGAGAACATTATGGAGAATTCAGGTGTGTAGGTTTCCTCACGATGTTTTCTTTCACCGAAGCAAGTGATAATTAACTCTACCAATTAATTATAAAAATTACGCATATAATTTTTAGGGTTCCGTAGCCAAATGGCAAAAAACGGAACCCTTATAAATTCGTCATGTCTGTCTGTCTGTCTGTCCGTCCGTATGTCACAGCCACTTTTCTCCGAAACTATAAGAACTATACTGTTGAAACTTGGTCAGTAGATGTATTCTGTAAACCGCGTTAAGATTGTCACACAAAAATAGAAAAAAAAAACAAATTTTGGGGTCCCCATACATAGAACTGAAACTCAAAAATTTTTTTTTCATCAAACCCATATGTGTGGGGTATGGATAGGTCTTCAAAAATAATATTGAGATTTCTTATATCATTTTTTTCTAAATTCAATAGTTTGCGCGAGAGACACTTCCAAAGTGGTAAAATGGGTGTGTCCCCCCTGTAACTTCTAAAATAAGAGAATGATAAAACTAAAAAAAAAATATGACGTACATTACTATGCAAACTTCCAACGAAAATTGATTTGAACGAAATCTAGTAAGTACTTTTTTTCTAATACGTCATAAATCGTAAAACGCAAAAAACATCGATCAAAGTTACAACGAACTACAAGAACTTTTTTTATTATGTTACTTGCTGCTACGGGACCCTAAATGGGCGAGTCCGACTCGCACTTGGCCGCTTTTTGAAAATGAGAGGTGCCAGGATTCGAATTCGGGCCCCTGCGTTCAGGAGACTCATTTCAAACCGCTAGGCTATCACTGCTATTTAATGCGTAAATAGGGTTACCCTAATCATAAAACCTTAAACCGGGACCTAACCTAGCCTCCTAAGGCCCAAACAAAATATGCCTTGTTCCAGGTTATCACCCAATGTTCTTTGACAAGTACATAATGTACAATTATGGTTACCGCCCAGACCAACAAATATAAATATAACTATGATAGAGTGGTTTTTTTGAAGTGGTATTTTTTTATTGAATTAGTATGTCTATGTCAAATAATAAATGCCATCAAAAACAAAACTTGTAAAAAAACCAAGTCTCGCAACTCAGTTCTTCTACCGTAAAAAGTTGTGAGATCCATGTAATACCAAGTCGGTTAATTTATTCAGTTCCTACTTAAGGGTCCTTCTGTCTTAAGTTATTACGTAATTAGCTAACCTAACAAGTAACAACATCTTATAGTGATCATATTATCAATATTAAAAATCTTTTATGTTTTAAATAAATAGATCGACTTGACCATCGCATGAAAACACAATGTATCTCACAAGTAATACCTACATATTATATTAAATTTGATTGTTTAGTGCGATTGCCAAGTCAATCTATTTATTTAAAACATAAAAGATTTTTAATATTGATAATATGATCACTATAAGATGTTGTTACTTGTTAGGTTAGCTAATTACGTAATAACTTAAGACAGAAGGACCCTTAAGTAGGAACTGAATAAATTAACCGACTTGGTATTACATGGATCTCACAACTTTTTACGGTAGAAGAACTGAGTTGCGAGACTTGGTTTTTTTACAAGTTTTGTTTTTGATGGCATCTCATTTCTTTTTGTAGATAGTTCTACTTTTTTTCCTTTTACAAGTTAACTTTGAACATAATTACCTATATCTAGGTACTTATCTACACCTATTATTCCATTATATTATATACAGGTACACTGATTTATTCACTGCAAATGTTACTTTGCTATACAGGTACAGTGATTCATTAACTGCAAATGTAACTTTGTAATCCTATACATTTATATGGGATTACAAAGTTATTTATGCAGTTGATGTATCTAGAAAACTGGACCGAAATTGCAAAATATTTTAGTTTTTCCTTGATCTATACACTGAACACTACTTGTGTTCCAAATTTGAAGCTTCTATGTCTGCTAAAAGTGCCTTAGAGTTTTGATGATCGGTCAGTCAGTCAGTGAGTGACGAAATTAAGAAACTTTGACTAGTTATAATTCTTAAACTACTGGTTCAAATTGAATGAAATTTGAAATATACCGAGTTTATACAATGCCTGCTTGGTTACAAAAAATTCAGGCTTCTAGCTTTATCCACAACGAAGTTATAGGGGGTCGAAAATGGCCTGAATTGCTTCGAGAAAAGGATGGTACGGCCGTGCCGCTTTTTTGCTCGACTTGGCGGGGGCACTGCCGTGCCCCCAGATTTAGGCAGTTTTAGGTTCAAAATTTTTTGTTCATGTCTGAGAACATTGGGCTGTTAGGGATTAAAAAAAGTTATTATTTTTATTACAAAATTCTTTATTTAGCATAATTATGTCTAGTTTCTAGTTTTGATTAGAACTGAATATAGGTTTGATTGAATAAATTACTTTCGCCAAAACATAGATGATAATTTAGTTATGTTAATAGTCGAAAAAAAACCAGCCTGACTAAACCTACAGGATCATAGTCTAAATTTGAACTACAGGCCTAACTAAAGTATGAATAATAGGCCTGATGACAGATTTTGAAATACTGTTCTATATTGTTGGGAAATATATTATACTTAATTACAACTTATATCATGTTTCCGCAAAAAATAAGGTTTAGTATAAAATAAATACATTTCAATTTATAAGTTTAAAATTCGCACCAAAACGTTTCAAACTGTCATGGCGTCGCTTGTGACGTCACTCTTTAGGAAAATAATAGACAAGACGTCATTATCAGTATGGTGATATTCATTTGTTTTAAGAAGTGTGACGTAATCGCGCTTATTGAGACTGATTGGTGTTCAAGCTAACATGGCAGCTTGCCGTATTTTGTAGTTTTATTTTATCAAAAATATTGTTAATCTCGCTCATAATAATACGATATATATGTGTGTTTTGTAATCCATTAACATGGTTTCATTAAATAAATACTTAATTTTAGTGATTTTTACTTACTGTCATCATGCCTAATGAATATACAAAAAAATAATAGACAAACATAACTACTAAGCCATTATATTTTTTTCACATTCATAACGCGCTTGGACAAAAAACATAATGCCATAATTTTTGCCGTGTCATGTAGAAACATAAGTTTCTTTTACGGATTATACGCGAAAGGTCAAATACAAATAGGTAGTTACGCATTACTAAATAATTTTGAATATTGATTTGACTGGACAATTTGGTATTTGTAATTTTGGTAGTTTGACACTCAGGTTTGATATTATGCGTTTTTGACCTTTCCCGTATAATCCTCTTTTACGGCGCGGCTTCGTCGTTCGGTTGACAAACCATGTCCTGAAGAGCCCTTTGCGGAACGACAATCGAGGCAAATAACTAAACCGGCTGGACCTTTGGGGACCAATGTGTGAAACTGTAGTTGTTATGGTTGAAATGTTTAAGAGATATGTGAAATCTCAGCCAGTAGACAAAGGATACTATAGTATAAATGAATATATTAATGACAAAGACGCCTGGAAATTAGTGCCGCATCCAGTTCCGCGTACGTTAGAACATATTATGTAACTTTTCATGATTTTAAAAGATGTGCGAGGAGTTTCTTTATGGCTTTTCTTCTCCTCCATGACAAAGCACCCTTCCGAAAAGCTGGTAGATTAAAAAACGACGTGCATAAGTTTATCAGTGATACCTATATGAATAAAAGATTTTGATTTGATTTGATTTGATTTGATTTGACCTGGGAAGTATGGTAAGCTAACAAAGCAATATTTTAAAATACTTACAGCAACGGAAAAAAGACGTTTGCATTTCTTAGTCTTCTTTATTGTAGATAAATAGTTTCCAAGATAAAGATTAAAGAAATAGGTATGTTCCTTATTTATAGGCTTTGAATATTTAATTTGTAGAGTTTACATATTTTGGTTATTGTTACAAAATAGAATCTTTAAAATTTTTAAACATTTAGATAAACATATACTACTTAAACATTACGCCTTTCAATAAATGTAACAACCTTCTTTTAACATGACAGCCGAGCAGATATCTGACATGTGCATTTTGGATACAACACCGGAGCATTTTCAATATTAAAAAAAAATCAAGCCAGGAGATATTGAAGGAGGTATTACTCTTCCTAGTAGAACACCCTCGAAATTTTTCAAGCACCACTCAAGTACATCCCGTCCGTACACACACGCAACCACGTCCACGACGCGACAGTGTCTCGCTGGTCATACACGATCAAGTATACTTGTCAAGTTTGCAGCGGACTTCATGCGGCATCCAGTAACCTTGACGGAGCGGCTATCTGGCTATCTTATTTCTGCTTCAATTAATGATTTTTTATTTATTTTATTTATGTTCACACAGCAGAATATTACAGAGAAATTATATATCAGTAATGATGTACGTAATTTTTTTTTTATTTAACTTTACTTTTTAATTTATTTGACTTTCCTATTCAGAGTTTGATAGTACAATGCGTGTTCGTAACTCGGGCACAGTGTGTATGGAGTTATACTTCTGTATGTATACAAAATTTATTAGTCAGGTAAGTAGTGGCTCCACCAGCTCTCTATGGTATCAATATAGATAGGCAGATAGCTTCAAAATGGGTCTACCATATGTCAGAAAATGACCTCAGTAAAAGTGTCACCGTTTTCGAGATTTTAACCTTCTTTGTAATTTTGTTGAAATTATTAGGGAACGCTGAAAATATAGCGTCTACTTTGGATATTTTTGTTTCTGATTTTCTCCGAGACAACTTTGATGCGAGGTGGTTAAAAAAAAATGTACTGGCCCATTATTTTAAAAAATTTGTCTGTTTTATGCACATTTTAAGAAGGTACAATAATAAATGTAGAAAAAAACAATTATCAAAATATATGCTCATTTGTGGACTCAGCAGGAAAAAGGTAAGGGAGCCGAATTTTCGAAATTTTTAAAAAAGGTCAAAATCTCGAAAAAGGTGACACTTTTACAAAGGTCATTTTTTGACATATGGTAGACCCACTTTCAAGCTATCTGCCCTCTACGGTTGAGCCACTACTTACGGGACATCCTGTATATTTTGTGTCAAAGAACGAAACGTTTTGAAATTAATTCCGCAATGAAAATTTTTGAAGCTGTTATTTTCATTACGTTTGGAAATTGATCCGATTTAATTATGCTATTACTAATTAGTGTTTAATGTGATACGTTTTAGAGCCTTTTGTCGGTTATTATGATGGCAGAATTGGAAAAATACCGGTATCAGTTACTAATTGGATGCATGTCAAACATTAATTATTTTGTTGTTATCTTGAATAGTTAAACTATTCATAAAACTCACCAATGCACGACGTTTAATGACTTTTACTTTGATGAAAAGCATATTTTAAAACCTAATATAAAATTTCTGTTGTAACTTAGAACTAGATGCAGAATTGAATGTAACTTAGTGCAAAGCCTGTCTAGTAGAATACATAGAAGTATTTGCTTTTCCTTCAAATTACAATTTTTATTCAATCACGCCGGTCAAGAATCATCTAAAATATTGGTTTTGGTTTATGATGAACATTATAAAAATAAAGTAATCACAGCAGTGAACGAATATACAATCACAGAAAGAAATTCTTTGAAAGTGTTATCAAACGTCAGGCTCTGTGCCTGTGTACTCTGTGGCGCGTATTCTTGACGCACTGTAGCGCGGGAAATCAGTCGTTTGCCGCGTACCGTACACATTGCATGACGGTGAGCGCAGACTGAAAATATCGCGATACTTGCGTTCCGGATTTAAAAAGTTTGTGTTGGACAAAAGTTATTTGGCAGAAGATAAAAGTGATTTTTTTGGTGACATTTTGAGTTTTTTTTGTGAAATTGCCTTTTGAAATTGGAACAGTAATTAATATTTTTTTTCTGGTTTTCGGACTTATTAAAAGTTGTTTTTTGTACTTTAGAGGATAAAATGTGAAGTGTGAATTGTTACTACAATTTAAGCAAGTTGCACAAGTTTCGGGTGATTAGTGCAAGTGCAAAATAATCTTCCTTTAATGGTTTTGGCAAATAAACAATGTAAGTATTAAATGTAAAATAACCCTATACCTTTAATAATTCTGCTAATATGCTAATAATATTTGTCATAATGCTAATAATTTTCTTTTCTATCAGCTAGAAGATACAATAATTATTATAAGAATCATTGAAAAACTTAGTTTTTGCGAAGGTTATTTCATGTGATTGTCTATTACAAAAAACATCATATTACAAAAAGTAGTCTCCGGAGTTCGAGAAGTTCACATGCAAGAAGTATCGAACCTCTTAAAGAGTTACAAAAAATACTAATTGATATATTGACAAGCTAATTGAGTCTTGGTAATTTTTAACCGACTTCAAAAAAAAGGAGGAGGTTCTCAATTCGACTGTATTTTTTTTATGTTCGTTACCTCAGAACTTTGGACTGGGCGAACCGATTTTGATGATTCTTTTTTTAATCGAAAGCTGGTGGCTGTCATGTGGTCCCATATAAATTTTATTGAGATTTGACAATGGCATCAATGATAATACCATACAAGTCTTAAATTTGTATTAAGTAAGCGCGACAAATGGACGAATAACTCAATATCACGCCAACCGATTTCGATGATTCTTTTTTAATCGAAAGCAGGTGCTTGTCATGTAATCCCACATAAATTTGAACGAGATCTGACAAGCAGTTTTAGAGTAAATTTGAAGTCGGTTATTTTTTGTTAGTAAAATTTAGATTATAATTCAATAATTATTATAGAAATTACCAAAATATTGACGCAAACATGACATACAAGATTCAAATAGCTAATCAAGTTAAACTGATATTTACTTTTTATATAGGCACAGTACCTATTTAATTATTTATGCTAAACCAACTGCTAATCCTAAGACTGGAGAAGAAATAATATTTATATTTTTTGCATTTCTTTTTGTGAACAATTCACTGGTTATCTAAACCTAGTCTCTCGCCATCAAATCATTAAATTCATACTAACTGCCAAGTGAAGTGTCTCAAGTTCGATTCTCGATCGAAATGAAATTAAATGAAATAAGTGAAATGGTGATTTCTGGCAAGCCGGAGAATTCAATTGCGGGGGACGGTAAAATTTAATTTAATCTTTACGATAACAATTATAATTAGGTATGTATATAAGCCGGTTCGTTTTAATTTTCAACGTGACTAAACAAAGTACTAGCAACCGGTTGCAGCGGGTTATATGTGCAAGGCAAAGAAGCTCTTTTTTATCGAAATTAATTTCACAATTCACGCAGTTGTATATTCAATGGCATTGCTAGCACGTAACCGGCCTCAAAAAAATTAAGGCGAAATAAAATTATTAATTTATTTTTGAGTTAGCTTTTAAGAAGCAGATTTTTAAGCACTTCTTATTATTTTACGTTTTTCCGTCGTTGTGTAGAAGCTGAAAGGCTATTCTGTTTTGTAACTCGACAGCGGAACAAACTTCAAACGACTGAAGATAGGATTTTGACACTCATCGCGGATTCCGCTGTCGAGTTACAAAACAGAATAGCCTTACAGCACGGAAAAACCGACGGGCGAATGGCCGCCTGGATGAAAGTGCGGATAATCTATAGTTCAACCTGTTCAACAAATGGCACACAACGCAACATAGCGCCGCAATCTACCCGTGGACTATAATTACACATGGCTAACCCGAGTGTCGGAAGTTTCTTACTGCCCGTGGGCCTCCGACAGGGCATAACGACTGTTATTTCACGACAACAACCGGGAGTGTCGACTTTATGTGCCCTCCGAAACACAGAAACGATCAAACAATTTTGCCACTAGCGGTCACCCATCCAGCTACCGACACAAGCCTAAAGCTGACTATACCTACATGATCAATACTTGTCAAGTTTGCAGCGGACTTCATGCGGCGTAAACTGGATGCCGCATTGAAATTGCTGAAATTATACATAGAAAGATACGAATTGCTCTCGCGATGACAACTTTGCTATGTTCTAGCACATACTTGCAACCCTCAAAATGGGTTGACAATTTTTTTTACGCTTAAACATATGTAAATTACAACATATTAAAATTGTAGCCTTGTGGGAGTGGGATAAAAAAAATATTTATTGCATTTTCAAAAATTTAAGGGACCATGACGCAATCGCGAGATGCCTGCCAGAATGGTACATTCTTAATTGACTGACAATAAAATATCATTTAATTCTAGCTTTGTGGGAAACGGGTTAGTCAAATGGTTCAGTAGCTCTTTAGATCGACACAATCCAATCCGCTCTGAAGCAGCATGGTGGACTATGCTCTAGGCCTCCTTAGCTATAAAGAGAGACTTGTGTCCTGTAATGGACCATTAATAGGTTGAAGCTATTGCTATAAAAAAACCGTAGTGGCACTCATTGAAGTATAATGTCATAGAACAGACATCTCGAACAAAATGTGTGTCCCGCCGGGAGGTTCCATTTTCAAAATTGAGCTCCCGTTCTCCTTTCAAAACCGAACGAATCCATTGAAATATGAAGCCGATCGGCGCCAATTCATTAGGACATAAATTTGGTTTGGTTTGGTTCGCGGTGTCGATTCCACACACACACACACATTCACATTCATTATTATTATGTAAACATTCAACAAAATGTTATCATGTAATTCAGATTATGATCTCAGTTTGAAGTAATATTTTAATAATTTAACATAATATTGTACGTAGTAATAATGAAACATTGTACTCCGAGGTTGGCGTAAACAGTGGTATAGTTTATACTATAGCCAGTGTTTACGAACATATAATTTGTAAAATTGTTTTTGTTCTAAATAAATCTTTAATCTTTATATGCTAGTAATAATACTTCAATGGTGGCACTAAGGATTAATATTGACTTACGTGCAACTTATCATTAAACGGTTTTTTATTTACTTATTAGATCTCTGCCACGGCTTTGTCGCGTTTTCCGGGATAATAAATAGCCTAGAGAAAAAAATACCCCCGTAGTTTCTTGCCGCTTCTTCTCCCGGGACCACTCACGGTAGGGATTTGTTGAAGCGATGGCGTTGGTGATGAGTGACGTTCGAAAAGTGTTTGTAACAAACCTACTTCGAATAAAACATATTTCATTTCATTTCACTTTTCATTTCATTTCCTATATCTTATTCCAGAATATGCTCTAGTTATGTATGTGCTAAACATGAAAATCCGTTCAGTTTGTCCGTCCATTTTCCATAAATCCTCACATATTTTTACATTTATAATTATTATGTAACATAACATAGTAAGATTTAAGTTAAGCTGAGATTTGTTCATTGATTGTGTAATATTTTTTTTGGAACTCTCATAATATTCAACATATACATATATGTGCTGTATTTCCGAAGGATAGAAAGTGGTTTTGCTCATCAGAATTTGTTTGTCTATGCCCTTAACAATTTAAATAGGCCGGTATGTTCAAATATGTCGGAACACGGCAGCTATCTCGCGGGAGTTTAAAGGGATTCTTGGGAACATTCCACAACTTCTGGAACACTTGATATGTGACCGTCTTTACTGTCTGAGGAATGACTTCCAGCTTATAAATAGTTTAATGTGAATAATCTTAATATATGTAAATTACGTGTCACGTTGTTTGTCCGCGATGTACTCCTAAACTACTTAACCGATTTTAATGAAATTTGCGCACCGTGTGCAGTTTGATCCAACTTGAAAGATAGGATAGTTTACATCTCAATTTATAGTCGCAATATTATTTTATTGCAACTTTTTTGACAGAACGTAGTCTGTCCGGGCAGCTAGTTATAATATGTATACATTTATACAAATAAATAAAATTGGAGTGCCTGTTTCTAATATTAAAATAACCGCTTTTTACTAAGTGTGTTTGGATGTATACATACACGGTACATATACCAAAACAACATTTTTTAAAATTTTTGTCTGTCTGTCTGTCTGTCTGTTTGTTCCGGCTTATCTCTGAAATGGCTGGACCCATTTTGACGGGACTTTCACTGACAGATAGCTGATGTAACAAGAAGTAACTTAGGCTACTTTTATTTTAGAAAAAAATTGTTTGTTAGGCGATACGAAGTTCGCCGGGTCAGCTAGTATAAAATAAAAAAATAAAAAACGCTACGCACTCATAGCCCCACGCTGTCTCGTGGATGGACAACACAGTTTAAATCATGAATTGTGTGTATATTATGCGTGTGTGTGTGTGTGTGTGTGTGTTTACTTCACTTAAAAACACTTCACACAAAATTATTTACTTCACGTATTAATACTTATAATAGTTTCACTGAATCGATTTGAGACTGCCCATATATGCTGATCTGAAGTAATTGTGACTGTAATGGGAAATGGGATAGTAACGGAAGAAGGATAAGAATAATCAATCCCACAATTCAAGTATTATCCATGCCTTATCACCGACTTGAACAAATGAATTTAATAATGCAGCTCGCTATTGTAGTTCAGAAAGAAATGTGACGTCAATTGCGGAACTAATGAAAATGATTTTTCATACCGATATGTGAAGGTCTTTGTTCTCGTACGAAGATTTATTAGCCAACTAGCGATTACAGTTCTGATATATTTCAAGCCATAATCACTAGGCAAAAAAATCTTCATTACAAACCATAATTGTCCCAGAGGGTTGGACTTCTTCTCTCAATGTAAACTAAGTGGTATACCGTTTGAGATTAAAAAGGAAGCAAAGCAAGCAAGCAACAACCCATAATGTCCCACTGCTAGGCTCGGGGTGTCCTCTCACAATGTGAGGGGTACAGGCCATAGTCTACCACGCTAGCCAAGTGCGGATTGGTAGACTACACACACCTTTGAGAACTTTATGGAGCTCTCCGGTGTGCAGGTTTCCTCACGATGTTTTCCTTCACCGAAGCAAGTGATAATTAACTTCTAATACGCACATAATATTTGAAAATTAGAGGTGCGTGCCAAGATTTAAACTCGGGCCCCTTCGTTCGGGAGACCAACGTTCTAACCGCTAGGCTATCACTGCTGTATTTGTTTGACATGAACTACGGTCGAATTTCAACGACTGAGCGGGAATCACTATAATTATTCTTCATTAATTTGATTCGAAGAGTGAAGAGTTTTTTATTATAGCGTGCAGGCGCGACGGGCCACCAGATAAAATCTTTTCATCGCATGCATAACGACACAGTAATTATGCAGCACAGTACGCGGTAACGAACGCCTAATTGAATAAAAAATGTTTTTATAATATTATGCAGATGTAGTGTGAAGGAAATTAACAGCTTCCCAGGTCATCCTGCGGATTTGTAAAGCGGAAACACAGTAATCAACACACAAAACCGTTAACAGAATGGTTTGGATTTGTCAACTTATAAATATTAAAGACACGTATTTAAACACAATGTATTTATTTATTTAAACATTACTTAAATAATCTGAATATTACCAAGAAAAATGTAACCGACTTCAAAATAACTCAAAAACTACTCTGCAGATCTAGTTCAAATTTAAGTGGGACCACATGACAAGCACCAGCTTTCCATTAAAAAAGAATCATCAAAATCGGTTGACACAGTCGAAAGTTCTGAGGTAACGAACACAAAACAAAATCGGTTGACCCAGTCGAAAGTTCTGAGGTAACGAACATAAAAAAAAACAGTCGAATTGAATACCTCCTTGTTTTTTAAAGTCGGTTAAAAATAATCTTACATCGCTTGTTTTGTCGCCGGTTTCTGAAAGGCCGATAAAAATCCGAACTAACATGGGAATTAACTTAACAGCTTTGTCAAATAAAATACAGTTTCTGTTTAGAGAAATGAAATGAAATGAAATGAAATGAAATGAAATGAAATGAAATGAAATGAAATGAAATGAAATGAAAATCTTTGTATTGAACAACTTTTTAAAATTACATTTGAATACTGACTCCTTAGTAGACACTACGAGATAAGATTCGTAACGATGAAGTCCGTAGGCGAACAAAAGTTACCGACATAGCTCGCAGAGTTAGCTGGCTGAAGTGGCAATGGGCAGGCCACATCGTTCGAAGGACGGATAACCGATGGGGTCGCAAAGTCCTCTAATGGCGGCCACGTCTTTGTAAAAGGAGCACTGGTCGCCCCCCGACCAGGTGGACTGATGACCTGAAGAAGACCCAGGACCGGTCAGAGTGGCGCCAATTAATGTAAAATTGGTCCAGTGGATTAGTGATTCGACTATCCTACAAATAAGTGCTACTACATTTGTATGTTATTAAAGGGATGTACATCATCTATACATCTATACAAATAAATAACACTGTAGTGTCTGTTTGTAATATTAAAATAACCGCTTTTTACTAAGTGCATTTGGATGTATGTATGTCTGGCTGTCTGTCTGTCTGTTTGTTCGGGCTAATCTCTGAAATGGCTGGACCGATTTTGACGGGACTTTCACTGGCAGATAGCTGATATAACAAGGAGTAATTTAGGCTACTTTTATTTTAGAAAAAAATAGTTTGTTAGGCGATACGAAGTTCGCCGGGTCAGCTAGTTCATAATAAATTAATAGAAACTAACTACAGGAAGATATAAATACTAAAGGAATATTTTTTGTAAATATATATTTTCTTTCGCACCTCAGAGAAGTTTATCCTTTGAACTGCTAGTTGAGAGAACTGAGCATAAAGTTCTCGTTCAGTAATTTTACTGGGTCACTGTAAGGTGGAGCGGTGCGCGTGCCGCGATACCGATGAGAATAATGGAAAATTGTATTACACTCTGAAGTACTGAGAAACTTTTCTCTGGAATATTTTCAGACACGTCTGCTCTGTTCAACTTTCTCTTTATTTTTACGTACGTTTGTGCGTTGTGTAACATAGTGTGTTTGTGTCAGTGTGTGAATTTTTATAGTTACACAATACAAACCCAGTTGAACACCTGTAGGAGATGAATTTTCTAAAAAAAAATCTTAATGCTTACTTACACATAGGAACCCGTATGCGAAGTATAGTTTCTAGTTTCACTGGTTCAGATCGTCTGATAGTCATATTACTGGTTAGTTCACGTAATGACGTGAAAATATAGTGCGTTGAATAAATGTAAAAAACAGTTAAATTTTAATAAACACTAGCTGACCCAGCGAACTTCGTATCGCCTAACAAACTATTTTTTCTAAAATAAAAGTAGCCTAAGTTACTCCTTGTTACATCAGCTATCTGCCAGGGAAAGTCCCGTCAAAATCGGTCCAGCCATTTCAGAGATTAGCCGAAACAAACAGACAGACAGACAGACAGCCAGACATACATACATCCAAATGCACTTAGTAAAAAGAGATTATTTTAATATTACAAACAGACACTCCAATTTTATTTATATGTATAGATTAGAAATCCGATGAGGCAACACTCTTAACTGATGTAGGGTAAGTCAAATATATTTAAATAAGAAAATATATCAGTTAAGTATACTTCTGCAAAATTAAATGCCATATGACTGTATCCATATTGTGCCCCACCTTACTCCTTTAGGGTGACTGACCCGATAAATGTTGCCCAAATTTTAATGGCTTCGATTGGCGCGAGACTAACTTATCGCGTCGGGCGTTTCGTAACTATAGAAAATGGAAAAACTATGAATTAAAAGAGTTGTTTTTCAAAATTTCATATTATGATTCGCCAGGACTATCGGTATCTATAGGATCTATACTGTGGTATATTTTTTATTATCTGGAAGCGATTAAAAAGCGAATAAAACGACATTTTTATGCCAAATTAGACCCAACTTTGGGATTTATTTCGATCGATTGAAATAAAGCCTATCGTGTATCAAGTGGGGCGAAATCAAAGAACAAAGACTGTAAAATAACATATATTTTTTTAGAATTTTATTATGTACCATTTTTGAACAAAACACCTTCAAAAATACCATTTTTGGGATAATCCCGCCTTAACGGCCCACTACTGAGCACGGGTCTCTCCTCTTGAGGAGGCCTAGAGCATACTCCACCACGCTGCTCCAGTGCGGATTGGTGGAGGGGTTAGTGGCCAACAATAGTGGCCCAAATTTTAATATTTTATTAAAATTTTACATATTTTCACATTGATCCTACAAAGTATGAATATTAAGAATTTAAGACATGCCATGATGTCCTACTCTGTGGTCTTGCCGTGGCGTAGAATGACATAGGTACCTCCAGGTTAATAAATTTTTTCACCACTCTTGTATCCAAAAAAAGGCGGTGTTCACCACACTTCCGATAATAGATTATATCAACGATTTCTCAGTCTATTATGGCACAGGTTGCCTTGGTAATATAATTTTGCGGCAACCTCCAGTAGATGGCAGCACTCGTCTCAAAAGCTTCTTATTGCGTTAAGGTAATGTAATGTATGCGGCAGTGGTAATAACGTTACCTGTAAGCCTTAGTTTTACCTTATATCTTACCTTACAGAGTGTTCCGAAATTTGACATGAACGTAAAAAAGAAGAATTTTAGGGAAGATTATTTTTAAGCCCCGATGCAAAAAGAGGGTCCCACTTTATCGATTTTTTCTTTCTTTCGATTTCTTTCTTTCTCTTTCAAGAACTCTTTCTTGGCTGGCAACGCATCAGTGATGCCTTTGGTGTTGCTGATGTCCAAAAAGCATGAACTTTTACAATGCGTATTTTTTACAATGTTTATTTTCAAAATGTTAATATAATACTTCGTTGAGAAACGTTGTTTCACTTAAATACTCTTACGCCCGAACTCAGAACTTAGTACAGAATTTGTATGGTGATTCTTTACTAAGGATCGATTAAAGTAAACGTTAGTGACTGAGTTGAGTCATTAGTGGCAGTTATTTAATACGTAGTCAATACCCAGCAAAAGGAAATTTGCTCGATGCCGATTTTTATCCTCATTAGATGAACGAAACCTTAAAACAGATAATAATTGCCTTTGCAAAGCCAATTTGGAGATATAAAAAAATATTCAAATATTCCCAGGATTTTCCCTTGCCCTTATTCTAGCTGAACGAATAGAAATCTGAGCAACAGGTGCTTTTAAGACAATTTACTTTTCGTATAAAGTCACTTTATTAAAGTGACGCTTCTTTCTTCTATCATACCTTCTAATAATATATGAGATGTTTTAGCGCCTTACGCATTATTATGGAGCCTTTTACACGTGTAAAATATCTAAATATTATTACTTTATTACGAACACGTAGCTAAAAGGTACAGTAAGCCAAAGAGATACGCAAGACACTATACAAACACCTCCCGTAGTGTTTAATTTATACAGATTTTTTGTGTTATCATCAATGTTAAATGCTACATTTAAAACACGTGATTTGTCATTGACTACATGACAAGCACCAGCTTTCGATTAAAAAAAGAATCATCAAAATCGGTTCACCCAGTTGACCCAGTCGAAAGTTCTGAGATAACAAAAAAAATAGTCGAATTGAATACCTCCTCCTTTTTTGAAGTCTGTTAAAAACACACACATTCTGTAATATTAAACACTACGGAACGTTTTCTATCATGCCCTGTGTGGGTTTTGCTTATTGTACCTTTTAGTTACGTGTTCGTAATAGGTTAATAACATTTAGATATTTTACACGTATAAAAGTCTCCTTCAGCATTTTGAGTTCAAGTCAACCTTCCTACTGGTGGCTTATTTATCTATACACATAAATAAAATTGGAGTGTCTGTTTGTAATATTAAAATAACCGCTTTTTACTAAGTGCATTTGGATGTATACCCGGTACATACACCAAAACAATTTTTTTTACAATTTTTGTCTGTCTGTCTGTTTGTTTTGGCTAATCTCTGAAACGGCTGGACCGATTTTGACAGGACAGTAACTTAGGCTACTTTAATTTAGAAAAAAAATAGTTTGTTAGGCGATACGAAGTTCGCCGGGTCAGCTAGTCCTGAATAAATCCCTATGGTACGCTCACTGCGGTTTATATCATCCAGTTTGATCCTCAAGGTTACCTACCCCAAAGGATTTTAGTAAAGGGAGATCTCTCGCCAGGCGAGGTGGTGTTGCCTTTGGAGCGGCCGAGTCTCGACTGATCTTGTCGGAGTGGTTTACGTATATGCAACTGATGCTCAAAACTTCGATAGCGTGAGTCAGGTCGGCGAGACGTCACCACATGACGTGTAGTGGCGATGTTGTCACAGGATCAACAGCATAGGATCTTATGTACGTACTTTGCAGTGTTCAGAGTCTACCTCCTGTTCCTCTCTTGATCAGCAGCGCCTCTTGTCTCCAACACGTATTATGTTACCGTTAATGTTAACATATTTTTGGAATAAACTATCAATATAAACAACCTATCACCTGTCCCAATTCACATACGGACTCAGCGTTCTAAAATTAAATTCCCATTTCGATACAGTATACAACTTCCCACGCATGTCGCATATATTAGTCCTGTTTGCAGTACAGGATTATGGTATTGTCACACAGAGAGTTGTACAAAGAATCCTACAAAAAGTTTGTATCAATACTGGATATACAGCGTGTCCTAAAAGTGGTAGGTACGACAAATAACACTTACCGTTTTAGAGATTTTGTAACTTTTGTTCACGTTTTGGAACTTTGGCTCCTTTAACCTTTTCAGTGTTGAGTCCGCAAATTATAATATTATTTTAAGCAATGAAAAGTAGGGCAAAATATCCAAATTTCAGGAAAAAAAAGCAAAGATCAAAATCTCGAAAATAGTGACACTTTTACTTTCTTTCTTTTGGTGGGTCAACTACCAATCTATCTTCTCCTCACGTTCGTCATACTATATTGCGGACACCATGTATATAACTGAGTGCACATATCATTTTTAAATGCATGGGTAGTCACAGTTTTTGTATTGCATACTGGTATTTCGATCGCGTTACATAGTGTACGGATTCTTTTGGTCTCGCACGGATTGCTAGGATATTTGTTTTCTTCAGCTTCGCTTGTGAGAATGAGAAACGTTGGAGGGCAGGGTTTGAAATAAAAGATGTTGCGTGCTCGCAGTACCTTCGAAAAGTGTTTTTTATTTCCAACGAGTAACCGTTATAACTTTGCTTCGGTTTTCTTATTTTTTACACCTTGGGTTACATTATTTGAGTTTTATTAAGGATCCCTAATTTTTTTGAAAATATAATATAGCCTAATATGTTACTCGGGGATAGTGTAGCTTCTTGGTCCGTTAGGAAACCGCGTTCCCAACAGTGAAAGAATTTTTCAAATCGGTTCAGTAGTTTCGGAGCCTATTCAATGCAAACAAAAAATCAAATCTTTCCCCTTTATATATTAGTATAGATCAGTGTTGCCGTACATTGCCATACATATAATACAATTTGAACAGACAAAAATCGATAAACTAAAAAAGGCGAATTCGTAACACAATCATGGATCATGGTCACAGCAATAAAATAAAGTTTGCGTTTAAAACACTGGTAGGTACAGTACGTTTCAATACATTTAAACTGGGAATAACGTTAACAGAGTATTGAATCATACGTTAATTGAATATAGTCCGGTCAAACTTGCTCAAAATTATAAAAGCAATGTAAAAACCAGCTAAGTGCGTGTCAGGCTACGCGCAATGCAAGGTTCCGTATAAGTTTATCAATTATTATTACTCATCACAATAATTGTGAATCAATGGGTTTTACGCAGTTACTTCCCGGAAGCCGGTCGCGAAAAATGGCGACTAAGATCTTGACTTGATCTTGAGATCTACAATTTAAATTGTTTATTTAAAACTTTTGGTGCTATTGAACAAAGATCTTAATATTTGCAGAGAAAAACTAAATAAAATATAGATAATTAACGCGCGAAATTACGCGTTGAATACCGACTCCCGTAACTACCTTATCGAGTGATGTAGTCAAATATGTATATACTACGTATGTATATGAATAATAATAATAATAATAATAAACGCTAACACACTCACACCCCCGCAGTAGGTTATTACCTGTGTCGCGGGTGGCATGGACTACACATAACACATCACAATAACACCCATGACCCGAGTACAAATATTTATCTCTCACATAAATATCTGCCCCGGCCGGGAATCGAACCCGGGACCCCTCGCTTCGCAGGCAGGGTCGCTACCAACTAGGCTATAGGGTCGTCTATATAGAATAGCTCAAATATTCTGCGTTCTACTTTATTACTTAGTTACTATATCATATAAACTCATTAAAGCTTGTTTACGTTATGCACATCACTAAAAGCATTCCGTGACGTCATGCGAGGGCATGAAAGAAATGACGCATTTTGTTCCCAACGATTCTATAGTATTCAATAAACAAAAGTTTCCACCTTACTTAACGAAGCTATGTACATAGATATAGCCTTACTCTTTATTTGTAAACGAGACAAAACAATGAGTTATAACAAAAACATTGCAATAAATTTTACCGAAATAATAACTGACTTCAAAGAAATCTGCAGAGGACTACTAATATCGGCGAATTACGTCAAAATTACCATAATATTTGACACTTTCTCATGGATTACATCATCAGATATTATATCCATCATAAGATTATTTCATTTCATTTATTTCATTCGGAAGTAAAAATTCAAAATTCAAAATAATTTATTCATATCGGTATCAGTGATACACATATGCACGTTATTTTTTAACCGACTTCAAAAAAGGAGGAGGTTCTCAATTCGACTGTATTTTTTTTTATGTTTGTTACCTCAGAACTTTGGACTGGGCGAACCGATTTTGATGATTGTTTTTTTGATCGAAAGCTGGTGGCTGTCATGTGGTCCCACATCAATTTTATTGAGATCTGATAATGGCATCCATGAGAAAACCACATAAGTCGTAAATTTGTGTTAAGATGTGTGCGACAAATTGACGAATAACTCAATATCACGCCAACCGATTTCGATGATTCTTTTTTTAATCGAAAGCACGTGCTTGTCATGTGGTCCCACATAAATTTGAACGAGATCTGAGACTTTGAAGTCGGTTATTTTTTGTTAATAAAATTTATTAATCTACGAGCTTTTCAGAAACGTTTGCGTCCGAGTGGCTTGGAGCAAAGTGTTACCACTAGAAATGTAACGGAAGTGATGATATCGGAACCGAAATCAGTATACCTAACGAAATCGGAACCGTAACCGAAATCGGAATCGGAGGCGGAGGAGATGTGATATCTCTTGTAGTCTTGTTTAGTTGTAGTCTAGTTTGTAGCTTGTATACCTACATTCTTAATTTCAGCTAAAAACAATACCTAACAATACAACACCTAAGTAGTCGTTGAAAAAAACAATCATTATATTAATATATGCACACAAAAGTATCATGTAATTTGAAGTGCACTAAATTAAGATTTGTTTTTGATTGTCAATAAGTACCTGTAATAGTTCTATATTGAATAAAGTTCTTTAACTTTGAATAGTAAATGAAATAAAATGTATGTAGGTATATTAAATGAAATCAGTCCAGAGGAAGCAATTGTACTTATTGAATAAAAGCTTTGCAGCTTTATCTTCTTCCAGTATATTCTCAACGGGTTAGGCCATCCGGCCAGCACCACTAAAAATAGTTATTCACTTGCTACTGAGCTTGGTGGACAAGACAAGTGTTGGCGGGCAATCGAGTTCAGCAGGGCTATTCAGTTTTGTAACTTGACAGCGGATTCCGCGATGAGTATCAAAATTGAAGTTCGAGTCCGAGATCTTGATATGTGATTCTCGAATCATTTGGTACGCACTTGCGAAGTGCTCGAACTCAAACGTCAAACGACTAAAGATGGCCTCGCCTCGGTATGAATAAACGAATCGGTAAAATTAAATAAATAATTGAACACAAATAAACGAGCCATGGTATTTATTAGTACCTAATAACTAAAATATAACAAAAATAACTTATTTTTATTTCAAAAATCTTTAGTTTACTCGAGAACGCGATAGCTCTTGACTAACTTTTCGTTTGACAATTGGACACGAGCTTCGACGGTGACGTAATTCGATGATCGAGAATAATAAATATGTCATCCTCTAATCATCTACATAGTACGGCACTTGCGAAGTGAAGTGATCCTAGAACTCGAACGTCAATTTTGAAACTCCGCTGTCAAGTTACAAAAGAGAATAGCCTTCCTGGACTTTGAATTTAATATTTACTTTCCACCATAATAAGGAATGGTTATTAACAGGAATACGATTTTCTCTATTAATTGGTGTTTGTCCGAAACTGCGTGTTCGTCAGATATATTGTTATATCATCATCGCTGCTCAATAATTATGTAGGTATTTAACCTGTGATTACCTCCGATTTAAAAGTTTTGGAACCGAAATCGGAACTGGAGGTTTAAAAAAAGAAGTTCCAAGTTTTCGGAATCAGAATCGAACCTCCATAACATCCCCAGTTACCAAGCCAGTAAATGTTACAGTATTAAGTAATGTTTTAAAACATTTTATAACTGCAGTGTGGCACACATGAGTTTTGAAGCGGTAGATATAACTGTTGTTTTGTTGTCCATTGAAGAAATGCCCAATATTTCATGTCTAAAACATGAATTGCTAATTGGATAAAATGTACTATTAAGAATATCCATTAAGTCTGTCAGTAAATACATCCGTGAAACTCACTGATCCTGTTTCTGAGTTTAACTGGAACAAACATCAGTCAGTTACAGTATTTAACCGACTTCAAAAAAAAGGAGGTATTCAATTCAACCGTATTTTTTATGTTTGTTACTTCAGAAATTTCGACTGGGTGAATCGATTTTCATGATTCTTTTTTTTTATCGAAAGCTGGTGCTTGTCATTTCGTCCCACTTTTCGAGCGATCCAACAAGTAGTTTTTGAGTTATTTTGAAGTCTGTTACTTTTTATCAAAAATTATGTAGTCGACGATTTTATCGTGCTGTTCTATTCATTCATTAATTCAGTCTAAAACCTCCAATATAACTTTACATTGAACAACTAACACTATAGTCCGTCCACAAATCTTAGAGACTAAACTGACGTTTCATGGGTGACCAGTTTCGGGTGCAAATTAAATAGTGATGACCATAAACCGGAAAGTAAATCGGAAAAATATTCGCAGCATTTATGGTGGGTCAACTATTTGTGTAATTATATTAAAGAGTCCTTAAAATTAGTATAAAAAAACTTGAGAGGTGTCAAGGGACACCCGGATGGAACGAAGTTCTTGCAGTCAGTACTAGGATAGCATGTTTGGATTGCATGTTTTGCTATCCTAGTACTCTGGCTTGCTTTCTATGTGAAAAAAACTACGACGGCAAAAAGTGTCATTACCGGCAAAAAGTGTCGTTAAGGACAAGGATAAGGAACTTCGTTCCAAAAACTAATTTAAGCAACCATTATCATACATATCCACATATAATATATTTACCCTTACTAACTGAATTTAATGGTTATTTTGCTTACAGGAACGAGTATTTTGCTATCGTTACATTCGGTGTACAGCTAATTTTATACTATTTAGCTGAATACTAAATAGCTACTAGATATTGAGTGTCGCTACTAATATGTCACTATACATATACGACGTATGACATAGTTTACGATTCAAAGAACCGGAAAAGTAGATCGCACTTTGACATTAGTGGTTGTCATTTTAGTCTCTAAGATTTGTGGGTTTAGTCGTAACTGAGAGCATAACGATAGAAAAAGGGTTTATAATCTGCTTTTTATTCTTCGGATTCAGCTTTTTATTCGTCGATTCTTCGGAAGTTTGTTATAGTTATTCGCCCCATTTTTATCGACGGGGAATCAGTTGAACCTGATTACAATGGGTTTTATGTCTCTAGCAATACGACCAAAAGTGTCGTTATTCGGCTCAGCGTAGCAAGGGCGATTTCCTTAGGGTGGGTTGCACATCACGAGGTTACGGTAAGGTTATAGTTACATAGGATTAGCCATTGATTTTTAACGGCCGGTCTCAATAATGTACTAACAGATGGAAGACTGTGGATAGGGCTACCATTAGTATGTTATCTGTCATATTTGTCAATTTTTGCGTCTGAAAAATTGACAAATGTCCACAGTCTTTCATCTGTTAGTACATTATTGAGACCGGCTGTAAATCAGTTACTAATTTTAAGGTAATTTTACTTTTTCCCTTACCGCCTATCTATCTTACCGCTCTTCGTGTATTTCGGTTTGGCCTAATGGTTAGCTGGTAGAGAATGCAGTTAGCATTAAGAACGCCATTTGTGCTATAATATTTTATATTGCAGTCAATAAAGTGTACATAAATAAGTAAATAATATAATGTTATGTTATAAAATAAAGTGTACTATTTTTATAAATTCTAATGTATTAATTATTACAATAATTGTATATAATGTATATTTATTAAGTAAGCCGTTTGTTCCTATGACGAAATAAATCATTTGACTTTAGCTTTGAAAAGATTTCGGTTTAATTTAAATTTAACTGTCGAAATATACGAAATTGCATATATCACGGTGAGGTTATGTTTTGACGAATTACAAATTTTCGTCAAAACTTAACCTAATCTTGACTAAACATATGCAACCCTGTTTCATATATTTCGACGGTTGAATTTAACTTTCACTGACATGTAACAATAACCTTATCTTAACCTCGTGATGTGCAACCCACCCTTAATCAACGCTCCGTAAAATGGGTCGCCAAGCCCTGTTAGTCGTGTTAGTAATTATAATCACGTGTTCGCCCTTCGCGTGAATCTAATGTTCAATTCGGATGTACGATTGAGCTTGGAGGGAGAGGGAGGGCTTAATTGATTATGTCTTCTTCTAAGAGGACAATTATTCTTCTAGCAGGATTCTTTTGGTAGCAAACTTTGTTTATAAAATTGTTTTGAATAAACAATTATTGTTGTTGGTCCTATAATATTGGCCTTTGATTTTATCTGGACAAAAGGGCGAGCTTGCAAAAGCGCAGTCGAGTCAAAGTTTAATCCTCACCTAATTTAAACCGGTATCGCCTCATATTCCGGAATGAAACTTCGATAGAAATACCTACTAGTATTACAATCCTCCACCAATCCGCACTGGAGCAGCGTGGTGGAGTATGCTCTAGGCGTCGTCAAGAGGAGAGACCCGTGCTCAGTATTGGGCCATCAATGAGTTGAAGCCATTACAATCCTCACCTAATATATACCGGTATCACCTCATATTCCAGTATAAATACCGATACAAATACTTACTAGTATTAATTCTATTAGGTATATTTTGAGTACAAATATCACGGTATAAAAATCTCACTTCGTTGTATTATTTCTTTATCTCCAAAGCCAAGAAGCGAATAAGCTTATTCGAATCCCAAACTTGACCGGATTACCGCGACACGCCGCCCCGCGCCGCCCCGCGCCGCCCCGCCTCCGCGCTTTACAAATATCCCTGTTTTTAGGGTCCCGTACTTCGAGATTATAAATATTTCTAATACTCTTCGTTGTTGTTATCTATTTTTTTATATATAAAACACAAAACATGTTTTTACGGATGTCCTATAAACACTTTGACACCATCCAACTGATATGTCCTCATGTTTTCATTTGAAAAGCAATAATGCGAAGATGGTTTGAGACCACTAAAACATTGCATTAGGCACATTTTCGAGTTTTGCCTTTTTGCGTAGTAGCACGCGCCGAATAACCACTAGTTACTATTGTAATTCATGATAAACGTTTAAAGAAGGAAAGAAAGAAAGAAATAGAATAAAATATTACAGGTATTTCATCGAAGGTTAACTCGTTAATGTTTCAGATTACCATTGTAATGACCATCACATCATTTGACGACCCGTGTGTCGCAATTTTTACCATGCCGGATCACCAGGCCAAGTCCTGGGTTCAATTCCCAGTGAGGCGGAAAGAATGATGAGTTTGAATTTCTGTTCGGTATGGGTATTTGTCTGTTGTCTTTGTATGTTGTCCATGGCACCCATGACATAGGGAGCTATAATTATATGAACACAATAAAATTAAGAGTAAGTTGATACAAACACATTGAAAAAAAAAACATACAGATTACAAAATTATTATTCATTATGCTTGCAAAATATGTCCAGCGGCCCAGAAAATGGAGCTCACTCAGCATAATGCCGTAGTGTCAGTTACGGCGCTGATTTTCAGTGAGTCCAATCAGTAATTTCAACACGCTTTTATTAACTTCACTAGTAACTAAATCTTAATATGTCTGTCCGGTAAATATGAAGACATGTCAAGTTTTAATAAACTCTTAAAAATTTGATATGACAATATTCTTATTACGTAATGTATAATATTTTAAATACTGTATTGTGCATTTCCAATTAATAATAACGCTACAATCAATAACTGTAGGTTTTTATTCTAACTTAAAATATAATATCGAACAAAACAAAGACGATTTTTTACGAATTGCAAGACTCAAGGAATAATATAATACTTATGGAAAAAAAATGTCCTTTGTGTCAGCGCTGCGACTCGAAGAAAAGACTTTTTATTTCTATTCTTTGCTAAAGGAGTAATTATTTTAATGGACTCTTTTTGTATTAATTTTTCTATTTATACGTAAGAATTTTCGGGGTGAAGATTGGGATTGAATAAAGGGTAGTAGGGTTGCTAAAATACTGGAGCATTTTATTTTATTAAGATATTTTTGTTGCCACAAATTTGCTAAGTAAGCTAAAAGTTTTTTAACAGCGCTTTGAAAGGAATCTGATTAAATTTTAGAGATTTCTTGAATTCGACCAAAAAATAAAATAAAAAGAAATATTAATCTTCAAATAAGGATAACTGTATATGAGATAAATAAGGGACCAATCTGATAGAATATAAAAAAAAAACAGATAAAAAAGAATTTTTCAAATCCGTTCATAAATGACGAAGCTTAGAGGTAAGAAAAAAAAAAAAGGATACAACCGAATTGAGAACCTTATCCTTTATATCTTACTAATATTATAAATTAGAAAGTTTGTGAAGATGTACGGATTTAGATGAAACTTGGCTCACGGATAGACCATGTGCAGATTTAATAAATTAAAAAATAACCCGCCTGTTTTCAAAAAGTTATCATGATATACTTTTTTGAAATCCTTATGGTGAGTTCTTTAATATGATACCCATATTGCATTGTTCGATTTACTTTTATTTTTTGATACTTCAAACAATGGTATTTCACACCCACCATATTTGTTTTTTTTTTTAATTTCACTGATAATGAACACTTGGGTTATCAAGATGAATCTAACAATATATTAATTATATTGTATATTAATTATTAAGTAAATATATTATTATTATTATTATTATTATTATTATTATTATTATTATTATTATTATTATTATCGGAAAAGTATTTTTTTTCTCAGCTTTTGAGCTGGTTCTACTACCACATTTACGGGCCGTAGCCAAGTAAATGCAGCGTGTTGTGTACGTATTGTGTGTTCTGGAGTGTTCAATAATTTTCATCTATCTACATGAACTTTCGCACTATTCTACAGGTGTTTAATATAGCAGCTTTTTGGAGAGTCACATAAAGTGACTCATATTTGGCCTGCGGAAATTTGATCACGTATCGGAATTCCGCACTAAGCTCAAGTGGCTCCCTATATGCCTCCGCAGGAATGCTCACATTCTATCTCTTCTCTACTGTGTATTATTCAATCCTTGTTATCCTCCTTACCTTAAAACACGTTTCCAGTTCCTCCACCTTACCCACGATCGAACTCTTCGATCCTCAAAAAATCTGCGCCTTGCTACTCCTGCACATTCTTCTTCCTTCTACAAACATTCCTTCACTGTCACAGCTGTCCGTCTCTGGAACGCCCTTCCCTACTGTATTCGTAACGCAAGTACTTACTTTAAATTCTTTTAAAAATCAAGTAAAAGCCCACTATCTCTCTAATTAATTCAGTTCGCATTCTTCCTTCCCTCTCTCTTCTTTCTATTCGCTTATATTAGTGTTTTTATTATCTTAAATGTCCTCCTTATTATTTGTGCACCTTTACCCCATTTAATCTTACTCTATTCAGCTCTCCACATCTTAAGGTTGTCTGGAAGAGATCGCTGTGCAGCGATAAGACCGCCTTTTGTACTTCCTGTCTACTTCACTTGCCTACTTCTTGAATGTGTTGTATTATTTTATTGGTGTACAATAAAGAGTTAAATAAATAATAAATAAATAAAGTGTGTCTTTTAATCCTATTAATTTAAGGCTGTGATGAAGATGTTTAGGGATAACGCCAGTGGTATAAAGGACTATGGGCACTATGTATACTTTATCTTGTCTCCAAATTCTTGATACTTCCTCTTTTAACTCTGCATATTTACTAATTTTTTCAGCAATGGTTTTAGGTATATTATGTGTATTGGGAACTGCGATATCAATCAGGTAAGTAGTTTTATTAATTTTATCTTGGAGCGTTATGTCAGGTCTGTTGTAGTGTATTGTCTTGTCAGTCAGTATGGCACGATCATAGTATAGTTTATATGAGGAATTTTCTAATACTGTTGGGGGAGTATATCTATAGTAAGGAGTGTTACCCCCGTATTCAAGAACAATACTTGTCTAAGTAAAGAAGCAATACTATGCGAAGTAAGGCATTTCTAAGTGCGTTGTTCATGGCAAGCCTTCAGTTTCACAGTCGACCCTTAAGTATCACTTGGCTGTGCGGACGCACAGAGCTGTATACAGCCCTCTTATTGGTCCATTTAATGCGGCAAACTTCACTCTAGTCATTTGACACAGGCAAAAGACAAAGATAACAATACAAATAATCGATCCTTTCTTTCTATTTTGATAGAAGTCAAACCAACACTATGCGTTAGATAAAGTAGCTCGGCAGCTACTTTATCGATTTTGACAAACGCACAGCGAAGGACTTCAATCAAGTATTGTTTACGAAATGGTTTTAATGCCAATATGCACTCGCAAACACTGTGAGACCTCACAGTGTTGTTCTTGAATACGGGGGTTAGTGTTTTATTATTATTATTATTATTATTAATGTTAACATTAGGATTTTATTTTTGTTAATTATGCTAACGCATAAGGCTTGGTCTGTAATGTAAGTGTAAGTTTGGAGTAAATAAATAAATAAATTATGACTAATTTAGCAACCATTCTACCATTCCAATTCATGTAAAAATCGAACATTAATATTAATGAGTTAAGAAATCTAGTTACAGGAATTTTCCTGAATTTCAGGTTTTTCCTCAAATATCACGTGCGTGAAGCGTACGATATGGAATAAATTATGTCACTTTAGATTTGAAATACTGATAACTCCCATCCTTGTACCATATTAGCATTCAGCGATACCATCTCCGCTGTAACATTCGCATAAGGACAAGACTACAAATACCATGGTTATTTTGTAAAAGAATAATATTTTAAAGTCTCCATCTAATACTGCCATCTTTAGATGGTCCCCATCTAACTCGGGCATCCTGGTGGCCATGTAATATTGCAGGTGAAATATTTTCCAAAATGGTATTACAGTTCTGTTTTTTGCATAATGCTGCTTTTAGTTTTAAATATTGTGTAACAATAGTAAATTAAGAAAACAAAATAAAAGCAAAAATATTTTGTAATTAGGTAGGTTATTAACCTAATATTATCTTTTTTCTTGTATTAGAGGTTAATAAGCTTGTGGACAAGCCGATACGGTTTATGGAAATCTTTATGATTTAAGTTATTGTAAATCTCTTTGTATTAAATAAATGAAAAAAAAAAACATTAAAAATGACATTTTACAAAATAATATTAAATGAGTTCTTTGGACTCTATTGAATCCCACGGAAAGGTTTTTTCATCAAACTAAGTACAAAATATTTTCTTAATAGTTTCTTAATTTTTTAATTACAGTGCCAAATTACAATTCATATTATGTTCGACCACAATACAACCACAAATAACCACACCCGCTCTGATTGAAAAGAAGAAAGTTTACAACTTATTTCTGCCATCAAATCAACGTGATCAACCGTGAGTGATCATTGGTCTTCTTGTATGCTGATTATAGTAAAAAGGGACTAAGTGAGGTTTAGTTAAACAAGATAAAATTCAGGTTATCAAATTATACCAACGACATAATAAATAGGTCGTGTTCCCTCAGACTTAGTGTTGGCGCAATTATCTTCATGGCAAACTCGTTTCAGGTTCTCATTAAGGCATGTCTTGTGTTACAAACGGCTCTACAGTTTCATACTAAAGTTAATTTGCAACAAACTATTTAATTGCAAATGGTGGATTACTTCAATTTGCATTTTACTTTTAACGTATAGCGTTAAATGCAGTGTTCAATAAGTTTACATGTCAACGCTTCCAAACGCATATTAAATCATGGGTTACAGATTAAATTGTAAGTACATTTCAACTTTTAATTCATACGTTATGGATGTGAGATTAAACTGCTTAATGTAAACTTACTTACAATACCTTACAATTGTAAAGATTATAAACCTGCGTTGTAATAAAAATGACTAACTTACATCCTAACGCTTACAAAACAGGAACAAAAAGGCATGGCATATCTGTGGGCGTAATAAGACATTTTGATGATTTCAACTTTTCTTTTCTGCTAACTAAAGACACATTATTTAGAACTTCACGTGGATCATATACAAAAGGTAAAATATGCTAATCAAAATGTTAATACCATCGGTAGGTAACTGTCAATAACGCAAAAAAATGTGCAAAAATTGTTAACAATTTATAAGTTTCACTTGTATAAGTAATTGTTTGATGATGGTTTGCTTATCTAAACACATGTCATTCAAGGTAATAATGGGCCATTAACACGTTCGAAGCGGCACCCATTTTTTATTTCTTTCCATTACTGCGGTACAAGATGTTTTCAACCTGGTCCTAAACCTTTCATTGTGGCGATACAAGTTCTATTAGACCATGTAGCGTTTCAGAAACTAAAGTCTGTTTTTGGCATCATTTTAACAAAAAATATATAATTTTTTGCCTTGGACATTATCTATAATGAAGTGATTTATATAAATCTGAAGGCGTACGTGAACAGCTTATTTTGTTTAGAATCTGTAGCTAAAATAAGTTACAATGTCATTTACGCCTTGTACCGCACTGAATACGGGAATTTTTGCACATATTTTAGAGTTGAAAAGTAAAAATATCGATAACTTTATGTAAGGTTTATTATAAAAGAAAAAAATTATTATATTCAATGTTTTTCATTAAAACAAGGTAAACAGAAGTATTTTTGACACTCAGCACATTTCGTATTTTTTTTTTACTTTTTTGTCGGCTTGTTAAAAAGGTTCGTAATTTTTCGTAACATCTGACACAATTTCTTTTCTTGTCACCCTTTACCAGATGGAGTTTACTTAGTTTCGGTGCAGGCTCTGAAAAAATATATGTATTATTAACGAATTTATATATGTGTTCGTGTGTGTGTCTGTGTGTGTGCAATCTTTCAATAATGGAAAACATAGGCGCGTGAATAAAATATATTGTTGATATTAGTTTTCAAAAATTACCTGTGTCAGTTTCCACGCTGTTTTCTAAAAAAGCTTCAATATTTTTTTCTACAATTTCTAATAATTAGTTATTAATACAATTTCTCTTATACGAGTAATACACGTGATAATAGGTCTAACCTATTAAGAAACTCGAACAAAAAGTAGATTTAGGTCTAAAAAGTTGTATGCAGTAACTAGACAAGTGGCTCATCTGATTATAACCTTCTCATTTCACTCAAACATTGACCGTGTTATTTCAAAAAAGCTAGACATTCGTGGTACATTTAGTGTCCGACCGAAGCTTCGGCTTCGGCTTCGGCTTCGGCCACCTTCGGCCAAATCTTCGGCTTCGGCCAAAAATTTGCCGAAGGTTTGGCCGAAGCCGAAGGTTTGCTAGTTGTCAAATATTGAAATTTACTGAACGAAGCTAGAGCGAGACCTTTATACCTTTATACCTATAGATACCTATAGATTATACCTTTTTTTTTCATCTGCACGTAGGTTTTTTTGTTATAACACGGAGAACGTTTATTACGTATCTATTGATGACTTTCCTGTTTTTGATATAACAATCTATAATTTGATTTCATTTTGCTGTTATCTTTGTTGTCATCAACATCAAAGTTGAAATCGATCTTTTTTCGGCACCTTTTCTTTGAAGACATGTTGACGGTTGCGTGCGTTTTATCGACTGCAACACAACACTGGCCGCGTAAAGCTAGCGCAGGGTGCGGTACAAGGTGCGCGGAGGTACCAGGTGCATTCTACCCGGTACCGCACTGTATTTATATTTTATTTCTTCAGTGCGGTACCAGATCTAAAAAATCTGGTAATAAGCTGGCCACTCCTTTGAACTCTACTTTAGAAGCACATCTTAGATATATATTCATCTCCTTCCTACACCAAAGCAAACCGAAGTTATGCCTTTCGCACCACAGAGAAGTCTATGTTTTTCTTAGCCGCACTGCAAGCGAGTCATGTACAACATGTTTTCGACCTGGTTTCGCATCGAACGTGTTAAAACTATTTTACTGCAATATTATAATGTAAAAAAGAGGTAGATATGGACGAATAACTCAAAATCACGCCAACCGATTTCGATGATTCTTTTTTTAATCGAAAGCAGGTGCTTGTCACGTAATCCCACATAAATTTGAACGAGACCTGACAAGTAGTTTTAGAGTAACATTTAAGTCGGTTATTTTTTGTAAGTAAAATTTAGATTATGTTGTTGTCAGAAGTGCTTGAAATTTGACATACAGCGTTAAAATGCCTTCGCGTATTATACCAGTGTGATTGGTGCTGTGAAACAAAAGATAAACCTGTGTGTTGTAGCTCTTTTCAGAACAGATATTTGGTTGATGTGTAAGGGTATAACGTGTCTATATTTTATAAATATAATTATTTTACTGGTACCCAAGGAACAAGCACTCAATGACGTTCATTAGATTGCTTGCTCGGCTTAGCTCCTTAACGGTCCAGAGCTCGGGACACAGTAATTAAAGAGCTCTAGAGAGCACTTGACTGTTCCAGAATGTATTTGTGTAGTGGTTACCAACTGCCTAGCTCTCTTGACCATGGGATCAACAAATTAGATCGTACACAGTTGAAATTAATTCTGTTAAACTTGCGTCTAAATCTTGGTTGGTTTTAGAATGGGGTTAGGAAATAATAAGATAACAATAAGAATGTTTTATTAATTATATTAGTTGCTTTTATCAACAAAATATAACTTTTACAATCTCTTCTTTAAAGTCCCTTTTGCTATTTCAAATCGAACGCCAGTCACCTCATGTCAAATACAAAATAATATCTATGGCATCAGAAGAAAGGAATATGTTATAAATATATAGAAATAAATAAAATTGCAATCGTAACCCCATGTGATCATTACATTGAATAAAATATCTAAAATAGTTTAGTAACAGGTTTTTAACAAAATATAAATGCTTTTCAATCATACAAAAATTAACAAATAAACAATTTGTAACGTTTTGTTTTTGTATGGATATTAGGGTTGGCACACACATCTCAAAAATATTAATGCTTCAGCAACACCAATTAAAATATATACGTCAACCACAAAACTAAGGCATGAAGCGAAAGACTTTCCTTTCAATTTTCAACTCTAATGCGAGTCTTTTCAACCCTTTCAATCTTTTCAACCTCTCACATCTTGCAATCTTACAAACAACTTAAGTGGACTTATGTCATTAGGAGACATGAAATTTAAGACTTTATGCGCTGAGAGCATGACTGTATGTTACTAGGAAAGTTGTCGTAAGTATAGATTTAAGGGATAAGTTTAGTGATGTTTTTGACATAAGTCACAAAAACAGCTTATTGTCCTTAATTGAATGTAAATGCATGTTAGTACGCAGTTGGTAAGCAGTGATAGCCCAGCGGTTAGAACGTTGGTCTCCCGAACGTAGGGGCCCGAGTTCAAATCCTGGCACGCACCTCTGATTTTCAAATATTATGTGCGTATTACAAGTTCATTATCACTTGCTTCGGTGAAGGAAAACATCGTGAGGAAACCTGCGCACCGGAGAGTTCTCCATAAAGTTCTCAAAGATGTGTGAAGTCTACCAATCCGCACTTGGCCAGCGTGGTAGACTATGGCCTGTACCCCTCACATTGTGAGAGGAGACCCCGAGCCCAGCAGTGGGACAATTATGGGTTGGTGCTTTGCTTTTTTTGCATGTTAGTATGGGTTAAGAACACCTCAATGAGACAATAAAGTTAAAAAAATACCTAATTAACATTTTTTTATTTACTATTTTGTTGTTCCTGAAAATATTTTGGTTATGTTTTCTTTAGCTTTATTATAATAAAAGTATATTTACTTACAATAGATCAGTTTCAGGTAAAAGTTCTATTCAGCAGCGAGTAACAAACAATATCTTCGGTCCGATCAAAAGACCATGAAAAAGTCATTGAAGCAAACCCATTATGTAACCAGTGACTCGAATGAGAAACCGTTTCCGGAAATAAATAAAATGTTTCCTCATACGCAACATGTTTGGAACAGTATCTATTGCATTTGACCTATTTCAGAATTTAACCGACATTTTCGAGTGAAACATGACGCCGAGACTAAGGATTAGGTACAGAGTATATTAGGTCGATAATTTAGTACAGCGTGGCTTTATAATTTCTCTCTCGAGACTTAGACCCTTTTCACATGCATACGGTCGCGGCACGGTCATCGTGTCGTGCATTATAGAGATGTATGAGCTATTTTGAGAGCTTTCACATGGCTCGGTGACCGTGTTGTACTAATATGTAAACACGGTTTGATGCGGCAACCGTTTTTTTAACGACTTCAAAAAAAGGAGGAAGTTCTCAATTCGACTGTATTTTTTTATATTTGTTACCTCAGAACTTTCGACTGGGTGAACCGATTTTGATGATTCTTTTTTTAATCGAAAGCTGATGCCTGTCATGTGGTCCCACTTAAATTTTATTGAGATCTGACAATGGCATCCATGAGAAAACCATATAAGTCTTAACGTTCTTACGTCTTTGCATTAAATATGTGCGCGACAAATGGACGAGTAACTCAATATCACGCCAACCGATTTCGATGAGTTTTTTTAAAATCGAAAGCAGGTCCTTGTCATGTGGTTCCACATAAATTTGAACGAGATCTGACAAGTACTTTTTGAGTAATTTTGAAGTCGGTTATTTTTTGTTAGTAAAATTTAGATTATCAGTCATGTATGGACTTAATGCGTTCACATAAACACGGGTGCAACACTGCACGTCTAGCTCGGGAAATGTCATTGGACCGCTTATAACTTATCAAATGAGCTCTTTGACATCCGAATACTATTCGAAAATGTTTTTGTTCAATTTAATAATAAAAATAACGTCTTCAGTCTATGATAATACTGTCACCGCCGCTACCGGCGGCTGTGCGTAAACCGTGTCCAAGTGAAAAAGCTAACACGGTATACGGTACGACAACCGTGCCGTGATCGTATGTATGTGAAAAGGACTTTAGGTACGCCTAGGCTGTGTTAAGACTACATTATGTGCGGTTCATCCTAAGCTGATTTTTACGAGGCGGACAGAATATATTATTACATCTCAGAGAATATGAATTAAATTATGACGTTCCCCATAAAATGTATGGTTTATTTTTCCTACATTTCTTACTATTTATTAGTCACGTTTCTGGTGGTTGTAAGATTTATTTCTCAGATAACTTTCGCTTAGTGACTATGTATGTACCTATTGTATTAGTAGTACGTAAAAACTCATAATATATATTTAACGTTTGTGGTACAAATATCGCTGAATATATGAATATGAATATATATGGAATAAATGCTACCGTCTTATATACTTAATAGTATCAGGCGTTACTTTGCGGATCCATTATTATTAAGTTAGTATTAGTGGTATATATATGTATGTACTGTAAGACATGCGTAGCACCTCTTTCCCTCCTACAACGGAAACATGCAAAAGCAAAAAAAGCAAAACAACAACCCGTAATTGTCCCACTGCTGGGCTCGGGGTCTCCTCTCACAATGTGAGGGGTACAGGCCATAGTCTACCACGCTGGCCAAGTGCGGATTGGTAGACTTCACACACCTTTGAGAAATTTATGGAGAACTCTGCGGTGTGCAGGTTTCCTCACGAAGTTTTCCTTCACCTAAGCAAGTGATAATGAACTTGTAATACGCACATAATATTTGAAAATTAGAGGTGCGTGCCAGGATTTGAACTCCGGCCACTCCGTTCGGGAGACCAACGTTCTAACCGCTAGGCTATCACTGCTCACGGAAACATGCACTGCAATACTTTACACACATTATATAATAATAATACTTTACACACTTTATAACACTAGGTATATACTTTTAATTATTGTAGTGCATGTTTCCGTTGTGGGAGGGAGGTGCCACGCATGTCTTAAAGTATATACCATCATACATGTTATCCGCGGATTGTTGCAAAGTAGACTAATACTAACTTAATAACGTCTTAAAGTTCATTTACACAGGAGATATGATACATACTTATTTGTCACATGAAGACCTTATTAATCTTCTCTAAAAACAACTTGAATTTAATAGCAAAGTATTTCAGTATTCTAGGCCAGTAAAGTGGCAGGCCAAAATGATTTATCAACCATCATTATCTTTTATGCTCGTTCACCCACGCATGTGATACTGGCTTGTGTAAATCTATATGTCGATAGCGATATCAGGATTGCTTACCTCATTGAAGATAATTTGGACATTTGCATACAAATTGGTTCCGGATGGCAGTTTATTTATCAGTCATGTGTGTATCATAAATCAATTAATACGTGGAAAGAAAATATTGTTTATACTTCATATATTAGTCAGTGAGAGCAAAGTTTTAAACGGGTTGTTTTTTTTTATGGAAATAGTCGGCAAACTTGCAGACGATCCGCCTGATGGTAAGTGGCTATCGTCGCCCATAGACATCAGCAACACCAAAGACATCACTCATCATAGAACTGGCTCTCAAGCCCCCAGCCGGTACACGGCGAGTCGTTTGGCGGCTGACTCATGCTCAAGGGTGGTAGCTATCCAGGCGAACCCCATGGAGAAATAATAATGGTAATAATGGTATTAATTAAACATTAAAATCAATATTACCAATATAATCCCTCCAAAGGCCCTACCACCAGCGGGCCGGACTTAGCCGCCTTTTACGACACCCATCCGGCATGGGATTGGGGTTAGTATTCTAAGCCATCCCAATACGATGTTTTTTATGCAAAAAGCTGATATTATAGAAGACTAGATCATCTGATCCCATCCCATACTATATTGCTTAAAATCGATACTTGCTCAATTTGCTCAGTAATCTTTATTTTAACATGGCATTAGTCAAAAAACGACCACTGAGCAAGGAGCAGGTGTAGGTAGTGTGTAGCTAAGAAACCTTAATATATCCCCAGAATACATAGTAGTAGTACATAATATAACTTAGGTTAAAACTAATTATCGAGAAGTCCTAATAAAGACATCGTAGCAACAACACGTCTTATTCTCTACATCGTACTAAGTACAATCGGCAACAGAATTAGGTTTGCAAGGCATGAAACAAAAACGTTCGTTAAGTTTAATATTACAGAATGTTTGTGTTATACTCAATGTAAAATGCTACCTTTATACACAAGGTACGATTTAGCATTGATATTAATCTAAATTTTACTAACAAAAAATAACCGACTTCAAAGTTACTCAAAAACTACTTGTCAGATCTCGTTCAAATTTATAGGGGATTACATGACAATCACCTGCTTTCGATTAAAAAAGAATCATCGAAATCGGTTGGCGTGATATTGAGTTATTCGTCCATTTGTCGCGCACATACTTAATACAAATTTAAGACTTATATGGTTTTATCATGGATGCCATTGTCAGATCTCAATAAAATTTATATGGGACCACATGACAGCTACCAGCTTTCGATTAAAAAAAGAATCATCAAAATCGGTTCGCCCAGTCCAAAGTTCTGAGGTAACGAACATAAAAAAAAAAACAAAATACAGTCGAATTGAGAACCTCCTCCTTTTTTTGAAGTCGGTTAAAAAACGAAAATATTTTGTAATATTAAACATTACCGAAGGTTTTTGTTTCATGACCTGCATACCTAATTCTTTTGCCGACTGTACACGACATCACATCACATGGGGAACCAGCGAAGGTTTCTCAGTAAACGAACGGTGCATACAAAACAGGCGACGAGAGAACGGTTTTCTTTCTATCTGAAGAGAAAATAGTGCAAACTGGAAAATGTCACAAGTCCATGTTTGCGTAATGCAATATTCTCTGTAGCCTCAAAACGTTATTGATAATGTTAAAGGTCATCGGAGATTCCCATTTAACGCGAGACCAGATTTTATGGCGGAACTTCCGCACGGTTTGCCCGATCAAAACGGTAATAATAATAGTAATAACAATATATTAGTGAAAAGAATAAGTGTTTTCTGAACGCCTAAATAATGATAAAGTCTTGACTGTTTTGTACTTAAAACATATTCGTCACATGTTCAACAATTTGACCATCATTTCTTTAGGAGAATTTTATAAAAGCTCAGTGAGAGTGGCAGATCAATAACAAAATATTATTATGTCAATTATGGAATTGTAGTAAAGTTCAAAAAAGTTAAGTTTACGTACACACGTTTTATTATAAAAAGAAAAAAACAAATCAATATCAATACTGTTTATTTTTCAAAACCCGCTCCCAGAGGAATCTTTTTGATTGCATCGTGGGTTTCAGAATATAAATTTCTAATTATGAGTACTCTATTACAAATTTACCGTTTTTTAAACTTTGTTCTACAAGAGATACAACAAAAACATAATTAAAGAGTGCGAAGCTGTGGGCATCAGCTAGTAATCAATATCGTCTTGCTAATACTTGCTAATAATTTTAGCCGTAGTGGGACAGCTTAGAATACGAACCCCAATCCCACGCCAGATGGGTGTCGTAAGAGGCGACTAAATCCAGCCCGCTGGTGTTAGGGCCCCTCGAGGAATTACATTGGTAATGTTGATTTTAACTGTTAATTAATACCATTATTACTATTATTATTTCTCCATGGGGTTCGCCTGGATAGCTACCACCCTTGAGCATGAGTCAGCCGCCAAACGACTCGTCGTGTTCCGGCTGGGGGCTTGAGAGCCAGTTCTTTCTTTCTTTTTCTTCTTTCTTTCTTGGCCAGCAATGCAAAGCCATCGAATGGATCGTATGTTAACTAGCTAGACTAGACTAACTAGACTAGCTTCATAAGAAAACCTATATCAACTACCGGTTTTACATGTTACAGTCTATTTTCTTCGAATGATATTGAAACCTTGATTGAAATCTTGACGGTGATTACTCACGTGTAGTCGAAATAAAAGACGGCCGGATATACAAAAATACTACGACGGTTGTACAAAGAACAAAGTAGTACGGAAATAGAAAGATTTCAATACACCACGCGAAAACATTTCACATAGAGACCGGTCTATAGGGATGGAGATAGATGGTTTTGTAATAATGAGGACTTGGAGAGGGTTCCGTATGTTGATTATGTATTTACCATTATTTTTCTATTGTATAAATTTTTGCCCTTTTTTAAGACTAACTTTTAAAATTCAAGAGCTCATAAAAAAGGGTGCGTGTACGCGCGTGAGAAGTTATACTTCTTTTGCATCATTAAATAAATATTTAACTATAGTATTAATTATATTGTATAATAATATTTTAATTTATATCAATAAATAATACATACGGATGGATAGTTAGGGTATGATTCTCTCACGCCCTCCCCTCCCTCTTACCTCCCCTCCCCTCCCCCTCCCCTCCCCTTCCTCTCCCTTCCCCTGTTTAACTTATATGCAAATATATATAAAAGAACAATACTCAAAAAAACAATATTAAAAAAACAATATTCTAACAATATAAAAATAAACAATATAATAAATATAATAATAATCATTTTTTCAAAACGAGCATTTTTAAAAACGCGCGTGTGGTTTTTCTTGACCGGAGTTTTTGTGTCAACACGGACGTGTTACAAATCTTAAAATTTCATTCTCATCATTTTTTCCATTTATTACATAACGCGCCTAAAGAAGTATAACTTCAATAAGGATTTCAAAAAGGTATATCATTATAGCTTTTTTGATGGCAGGTGGGCTTTTTTTCTAAATTTATATTAGTTCATGTACATGTAAATATGTTCATGTAAATTTATATTAGCTCACAAACGTGTAGGTGTGAAGTGCGACCTGATGAGTGATGGACTACCAGTGATGGCAGCAGTAAGTGGCCATTATCACCTATGGCCATGGACATAAGTATATTTAGTCTTTTGTTTATTTCAATTGGTACACAAATAATGACAATTTTACAGCCATATTCTCATAATAGTATCATAAACATTACTAATTGTATACAATGGCCGGAGAGCTAATAAATTAAGATAAACGGAGAGTGGTTTGCTTGAGATCTCTGTTAGTATTACTGACAGTGTCAGTAAATTAAGTCTTTACAGGAATAACGCAAACATTTCTCGACTAAATACTTACTCAACGAGATAAATGAACTGAACGTGATGCAAATCATAATATTATGATTATTGCTTACAATATTATTGTTCATAAGTTACTGTTTTATCTTGATAATGTTATAATTACGTTACATGTAAGATTATTTATTACACTTCTTTCATTGAGGAAGAAAGATTTAAAATATTATCTAGTTACCCGACGAAGGAAGGGTTATATTTTTCGCGCGTATCTTTTATGTATGCAAATAATATTATTTATTACCTCGTATCTTTCAAACCGCTGAATGGATTTATATAATTAAGATATCGTTAGATTCGTCTTGATATCCCAAGTATTATATAAGTGAAATAAAAAAATATATAATGGCTGTGGGACGTCAATGTTTGAAGTATCAAAAAATAAAAATAAATCGAACAATGCAATATGGGTATCAAATTAAACAGCTCACTATAAAGATTTCAAAAAGGTATATTATGATAGCTTTTTTGATAGCAGGTGGCTTTTTAATTATTTATTTAATTATGTTAAAAAAACTTTCTTTCGTTTCATTTGTGCGTTATTAATAAGAAAATAACGATATCTTAATTATTTAGATCTGTTCAGCGGTTTGGAAGATATGAGGTAATAAAAAATATTACATGCATACATAGTACCTACATACAAGATACACGCGAAAAACATAACCCTTACGCTTCCCGCACACGACCGATAATCGGTGACCGATTTTCTGTAGGAGAAAAATAGAACGTTCTGATAGCAATAGTGCAACGCACACGTCCTACAAAAAGTCGGTCAGAAATAATATGGGAGCACTATTGCTATCAGTACGTTCTATTTTTTTCCTACAAAAAATCGGTCGCCGATTATCGGACGTGGGCGGGAAGCGTTATGCAGTCGGGTAAAAATCACATTACAAAGAGTTTCTATCACGTCAATCATCTAGCTAACAACATATAGGGCTTGTTTCACAATCTTCAAGTAGAGTCCTGAATAAGCTATTCGCCGGTTAAAGTGACGTTAAAGTGTCATTTTACATACACGAAATATCAACTTAACCAACGAATAGCTTACTTCGGACTTACTTGAAGATTGTGAAACAAGCCCTTTGTTTTATGAAGTACCTACTTCAACATAGAATCTAATTTCATCAGTTCATTATTCTGTGGCACTTTATCGGCCTTAATTTGTAACACCAAACATAAAAGCTTTATAAATGACATCGTTAGATGCTTTTAGTATCAGTAAACATTTCATGGATCTCTTAAACAACCGTCTTATGATATAGATTAAGGCCGAAATCAGTGGCGTAGCTAGGCCTAAGGAGGCCCCATATCAATATTTGTTGTAGGGCCCTCTCAACGTTAGCTGTCAAATATAAAAGGAGTGCCAATGTAGCGGTCGTAGGCCGCTGGCGAGCTTTTTTTTGGGAGTGTTAGTGGGGGCCCCTATACGCTGGGGGCCCCGTATAATTGATACAGCGGTAGCTACACCCCTGGCCGAAATTATTGTAGAGTTAGGCCGATTTTGTGCTATGTATTTACTCCAAGGTTTGAATTGAAACCTTTATTATAATAAAACCTGTCTCGAAAGCTGAGAAAAAAATATTTCATGATGATAAAAGAAACGATAGTAAAAAAAATATTTTTTGAATTAAAAAAAAAAACTTGAAAAATATTTATTTGTGTACGTTTAATGTTTATTATTTCATTTATTTTGACTATCAAGGTTTTTAATTTTCTTTAATATGTATTTATTAGGTACACAAAATTATCAGTGAAGCAAACCGGTGGTGTCAAGAGTCCAGAACGCCATTTACTATTATGTGGTACCAAGAACTTTATATGTATCTGGACCGCAAGTTTCGAAGAGGAACCTGAAGACGGATCACGAGACTTTGGACGAAAAACGACGAATCACGTTGACTTTTAAGACTCGTATTATGTATAGGGCACAAATATTCATCCGACGTCATGTGAAACTAAAATTATGTTATAGTATGGGCTAGAGCAAGTTTGTTCCCAAATGATATTAACACTTTATTTCACAAATATCAGATGCACTCGGAAATGGAATACGACGCGACATCCAGGCCACCCAGCCAGAGGCAGCGATTTATACGTTCCATTTTGCAGAACGAAATTTCCGTTGCGGAAGAATTCAATTTTAAATGTTAATTTCATGGGAACATCTTTTAGTTTAAAAACTCAAACTCGAAGATGCTTTATTGTGGACAATATGTATATAATGGTTGATACAAATACAATGCAGGTCGCTATGTCCTACCTGAGACAGGTATACAATACCTATAAAATAAATATCCTAACATTTTTTTTTAATTCAAAATATTATATTTTCTTAACGCCCACGTCCGATAATCGGTGACGTATTTTTTATAGAAGAAAAATAGAACGTACTAATAGCAATAGTGCAACGCACACGTCCTACAAAAAGTCGGTCAGAAATAATATGGAAGAAAAAATCGGCTCCTACAAAAAGTCGGAAGTGGGCGGGAAGCGTGAGTCAATTATAACTAGTCATTCTAATTAATAATAACTAATAAAATTTAAATCCATAACTATAGCTATCACAACGAAATAGAATAGGTAACTCGGTTTATATCGCAGTCGATCAAATGTATGATTTGATACATGTGTTAAGTTTGACTATTTGTATATTAGGGTTCTGGCGGGTCTTTGATAGCGTTTTTCGGAATAATTTCTTTAGTCCAGATCATGGGCTGTGAGCTAAATTATATAGTAGTATGAACATCATACTACCACCGGTTTTAACCCTTTAATGGCCCACTACTGAGCTTCGGTCTCTGCTCTGAGGAGGCCTAGAACATACTCCACCACGCTGCTCCATTGCGGATTGGAAGGGGTAGTGGCCAACCCAATTGTCGGAAGTTTTCTTACCGCCCGAGGGCCTCCGACATGGATTATCGAGTGTTATCTTACGATAACAACCGGGACCAATGGCTTAACGTGCCCTCCGAAGCACGGAAACGCTCAAGAATATTTGCCATCTAGTGGTCACCCATCCAACTACGGACCGCGCCCGTTGCTTACTTTGTCGATTCGATTTATTCGGATGAACACTTAGCCGCCGGGTTATAATCGAAAGTGAAATTAATTAAAGCAGCTATTTAAAATTTTATTCGACAAAGAAATAATTCAAAAATCGAATAATTGGGGAAATGCATTTTAATGTGTCGTAAATCATCTGCGGTTAACTGCTTAATAAGCCATTAAAATCTTTTTATTGTAGTGATCTGGCGCGACAGGCCGATTATAATTAAATTTGGCGAGTCTTCACTGTTTTTTACGACTTTTGGCCGTTTTCAGGGTTCCGTAGTCCAAATGGAACCCTCCGTCAGTCCGTCCGGTCATTCGACCGAGACAACATAGTGCTAGAAAGCATCCTAATTACAGTTAGGATGGGATATACATATTTGGGGCATTTCACGTCAACCGGACAGGGAAAAAAAATGTGAGGTTCTGAAATTTGTTCATATTAGGTCCAGTTATACTTCTAGTAGATATAAATACGAACACAATTTTTTTTATTCATGTGATGTGTATATGTCTAGTTATGGGCTCCTAAAGAATCGGTTAAATCGAAATTAGGATTTTTTGAAGAATTTTTTCGTATTGAAAATAATTACAATAAATTTTGAAACTACGCGATTTGTATAGAAAATTTCCTGATCTTTTTAAAAAAGGAATCAAATTTGAAAAAAAATTTTTTTTTACTCTCCTAAACCGGAAGTAAACATTTCAAAATAAAATTTTGGAAACTTCGACCATTTTTTTATTTTATTTTTTTATTTCAAAATATAGCTTAGAGTATCTAAATAATACACCAGAAGTTTTGAAATGGGATCTGCATTAGTTAGGGAGATAGGTAAATAAATGTATGCACATGTAGCAGTCCTGCGTGGGCGAATCAACGCGAACGCGAAGCGACGCGGCGCGAAGCAAAAATAACAAACAGTTGAGATATATTGAAGTGTCCTACGTGACCAAAAGCACGTAGAGGGCGTTGCGGTGCGGCGCGGTTTGAAGCGAACGCGATCAGTTGGTTTGATTTTTCACGCGAACTTCAGCGGCGCGGCGTTTTATTAAAACCACAAAGTCGTAGAAACAAAATTTAAAAAATATTTTCAGGATACCTCTCTTATAAATAAAGTGGGTATGAACTTTTTCTTCGCCTATACGCACTTCTGTTACGCACTTGGCTAGTTTTTTATTTAATATTATGATATATGATTGAGGCTCTACTATTAAATCCAATTTCTATTATCTGGTGTTGGACCTGCGTCGGGTGCTTGGCTTTACATTGATTATCAGAAAATGTCCACAGGTTTTTATTTGTATCCAACGATTACCAATTTCAAAGTACAGTGCGCCCAACTTATCTGTGAAATGGCGAAAATTGGAACTAATGCTGCCCCATTCATAAGTTCTTTGTGTTAATGTCAATGAATGACATTGACATTTACTACGTCTCGAATTGCGTCCCAGTGATTGGTCCAATGCGTTCGACAGCGCCCTCCCTCAGTTCACAGATAAGTTGGTCGCACTGTACTGTAATTCTTAAAATGCATTAATCTGTGTCTAGTCTTCTTCTATACATCTATACAAATAAATAAAATTGGAGTGTCTGTTTGTAATATTAAAATAACAACTTTTTACTAACTTTTTTTTACAATTTTTGTCTGTCTGTCTGTTTGTTCCGGCTAATCTCTGAAATGGCTGGACCGATTTTGACGGGAATTTCACTGGCAGATAGCTGTTGTAACAAGGAGTAACCTAGGCTACTTTTATTTTAGAAAAAAATAGTTTGTTAGGCGATACGAAGTTCGCAGGGTCAGCTAGTACTTCATATAAATATTATGGAGGGCAGCACTGGTGGTAAAAGCGCATATAATAAAGTTGGAGGGTACACATTAATTTTAAACATTTCATTAAAACCACGAAACAAAAAGACAACTAAAGACAATATTAATATCTATATACGTCATTATGATAAAGTGTAATTACCAACTGAGCGGACTTTAAACATACAATTTTAGTCAAATAAAGTTGGTAGAACTGTACCGTGTTTGTTTGTTTTTGGTCGTTAACCACTTGTTATATGCAAAGTGATAAACTACACGCTAGTATCATTGAAAAATATATGGAGGGTTCGTTAGTAGAATTATTTTTTACTAATAAGCAGACTGTATTTTTTTATCGAACATTATAACTGTAATACAAATTAAAGTCCATTGTTTTAGTTGCACTAGCGCCACCTTGTGCCTGTGGCCAATTTGTCGACTTAATAATGTGGCGTAATGTTTAGTTGCCATACTGGACCGACGTTCGAAAAATCCTGGGTTCGATTTCCAGTGAGGCAGAAATTTGAATGATCAGTCTAAATTTCTGTTCTCGGTCTGGATGCGTATTCTTGGCTTTTTAATAGACTTCAAAAACGAGGAGGTATTCAATTCCACTGTATTTTTTTAATGTTTATTACTTCAGAACTTTTGACTGAGTGAACCGATTTTGATGATTCTTTTTTTAGTAGAAAGCTGGTGCTTATCATGTGGTCTCACTTAAATTTGAGCGAGATCTGACGAGTAGTTTTTGAGGTATCCCTAATTTTGGAGACGGTTATTTTTTGACAAGAATTATTGTTGCCCAAGGCAGCGACACAGGGAGTAGTACAATGGGCAGGGCCTATGAGTGTGTAGCGATATTTATTTATTCGAGTCTGTAGTGACAGACTCGATTCGGTTTCCACTAACAGTGGTTAGTCCCGTGTGTCGAAGCCCTAATACCCTCATGATTAGCCATGCATGACTGGTAAATTAATCTAAGCGTCCACTGAATGCATGATTGACCGATATTGACCAGCCTGAAATTGATTTGCCAATTTGTGGGAACCTCAGTGTTTGTATAATACTAGCAATAATGATCTACATATTGATATATAACGCTTCACACTCATAGCCCCACACTAGGATTCCCTGTGTCGTGGGTGCCATGGACAACACACAACATAGACAAGGACATTCACACCCAGACCGAGAACAGAAATCCAAACTCATCATTCAAATTTCCGCCTCGCTGGGAATCGAACCCAGGACCCTTGGTGCGGTGATCCGGCATGGTAACCATTGCGCCACACGGGTCGTCAGTCATATATATATATAGACAACATGATTAGTAGCATATTCTTTGAATTAAATCATGTTTTGTTCAAATATCGTGCAATGCTTATTATAATAATTCTTGACAAAAAATAACAGACTCCAAAATTAGGGATAATTCAGCTATCTGGGGGCACGGCAGTGCCCCCGCCAAGTCGAGCAAAAAAGCGGCACGGCCGTACCATCCTTTTCTCGAAGCAATTCAGGCCATTTTCGACCCCCTATAACTTCGTTGTGGATAAAGCTAGAAGCCTGAATTTTTAGTAACCAAGCAGGCATTGTATAAACACGTTATATTTCAGATTTCATTCAATTTGAACCAGTAGTTTAAGAATTATAACTAGTCAAAGTTTCTTAATTTCGTCACTCACTGACTGACTGACCGATCATCAAAACTCTAAGGCACTTCTAGCAGACATAGAAGCTTCAAATTTGGAACACAATTAGTGTTTAGTGTATAGATCAAAGAAAAACTAAAACATTTTGCAATTTCGGTCTAGTTTTCTAGATACATCAACTGCATAAATAACTTTGTAATCTCATATAAATATATAGGAATACAAAGTTACATTTGCAGTTAATGAATTACTGTACCTGTATAACAAAGTAACATTTGCAGTGAATGAATCAGTGTACCTGTATATAATATAATGGAATAATAGGTGTAGATAGGTACCTAGATATAATTATGTTCAAAGGTAACTTGTAAAAGGAAAAAAAGTAGAACTATCTACAAAAAGAAATGAGATGCCATCAAAAACAAAACTTGTAAAAAAAACCAAGTCTCGCAACTCAGTTCTTCTACCGTAAAAAGTTGTGAGATCCATGTAATACCAAGTCGGTTAATTTATTCAGTTCCTACTTAAGGGTCCTTCTGTCTTAAGTTATCACGTAATTAGCTAACCTAACAAGTAACAACATCTTATAATGACCATATTATCAATATTAAAAATCTTTTATGTTTTAAATAAATAGATTGACTTGGCAATCGCACTAAACAATCAAATTTAATATAATATGTAGGTATTACTTGTGAGATATACATATTGTGTTTTCATACGATGGCCAAGGCGATCTATTTATTTAAAACATAAAAGATTTTTAATATTGATAATATGGTCACTATAAGATGTTGTTACTTGTTAGGTTAGCTAATTACGTGATAACTTAAGACAGAAGGACCCTTAAGTAGGAACTGAATAAATTAACCGACTTGGTATTACATGGATCTCACAACTTTTTACGGTAGAAGAACTGAGTTGCGAGACTTGGTTTTTTTTACAAGTTTTGTTTTTGATGGCTACCTAAAACTACTCCTCAGATTTCGCTCAAATTTAAGTGGGACCACATGACAAGTACTAGCTTTTGATTAATAAAAGAATCATCAAAATCGGTTTACTCAGTTGGAAGTTCTGAGGCAACAAACATAAAAAAAAAATTAAAAAAATACAGTCGCATTGAATAGGGGGTATTCAATTTAACTTTCTTGAAGTCGGTTAAAAATTGTCAAAATTTTATCTTTTTAAGGTTCCATAGCCACAACGAAATTCTTATAGTTTTGTCATGTCCGTTCGCAGCATAGCGCCGACGCCGAGTCCCATGCTGCTGTAATTTGACATACATACACATAATTTTATTTATTAAAATAAAAAGTCGCAGAATAAAAAATATTAAGAAATATTTTTTTGAGCTATAACCTGTTATAACCTATAACCCGTTGGATGCCACGTTTTTAAATCTACTAGCAAAGCGACGACCACATATTTTCTTACCAACGTTACGAGGTCTTTGGAGTTTTGTCGAGAGCTTTCCTTCTGAAAAGACCCATACGTTGACGTTTCGTTTTCAAATCGTAGATGCATTTCGCGGCACCAATCCACACAGGCCTGTTTTTCAGTGTCTGAGAGCAGACACAGAATCCAACGACAACAAAGCTTCCTCACTCCAAGATGCTGATGCAAAATGATGTTAACAAGCAAGAATCTTCTCGATGTCCGAGTAAGTAACTCGTGGGTCTTGTCGCACCATCATTTCAGTATTCCATACATTTTCTGCAGTTACTGCCGTTTGTGGGCGACCACTTCTATGGTCATCTCCGAGAATTCCGAGATTAGTTTTACCCCTTTTAAATTCACTGAACCACTCGAGATGGGGCAGACTTCCCTAACGCTGATTGTAAACGTTGAAGGCTAAGTTTTTCAGTTGAACCAAATTTAAAATCATAAAGTATCATAGCACGCAAATGTTCGCGATTAAGCTCCATCATTGAAAAGAAAAACGCGGGAACTGTCGTAGTTTAATAGTTGAAACATCATATTTTTTTTAAACCAGCAACCTGGCTACTGTAACTTGCGTTTTTTTTAATAAATTTTCTTTTTGAAAATATACAATACAGATGCATTCCATTTCTAAATTACGAGCATCTCAAAACTTATCGATTAATCTACGTATAGTAGACAAAACCAAGTAGTAGACAGGCTATTCAGTACTAAAAGTTTCGACACCTACGTTGACACCATATGGTGCCAACGCATTTTAGTCGGCTGCGAGCAAGCGAGACAAGTAGATGTCATTTTTGAAAAACCCCGACCACTCAAGAACACATAATAACGCATATTGTTTATTGTGCACAGTTAAAATGTCTTCATTATTTACGTTTAACTTTATTTGAGTTTATTTAAATCATAATTAGTAAATAACTATATTTTTACTTACATTAAAAAAAAATGTTTAGTGTAAAATATTTTATATTTTGCAGTAAACATTCCATTCCGCCATCTTGAACCGAACTTGACCGAACGAAGAGCTGTCACAGAGTATGAAAAATGCTTGAAAAATATGACACGGATTTTGTTCGGAACAGCCCGTCTATATTTAAGTCTATGGTACCAACAGTACGGCAACGGGTAAAGTGCAGGTGCGCTATTGAAATCTAATTTGGATACCCCGGCGCTTGTTCTGTTACGAAGTTAGCTATGAACCTGATTCTGATGCAGTTACAAAGCAATGAGGGGTGAACTGGGGAAAACAGAAAACAGATTCTTGAGCTACTGTTTGTAGCTTGGATAAAAGCGATTTAATTATCCTAAGTACTTTACCCTAGATCCGAATTGGCACCCATCTGTTTTAATGGATGAAAAGTGTTTTATAACTAATTAGCTGCTCGGACTGATTTCATTCTGTCAAAAGTTTTTTTAATTAAAACCTTCCGTGTGCCTTTAATTTTTCTCTTCCTTCTTTCTTGTTCTGCTATTCATCGATCCATCGTTAGGGGGGAGGGGGGGGGGGGGTCGATGTAGTGTGACATTGTGTGACAAGGGGTGGGAGGGGGTCCAAAATTTCGTGACGTCACATTTCAAAATTGAATAATTAGTATGTATTATAGGTAAATATTAAAAAACAATTAATGGAAATAAAACTTATTTCGGAACTGCATTTTTAATTTAATAATTTCTAAGTGTAAAATTTTTATATTATCTGAGTCACACTAGGGGGAACTAAAAGTCATGAAATTAGTGTGACATAATTTATGGATGGCCCATTAAGTGTTGTCCATGGGCAACATTATAACGAATTTTTTTTACAGCCAATAATGATTTTTTTAAACGAAATCTCTTAGGACCGATCACGAAATTCTGTCTGTGTATTAAGTATTCTGATGTCGATTGTCTAGAGACCACAAAAAAGTCACAATATTATATTTTCAGTTATTATAAATTTATCTTCTTACATATCCAGAGATTATGGAGAAAGAGATTATTGCAGAATTATATATTTTTTTGTGTTTAAAAAATTAAATTACTACACCATCACACAATTTTACTTTTATTGTTCTGAACGGCGTATTAATAATAAAACATAATAAACGCTAACTCATACCCCTGCAGTAGGTTACCATTATTATTGTTTTTTATATCTTTCTTTCGTGCGTGATGCACGCATAACGAGAAATATTCCACAAAAACCTACCCGTTAAAACTGCCGTATTACGTTTGAGGGTACGTATAAAAAGCATCTTAACACCCGTACAGTACAATAAAGCGAGTTTAATGTAAGTATAATTTTCAGCACTTTACTACAGAAGTGTTCACATTATGCCACAAGCTTTTGTTGCGAAATTCTCCGGTTTTACCTCGTTTCGTTTATAAAATTTGCGATACAAGAACGCAGGAATGAAATGAACCCACTTTTCTAAACGTAGTTAGGTTTAAGAGATTTTTTTCAATATGGAAGAGTTGGTTTTAGATTTTGCAGTTATTTTTAGTGTTTATTTTTAAAATATCGCTTTTATTGTGAAGCGACGTGAATTAAGTCCTATACACCAAGAGTTTGAGAAAAAGAGAGTTTGGCGCTCATGCTTTTATATCGCCCTAGTATAGGTAATACTAAGGCGATATATAGGTATCAGCAGGAGCTAATATTATATACTATGTTAAAGTTTTTAAGGATGTATGGATGTTTGATACTCTTTCACTTGACAAGTGCGAGTCAAACTCGCTTAGAGAGGGTTCCGTACGTTGATTATGTATTTGCAGTTATTTTTCTATTTTATTTATTTTTGCCCTTTTTTTAAGATCATAGACTTCTTATAGGTTTTCCTAACTAAAGAACTATTTCAAGTCATTCGGTCCAGTAGTTTTGGAGAAAATTGGCTGTGAAGGGCGGTCGCCCAGAGGCACGAGTGATCCTATAAGGGTTCCGTTTTTCGAGTTTTCGTTCGGAACCCTAAAACTGCTAAATGGGTTTGCATGAAATTTAGCACACAGCTCACATAGGTAGATCATGGTCTAGAATAACTAACAGGGTATTTTGTAGTGTACGCACACACCTCACCCGTACCTACATATAGATATAGTTAGCTTATAAGGACATCTGCTCTGTGGTCAATAAACTTCAGCAAAATGAATCACACGTCTTTCTATTATCGACGCCCCTGGATCCCAACATCGCATGGCGACCCTGCCAGTGCTGCCTTATATGGGCAGCGCTGCGCATCGCGAAGTGAAATAAGTGAGGACAATATGTGAATAAAGTTTACTATCCTAGAAATTGCGGAAAAAGCCGCTGTCAGTAGTTTTAATGAAATAGTAACAAACATACTACCTCGCAAACATTCACATTTATTATATTAGTAGGATAAATCTGTTCAATGACTTCCACTTCTTACTTAAGAAACCTGTTCCCTCCATCTGTTTTTTTCACACTCTCTGTATCGAAACTCTAGGTAAGATTATATTCTTGACGAAAAATAACCGACTTCAAAATAACTCTAAAACTACTCGTCAGATCTTGCTCAAATTTAAGTGGAACCACATGACAAGCACCAGCTTTCCATTAAAAAAAGAATCATCAAAATCGGTTCACCCAGTCGAAAGTACTGAGGTAAAAAACATTTAAAAAATCCAGTCGAATTGAATCCATTTTTTGAAGGCGGTTAAACATAATAAAAAATAGTCTGCAGGTACTCTTAAATTAATAAAAAAATTTTCGTTACAATTTTATTAGTACTAGAAGAACCTATGCAAAATGAAATAATGCTTGACTACATTTGTAGAACACTAGTTTTAATACGTGGCACATGGGTGGGTTTATTATGTCGTTTCCAAAATACTCGGCGTCATCCTTTGTCTTGGCAAGACAATAAAGTTCTGTTTTATTATTTTATTTTTAGAGCGTCACATTAAAGTGGTAAGTTTATACTGACACTGCTCAGCCAAGATTTATAGCGCAATGCGTCGATTGCTGGAACATCCATTATTTGCCTAGCGAATTTCCCCGCGTTGTCCAGTATAATTACCCTTTATCTTATTTCAGATCATGGCCTACCTGATCGCTAAATTTCATGAAAATCCGTTAAGTAGTCTGCGTGAAAGAGTAACAAATATCCATGCATCCTCACAATTTTTTTTTCTTTTTCTTCTCTCTTTCTTGGCCGGCAACGCATCAGTGATGCCTTTGGTGTTGCTGATGTCATGGGCGACGATAGCCACTTACCATCAGGTGGATCGTCAGCTCTTTTGCCGGCTATTTCCATAAAAAAAAACTTTCACATTTATAATATTAGTGGGATTCCGAACACGATCACTAAAGAAAGTCGCTCATATTGCATAAGTCACACTTCATCCAGTGTTACGTGTGCGCACAACCTTTGGTTCATTCGGAGAAAAACACTTCAGATTTTCCTAGCGCGCTATCGAAGTATAACTCATTTTTTTACATTTATTTCGCTCTATAAATGAACCGTAGCATTTTGTGCTTGACTGAGCTTAACGTGGGATAAAATGTTTCATCGCAATAATACTAGCATTAGTAAAAGCCGCTCGGGAAACAGCGTGCCAAGTCTCATTCGTGGGCTGTTTCAACTTTTGCAGTTTTATTATGCCATTATAAATTTATAATATATTACAGTAGCGATACTGTGGTTTGGATGTTATCTCTTGCACTCATTAGAGTTATGTGCATTACTGTATAATGCATATGTATGCTAAAGATATAATAAAGACAAATACATATACAGGTACTGTAGGAGATCCGATGTGTGTTAATATAATTATAGTTTCACTGGCTCGATAATGCCCACGTATTTTATTATAGCACCTGCACTGTTGTAAGTACCCTCCATTCGGCTTCCGCCATGTCAGTGGCCACAGAGTACGTAACCACTTCGTAAGTGACAGTGACGTTTGCCATTTAATACAGAGAAACACGAGACAGTGTATGTATGCTATCGCACATACACTACAGGTACAGTAACCTGCAGAGGAAAGTAGCCCATCTGTTACTGTGTGTTTATAAACAGATGGGTTACTTTTTTTTTCAGGTTACCGTAAGTGATCAAAATGTCACGTGATCCATCTTCAGGTTTTTTTTACATGAAATCAGTTAGTACTTGACCACAATCCCACCTGATGGTAAGTGGCGATGAAGTCCAAGGTGTACTTCTGAAGAGTGGTCTCCAGATGTAGATATTAGATATCTGATATCCATGAGCTATGATAACTACTTACAGCTTGTCTCCTGGTTTGACGGCTATTATCATAAAATATGTTCTTTAAACTTAAAATAATACTGGCTTCCAAACCCCCAGGATCATGACACTCAGTCACTCAATTACACACACACACACACACACACACACACACACACGCACTGACACGTTAAATTTAACATCCATCTTTTGGGTCGTGGGTTAAAAAAGAACATCATTTTTAGGGTTCCGTAGCCGAATGGCAAAAAACGGAACCCTTATGGATTCGTCATGTCTGTCTGTATGTCTGTCCGTCCGTATGTCACAGCCACTTTTTTCCGAAACTATGAGAGCTATACCACTAAAAATTGGTAGGTAGATGTATTCTGTGAACCGCATTAAGATTTTCATACAAAAATAGAAAAAAAACAATAAATTTTGGGGGTTCCCCATACTTAGAACTGGAACTCAAAAATGTTTTTTTCATCAAACCCATACGTGTGGGGTATCTATGGATAGGTCTTTAAAAATGATATTGAGGTTTCTAATATCATTTTTTTCTAAACTGAATAGTTTGCGCGAGAGACACTTCCAAAGTGGTAAAATGTGTGTCCCCCCGTCCCACCCCTGTAACTTCTAAAATAAGGGAATGACAAAACTAAAAAAATTATATGATGTACATTACCAAGCAAACTTCCAACGAAAATTGGTTTGAATGAGATCTAGTAAGTAGTTTTTTTTAATACGTCATAAATCGTAAACCGCAAAACACATTGATCAAAGTTACAACGAACTACAAGAACTTTTATATTACGTTACTTGCTGCTACGGAACCCTTCATGGGCGAGTCCGACTCGCACTTGGCCGGTTTTTTGAATTCGGTTAAATAAGATACTAAAATTAGTCAACACCTCTTATCGTGGATTTCAGTATATAAATTAGTAAATATAAATCCTTCAATATATATTCACTGTTTTTTAAATTTTCTTCTGTTAGAGGTACAAATGAGGTAAAACATAATTTCCGTATGCGAAGCTGCGGGCAACAGCTAGTAAGATACTAAAGTAAGTCAACACCCCTTCAGTAAAAGCGCACCAACTCATATATTATGGTTAACTCTGACGACACGTTATTAGGTCTCGCGTGACTCGCACTTAAAATTCGAGATTAATTCAAAAAGTTTTTATCACCGAATTCTCGAAATAATTTCCAGTTTTAAACAGTTCAGTAATTAAATAGAGTGACAACTAGAAGCGCGGAAATGGTTTGGGGACGTTGAAAGTACAGTTCGAAATACATTTTTGGCTTTAATTCTAGACCCAAGCTCTCTATGAAAATATTAAATTTAGGTCCTTTTTAGCTGGATTTAACAGCAAAATTAACAGTTTAAACTTAAACTGTTCAAATTAAGAAGACTTAATACCTGTGTTTATGTGTTTGGGTCATAATTATTATATACTAGTTGTTGCCCACGGCTTCGCCCGCAGTAGAGATCGATTTTTACAAATCCGACGGGAACCCTGAACTTTTCTGGGAGAAAAAGTAGCCTATGTTTTAATCCAGGGTATAAGCTATCTCCATTCCAAATTTCATCTAAATCGGTTACGTAGTTTTTGTGTGAAAGCGTAACAAACAAACTTACGTTCACATTTATAATATTAATGATAACAATATAATATGATATTAATGTCAACCAAAAATAATTTGGCGTAAGTAAAGGCAACCGTAAGAAGAATTCGTAGGCAAGATTTCCTTAGTGGGAAACCATTTCAAGTTAGATTACTAAAAAATAATTAAAAAAATAGGTATTAAACCCTCAGCATTAAGAATACTGGAATACTGAAATACTGGAATCTGGTGTACCTCAAGGTTCACATTTGGGACCCTTATTTTTTAATATCTTTATAAATGACATTACCAATTGCTTTAAAAATTCTAAATACTATTTGTTCGCTGACGATTTAAAATTCTTTAGAACTATTAATTCTTTTGACGATGTTAAATTGATGCAGGATGATTTGAATAATCTAATTTTATGGTGTGAACTAAATCATATGACCTTAAATTCAGACAAATGCAATGTTATTCGTTTCAGTAGGAAAAAGAACGATATACCGAGAGCCTACAATATTAATGGCGTACGACTTGACGACATTAGTTTTATTAGAGACCTCGGTATTACTTTGGACAGTAGGTTGCGTTTCAATCTTCATATTGACAATGTTGTAAAGAAAGGATTCAAAATGCTCGGTTTTATTTTACGCACATGCAGAGAGTTTAAAAAACCTACCACGAAGATAACAATTTACAACGCAATTGTTCGCAGCTCTCTAGAATATGGTAGCGTTGTATGGAACCCGCAATATGAGGTTTACAAGAATCGTCTAGAAAGAGTACAAAAGCGTTTTCTTTGGCACTTGTCATACAGCTGTAATCTTGCAAAGAAACTGCCTAGTTACGATCAGCGCTTAAAATACTTCCATCTGAATTCACTTTCTGACCGTAGGAAGTTGCTGGACAATGTATTTTTGTTCAAACTTATTAACGGTTACATCGATGCTCCTTGCTTACTGTCCCAATTAAATATAAATGTCCCGAGTCGCTTGCCTAGATCAACCAAGTACATACCCTTTACACAAAAAACTGCTCGATCGAATCTTGGTCACCACTCTCCTCTAAACCGAATCACGAGAAGTTACAATGCTTTACACAACATGGAAGTCAGTGAATGCCCATCAGGCAACTCCGGGGAATTGCCTATGGTTGATGTTTTCTTAAATCGCTTGCTACATTTTAAAAGGTCATTGAAGTGTTCACTTTGTTTAAATGTATAAATTTTTATTTCTGTTAAAAATATTATAATTAACTTTCAATTTAATTACTTTTATTGACATTATTTTAATATAATAATAATTATTGTATCCTTATCTGTCTTGAACTCTTGACTTAAGTAATTATGTATTTAACAATTTGACATTTTTTTTTAAATTCTTATTTATCAATTTGACATTTTTAATTCTTTATTATTGTAAGTTATATTTTGCACAATTTTATTAATTATTAATTCTAATCTAATGCAAGTTTACTGACCAAGTTTTTATGCAATTGATTTGCATCTATTATTGAAGTGACACTCACCTTTATGTTATAGCTTTTAACTATGTGTGCATGTGCAGGTGTTGGCTTTGTTGATGCAATAAAGAAATAAATAAATAAATAAATAAATACGTTTGTTGAGCATGATAAGCACAATCAAATAACACGTCACTAATCACTACCTACCTAGAGACCAAGAATTGCCTGTAATCTAAATTACACCCTCTCACATTACAGTTGAGTTATCTATCCATTGAGTTAATTATATTTTTTGAAAATTTATAAATTTGATCACGCTTTCATTTTGCAAAATTCAATCTCTTTCCGCGCATTCGCAAGTAAGTTAGCGTTAAAATTCTGGTAAGTTGTTAATTATTTAAGTTCTTCTTTTCGTTGAGAAACTGCAGTAAATAATTTAGTTTCTTATTCATGAGGATACATCGATTTAGTAAAACTTAAAGTGAATTAATGTGACAGTTAAAAAGTGACATTCGTTGAAGTAGTTTTCGGCGTATAAGTAGGTACGTATTAAATAACATTTTATCTAATATATAAAATTTTCGTGTCACGCTTTTTTGAAGTTGAACTCCACCGAAACGGCTCGACCGATTTTCGTGAATCTTTGCGTGCATATCGGCTAGGGTGGAGAATCGGACAACATCTATTTTTCATCCCCCTACCCCTAAAAATTTTTTGGCAGAACATGTTTGCCCGGTCAGCTAGTATTTATATAAAATAGTTACTCTCCCCGCTTCGTTTAGACAAATTTATTTTAATTCACAGAGAGCAGCACACACACGAAAAAAATGTATGGACAGTTTTATTTAAATGGATAACTTTTTATTTCTCGACGGATTGAAATAAAGCACTAAATTAACCCCAGTTTACAATGATGATGATATTCATCGTTTATAAATAGTAATACATTTATTTTTTAATTCATCCAACATTTTGAAGCAAACGAAATACTAAAAACAAGTAAAATATAATAAAAACAAACATACCAATCTAACCACTTCATAATTTATGAAATACCTATTACCTATAATAAATATAATGATTACTAACTGACCCGGCGAACTTTGTATCGCCTAACAAACTATTTTTTTTTCTAAAATAAAAGTAGCCTATGCTACTCTTTGTTAGATCAGCTATCTGCTAGTGAAAGTTCCGTCAAAATCGGTCCAGCCATTTCAGAGATTAGCCGAAACAAACAGACAGACAGACAAAAATTGTAAAAAATGTTGTTTTGGTGTATGTACCGTGTATACATCCAAATACATTTAGTAAAAAGCGGTTATTTTAATATTACAAACAGACACTCCAATTTTATTTATTTATATAGATGTATAGATTTATCAGAATGATGCTAACTAAGATTCGTTGCCCTTCAAAAGGCATAATAAGATTAATAAGACACATTGAGTCACGTACGAGCATGTCCATACCATTAGCAATGTCCCCGCCGTATTCCTTAAATGGCCAATAAAGGGTGGGTAACTAAATTTACTATCTCTAGAACAGTGATTCCCAAAGTGGTCTATATCGACCCCTAGGGGTCTATGACAACCTGCAAGGGGTCTACGTCAGCGAAAAAAAATTTGGGGGTCCATGAAATTAAAATGGGGGTCCACGATAGTGGATCTCAACACATACACTGATAGTACCTATTCACTTACATCAAACTATCTTATAATATCAAAACTTAAACATTATTTATAAAAGTACCTATGAAGTAAAAAAAATATTATATATGTTTATAAAATTGTGTAAGTTGTAGGATGTTGGTATTCGCTTTGTGGTCGCAATACATTTTGAACTTGTAAAAATGTTTATTTAATGCTACGTATATTTTACCAGATACAAAATTTTATTTTGAGTAGTTTTAATTTAAATTCAATTAATAAATGTATAAATTAACATGTGTTTACTTTAAGTTTTTAACACTAAACTTCACTACAGTTAGAAATTTACAGGAAATCAATATCAGGTAAGTAGGGGGTCTACCCAACACGGAAAAACATGGCAAGGGGTCTACGACACAAAAAAGTTTGGGGAACTCTGCTCTAGAACAAAGGGACAAGCCGGTCAAGGCGAGAAACCATATATTATTCGGAGAATCTTTTGTGAATTTCTGGCGTTTATAGACTTAGCCGTTTGAAGGTTTCATTGATCAAGAGCTGAAAAAATTCAATGATATTATAATGTAAAAAAGAGGCAGATATGTCACTAGCGCGCCGACGATGCAGAGCGTAAGAATAGGTAATTGACCGTTCTGCTCGTAGTCGCTCTGTCAATACAAGACAATACGCACGCTTTTGTTGTTGTCAGAAGTGCTTGAAATTTGACATACAGCGTTAAAATGTTGTCGTGTATTATACCAATGTGATTGGTGTAGTGAAACAAAAGATAAACGTGTGTGTGTTGTAGCTTATTTCGGAACAGATTTTTTGGTTGATTTGTAAGGGCATAACGTATCTATATATTTTTTAATATCATTGAGAAAATTTTGTTGTAGTTGCATTATGTGCTTTCAAACGATCTAGTACTTATATATACAACTGGATGGAAGTTTCCAAGAGGTACCTGAACAGGGATCACGTGACATTGGATTGGAAAATGATGCTGGAAAAAATATTTCCTTATTTACTTAAGTTCTTTCATACAGTTTTTAAGCCTCTTCAGGCCTGTAGAAGCAAAACATAAGAACTAGCATGCTAACATGACATGACATGACATGCAAGACCTAGAAAGGTTACATCAGTATTATGTACAGTGATGTACAGTCCGCAAAAGAATTAGGTATGCAGGGCATAAAAAAAATGGTTGTCTGTAAAGTCGGTTTACGGACGGTAGTTTAACGCGACAACGTCATGACAAAGCTCCGCTCCGCTCCGTCCCGCTCCGCTCCACTCAACTACGATCGCCTACGGCATCGGCTACGATACGCCGATCATAGCCGATCGTGCCTCTCTCTCGCTTTTGCCGCTCTCTCGCTCGCGGAACGCTACATTTTTTCATGTGTGCGCCCGGCGTTCATCGCTTTAACAGACGTTATCTCGTCAAACTCTGTTCGTTAATGTTTAATATAACAGAATGTGAGTGTTTATCAATGTAAAATGCTACCTAAGACATAACTACCTGCAAGGTATGATTTACAAGATTACAATTATTTTGCCCACTGTACTTAGGTTATAAATACAGCCAGCTGAAATAATGAATAGACTGACGTACGAGTTAAACGCATTTGCTTAAGCAAACATTATTATCATACATTGAATGTTAAATGCACAAATGTTGGCAGGTATTTGTATCTTGTATCTAGTGTGAGAACTAAGGATAAATAATTGGTTATCATCATAACAACGGTTTTTAGATTGTCGTCAGTTTGTCGATTTATAGTCCGTGGGCTTGTTCCGGTTAATCTAAGAAACGGCTAAACCGATTTTTGCTGCAGTAAGCTTGGGGTTACATTTAGTTGTTTTTAATTCAGAATTAAATAAATATATGTTTATCTATACATCTCATCTATACAAATAGATAAAATTGGAGTGTCTGTTTGTAATATTGAAATAACCGCTTTTTAATAAGTGCATTTGATGTATACACGGTACAATTATACCAAAACAACATTTTTTACAATTTTTGTCTGTCTGTCTGTCTATCTGTTTTTTCCGGCTAAACTCTGAAATGGTTTGACCGATTTTGACGGGACTTTCACTGGAAGATAGCTGATGTAACAAGGAGTAACTTAGGCTACTTTTATTTTAGAAAAAACAAGTTTGTTAGGCGATACGAAATTCGCCGGGTCAGCTAGTATATTATAATAAATAAGAATCCCGTCTAAATATTTGTGTGTGGGCTGTGTCTAAAGAGAATTAGTTTTCAGAAGTAAAGCGAAGCCGGTTACTATAGGAATATTTATGGTTTCATGCCGACGTTAATAAAAGGAACCCTAATCGCTTGTATAACCGTCTGTTCTACGCGATATTTCGGAGTTTCCACAGTCGCAATATCGGAGAGCCTGTAATTATGATAAATTGTATCCAATTTTCTTTTTGGCCATCATCTTCTTGATGTTTATTTACACATGATTCATGACAAAAAATAACCCATATCAAAATTAGGGATAACTCAAAAACTACTCGTCAGATCTCGCTCCAATTTAAATGGGACTACGTGACAAGTACCTACTAGTTTTCAAATATAAAAAGAATTATAAAAATCGGTACATCCGCACATGTAAACTGTGGAACAAACTTAATGCATCGGTGTTCCCTCCAGACTATGACATGGGGTCATTCAAGAAGCGGGTCTATTGTTTTCTTCGAGGCCGGTAACGCATTGGTGACGCCCCCAGTGTTACTAATGTCCATGGGCGGCGGTGATCACTTACCATCAGGACCCGTCTGCTCGTTTGCCTGCTTAAGGCATAAAAAAATCCAGTAATAAGTTATGAGGTAACACATCTAAAAAACAGTGGAATTAGGAACCTCCTCCTTTTTTGAATTCGGTTAAAAATAAATTAATAAAAAATTACTGATGGTAAGTTTTATCGGTGTGAAGCTGTAAAGGTACTCAGGGCCAACAGTAACCGTCCATTCGAAAAAATATGGTAAATGGTAGAGGTGAAACAGATATCCGGTAACTATCCGGTATCAGGCCTTTCCTGCCTTGTTTTCAGTATTCGGCTGGATACTGGATAGTATTTCAGTATCCGGCCGGATACCGGATAGTAAAATAAAAAAAAAATCACATTATTTTACACAAGGCAAATCATACCACAATAGGTAATGGACACCGTATATTTATATAGGGTGTAAACAGAGGTGGTGGATCAATGTTGGCCCAAGGGTCCTCAAGACCTACTAATTTAACCCCCATGTCTGTTCAGCAATATTCAGTAATCCCCATGTATGTTCAGCAATATCCGGTATTCGGCCAAATCACTATCCGTTTCATCTCTAGTAAATGGCGATAAAGTCGAAGATATTGAGAGCATTAACTTAGCAAAAGCTCATTCACACTTCTCTTGAAGTCACCCAGATTATAACTAGATGGAAACACCTCGGGCAACCTATTCTTGTTCGCAGCAAAACAAAAAATAAGTGTAGATAATTATTTGAGATGCTTCGGTTTTCTTATTTTTTTACACCTTGGGTTACATTATTGGAGTTTTATTAAGGATCCCTATTTTTTTTTAAATATAATATAGCCTATGTTACTCGGGGATAGTGTAGCTTCCCAAGAGTGAAAGAATTTTTCAAATCGGTTCAGTAGTTTCGGAGCCTATTCAATGCAAACAAAAAATCAAATCTTTCCTCTTTATATATTAGTATATAAACACTTGCTCTTATGGATAATACTATAAGAACTCTTTAGAGCTTGGAAATGGATGCTTATTAAATAATTGTACGTACTTATATTGTACCTGCGAGTATCATTGTACGTACTTATAGCTGCTTATAATGTGTAAGACGCAAACCATGTCGAATTATTCCTATTTATGTGCTATTTATCGACTTTTAGTACTTCTACATGTCAATCAATGCTGAAGTGCATTCCTGGATTACAGAGCGCCAATTCGCACCGAAATAACCCACTTAAACCGCATTTTAGCTCGCTCTCTGTACAAGATCATGGAATTGCGCCTTTCAAAGGACTAGGGATGTTACGGATTTGAAATTCCGGATCCGGATACGGATACGGATACGGATATAAGAATAATAATATTCCAGTTTCAGTTATGGTTACGGATATGAAATAATTTAGGATTATCCGTTGGATTATAGTTTCGGATTATTTTGGTTACGGATATTATATTCTTTAAGTAATTTTTAACAGTAAAGTACAAGGAGGTGGGAAATTTTTGCATTGGAGAAGTGGAAAATCGACTTTATCAATGGAAGAATCAAGTTAATTTGAAAAATCTTTGAATTACGTAATACATATACAAAATACGTATTTGCATTACAAAACAGGACAATATGTAGTTTACAACGTATGCCCTCAAATAACACATTCATATTAATTTACAGGTAACATGTACAGCGCCCCCTACAGCCAGGTGAGCAAACCATGGTTTATTAATTTAAGTCGCCGACTACTGCAATAATACGACGTCACGTAAACAAAGGGTAAACTTGGCCATTCCTCAGGGATTCATAATATGCTTGTGGTGTACTAATATACTGTGTACATAGAGTAAGGTATACACAGTACACGTTACGGAATAGTTGTGGTTCAATTCGACTGTATTTTTTATGTTCGTTTCAGAACTTTCGACTGGGTGAACCTGTTTTGATGATTCTTTTTAGGGTTCCGTAGCCGAATGACAAAAAACGGAACCCTTATGGATTCGTCATGTCTGTCTGTTTTCTGTCTGTCTGTCTGTCTGTCTGTCCATCCGTATGTCACAGCCATTTTTTTCCGAAACTATAAGAGCTATACCATTGAAACTTGGTAAATAGATGTATTCTGTGAACCGCATTAAGATTTTCACACAAAAATAGAAAAAAACAATAAAATTTGAGGGTTCCCCATACTTAGAACTGAAACTCAAAAATGTTTTTTTCATCAAACCCATACGTGTCATATCATTTTTTTCTAAACTGAATAGTTTGCGCGAGAGACACTTCCAAAGTGGTAAAATGTGTGTGTCCCCCCCCTGTAACTTCTAAAATAAGGGAATGATAAAACTAAAAAAAATATATGATGTACATTACCAAGCAAACTTCCAACGAAAATTGGTTTGAATGAGATCTAGTAAGAAGTTTTTTTTTAATACGTCATAAATCGTAAACCGCAGAAAACATTGATCAAAGTTACAACGAACTACAAGAACTTTTATATTATGTTACTTGCTGCTACGGAACCCTTCATGGGCGAGTCCGACTCTCACTTGGCCGCTTTTTTTTAAATCGAAAGCTAGTGCTTGTCATGTGATCCCACTTTTTGAGCGAGATCTGACGAGAAGTTTTTGAGTTATCCCTAATTTTTAAGTCTCATATTTTTGTCTAGAAGATTTGTCTTTTTTTTGTAAACAATGTTAAAGGGTCTTTTATGTCATAATTTGTAACTTAAAAATAATGCTGCAACATGGCTTACGACTGTTATCTTACAATAACAACCGGAACTGGTAGCTTTATGTGCTCTCCGAAACACGGAAACGCTCATTTTTCGGCACTAGCGATCACCCATCTAACTTCTGAGCGCACCCGCTGTTGTCGATCACTTAGGGGCCATCCAAAAATTTACGTCACACGTAAGGGGGGAAAGGGGGGTCGATGTAGTGTGATATTGTGTGACAAGGGGTGGGAGGGGGTCCTAAATTTCGTGAGTCACATTTCAAAATCGAATAATTGGTATGTATAGGTAAATATTAAAAACAAGTAATGGAAATAAAACTTATTTCGGAAATGCTATTTTAATTTAATGATTTCTAGGTGTAAAATTTCATATTATGTGACGTCACAGTAGGGGGGGAGGTCTCATAAATATGACTAGCTGTGACAAAGAGAGGGGGAGGGGTCAAAAAGTCATGAAATTAGTGTGACGTAATTTATGGATGGCCCTTTTAGGTTTGGAATTTAGGATCGACACAAGCCGCCGGGCTATGAGCGTTTCAATTCTCGGAAATTAGCTACGAACAAAGATGAATGCAACATTGATGGCACGCTGATAAAAGGCTGATTGTCAATTTGCGATATCTCTGGCATTGTATTAATCTTCCGTGCTGGACGCAAATCGAGTTAGCAATCGAACGGACTGGATGATGAGGGCGCTAATCGAAAATGGACCCTATCAGCTGATGTCAAGGTCGTTTCGAGTAATTCCAATCAACTGGCACGCTCAGATTGAAAATTGCCATCTTCCGCTGTTCTAGCGGACAGATTGTTAGGTTAAGAGTGGATGCGATGTGGGTACTAAATAGGGTTCCCAACTAGCATGGGCGTAGCAGCCATGGGCTCAGGGTGGGGCATGTGGTGGCAGTCTAAAATAATTACGTAACTAGCACACTATACGCGCGCTTTTTGTTTTGATCGCAATTTTTTTTGTGTCGACTGACGACTGTCGAGTGTAGTTTCTACAGATATTAAGTATTGTAGTTAGTACCTAGATAATTAAGTTTTTTAAGTTTGATTAGGTACCTTACAGGCTTACAGGTCAGAGCCAGGGTGAGGCAATTGCCCCACCGTGGCTACGCCCATGCCAACTAGGTATATTGTTAAAAACAGTATTCCTGTATTTCACTACGTTACATTTTTTACTGGTGAACCAAAAAATGAGCTGATGACCTTGAAACGCTTGATCAGGATTCATAAATTATAGCTAAGAACCATCTCAATCACGTCAGCTTTCAAAAAAAATCGCATCGTAATCGGTCCATTCGTTTAGGAACTACGATGCATCTAACACACACACACACACACACACACACACACACACACAGAGAGAGAGAGAGAGAGAGAGAGAGAGAGAGAGAGAGAGAAAGAGAGAGAGAGAGAGAAAGACACACATGTTAAACTAATGACACCACTCTTTTTGCGTCTTGGAGTTGAAAACAGTAACAGTATACGTTTTACTGTAGAACAAAATTAAATTATATCTACAAAATATTGTTTTCAGCATGAAAATGCCTAACACTTAAATGTTACACTGAAGCAGCGCAGCAACAATAGTGGCACTTAATAATCTAAATTTTACTAAAAAAAATAACCGACTTCAAAATTACTTAAAAACTACTTGTTAGATCTCGCTTCAACTTATGTGGGACATGACAAGCACCTGCTTTCGATTATAAAAGGAATCATCAAAATCGGTTCACTCAGTCGAAAGTTCTGAGGTAACAAACATAAAAAAGATACAGTCGAATTGAGAACCTCCTCCTTTTTTTGAAGTCAGTTAAAAATAATAATTTGTCTATATGACATTAAAAAAAATACTGTTATTTTTTCTAAAAATGTTTATTTTCCTTCTCAGACCTGAATATACTTATTTCTTATAAAAACGAGGGCACCATTGGCAACCCTAGTAATAAAGCTAAGAGGGGACTGACTTTTGTCGCTTTTTATATTGTCTAAACTGTGAAAGGCAGTGAATTCTCGCGAGTTAAGTGGCAGTCATTAAAGAACTCGAATGGTAGTTTTATGAAGCAAGGTTTTTAAAGGTGTGTGAAAAATATTTGATAACAATGTACCACGTCATGCTTGGGTTAGCCACCAAACCACTCGTCGTGTTCCAGCACTTCCAGCTGAGGGCTTGAGAGCCAGTTATTCTTTTTAAAGTTATACTTCTTATGCGACTTGCAAAAAGGTTGCGTTAAACGTTTGTGCTACCATGAAGGGGGTATGAAAGCAGTGGATAGATGGCCCTAGCTTCTTATTATCATTACCTCTTTTAATAATGTTATTACTTATACAAATCTCACAGTCTCAACAGCGTGATTCAGGTTCCGGAACAACGCCATCTAGTTTGTACTTGTGTAAACATAGGTACTACACAAGTAATATTTTATTATTTTTATTTAGTACAAAAATAGTTTTTGAAAGATAATTAAAACTGATACACGTTATTAAATTAAATATTTATCAACTCAACTTTGGGCGGTTCATCGAGACCAAAGCTAAGGCTGCTGCAAGGAAACTTGGTGTCCTTGCAAGGGTGCGACGGTACTTCACACCCAGGCAACTCTTAAGCTTGTACAAAGCTCAGGTTCGGCCGTGTGTGGAGTACTGTTCGCACATTTGGGCAGGCGCAGCCAAATGTCACCTTTCTGCTTTGGACTCGATGGAGAGGCGTGCGAAGAGACTCATTGGTGACCCAGATTTGGTTGAGACCAATCTTCAAAGCCTCGAGCACAGGCGCAGAGTAGCCAGCCTCTCGGTTTTCTACAGGGCACATTTCGGAGAGTGTGTGCAGGAATTGTTTGAGATAATTCCCCCATCTCTGTTTCTCCATCGAACGACACGACGCCGGTACGGACGACGCGGTTTGCCTCGTCATTCGTTATACGCACCGCGAAGAACTGGAATAACTTGCCTGCGTCGGCGTTCCCGCCAGCCTATGACGTGGATATCTTCAAGAAAAGAGTGAATAGGCTTTTTCTAAGTTAATGTGCTCACCATCTTGGACCACGTCTACACTTACCAGCAGGTGGGATTGTGGTCAAGCATTAACTTATTCGTGTAAAAAGAAAAAATATGTCAAAGAAGCATTGAAGTATAATGTCATAGAATAGACATCTCGAACAAAATGTGTGTCCCCGCCGGGAGGTTCTATTTTCAAAATTGAGCCCCCGTTCTCCTTTCAAAATCGAACGAATCCATTGGATATTGAAGCCGCGCGGCGCCAATTCATTGGAACATACATTGTGTTCGTGATGTCGGTTCTATACGCTAGTAATAATACTTCAATGCAAAGAAGTAATATAGTATAACTTTTCACGCGCGTACAAAAGTACACGCACCCTTTTTTCTTATCTTAACCGGCAACGCACCAGTGATGCCTTTGGTGTTGCTGATGTCCATGGGCGACAATAGCCACTTACCATCAGGTGGATCGTCAGCTAATTTGCCAGCTTAGTGATTGTAGTTAAGTTATCAATAAATTCTTAAACTAACGCTTCCCGCCCACGTCCGATAATCGGTGACCGATTTTTTGTAGGAGAAAAATAAAACTTACTGATAGCAATAGTGCAACGCACACGTCCTACAAAAAGTCGGTCAGAAATAATATGGCAGGAAAAATCGGCCCGATTATCTGCCCTACAAAAAGTCTGACGTGGGCGGGAACCGTAAGACATGTTTCTTTGCAAAACAGTCATGATTAAATTAATGAAAATTTTGAAATTTTTTGAAACTTACAGTGCCTGTAGAATCATCTTTCAATTATGTATCCATGCTGTAGCTCGAGCACGAATATTTGCGAGAAAGTATTCGTATGGTTAACGTAAGCAATTTGTCAAATTTGTATGGCATTTTAGTACCATTTACGTACGATAGGGGCGCTTTTGAAAAAATGCCATACAAATTGCTTACGTTAACCATACGAATACTTTCTCGCAAATATTCGTGCTCGAGCTACTGAATATAAACTACTTGGCCCTCATCTATACTAATACATATATATTTAAAGAGGAAAGATTTGATTTTTTGTTTGCATTGAATAGGCTCCGAAACTACTGAACCGATTTGAAAAATTCTTTCACTGTTGGGAAGCTACACTATCCCCGAGCAACATAGGCTATATTTTCAAAAAAAATTAGGGATCCTTAATACAACTGGAATAATATAACACAAGGTGTAAAAAATAAGAAAACCGAAGCAAAGCGAGGGCGGTTACTCGTATCATATATTCACATAGTTCCTAGGTATATCTTCTCTTCTGTGCGTGGGTGTAGGAGCGGGTTAGTCCGATCCAAGCTCCGAATTTATTATCGTACTAACACCATACGTTCACTTCACTAGTACCGCCACGACCTGATGTCCTTTGATGATCCGCAACGCTGATATTCAATTACCTGGTGATTCAATTATTCCGTAGGATATAATTACCATAAAGGCAATATGGTATCGGCTGTATCTTAATTAATATTGACAATATTTAACTAGAAGGTAAACTATAATAATTTAGTAATAATGTGTATCATGAGCATGAGACTCCCATTCAGAGGGATTCGGGTGCGAATCCTAAACAAATTTTTAACTAATGTCAAAGAAGGAGGGTGTTAACAATTCGGAGGGGGTGGGAGGGGGAGAGGGTGCGGGAGGGAGGGAGAATTTAATGGTCTCTGATTTGTTAAACCTACCAAAACTATAAAAGTTAAAAGTAACAACAAAGTACATTCATTGATTATTAGGCGATACGAAGTTCAGCAAGACAGCTAGTGTTAAATATTTATATAATGATGTCAAAGAAGTAAAACTTCTCACGCGCGTAAATAAGTACACGTTTTTTTATTTTTGTTATTTCGAAACTTCGTCATTTATCAACAGACTTGGAAAATTATTTTTTTATGAAAAAGGTATGCAGATTCATCCCATATATTTTCTATATTTTTTTTTAATAGGATCCAAGAGAAATTGAGGCAACTTATAATAGATATACATTGTGACGATTTACAAATAATGTATGTTTCTCTGCTATATTTTTGAAGTCGGTTATTTCGTAAAATTTAAATTATTAAAAAGTCAGTTACATGCGTCGTTTTGGGAGTTAATGAATTGGTGAAGGAATAAATCGTGAAAATTTGCAAATATACAAGTTCATAATATTATTTTATCCAAATTTGAAGTCATTTAATCATGTGGATATTTTTTCAAATTCTTATGAACATTGTTCCTGTCACCGTTTTAGAAAGGTGCTTTGTTATAAACGTGAAAAGAAATCTGTGAAGTCTGCCAACCCTCACTTGGCCAGGGTAATTCCCTCGTATTGTGAGAAGCTGAATGAGTGCTGGAAACATCACGAGTCTCTCAATAGCCTTCAAAGCGTAGGTTTGCATTTTTTCATAAGTTTTCCATAAGTATGTAGGGTGAAAACATGAATTGAATTCTTCTATGTCTGCTGAGATTTTATATATTTTTCTATAACATTTGTGGGGCAAGTTAAGGCAAGTAAGCGTGTTCGTAGTGGGTGTCATGTTAAATGTTGTGAAGTACGTCACATTAAAATGTACTGTCAGCAAAAGAGATAGGTATGTAGGGGTGAGTACATTTTTAAAGAATGTTTGTGTTATTATCAATCGCTCTTCCCGTGGCTTTGGTGCGTTTTCCAGGATAATAAGTCTATGTCCCATTCCAGATAATGGTATACCTGTTGAGGCAGGAAGTCTTCACGGAAAGATTTATTATCTTTTTACTGGTAATAATATGTATCATCACTAGTAATAATATGTAATAATGGATGAATAATAATTATAATATTATCCCTACGCGGAGCCCTACCAACAAGCCGGCTGTTTTCTGTCAGTTTACCAGCATAGGATAAGGTTTAGTATTTTAGCTCTAGGCCACCCCTAGACGTCTCGAATTAGTTTCTGAGTTATCTAAAACTCATATGAGACAGTGACATAGACCATCACGTAATTGGTTATAAAAGGGTTCGGTGCACGGCATCGGATCAAAGGAACCCTAAAACAATAAAAGCTTTGACATTTTTTTCAATCCAAAATCTGTCAGCGAGATAATTTAGTTTAAACTGAACGTTCGTCAACATCAGGCAGATTTGAAACAAGATGTAAAGACAGAAAGAAATGGATCACAACATTATTTTCGGAACAGCTTGTCGCTAGGGCGTTTCCACATTACATCGCACGATTTGATTCCGTGAATGTTCTTGTGTGTACTTACAGGGCGAAATTCAATACTCATTATTCAGTCTTCAACAGTCTTCCACGCTGTCCTATGTGGATAGACATACACTTTTAAAGCGATGATTTGGTAGACTTCTACACGCTCTAACCCAAAAACTTTACACTTAGACACCACATAATAATATACTTTTTTCCGAACTAGCTGACCCGTACCCACTTTGCTGGGTCAAACATTTTTACTTGTGACGTGATGAAGTAAAATTCATTATTAATCACAATCTAAAACCTATCCAGAGTGAATCTGGAATAATGTAAGTTCTTTCTATTGATGAAAGAATTTTTGAAATCGTTCCAGTAGTTTTTATGTTTATTCGTTGCAAACATACAAAAATACAAATCTTTCCTCGTTATTATAATCAAGTACTAGTAACCGCCCTCGCTTTGCTTCGGTTTTTGTATAAATCCCTATTTTTTATATAATATAGCGCATGTTAATCAAAAACCATAGAACTTCTAATTTGCGAAAGAAATTTTGAAATTGATCCAGTAGTTTTTGAGTTTATCTATTACAAATAAACAAACAAATAAAAAATCTAAACTTTCCTCTAGTATAGAATACATGAAAGTAAAAATTAACGACAAATCTAGTGTGGAAACGCCTTCACTCTGTTAATCTCGGCCAAAGTTTACGACGCCTTGCTAATAATATCAACGTATGATAAATTTATTATGTTAATGCTGATTCATTCCTGGATTACGGTAGACATAATTAGAATTTTGGTATCGCTGAAGTAACAAGAATTTCTAACAATGTCTGTAAACGTCAGTGTTTCTACCGAATGTCGTGTTGGATAGATTAACATAATAAATTATTTTATTGCGTTATGATTGAAGACTTTAATTAAGTTCATTCCTTATAACATAATCTATTATCTATGTATAACTACGTGAAGGGAAAACCTTTGTACCCCTTTTTAATTAATTATTATTAATTATCTTATTTTACTTTAATTAATACGGTATACACCAATTACATTAATTAAAGACATCACGTTCATTCATCATTTAAGAATAATGGAAGCACGTAGAAGTCTGATTTTTGGTATAGTCACAGAAGGAATAATAGTACTTATGTATAGTTAAAGTTTAACAAGAGTAAGTAAGAGAACAAATTTTGTGAATAATATTTGTTAAAATTACATTTATTAAAGAAAATAGAAGAGTAAAAATGACAATGATAAGCAACTCTTTGACACATTGAATTATGCTCGAATTTCGACTGTAAATGGGCATCTAGTTTATATCTATTTATTTATTTTATTTATTTATTTAACTCTTTATTGTACACCAATAAAATAATACAACACATTCAAGAAGTAGGCAAGTGAAGTAGACAGGAGGTACAAAAGGCGGTCTTATCGCTACACAGCGATCTCTTCCAGACAACCTTAAGATGTGGAGAGCTGAATAGAGTAAGATTAAATTGGGTAAATAAGGTATATAGGTAAATTCGGTGAGAGGGAAGGAAGAATGCGAACTGAATTAATTAGAGAGATAGTGGGCTTTTAATTGATTTTTAAAAGAATTTAAAGTACTTGCGTTACGAATACAGCAGGGAAGGGCGTTCCAGAGACGGACAGCTGTGACAGTGAAGGAATGTTTGTAGAAGGAAGAAGAATGTGCAGGAGTAGCAAGGTGCAGATTTTTTGAGGATCGAAGAGTTCGATCGTGGGTAAGGTGGAGGAACTGGAAACGTGTTTTAAGGTAAGGAGGATAACATGGATTGAATAATACACAGTAGAGAAGAGATAGAATGTGAGCATTCCTGCGGAGGCGTATATCTATATATATAATTATTATTTTTTGACAAAAAATAAAACCAACGAAAAAAAACTGAAAAGCGAAAAATAAAATAAACCATTTAGTATTATAAATTAAGATCCTAAATTAACTGAAAATAAATAATTTCGAGACCGTGCCAAACAAACAAAATTAATTACGTAAAGTTCATTTTATAGGGGCAGTGGCATGCGATGCACACGGCAGCAGCAGCGCGGCGCACATCTTTTCACCGTTTGTTTTTTCATTGGTTTGGCACCGCCTCAAAATTATTTATTTTCAGTTAATTTAGGATCTTAATTTATAATACTAAATGGTTTATTTTATTTTTCGCTTTTCAGTTTTTTTTCGTTGGTTTTATTTTTTGTCAAAAAATAATATTTTTTTAATTTTTAGTTGCAATGAAAATTATTAAGTTATTGGTGATATATTCAGTTACCAGGTAAAAATATAGTAGTTGAAACATAAATCATCTCTTATTTTCGTACCTTTAGGGGTAAAATTTTCTTTCCAAATTTAAACAAGAGTAACTTCAAGGTATAACATATAACAACAATATACAATAAAAAAAGAATCATCGAAATCGGATCATGCAGTACAAAGTTATTGGGGTAACGGGCAAAAATTCCGTGGGTGAATAATGAATCATCCCCTATTTTCGTACCTTTAGGGTAGGAATAAAATTTTCAAAAAAATATGGGACCAACTTCAAGATATACCCTATCTATTAAAAAAAGAATGATCAAAATCGGACCACCCTATGCCGATTGCTGAGTGATCATACATAAAAAAAAAAAAACAAAAAATATACGCGTCGAATTGAGAACCTCCTCCTTTTTTTTCGTCGGTTAAAAATCAATTGCTGTTCGTTTGTCTTGCTAAAACTCAAGAATGGCTGGACCGATTTGACTAATTTTGATCTTGAAATATTTGTGAAAATTCAGGTAAGGTTTAAACGGTGAAAAACATAAATAATAAGGAACGAAAAATACTAAAATCGACAATTTAATTTTCCAACACAAAATGTCAAATCAAGCAGGTGAGGGAACCCCCCAGCTGGCTAAACGGTTGGAGTTGGACAAGTAAAAAATTCTATAAAATACGTTATATGATGAATTGATAAGGAAAGCTATCACGGCTATGTTAGCATAAGTATGTAGTTAAAGAGTAATAGTCGATAAACTACTAGTTCGGAACCCTACATTACGCGTGGCCTGTCACGCACTTGCCCGGTTTTTTCCGTACAAACATTGTGTGTTTTATTATAATATATAGAAGATAGATAAAACGCATGACAAGCAGTTAAATCAGTTAACTATAACGTCAACTACCTGTCTGGCGGCCAATAATTCATGAGTTATGACGTATAATGAATATTTAATGGAATGGACAACGAAACAAGTACTTAATTATAACGTAGCATTATGATTTGATGGATCATTAAAATATTAATTTTATGTTAATAAACTGTCTGCGCTTGTGACGTGGGCCTTGAAATTGGGTCCAGAAATAAAATGTTTTGTGATTAACAGGACAATAATGTCACTAAAAACTTTACGATCGTGTAGCCTTAATGTCATTATACACCTGTCATTGTTTATATTCGACCCTGTAGCCTAGTTGGTAGCGACCCTGCCTGCAAAGCGAGGGGTCCCGGGTTCGATTCCCGGCCGGGGCAGATATTTATGTGACAAATAAATATTTGTACTCGGGTCATGGGTGTGATTGTGTGATTATGTTATGTATGTGTAGTCCATGCCACCCGCGACACAGGTAAAATAACCTACTGCGGGGGTATGAGTGTGCTAGCGTTTATTATTATTATTATTATTATTATTATTATTATTATTATTATTATTATTATTATTATTATTATTATTATTATTATTATTATTATTATTATTATTATTATTATTATATTTTTACCCGACTACGCCAGAAGGTTATGTTATGTTTTTAGGGTTCCGTAGCCGAATGGCAAAAACGGAACCCTTATAGATTCGTCATGTCTGTCTGTCTGTCTGGCTGTCTGTCTGTCTGTCTGTCTGTCTGTCTGTCTGTCTGTCCGTCCGTATGTCACAGCCACTTGTTTTTCCGAAACTATAAGAGCTATACTGTTGAAACTTGGTAAGTAGATGTATTCTGTGAATCGAATTAAGATTTTCACACAAAAATTGAAAATAACAATAAATTTTGGGGGTTCCCCATACTTAGAACTGAAACTCAAAAATGTTTTTTTCATCAAACCCATACGTGTGGGGTATCTATAGATAGTTCTTCAAAAATGATATTGAGGTTTCTAATATCATTTTTTTCTAAACTGAATAGTTTGCGCGAGAGACACTTCCAAAGTGGTAAAATTTGTGTCCCCCCCCCCCCTGTAACTTCTAAAATAAGAGAATGATAAAACTAAAAAAAAATATATGATGTACATTACCATGCAAACTTCCAACGAAAATTGGTTTGAATGAGATCTAGTAAGTAGTTTTTTTTAATAGGTCATAAATCGCAAACCGCAAAAAACATTGATCAAAGTTACAACGAACTACAAGAACTTTTTTATTATGTTACTTGCTGCTACGGAACCCTTCATGGGCGAGTCCAACTCGCACTTGGCCGCTTTTTTTGAGTATGTATTATATGAGTATGTATATTTTTTGGCACGCTCTGTAGCCTAAACGGCTTAATCGATTTCAGCTTGAGAGGTGCCGTTAGATACGTCTGAATTGAATTGAGATATCAAAATTGAAAAAGAATTAAAATGGCCGATTTTTGGCGCCATATTGTGTCTTCGAAAACTTTTTTCTCAAAACCTATCGAGTGGGGTATCAAAATAAAGTTAGTCAAAAAAGATTTTTCTGTTCCTTTCATCATTTTTTAGTTTGAGTACAGTTTAAGATACGATTAACGATTACGATTTAAAGTTCTTTAAACAACCATTCTTCCGTAATGAAATGACAACATTGCGAATTTTACTGTCTTATAATCCTAATAAAGAAGTTAATGAATCCTAACTAAAAAGTGTAAAATAAAAAAAATAAAACAAATAACCCGGCTGCGTATAAAAACTAAAAAGAAAAAATCAAGCCCAGTTTAGAATGTTGTTAAAATTAATACTGAAAAAATACACCATAGAAGGATTAACAGTTGGGACGCATTTAAATTTTACAGGGCTGCTTGAGAAAAAACAAACTGATTGATTGATGAATGGGTCCCGACTGTTAATACTTCTGTGGTGTAGTTGTTCAGTATTACTTTTACAACACTGTAAACTACTAGGCTTGTTTTTTTCTTTTTAGTTTTATATTATACGCAGTCTGTTTTTTTTAATATTCTAGTAATGCGCCATCTTTACCTTAAGTGGATGTGGATATTCGAAATTAAACCTCTTCGCTTTGCAACGTAATACAGTTTCGAGCTTCAATTCACAATCGTAGAATTAATTACACCTTATTATCTAGACAGACAAACATAAAACATTTTTAATATTGATGTAGTCAATATAGGATGTTGTTACTTGTTAGGTTAGCTAATTACGTAATAACTTGAGACAGAAGGACCCTTATGTAGGAACTGAATAAATTAACCGACTTGGTATTACATGGATCTCACAACTTTTTACGGTAGAAGAACTGAGTTGCGAGACTTGGTTTTTTTTACAAGTTATGTTTTTGATGGCATAAAATAAACCATTTAGTATTATAAATTAAGATCCTAAGTTACCTGTAAATAAATACTTTTGAGACCGTGCCAAACAAACAAACAAAATTAATTATATAAAGTTCATCTTATAAGGGCATGCGATTACACGGCAGCAGCAGCGCGGCGCACATCTTTTCACCGTTTGTTTTTTCATTGGTTTGGCACCGCCTCAAAATTATTTCCTCCTACTTTTTTCGTCGGTCAAAAATAATATTATCGATAACTTTATTAACTTATTTGATTGATAATATTGACTGCCCATTCTATCAAAGTATGATTGAGCGATTTAATGAACAGGAAAGTCATTTACCGGTCAATGGATAATATGATATACCTATATTTATTAATCACAATTATTTTATACGTGAGTGTTTGATTTCCACTTATCCGGTGAATTATCTCTTTGTATGAAATACCGCTGGTTAGTACGTGATAAAAACTATATCTGTTTTGGCTAAAAACTTTTAAAAACCTTGAAAAACTTGAGTTCTAACTCCTAGGTATTAGACTGTAGTATAGACTTGCTGTTATAGAAATAGGTAAGTACTATAAGTAAACAAGAAATTTTTTACTGGAACAAAAGCGAGGTTAAGTAGAAATAAGTGAACCGGTTGTTATTCTAATGAAAAAGTAAAAAACTTGTACCTTTTTAATTGTAAAAACTAGTCTTCTTGGTTAAATAAGAATTTAACGGCTGTGTTAAACCCGGCTGCATAATCTTGCTAATTTTATTCCTCAGCCGGGAACAGAGCATAAAAAGTCTTAACTGACTTTCTTTGATTTCTGAAGTTTTGTTGTTTATGGTTTTATAAGTTTCGTCGAAGAATTGATGGGATCTGACGTCATGTTGCTTCAGGCCTCCAGTGGCCTCTGACTTCCATAATTTAATTGACAAAAGAAAATCTATGAACTTCGAAGAGAATTCCCTTGCGTTCAGTTCTGTGTATAAGAGAAAAATATTTTTCAGTTTCATTATCTTTTCTCGTTGATTAAATCTTCTTTAATTTTGTTAAGTAAAACTAAATACTTTCATTTTGAAAGTAATATTCTTTAAACCAATAAAATGACTTACGACTTCATACATTTCAACGATTTCGACTTTCAGATGTATTGTTATTATCATCATCGCTGCTCAATATATAATATCGCTTAAATATCAATATAATATCGCTAATATCGCTTTCTTTCTTTTTCTTCTCTCTTTCTTAGCCGGCAACGCATCAGTGATGCCTTTGGTGTTGCTGATGTCCATGGGCGACGATAGCCACTTAACATCAGGTGTATCGTCAGCTCGTTTGCCGGCTATTTCCATAGAAAAAAAATTGTTGATAGACTCTTCTTGCGAAGCGAAAGGTACCGGGTTCGATTTCCGGTCTGAACAGATATTTATGTGCCGGATAAATATTTGTACACGGGTCACGGATGTGATAGTGATGTATTTTGTGTTATCCACGCTACTGATGCCATCCACAACACAGGAAATCCTACAGCGAGGCTAGGAGTGTACAAGCGTTTATATTTGTATTTTTATTTGATTTTATTTCGTTAGCAGCAAGACGTCTGCTTTCCGCGGCAACTTTGTGAGAAATGTATCCTATAGCTATCATTTATTAGAGGCTGTGATAGACAGATATTGGATTGTACAAAGGCTCAGTTGTTCATTGGATAAACGAAATCCTAAAATAAGAAAATACCTCATCGTATTTGCAATTACACTACGAGCCGTGACGGATTGCTTATCGGAGAACGACGCTGAGCTCATAATTCTTTGTTCGCTTTACACTCGCATGAATAAATGATGTGGGTACGATGACGTAGGGCCATGGGTTTACATAAAACCGATGATATTTGAGTATTTACAGCGATTAGCCGAGCATTTTTCTTTTTCTTTTCAAATGGTGATAAATTGCTGTGTAGGTAGGTTGTCACCTCAACAATAAATGTCAGGCCACGCGCAATAGTTCCGAACTAGTAAGTTTATGATTATTACTCATAAACTACTTATGCTAACATAGCCGTGATTAGTTTTTCTCGTAAATTCATCGTGTAACCTATTTTGGAGAATTTTTGCACTTTAACTGTTTAACCGGCAGGGGGGAACACTTGACTCTAACCAAAATTAGCACTTTAAGGCGAAATATTTCGCAAACGGAGCTCTAATTCCAAAAATGGTCTTAGAAGACCTATAATATTTTTGAAAGACCTTTTCAACGATACCCCACACTATAGGGTAAGCGACGAATAAAAAAATAATCCTCACGTTACCTTTTAGGGGAGGTACCCTGAAAAAAAAAATGTTTTTGAATATTTTATTCCACGATTCTTGAGTTTTATTAAATATGTATATTCATGCCAAATTACAGCTTTCTAGCATTAAGGGTCTCGGCGCTTTGCTCTGGACAGACAGACGGACGGACATGACGAAACTATAAGGGTTCCAATTTTACTTCGGAACCCTAAAAAAAAAATGAGAAAAAAAAATGAGAAAAATGAGAACGCATGACACATTTTTCAGTCTAGGCATGATTTTTTTAATTATATCATTTCAATGAAGGAAAACGTCGTTTAGTATTCATACCGGAGAGTTCTTGAAAATGTTCTCATTTTTTTTTCATAATCCATCCTTATGTGATCTTTATCTGACTTAAAGAGAATATAACCATTTAAGAATAGTGTCATACCTACTCTTCAATAAAAATATTTTTTACCTGCCTCGGTCCTAGCACCGTCCTAGTGTGGTACGGTGTAGTGGGCAGAACCCTTAAAACCCCCGTTTATTAAGGTGAGACTCAAATATAGCAGTGAACCAGGAACGCTTTATAATAAATTCTACAAATACAAGTTCATATCAAATAACTCGTTCCTGAAACTATCGCAGTCTAACGCTTCCCGCCCACGTCCGACTTTTTGTAGGAGAGATAATCGGGCCGATTTTTTCTTCCATATTATTTCTGACCGACTTTTTGTAGGACGTGTGCGTTGCACTATTGCTATCAGTACGTTCTATTTTTCTCCTACAAAAAATCGGTCACCGATATCGGACGTGGGCGGGAAGCGTTAATAACATTGAAACCATCTCATCAACCATCAACAACCACGCGGTAGAGAAGAAAATAGGGTTGTCACTACTGCATGGCGTTGAAAAGAAGGAAGACCGTTTACGCGCTGCGAAGGCCATGTAAAACCGTCAGTTCCAGTTTTTGCCGTAAGATAACAGTCGTTAAGCCACGTCGGAGGCATGTGCGGCGTGATATCTTCTGACATTGGGTTGGCCAGTAACCGCTCTATTAATCTGCACTGGAGCAGTGTGGTGGAATATGCTCAAGGCTCAAGGTCTCAACGGAGACTCAACTAGGATCGATGCTCAGTATTAGGCCGTCAATGGGTTGAACGTGCCATATAAGTCTAACTTATGGAGCAATAGTATTTACTTTATCAGTAACCTCATCTTTTTAGATAAATACGTGCCGATACCAAGATTGTAAACTTCACTCGGAAAGAATCTTACCATCAGGCACGATTACCTGGGTCGTACAGAAGCTAATTACTTCCAAAAGGAGGGAACTAAGGGTAACGTCTTTGCCCCATGTTTATATCCAGCCGAAAAACGAGCTGATGATTCTAATGCCTAAACCTTTGTCTGTGTTCTAATGGTAAGTTGCCACTGTCGCACATAAACATCAGTAACATCAAAGGTAAGAACGATGCGATACCGACCAAAAGAGAAGGATGATCGAAGAAAAAACTGCTTCCCAATGTCCCAGCCAGAACATGACATCTCTTTTGTGGCCGACTCGAGCATGAGGGTCATTTATTACATTTTTAGTATAATAAGGGTACTCACGATATATATTTTAGACGCCGATATTTCGACCCAGTTGCAGGGATCGTGGTCACGGCTAGACTGCGGTGGCGTGGAGAAACTCTTGACAGGATGACAGAGGTTGACGACGTTCATTATAAGTCTATGATGGATGACGGATGTCAGAAACCGGATGTTAGATGTCGGATGACGTTTGACACTAATACATCTACCTTACGTCTATCCACCTTACGTCTCGGTCGTTTTTGACATTTGTGAGCCATATAACGCAACTGGGTTGAAATATCGGCGTTTAAAATATATATCGTGAGTACCCGTATTAGGTATACTAAAGATGTGTTCAGTCCACGATGAATTAAGTTTAGGGTCATTTATTAGACAGGCTGCACCAGTAGGAGAGAGTTGGCTTGAACAAATCTGTAGCCCCACAACCCCTTCCCAAAGAAAGAAAGGTCATCATTTGAAGGTTAAAAGTGATACAAGATATCGTTTCTATTTTTACACTCAGATAAAGCAAAATCGTAAGTGAATCGGAACGGGGTTTGAGTTTCGTTGGGCTCAGGGGAATTGTTGTGGAAATTATTTCGGAGTTTCAAAGGGTCTTTGGGATAGCAGGATGGTAAAAGATTTTTATTGATAGGATTGTTGTAAGTGCTAAGGGAAATACTTCCATGTATGTAGAATATTCAACAAATTACGCAACAGTTTGAATTAATTCGACTTTTTGAATGAATTAGAATTTTTATAATGGCGTCCACTACAGTCACTGCTTGATTAGCCTAGTTAGGGTTCCGTAGCCGAATGGCAAAAAACGGAACCCTTATAGATTCGTCATGTCTGTCTGTCTGTCTGTCTGTCTGTCTGTCTGTCTGTCTGTCTGTCTGTCCGTCCGTATGTCACAGCCACTTTTTTCCGAAACTATAAGAGCTATACTGTTGAAACTTGTTAAGTAGATGTATTCTGTGAACCGCATTAAGATTTTTACACAAAAATAGAAAGAAAACAATAAATTTTGGGGGTTCCCCATACTTAGAACTGAAACTCAAAAATGTTTTTTTCATCAAACCCATACGTGTGGGGTATCTATGGATAGGTCTTCAAAAATGATATTGAGGTTTCTAATATCATTTTTAATAAATATATAAAAAAATATATTTTTTTTTCTAAACTGAATAGTTTGCGCGAGAGACACTTCCAAAGTGGTAAAATGTGTGTCCCCCCCCCCCTGTAACTTCTAAAATAAGAGAATGATAAAACTAAAAAAAATATATAATGTACATTACCATGCAAACTTCCAACGAAAATTGGTTTGAACGAGATCTAGTAAGTAGTTTTTTTTTAATACGTCTTAAATCGTAAACCACAAAAAACATCGATCAAAGTTACAACGAACTAAAAGAACTTTTATATTATGTTACTTGCTGCTACGGAACCCTTCATGGGCGAGTCCGACTCGCACTTGGCTGCTTTTTTTTGATTATGTTTGAAATATTTTTCTAAAACGAAAGATGATTCTTTAATCTGAGGTTATAACGATTAAATTTTTACTAACCCTGAATTATCAGCTGTCAAATTGCTTTCTTCTTTTTGTCGATAACACTTTACCATGCAAACGACAACATTTTCATATTCTTGCGTAATTTTTGGGACATCACATGTCATTTAGTCATTAATTCATGTCATTTAAGCATTAAAAATCAGATAACCTCATTCAACGTAGGGTAAGTCGGAGCAAACTATGACAAATAAGACAAACATATAAATACTTTTGCAAATATCATATTAACATTAATTATGTCACTTTGTTTTAAAACGCTTAAACACTCATACTCCCGAAGTAGATTTTTACCTATGTCGCGGGTGATATGGACGACACATTTAACACCTAACACCCATGACCCGAGTACAAATATTTATCTGGTACACAAATATCTGCCCCGGCCGGGAATCGAAACCAGGACCCCTCGCTTCGCAGGCAGGGTCACTACCAACTAGGCTTCATTATGTCTTACCCTACTCTATTACAAATAAAATTATTGCCCAATCTGATTCTATCGGATCTATTTTGAGAGTATATCCGACAAATTTTAAGCGACTTTGAGTACGTTCGCCGGGATGAGTTGCAGTTAGTAACTAGTAGCAAAGGACAATGCCCATCTGTGCCCCAGAAATGCCCAGATAAAGTATATTACAAGATTGCTCTAATAAATAAAAACTAGAATTATGTTGTTAATTTTAAATCATATGAAGCACTGGATAAAAAATTAAAAATTAAATGAAATTAATAGAAAATTAAGTTCCTAATGAAAAACTAATAGCAATGCTGTCTGTAAGCGATAAAATGTATAAAAGACAAGTAGGAAGTTATCATGTTTAAGGGCCAATATCTTTTGAACCGGTGCTTTATATGACATTAAATCTAGATATAATATAAATACTGTTAAAAAGTTATCATATGACATAGAGCTGCAATTTGGGCATTGCATGGCATTTCTGACTTTCAGCTCCATACTAATATGGGCATGGTCCTTTAGGGAGCTCGCCAATTTGTTTGGACATGTGGTATCGAGCGGTGAAAACTTCTGAAATTTGGGTGAAATATAAATACCTAGCGGAAAAAGCAATTTGAACCTTTTCACCGATTCAAAACAAGATACTCTGTATTTAGGAATGGTCGTGTATATAAAAGTCTTCAAGGTAAAGACTTCTTCAATTTACTTTCAATCGGCCTTATTAGCGCAGTTTTACAATGAAGCAAATTAATGGATAAATATACCTATATATTAACAGGGGCAGTATATTTTTTTATTGGAATTTAACTCCTTATCTATCGATTTCACATTTAAGCCCGCGGTATGAAATTTTATGGGGAGTAAAATATATTTTTTCCGTTACATAACGTAAGTGTTATGTTTGTAATTCATAACACAGAATCTAGATTGCGTTGGATGGCTGATCAGTAACAACGCCACCTAAGGACAATAATAATCTTGGTACGTCCTACTCTGATGATGTCAAAATCATCATCACCATGGCGTTAAACTCCAATCGTGCGTCGGAGCTGACACACACAATTTTTCCATAGATAACGGTGAAAAATTTGCCCGTCTTTTTCTTTGTTCTTCCACTAATATACAAAAAACTACTGTATGTGAAAATCCTAAATATTAAACGAGTGGTTTAAGCAACTTCGATCAGACCGTGATTGTTAATACCTTTGGTATTGTTGATTACCACGATGCCCTCTCACCATGAGGTAGCATGTCTCTCTAGCTTGTCAGCTGTTGACGTACAAAATTTCCAAAAAATATTTTTCCCGAATATTTGCCTTCGGGCATCGTGCAGCAAAAACCTTGTTGCTTATTTTGGAATGATTCAATCAATTCCAGTGCATTGGAACTCTGAATATCAGTGTGGATTTCACAGTATGATATATGCAATATTCCTGGTAAAAATTGATAGAGAAGTATTCAAAGTACGACCGTAATCTGGTACATTCACCTATATTTAATTAATGTATGTAATGTTTAATGTGTAAGAGATATTTGTTATTTTGTGCACTTGAAAAAGTTGCTTTGTTGCTAATGTCCTTGTATATGTCGGGAGTTTCGCATTTATTTAAAAGCTCCCTACATTATTTTATTTATCTACTCTGTATTCAACCAACGATACAAATTAAAAAACTATTCTCCGTGGAAAACCATTCTGTCTTAAAACTAGTTCTATTTTACAAGTGGACAGATCTATTTCGTTCACTGTTCTTCTGAGATAATTTTTCGTTTCTTCCGCGAAGAGAAAAGTTGCGGATGGATGTGAGAAATGGAAGTTTTTTATAGTTGTCGGTCCATCGGTCACTATTTATAAATGGCTGCTCGCTGCTCGACATTCGATCGTAATTCATAATTTTTTAAGTTGATTTTTGGTCGTTTCTCAAGTTCTTTCGTCGATGAGTATCTTTTTATGTAACCACACATTGTGACAATGAGCGATTACTAACTGAGAAAAATGTAGCCACAAAAATTAAAACAAGATTTAAATCTGATTTCGATGTTTTATTGAGGGATTAGTCTAAATATAGTTGACATTGACTTGGTTTAATGAAAGAAAGAAAGAAAGAAAGACTTTAATGACATTAACTCTTCCTCCGCTGAGCTTGGTTTTCCTCTCCGAAACTGATAGGAAAAACCAAGGCTAACAACGATGCCCGATTGTGTTTTAGCAGACTTCACATACCATACAGAAGATTAAGAAGAACTCTTACGCCTCAACTCATAATCACTAACGGTTACTTTAATCACACACAGGGAATCTTAGTGCGCTCTGAATGTGTAGCACCTATTTATTAACCCAGACCGTGAACAGAAATTCAAACTCATGATTTAAATTTCCGCCTCGCTGGGAATCGAACCCAGGACTTGACCCAACGTTCTGGCATAGTAAATATTAACGTCACGTGAGTCGTCAAACAATAGACACTAATTAGATCCTCGCAAGCAAATCATCATTAAGCAACTTCACTACCTCACAGCCGTACAGGATAGACTGATTGCGTAATTTGTCGTATTATTTGTCGAGCCTCCGTGACGGAGACAAATTACTAGGAAGATGAGAGGAACTAACGAGGTAAGACGATAAACTTGTCTAGTTGGGACCTAATAAGAATGTCTTATGACAAAACGCCTGTCGGAATGATTGGAATTGGGAAGTTTCAAATGTCTTTGTGGTTTAAAATTGTTCCAATATTGATAGAATTTGATATGATTATTGATAGATTGGTTTTACTATGGTCTTTCTTAGTACCTTGCAGATAAATTTACTACTTCTAGCACATTAGCTTCTCTTTCTCATGCTCACTCCCACGATTTGTTTATATTCACGTTATTCTCACCGTGCTTTTCAAACACGGTTGATTCCATTCACTTTTTTAAAGCCCTATACTCCAAAACTTGTAGCACTACTAGGCTTGGTGCACTCCGCACTTTTGGTATGATGTAACAAGTAAGTGCTCCGTTCGACGTGTCAGGACAATTTCAGAAGGGCTGCCATGCCGTCCGTGTCATACAATTTATCACACATGTTATCACACAAAAAAGACAACCCTGACGTTGTCAGAGAGGATAAAAGTTACAATTAGAAAGAGAGGAAGCGTCTAGATGAATATAATTGTTGACGATTAGCGCTGTGCGACCTGAATTACACTTTAAAAGAAAGAAGCAAAATTCGCTATTTATTTAAATGATTTTGCGGAGTGACTCTTCTGTACCAATAGGTACTATTATGTATTCTATAACACTACCATGTTTATTGTTTACATCCCAGGCATGAGAATTCTAGGACTAGGATCAGACTAGATCAGCCCATTAAAGCGGTATGAGTTAGTCGCACTATTAATTTGCAGAGCCATGTTTTGTTTTATTTGCATGTTTTTGTTTCCTTAGCGCTAATTAATTTTGTTTATTTCAGCTTAATATAATAATCTTTGTTGTCATGATCGTTATCGTCATCCCATACCTGTCCCACTTCTGGGCTCGGGTCGCCTCTATGTGAGGGGTATAGGCCATATAGTGCGGATTGGCAATTCACATACCTAAGTACGAAAATATTAAGGAATATTACGAGTACATGCACAGGTTTTCTTTTCTTACATTCTAAAATCATCGAAGCAAATGATAATTTCTTTCTTTTTTCTTCTGACGACGATAGTCGGTTATCAACAGCAGCTGGATCATACTAATAACAAATAATTACAGAACTAACTTCTAACTTCTTAACTTAATACTATTAGGATCTACTAACTAATTATAGTCATGTCTGTGTAGTGCAGTCCCTCCTACATTCCTATTTGGGTCACAAATGTCCATGGTCAGGGGATGGTGGCACTGCAAGCTAGTTCTCTATCCTTATTACCTCTTACCTCTTATTTATAAATACCTCTCGCTCGCACCCACAACCCGCGCTAGCAATCCAAAAGAACTCCAGCGAATGCTGTGCGCCTAGTACACAGACCTAGTATCACGCACCTTCATCATGTCGCTTTTTGGCTGTCACATCGCAATTTTTTTTCCAAACGCCATATAATATGTAGGTATAACTTAGTAGGTAAAAACTCGAATACACTTGTAGTGTATGAATTACAATATAAAAAGAGTCTATTCTATTTGCGTATCATTCCACAAATAGAGGTAAGAACAGCTCAGAGTAATATTTCATTTTATTACACAAGCGAATCACGTGTGGATGAATGTGATACGGTGATTTCAATTCGAGCCATAATACAGAATTTGTTGAGTTTACAATCCTGCGAGTTCGTTACGATTTTCATTGTTATAACGGTTTAAATGATATTGAATAATGATAGTGTTTATTTACAGTGATACTGTGAATGTCATGTCTTTAATATTGGATTTATTATTGTGTTAATTACCTGTATTAAAAAAACGTACAAATAGTTTGAATTGAAATAACTTTTCAATTTGTGAAGCGAATGAATTAAAATAAACTTTTTTTTTTTTTTTTTATTTATTTATTTATTTTACACACATTTTCATACATTTTTTCATACAAAAGTCGGACCTTGCAAACCACGCAGGGTTTATATATGCCCGACGAGTCGTTCATGATACATTTTACGTAACTTATTTTAAATACATAGGCAATCATTGTGTACGTAGGTAATAGGCTTTTATTTTATTTTTATATCTTTCATTATTAATGTACATAGTTTTTAAGGTATCAGGTAACTCATTTAAGTAATTTGGAATAATACATTTTAGCATTCTACTTCCATATCTGATGACACATTGAGGTACTATGTAACTTTCTAGTCTTGGTAATGTTCTCAGTTTCTCATGTCTTATTTTTAAGTTTAATAAATCAGGTCTATGGTTTTCAGTGAGAATTAAAAATTTCGTTTTGTTATATATGTTCATAACTTTACAATATTTAAAAAGTTCGTCACTTTTCCCCTGAAACTTATTTTTGATATATTTCGGTACTATTGTTTTGAGTATTCTGCGTTGTAAACAGTAAATATCATTTAAGTTAGTGTTTGATGACCTGCCATAGCTGCTGAGTCCGTAGCCGACGACCGAGTCAGCTAGGGCCATGTAAAGTAATCTTAATATTTTATATGGCAATTTATGTTTTAGTATGGTGAATTTACTGAGTATAGCCCTTAATTTCGCACAAACGTGGTCTTTATGTGGTCCCCAGCTAAATCGGTCATCGATTACTAGTCCAACATACATATGGGTTTTAACCATTTCAAGTTTTGTGCAGTTACAGTTAGTAAAAGACGAATGTAAGCAAAGATGCTCATGTGCTATAATACTTGGTTTTATGAAAGATTTTATGTGAGCTGAGTGGATATGCATAAGTTTCGTTTTTTGGGTATTAATTACTAAGCCCATGTCGTGAGACCATTTGCACATTTGATTAAAGTTGTTTTGAAGCATATTTTGCGCAGTTTGTATATTACTATGCGCTACTAGTAAACACGTATCGTCTGCAAATTGATATACTTGGCCGTCATCAAAGATATTAATCATGTCGTTCACATATAATAGGTATTCAGTAGGTCCTATGATCGAACCTTTATTCTATGTCTTTGTAGTTTTAATATAATTGCATATTATTATGTATATCCATGGTAAGTTCCAGCTTTCTAGCACCAAGAGTCTCTACGGACGGACGGACGAATATGACAAAACTATATTGGCTCCGTAGTCAAAACGGAAAGCCTATTAAAATATTTGTTATATTACTTACTAGCTGACCCGGCGAACTTCGTATCGAATAACAAACTATTTTTTTTTCTAAAATAAAAGTAGCCTAAGCTACTCCTTGTTACATCAGCTATCTGCCAGTGAAAGTGCCGTCAAAATCGGTCCAGCCATTTCAGAGATTAGCCGGAACAAACAGACAGCCAGACAAAAATTGAAAAAATGTTGTTTTGGTATATGTACCGTGCATACATCCAAATGCACTTAGTAAAAAGCGGTTACTTTAACATTACAAACAGACACTCCAATTTTATTTTTTTGGATAGATGTATTATTCAGTAACAAAATAAAAATATTATGAATATTATACAATTAGGAATAGATAAAAGGTTTTCTCTATACTGTGTCATAAATGCCCGTGTATAGGAGACAGAAAGCCGTCACGTGACCGCGCTACGGTCGCATCACGTGATCGAGTGTCGCTGACAGTAGGAAAATATTACCCAAACGCGTTGTAAGATCGCTATAACTAGGGTTGCCATACGTCCCGTACCTATATACGGGACTGTCACCGTATTTGACCATCCCATCCCGTATTACTTACATGTCCCGTATTTGTCCCGTATTACGACAAAATACGGAAATAGAGGTGGGAAAATTTTTCAGTATGGAACATTTCGAATAAAAACTTTGATTCCACGGACCTAAAAAAAAGACGGACGTAATCCCAAGAACAAATTCAGTGAAGCACCCATAGTAATACCAACTCTCTATACGTACAAGTATACACACCCACACATTGACACTTCACAGCTTCAATCGCGATTCAAAAATTACGCACACATGGTAAGCGGGCGGCCATTGCTATGCTTCACTCTCGATTAGACGAGGTTACGTCCGTCTCTTTTCAGGTCCGTGTTTGATTCATTATTTTTTTTTATTTTTTATTTATAGGTACTCATGCATGCTATGTATGGTGTAGTTGAAAAGTCGCGTGTCGGGTTTTGGGCATCGGAAGAGAAAACGTCCCGTATTGGTTCCCAGAAGTTATCGCAACCCTAGGCCTATACCGAACGTTTTGCAATTCTCAGCGATATTATCGCTTATCTTACAATGTTTTGTTTTGGTATTATATCATTGCGTATTGTTTACGCTACGAATTATTTGACGTGAAGGTTTGCGGAGATGTTTCGATGTTTAGATCTGTAAATAGTTCGGTAATTCGTTATAAAAGTTTTGTATTAAAGTATTTATTGCAATTTATTGTTCATTTGTTTCAGGTAATTCGAAAGAAAACTGACCCCTCATCGGATAACATTGGGTATACCTACATGAAATTTATACATTACAATCACGGACGTAAAAAAAAGACGGACGTAATCCCAAGAACAAATTAAGTGAAGCACCCATAGTAATACCAACTCTCTATTCGTACAAGTACACACATCCACACATTGACACCATCCTGATATGACATTGACACCATCGCGAATCAAAAATTACAAAATTACGCACACATGGTAAGCGAGCTGTCATTGCTATGCTTCACTCTCGATTAGACAATTTTACGTCCGTTCTTTTTTACGTCCCTTCTTTTTTTACGTCCGTGTATGAAACGTTAATATTACGATCTTTGGGAAAGGGTTCCTCTCCTCAAGTTTGACAATTACAAAACCGATTAAACTAACATCACACCTTTCAAGTTAGTCATTACAAATTCGCTGGAACTAACACCACACCTTTCGTGTAGAGCTGTTGACCTGTCCACAGAGTGTACACTAATCCTGTAAGAACACGCCTTTTCAATGTTCTACTTAGAATTAGTTTAGTTTCCTGAGAACCTATCACCTAAACAGGTTTGTTCAAAGTCGTTTCAACTACGTTAATTAATTTAGTTAAAGTCTACTTTAGTCCGTTAATGTTTTTGTTTTAATTTTAAATATATTATTCGCTAGAGATTTGGAACTGGAGATAATTGGCATAATTCTAGTAACCTGCTAGATGGCATGGTTTTCTAGTAAGTTTTATTTTTCTCTCTTCTTTTTATCGGACAATACATGGATCCTTGGGATTGCTTACGTTAGGTCCTTTGGACGACGATGATGACTTACCATCAGGTATTTATTTATTTACACTTTATTACACCCTTAAAGCTAAGTGGTACAAAAGGTGGACTTAATGCTATAAGCATTCTCTGTCAGTCGATCTTTGGTTTAAACAGAGACCAGCGAAGGCGATACAAAATGGAATCTAGAATGAATAGAATAAGGAAACGGAATACGGAAAATAGATTAAATGTATAGTGATAATTATAAAATGATAATTTATAGTGATAATAAGTACAAATAATAATATATGAGCGTGAAATAAGTCACAATATTATTCTACAAAATAAATTGAAATACATATAAAGTACTATATAATACATAAGGTAAGGTACATTAAATACAAATCTACTAATACACTTCATAAGATATGTTAGCCTAATCAATGTAAGTTGACGAGACCTACAGGAAACTTACACCCCAATTATTGATAAAGTGTTCAGTGACTTTGAATTTAAAGCTCTGCTAAGGTATCAGTATATCAATCAGGTGACTCTTCAACTTGTTTCTTACTTATTCACATGAAAACTAATTGAGGCAGATTGAACTTTATTGTCCCTTGGAGTCATTGCTAACTTTCCTTTAACCTTTCCTGCGGCAATTCATTGGCGATAGTTCTCTTTTCCAATTATTATAATTATGTGTGATAACTTACCACCAGATAAAATACACTACAAGATACTGTATTGTACACAGTTAGCTAAACTTATAATACAGAATACAAATTGTCACGGACGCAACAGGTGATGTTATCTCTGACGTAGCGATTTCTAACAGGCAACCTTAGAGTAGAAGACACAGACATAAAATTATGTTGGCCTCAAATACTGAAAATGCTTTGTGGTGGTTCTGTGATTGACACAGCACATTGTGGGCGATTTTATGAGGCCTACAACGCGAATAGCGCTTTGTGGACGATTTACAGATGTCACAATGCGATGTGGACGGATTTTCGCTCAATGAGCGTTTTTGTCAGTGTAATAAGCGGTGATAGCCTAGCGGTTCGAACGTTGGTCTCTCGAACAGAGGGGCCCGAGTTCAAATCCTGGCACGCACCTCTAATTTTCAAATATTATGTGCGTATTAGAAGTTAATTATCTCTTGCTTCGGCGAAGGAAAAAATCGTGAGGAAACCTGCACACCAGAGAGTTCTCCATAAAGTTCTCAAAGGTGTGTGAAGTCTAGCAATCCACACTTGGCCAGCGTGGTAGACTATGGCCTGTACCCCTCACATTGTGAGAGGAGACCCCGAGCCCAGCAGTGGGACAATTATGGGTTGTTGCTTTGAGCGTTTTTGGCTTTTGAGTCTAACACAAACATAGCTTAGTTTTTGTAATAGAATTTTGTTTACAACAATTAACTCAGGATGATATACTGTACCTATTAGTTTGTCTCGAGAAAACGTTTATCATTAATTCAATCTAATTTCATGTGTACAAAATTTTGATATTAATTTCTGTCTAGTAATTTCAAAGAAAGTCAGGTGTACACATATAAAGTGACACGCAGAGACAGATGATTAATTCTCTAAATAACAACACATTTATTTTAATCATATCTTTAGGAAATACGGCTATGAAAGCGATTTACAAATTAATGTAAATGTATGTTACATTTACCGGGTTCATTATTTAATGAGAGTCATGTTGTCTTTGTGAATAATCCGTTTGCTAAATTTAAACATGTATCTAAGCAATTAGCGTGGGAATAAAATTAATTTTAGATACCTATGTTTTAGCGGAATTGTATTTAAGCATAATTATGATAGAACTATCCACACTGATTCTACTTCCACTGGTCTAGCCATTTTTTCATTCATAATTATGAAAAAAAAATCCACACTGCAATCTTTGAAGGATTATTACTAAATTTTTGTTGAGCAATATTATGGTCCACGATACGTTTTATGATTCTATATCTTTTGCGGCCACTTATTGCCATTTGTTTAACATTCAACCAATGATATTTAAAAAATATAGATACGTTATACCCTTACAAATCAACCAAAAAATCTGTTCCAAAAAGAGCTACAACACACACATGTTTATCTTTTGTTTTACTACACTAATCAAGTAATAACATTGGTATAATACACGAAGGAATTTTAACGCTGTATGTCAGATGTCAAGCACTTCTGACAACAACAGAAGCATGCGTATCGTCTTGTATTGACAGTGCAACTACGAGCAGAACGGCCAATTGCCTGTTCTTACGCTCTTCATCGTCGGCGGGCTAGTGACATATCTACCTCTTTTTTACATTATAATATCATTCCTAAGTCAACATAATTTTACAACAACTAAAACATCAACGACAGCTACTACAATACATGAGTCTTGGTCGCAGTGCAGCAGTGGCATTACAAAATAAACAATCGAACATTATAGGTATAAGAAATGTTGTCGATTGTTCTTGTACAGCATGTTGTTTCCAAAAGTTGAACAATGTTACTATACTGAGCAATATCTGCTGTAACAAGGAGTAACTTTTAATTAAGTATATTGGGACTCACAAGTATTGTAATCTACTCCTATATTTTGATCCAGTTCTGACGGACCATTAGCTTAGTAGTTTGAATTTTGGTAATTATGATTACGATGATCATTAATTCATTATATTACAAAGGTATGCATTAAGGCATACTGAAAACAGATTGTTTTCTTCGCAAGATGCAAGCAAGCGACAACTGACAATATGCATACGTGGAGAGAAGGCCTAATTTTACTGCAGCGACGGCGACGTGAGCATTGGCGCGACTTATCAACATCTTAGCAACATAACGGTATAATTTATAATGGTATGAGTGATTAAGCGTTTATTAATTTCCTAGCTGACCCGGCAAACTTCGTATTGCCTAACAAACTAATTTTACTAAAATAAATGTAGCCTAAGTTACTCTTTGTTACATCAGCTATCTGCCAGTGAAAGTCCCGTCAAAATCGGTCCAGCCATTTCAGAGATTAGCTGGAAGAAACAGACAGACAGATAGACAGACCAAAATTATATACATCCAAATGCACTTAGTAAAAAGCGGTTATTTTAATATTACAAAGAGACACTCCAATTTTATTTATTTGTATAGATTATTACTTACATCAGTTCATTTCCAGTCTCTCCCGGAAGTATTGAAATTAATTAAAATAATTATTGGTAGCATCACAGACATGCATGTCTGTGGGTAGCATAATAACAAATACCAGATTTATTCTCAGTAGCAATTTAATTTATTTTTCTTTTATTGCATTTCAAGCTAAAAATAGTTGAACCCGAAAACACGCAACAATTACCCCAAAACGATGCTAAAACACCATAATTATAACCTAATATAGGATTACAATGGGCAGTAAAGATTTGTATCGCTGTCTGGGTGCTATAGGTGGGTCTATTTTAAGGGCAAGTTCAGACTGTAACCAACATTTTTTATGTAAATATAATCAAAATTATTTATGATTTTTCTGACACCCGTCATCCGTCATAGACTAATAATAACGTCATCTGTCAACCTGTCAAGAGTTTCTCCACGCCACCGCAGTCTAGCCGTGACCACGATCCCTGCAACTGGGTCGAAATATCGGCATCTAAAATAAAAATCGTGAGTACCCGTATTATACTAAAAAAATATTTATGAAAAAACACCTGATGAATGATTAAAGAAGTGAAAATTCGTTTTTTTATAACTTTTTAAACCGACTTCAAAAAAAAGGAGGAGGTACTCAATTCCACTGTTTCTTTTTTATGTGTCTTACCTTTAAACTTTTTACTGGGTGTACCGTAGACCGATTTTGATGATTGTTTTTATATTCGAAAGCTGTTGCTTGTCATGTGGTCCCATTTAAATTTGAGTGAGATCTGACGAGCAGTTTTTGAGTAATACCTAATTTTAAAGATGGTTATTTTTGTCACGAATTATTTAGGGAAATAGCCGGCAAATGAGATGACGATCCATCTAATGGTAAGTGGCCGTCGCCCATTGACAATAAACCTGTGCCTATAGACCGATTTTTCCCCTAAAACAGATAAGAGTGTTGCCCTAAAAGTTTATTAATATTTGACATGACTGTATTCAAATATCGACATACTATAAATCATAATTATCTCTACCTTTCTACCGCGAAGTTCAACGACACTGTAATGAAATAATGACATACACCGTCACACTAGGGAGTGGTATGCATGTTACCATGGATTTAGGTTTATAGCGTCCCATTAAAGTGATATTACACTCTGCAATATACTAGAAATACCCATGAATTAATCCATACAAGCTACATACCTACAGCTTGATGGTAGAGCTTTCTGTGAGGTTGATAATATTTTTATTATGTTAATAGCATTATTAGATATTGTCTGAATAGCTAGCTCCCAGCAATGATATTATAATGTAACAAGAGGTAGATGTCACTATCGCCGACGATGAAGAGCGTAACAACAGGCAATTGACCGTTCTGCTTGTAGTCACTGTGTCAATACAAGACGATACGCACGCTTTTGTTGTTGTCAGAAGTGCTTGACATTTGACATACAGCGTTAAAATGCCTTTATGTATTATACCAGTGTGATTGGTCTAGTGAAACAAAAGATTAACGTGTGTGTTGTAGCTCTTATCGGAACAGATTTTTGGTTGATTTGTAAGGATATAAAGTATCTGTATTTTTTAAATATCATTGACTCCCACCAATTTTCTTGAGTCAGCCGCCAAACTACTCATCGTGTTCAGGCTAGAACGATGCAGTTCTTTTTTTGTTACTGCTTTGTCTTTTTCTTGCCTCTGGTGTCATTGATGTCCATGGATGATGGTGAACAGTGAACACTTAACATCAGGTGGCTTTTCTGCTTATATGTCCGCCATTCACATTTTTTATGTTTTCGTCCAATTATCCACAACGATATGGTTGAATTTCGTACTCTGGAACATTTCAAGAGAAATCTTTGTAGCCTCTTTAAAAATCATTAAAAACTAGATTCTGCCCGTAGCTTCGCCCCAGGAAGAGTGGTTTTACAAACATAAATCCAAATCATCCCACGGGCAATTTTAATGAGGATAAACCCTACCTTTTTTTTAACAGACTTCAAAAAAGGAGGAGGTATTCAATTCGACTGTATTTTTTATGTTTGTTACCTCAGAACTTGTGACTGGGTGTACCGATTTTGATTATTATATTTTTAATCGAAAGCTGGTACTTGTCATGTGGTCCCACTTAAATTTGAGCTTGATCTGATGAGTAATTTTTGTGTTATTTTGAAGTCGGTTATTTTTTTTAACCGACTTCAAAAAAGGAGGAGGTTCTCAATTCGACTGTATTTTTTTTATGTTAGTTTCCTCAGAACTTTCGACTGGGTGAACCGATTTTGATGATTGTTTTTTTAAACGAAAGCTGGTGCTTGTCATGTGGTCCCACTTAAATTTTATTGAGATCTGACAATGGCATCCATGAGAAAACCATATAAGTCTTAAATTTGCATTAAGTATGTGCACGACAAATGGACGAATAACTCAATATCACGCCAACCGATTTCGATGATTCTTTTTTTAGTCGAAAGCAGGTGCTCTTCATGTGGTCCCACATAAATTTGAACGAGATCTGACAAGTAGTTTTTGAGTAATTTTGAAGTCGGTTATTTTTTGTTAGTAAAATTTTGATTATTCTTGGTAAAATTCATTAAGTTTAGACATTGGCTGTTTGTGTGCTAATCCATTCTATCCCATCGTAACCCAAATATTATCAGAAACTTTCGCATTTATAATATTAATAAAGTAATAATGCACTAAAGGAAGTGTGAAATTTGACATGGTTAAAGTTCAGCGCGCAAGTGCCCCAGTTTTATATAGTTATAATAACAAAGCACAGTTTGAAAGCGGATGCGGGGAACCGCGCTTTATTTCCAACTTCAAGGTAAGAATTAACTTCTAAGCGGTACGAGTACTTCGTACTCTGCAGAGACGTTATTGAAACCAGTGCATGACAAGTTCTTGATGGCCTAAGTAACGGTAGAGAAAGTGGGATGAGAAGCAGGAATAGAATAGAATAGAATAGAATACTCTTTATTGTACACACCGAGTAAGTTAATACATTAGAACATACTATACGATATAAATAACAAGTAGTACAAAAGGCGGTCTTATCGCTATAGAGCGATCTCTTCCAGACAACTTTTGGGCAGAGGACATAAAAAACAAAGTGAAAAGGGTGGGGTGCACAGACAATATAATAAATAAGATAAACTACTTGAATAATAATTAAATAACACTTACACATACAAGGAATAAATACAGATATTAATATAACATACAAGATTAAGAATTTTAGTTTAAAGGAAATGATTCAAATTAGCGGTTGTTGTCAAGACTACCTAGGTAAAATAATTTTACCTGATTCTTAAAGGACTCAAGGGACTGGGAGCGACGGATAGTTAAAGGAAGGGAATTCCAGAGACGGACAGCAGTTACAGAAAAGGATTTCTTGTAGAAAGAGGAAGAGTGGGTAGGAGTACTGAGCAAAAGATTATGAGTGGAGCGAAGGAACCGATCATGGGTAAGGTGTAAATATTGAAAGCGTTCTTTTAGGTAAGAAGGGGAAGTGGGTTTGAATAGCACGCAGTACAAAGCAAAAAGTATGTGAGAATTCCGGCGAAGGCGAATAGGGAGCCACTTGAGTGAAGATCTAAATTCGGAAACGTGGTCATATTTTTTGAGGCCAAATATGAACCTTATACAAACATTTTGAAGGCGCTCAAGTTTATTTAATTGCTCCTCAGTTATGTCCAGATAGCAAATGTCGGCATAGTCAAGGATAGGGTGGAGAAGAGACTGAGCAAGCTGTATTTTTGTCGGAATGGGGAGAACATTACGTAGACGCCTGAGCGATCCCATAGCCCTAAATAATTTATTACTCACCTCCGTTATCTGAGGTGCCCAAGTTAAACAACGATCCATTGCAGGACTTAAGCTTTCCAATTTACTTTTAGTGCGTTTTGAACCTTTCAATTTAAGAATTTAAAAATTAATAGACAAAGAAGTTACTTATTGTGTAGGAAAAACAACATCGATAATTTTTGCTGCTTCTTGGCTATGAATATTTTTCAAAAAGTGTTTGAAAAAATGTGAGTTATTCTGATTGACTATTCAGTATTTTTTGTGGTCTGATTTAATCATAAAACATATTATTATTGACATAATACTACTACTACTACTACGCCCTACTAAGTTACGTACTAGTCTATGATCAAGATCATACGAGTTGAACTGTTAACAAAGCTTATTTGCAGTCTCGACACCCGACTTTATAATACTACAGTTTGTCTAAAGATAATTGCACAGACTTAAGATTTATACGAAAAGTTAGGATATAATTAGATCTTGCTTAAGCTATAATTTACTGCGTGTCAAAAAGGCGAAGACAATGCCGGGCGACAAGAACTTTGATAACGAAATGCTGCTAAATTATAAAATAAGTTCCATGTTATGTTAATGTTATAACTAACAATAACATTAACATTATGTATAGTTATCATAATACTAAATAGTTGTATAAATTCCAAATACACTAAAATAATAATAAATAACACATAAACCATGTAGGTAGGTACGTAAAATTCTTTCTAAAAATATTACGTACATGCGTGGCGGATTGATAACCTCCTTTTTGGACCTTAGTTAAAAGAGATCGAAGTGTTTATAATTATGATTAGAAGTAGGTTATGTTCGTAAAAGTTTCACATCTATTTTTCGCATTTTTATTGAACCGCTCATAACCCGGCGACTTGCGTCGATCCACTAAAGTTTTTATTTAAAACAAACTGAGGATCTTATAATAGCCTCGGGCCTTGAAACCAAGTTTGCATTGATCTACCCTTTTGGCAGTAAGACAGTTAAGATAAGATGGCCAATTAAATACCACTCATTGACCGTTTAACAAACTAAATATTTATCTTTCCTGCATCCTATTAAAATAACATAATTGATTTCACAAACGAAATTAACTGAAGTTCTGAATTCCTCTGGGCATTTATTTGCCTTTTAGATCAGACTTCCTAACTCTTTCAATTAGAAAACACACAAAATAGTAAATATGTTTTTGAAGTGAAACTTCTATATAGACGGGGTATTAGATTTCTGTCACGAAAAAGCGTTCACGCGAAGTGACGTAAAAGATATGTATATCGCGTGGAAATATTTAAAGAAAATCTATACTAATATATAAAGAGAATAAACGAATAAACTCAAAAACTACTGAACCGATTTTAAAAATTCTTTCACCATTAGAATGCTACATTATCCCCGAGTAACATAGGCTATATTTATTTCTAGAAAAATTAGGGATTGATAATAGAGGAAATGAATATTAGTACCTAACCTAAACAAACTACTAACCTAAACTAACCTAAGCAAAGCAGCCGTAGCGTAGGCCTTTATTTACTAAAGCAATAAAATGTAAATATTCGTCGCGTACTCTATAGTGTGGGGTTTCGTTGAAAAGATCTTCCAAAAATATTATGGGTCTTCTAAGACCATTTTCGGTATTAGGTATCCGTTTGCGAAATATTAGGCTTTGAAGTGCTAATTTTGGTTAGAGTTAGTGTCCCCCCTCCCCTGCTGGCTAAACGGTTGGAGCTGGACAAATGAAAAAATTCTCAAAAATAGATTGTATGATGAATTTAGAAAGAAAACTATCACGGCTATGTTAGCATAAGTAGTTAATGAGTAATAGTCGATAAACTTACTACTTCGGAACCCTACATTGCGCGTGGCCTGACACGCACTTTCCCGGTTTTTACTTGTTCCAGATTGAATTCAGTTGTTTTGTTTGATAAAATAAAATATGTTCAATTAAAAAATGCATTAAAATGTACCTAACCTAACCAAATCTGGTTAGGTTAGGTACATTTTAATGAATGCATTTTTTAATTGAACATATTTTAATAATAATTAATTATGATTATAATTTGCAGTAAACTTGCGGATAAAATTGAAATGTCTGCTGGGACACATAGAAGAAGTGAAACTTCAACGGACAAGTAGAAAAACGAATCGCAACGAATAAGTGGAAAAATGAATCGCAACGGACAAGTAACAAAGCGAATCGCAACGGGCAAGTGACAAAACGAATCGCAACGAAATTTTCAAATTAGACAAGTACATTAACAATCTGAATTTTACTAAGTACTGTTATTTAATTTTCTTCTGTGACTTTACCAAGAAAAAAATAACCGACTTCAAAATAACTCTAAAACTACTCGTCAGATACAACTTAAATTTAAGTGGGACTACATGACAAGCACCAGCTTTCGATAAAAAAAGAGTCATCAAAATCGGTTCACCCAGTCGAAAGTTCTGAGGTAACAAACATAAAAAAATACAGTCGAATTCCTTTCCAGTCGAAATCCTCCTTTTTTGAAGTCCGTTAAAAATATCTAGCCTCGTACTATGAGTTTTTTCCAGTAATCTCATAGAGATTACAGCATTACGCAGGTTCCGGTGTCGGATAGGCGTGCGGTGTGTGAAGACCGGAAGCTGTCGGCAAGTGTTTACGCAAGCTAAAAGCATTTTGATTTCTTTGAGGAACATCTCGATAATGGTTGGTCGGTGGACCAAGTTATAAGCTTTGGCATGTTGGTAATTTTAAATTATTCTCGTCCCTTGCTTTATTAACTGACTTCAAAAAAAGGAGGAGGTTCTCAATTCAACTGTACTTTTTTTTATGTTTGTTACCTCAGAACTTTGGACTGGGCGTTATAAATTTTACCATATAAGTCTTAAATTTGTATTAAGTAAGCCCGACAAATGGACGAATAACTCAATATCACGCCAACCGATTTCGATGATTCTTTTTTTAATCGAAAGCAGGTGCTTGTCACGTAATCCCACATAAATTTGAACGAGATCTGACAAGTAGTTTTTGAGTAACTTTGAAGTTAATTTTTGTTAGTAAAATTTAGATTATTACCACAAAATATCGGTAAATCTTTAATGTTTAGTGATACCTTTTTTGGTTGTTTGTCGATTGTTTATTGTTGTATAAATAAAACTTTAAGGTTTTTTGTACGGATTGTAATCAAACTTGAAATTTTCTTCGTCGTTCAAGTACCTTCCCGAAAGGGTGGTAGATTTAAATAGTCCCATTCGGTGGTGGTATCTGGTTCAATCTTTCCATCGTTGCTCCACTCGTCGAAGATTGATGTTCCATCTACACCGACAACACTGGTGAAGAATCCATATGGTCCGTCTCTGGAACCCATTGCCACGTACAGTTCCCCTTCAAGGATGACCCTTGCATCTATACATCTATACAAATAAATAAAATTGGAGTGTCTGTTTGTAATATTAAAATAACCGCTTTTTACTAAGTGCATTTGGATGTATACACGGTACATATAACAAAACAACATTTTTTACAATTTTTGTCTGTCTGTCTGTCTGTCTGTCTGTCTGTCTGTTTGTTCTGGCTAATCTCTGAAATGGTTGGACCGATTTTGACGGGACTTTCACTGGCAGATAGCTGATGAAACAAGTAGTAACTTAGGTTACTTTTATTTTACAAAAAAATAGTTTGTTAGGCGAGACGAAGTTCGCCGGGTCAGCTAGTCTGTGCTATAGACTAGACTACATCGCATCAGCGTATGAATTGCACCCAGAATAAACTGAGATATTACAGGGGCTGACATAATAAATTACCGATTTGGATGAGATTACGAGTCTTTATGATTTTACATTTAGGTACTGCTTATTTGAAACTTTGAAGTAATGAGCTAAAAATAACATGTTGAATAAGGTTTTTTTAGGTAAATAGCCGACTAACAAGGTTGTTCGTTTTACGATCCATGACTTCATTTTACTTCAACGCATGCCTTTGATGATTCCTTTGGTTTTGCTGATGTACGATTACAAACGATGACCACTTACCATCGTCGTTAAAATCAATTTAGTTTCCTTTAACTGTAAAACGAAACGTGAAAAGAAAATGATACCGATGTCAATCAGAATAATTGAATCACCCTTTCTTATTTGAATTGATTATTATTGATATAAAATTAATTATAAAATTGATAAAAAATGAATGTAGGAGACCACTACTAATTTATAATAGGTAGATACTAGTAGTGTTTTCACTAGATCAATCGGTGTCAGTTTGGAATTAATTATGAATTATTTGTCCACCCATGCCGCGCCTAATAATTATAAAGATAGAGTCGATTTAAAGGACAATGCCCATCTGTGCCCCAGAAATGCCCAGATAAAGTATACTACAAGATTGCTCTAATAAATAAAAGCTAGAATTATGTTGTTAATTTTAAATCATATGAAGCACTGGATAAAAAATTAAAAATTAAATGAAATTAATAGAAAATTAAGTTCCTAGTGAAAAACTAATAGCAATGCTGTCTGTAAGCGATAAAATGTATAAAAGACGAGTAGGAAGTTATCATGTTCAATGTCCAATATCTTTTGAACCGGTGCCTTATATGACATTAAATATAGATATCATATAAATACTGTTAAAAAGTTATCATATAACATAGAGCTGCAATTTGGGCATTGCATGGCATTTCTGACTTTCAGCTCCATACTAATATGGGCATGGTCCTTTAAGTAGATAGAGTCGAGTTAATTTACATTAGTGTAAGCAATTTCTTTATTTTCAAAGAATATTTTCAAAGATCAAAGATCGCGAGTTGAACGATGTATTATATAAGTTCGAATGATTCATCTGAAATCATTCATCGCCAGGCAAAGTAAAAGATAATGTAAACACGGAAAACCAAATTCTATTTTAAGAAGCAATCCATTATCCTTAATAAGGGGCTATTAAACTTCAGGGACAAAAGTTCCCTCAGAGTTGTCATGGTCGGCGATATTTCAAACTTTATTTTCGCCTGACCCTTCAGTTATTATGAAAAAAGTTTTAAGACTTTCTGTGTAAATGTAAATTCCTTTAGGGATATGCTACTAGGGTAAATGCGAAAAAACTGTTCTACCTTTATGGCGATTGGGTCTGAACCTTTTTACGATTCAACTACGGTGGCACATGTTTAAGAGTCATATTATAGTTCGTGCTAACGTAAACCTCTGATCATACCTGCATCTGACACCAAGAATGGTAGGGACGAATTTGTTAAAATAACGATTATGTCACTTCTTAACTGACTCTCCGGTACTTTAACTGTGACTATTTAAATATTTTATGGATAATAGGCATGATGACTGTAAGTAAAAATCACTAAAATTGTGTATTTACTTAAACCCTATTAATGGATTACAAAACACGCATTTATTGTATTATAATGAGCAAGATTAATAATATTTTGATAAAATAAAACTTCAAAATAAGGCAAGCCGCCATGATGTCTTGAACGCCAATCAGTCTCAATAAGAGCGAATTACGTCACGCCTAGGTAAGCAAATGAATATGACAATACTGACAATGACATCTTGTCTATAATATTACTTTACCCAGGCGTGACGTCACAAGCGACGCCATGACACTTTGAAGTGTGTTGGTGCGAATTTTAAACTTATAAATTAAAGTGTATTTATTTTATACTAAACCTTTTTTTGCGGATATATCATATACGTGGTGATTCCAATATATTTCCTAACAATATAGAACAATATTTCAAAATCTGTCATCATGCCTATTCTAGGAAGTAAATAGCTATAATTATAGACTGTTCCACCTGATCGTAAGTTGTAATGAAATCGTGAATGTGAATGCTCACTAACTTAGTAAAAGCTTCATCTACAGTCGAATCACTAAACTACTGGATCAATTTGACAGACAATAATGTGATATTGCCGTAGTAATAGTAATAGTGACTTCTTGGTCCCTAAAAATACATGTTTCAAATCGTAATGTATCAATTATTGACATCAGAATCAGTTTGTCACGACACTTTATTTTTCGTCAAAACTTTGACACTTTAAATGTCAAATTAAATAAATCTAATTTAAACAGTACTATTTAGTTACTTTACTTTAGTGTTTCTATGGTATGCAATCGTGATAGTAAATCGTTACAAGAAAACTTTGCAATTTTGTTACACGTACATATATTTTTTTTTATGGAAATAGCCGGCAAACGAGCTGACAATCCACCTGATGGTAAGTGGCTATCGTCACCCATGGACATCAACAACACCAAAGGCATCACCGATGCGTTGCCGGCCAAGAAAGAGAGAAGAAAAAGAAAGAAAGAAGTCTTACTTCAATAACCTAAAACCTAGTTCAGATCTTAGCATAAAGGTAAGCGTCCGTTGTTTTGAAAACCATGAGCAGGAGAAAAGAGCACCGTACAAGATCTCACTAGACTTTGTTTATTTAAATGGTAGGGATTTCAGGAAAAAACACATTTTCCTATTAAGTAAGAAAGATATGTCCTTATGCGAATCCTACTAATATTATAAATCCTACTAATATTATAAATGTGAATGTTTGGATGTTTGGATGTTTGTTTTGCAATCACGCAAAAACGGCTGATCGGATATAGATGAAATTTGGTACACAGATATTTTAATACCTAGAATAAAATATAGGATACTTTTTATCCCGAGATATTGATCTGTTCCCGAGGGAGAATAAGTAAAATTTATAGTACTAGGAAAACAGTTTTGACGTTTGTCTTCACAGTGACATTAGAAAACTCAAAACAGCTGATTGTAAATTTGAATAATTATTATCGTTCATTATTTTAATATGTTTATTAACAAACATATAAAAATTTTACGGTGATGCACATTGTGATAATTTTTGTCATACAATGAAAGCTTTAGTAGCCATCGATCTCGTATAAAATCAAATAAAGCCAACACAGCATTTTTTAAGGCTGCTAACACATCAGCGTTTGTCGAGCGTTCCTCGCGCAACGCTTGATTAATGAGCTATAAAAATAATAATTTTACGTAGAAGTAAAAATAATAATTTTACGTAGAAGAAATACTGTAGCTTATCAAGGTTTTTCCTAGCTCTCAGTATGAGGTGCGATTGAAATTTTATAATATGTACCGTATCAGGTTTAATTAATTGCATAAAATCATCAAATTTAGTTTTTAACGTTCGTAAATATCTACCTATATTTTTTTTATTTACGTTATAGAAATAAATATTAATTTTGTTAACCTATTTAGCAAATCATCATTCAAGTATGTCGGATGAACGCGTACGCTTATTAAATCCTAGTGTGGTGTCGGCCTTAAGTCAAGATCGGCCTTATGTCAAGATTTCTTTATTTTTCTTTGCTGCGCATGCATAGTTATATTACCAGTGTTTTTTTTTTACCGAAAACTACAAACCTTCAATAAGTTTTTAAAGAACAAGGAATAGATTCGTTGTTTATAAAGCGATTTTCATGATGTTTTTTTATTGTATGGGGAATTTACTCAAGTTGTACTTTAATATAGTGAGATGATGGATTGTGGAGATAATGAATGAGCTTCTCAATCGTAGGGAATCACTGAACCGTGTTTAAATATATTAGCTGTTGTTATTATGCCCATGTTGTTATCATTATCAATCGTTGACATCGCCAGGTATGGTGGTGTGTCTTAGAGACGAAATATGACTCCTCAACGGAACAATTGAAATAACTAAACAATTTTTAAAAATATTTCTTGTTCGTAATATTGTCTTCAATCCATTAATGGCCTACTACTGGGCACGGGTCTCTCCTCGTCAGAAGGCCTGGAGCATAGTCCACCACGTTGCTCCAGTGCGGATTGGTGGAGGGGTTAGTGACCAACCCGAGTGTCGGAAATTTTCAAACCGTCCAAGGGCCTCCGATATGGCTTAACGATTGTTATGATAACAGTCGGGACCGACGGCTTTACGTGCCCTCCAAATCACGGAAACTCTCAAGAAATTTTTGCCACTAGCGGTCACCCATCCAACTACCGACCGAGCCCGCTGTTGCTTAACTTTGTCGATTTCATAGGATCGACGAAAGCCGCCGGGAAATTCGTAATATTAACACTGCAAATCCAGACGCACAGACAAATAGACATTTTTTTAAAATTATAAGTTAATGCTTGACTACAATTCCACTTGATGGTAAGTAGCGATGTAATCTTGGTTTATTATGGGATCTATTTAGTACATTAATATTTTCATACCTTTCATACTTTAAGTACGATGATGATGATGTTTCGCGATGACCTGCGATGATTGCTAGGAAATGACTTATATTAGCATACTTTTAATTTTAAATCATAGTTTAAAGATATAACAAACTGCAACTTCATCTGCGTAAATAAGGTCCACGGACAAATGAATAATTTGAGAGATGACACATTCACCTTATAGACCATGAATTATATTTTTGACAACGGTATCGTGTAATTTTATCGATATAGTCGATGTAGTTAGGACGCTCTATAATTTTTAGCTAACTACTAAAAGATATTCATGTGGCAACCTCGCTCTTGCCACTCTATGGAGTACATAAAACACTAAGTCTCTTCATTTCGTTTCATTTCAATGCCCTTAAAGTGTCGTATGGAAGCATCCATTAAATGCTGCGTGCTGACCCCACCAACTATCGGCCTATCTCAATTACCTCCATACTCTGTAAGATTATGGAGTGTATATTGAATACGCGCCTCATGGCATACCTAGAACGGAACGATCTCCTTAGCGATCGACGGTACGGATTTCACCGAAATCGATCGACTGGAGATCTTCTAGCGTATGCCACACACATATGGGGCGAGGCCCTCGAGAAAAACGGGGAGGCACTTGCTGTTTTCTCGATGTCTTGAAGGCCTTCGATAGGGTCTGGCACGCAAGCCTTTTAAGCAAGCTTTCAGGTTATGGCATATCCCCTGGCCTTATCGGTTGGGTTAAAGACTTTCTGAGTGAACGATTTCTCCGTGTTGTTGTCGATGGTAGTTCATCGCAATCGATGGCTACGAACGCTGGAGTTCCCCAGGGGTCCGTTCTCTCCGCCACTCTATTCCTGCTGCACATTAATGATCTGCTTATGCCCGGTATTTATGGGTATGCAGATGACAGCACAGTAGTGGAGAGATACCTGCCCAGTGCTCGAGCCAGTAGGGAAGAAAAACAGTCTGAAAGAGAGGCTATGTTGGATCGTGTGAATCTCGCGCTCCGGGCAGTGTCCGATTGGGGCGATGCCAATCTTGTGAGATTCAATGCCACTAAAACGCAGATGTGCCTGTTGACCGCAAAATAGAGCCTGTTCACCTTGGCTCCCACTTTCCGGAATGTATCGCTGGAATGCACCGACCGCCTACAGTTATTGGGAGTCGAAATTTCCTCTAACCTCAACTAAGGACGGTTCATCTAATCCAAAGCTAAAGTGGCTGCAAGAAAATCGGGGTCCTTGCAAGGGTGCGGCAGTACTTCATACAGAGGCAGATTTTAACACTGTATAAAGCTCAGGTTCGCCCTTGTGTAGAGTACTGCTGTCACATTTGGGCCGGTGCCGCAAAATGTCACCTTTCAGCCTTGGATTCGATGGAGAGGCGTACAATGAAGCTCATTGACGACCCAGACTTGGTGGTAACCAACCCGCAAAGCCTCGCACACAGGCGCACAGTAGCCAGTCTCGGCATTCTACAGGATGCATTTTGGAGAGTGTGCTCAGGAATTGCACGAACTAATTCCCCCATCCCCGTTCCTCCATCGAACAACCCGTCATATGGCAAGCATCCATCCATATGTCGTGAATATCCCACCGCTGCGAACGACGCGATTCGCTTCATCTTTCATAGTGCGTGCCGCGAAGGACTGGAATAGCTTGCCTGCGTGGTGTTCCCGTTCACCTACAATGTCGGTGTCTTCAAGAGAAGAGTGAATAGGCATTTATTAAGTCAGTGCGTTCACCATCTTGGACTCCATCAGCACTTACCATCAGGTGGGATTGTTATCAAGCGCTAACTTATTCTATGTAAAAAAATATATACCGATTGTTCGGTAATATCTTCGTAGTTCGTTTCATTCTGGCAATACATTCACAGTTAATATTTTGTTGCGCATCAATTTGGATTCTACCCTCCTATTTTTCGTACGACGTGCGCCCGCGCCGCCGCGCCGTTGAGCCCAGTCGTGTCAAGTTCGATTCGCGGTTCGGTACGCGACAGAGTGGTAGCTACATAATTCGGTGTAACGCTGCAATTCGCTTTATTCGTCATCCTTTCAATAATTCGGCTGCAAGGATCATTCTACTTTACGGGCTACTCAGCGGAGTTGAGGTCAAGCTGGTGCAACACAGGACAACCATCTCGGCGCCGAGGTACCAAGCGACGCCACGCGACGGAATAAGGTTGGTGGATTCCCTTCTGGTGTGTGCATTTATTGATTGTAGTGTATTGCCTAGAAAGGGACACTTAAATCTCTATATTCGTTAAACCAAATACAGTCCGCTTTCGGTTCGATTTATCACCACCATAATTTAGAAAACCGGGTTCGGAACCATCTACTCGATTCCCGAGTGTTCCGAGCCCAGGTATATGACAACTCACCCCAACATTTTTGGACCTTCGAGCTCGGATACAACACTTTCGGATCCTCGACCTCGGATACAATATAATAATTTCCAGTAATTGAACCCAATTCGCTCCTTTCGTGTTGTCATAATACCTAAATTATAAATATTTCATCATCCAATACCGTTAACAAAGCATTTTCGAAGAACGCCATCTTGACTTACAACTCGACTCGTAAAGTAATTCATTCGTACTCGACTTCGTTCATTTCATTCTCGTCGTAGTAATTTACCTACATTTATTTTAAACAATACTATAGTTTTCGTAAATTTTATCGTTCGTAATACCTTAATACTTTCGTAAATATAATAATAATTTCGTAAAAACAATATTGGATACTAATAATTCGTATAGGAATTATACCTTTGTTGAATTAATTCGTATTTCGACTTGGTGATATTCCATATTAGTATTCATTCTCATTCGTCGTTCAGTATTAGTAGTTGATGTTCGTTGTATTAATTACTAATACCTACACTTACGGTTATTCGTGCCAATCGTAACTCGTTTTGTTCGTATAAATATTAAAAATTGATATTAAATATTTCACACTATTCGTTTCGTAAATAACTGTTTATTCGTATTCATTATTGTGAAACTGTAAATGTAGGTAAATATTAGTGAATCCTTTTGTTGTGTTGCATTCGAAGTGGCTCGGACTGGAATCAACATTTCAAACTTCGTTCTCTTCGTTCATCGTTCGATCCATTTAGTAGTCACGACCACGACACGACCTTTTAGTTTACTACGTACGATATTTGTTAATTTTAAATTTGTTTATTGTCGAACTTTATGTGCTTATGGTAAATGTTATCGCTGGACGCACGATAGCGTTTAGAGCCAAGTTCAATAATATTTTTTCGCGTTCCATTTTTTATTTTCTACAATTTTCGAAATTGTTTATTCGACACCCAGCAGTGTTTTAATTAATTCATCCAAAACCGTGTGTGTTTTAGTCGATGCATTAGTTCGTGTTCGTGTTGGTTACATTGTTGGGTGCACGGTAGTGCACCTAGCCAAGTTCAGATTTATTTCGAGTTTTTTTTTGTGTTTGTTTAGTTGTTCTCAAATTTGGACATACTACATAGGGCGCACGGTAGTGTTCAGGCCAGGTTTATATAAAAAGTTTTTTTCTTCGGGTTCATATTTTAATTACCTTTAGTTTATCGAAATATTTGATGCGCGGTAGTGCATATAGCCAAGTTCTTTCTTAAATAAATTTTATTTGCGCTTTATAATGGAACAGTCTCCAGAGTACATTCGTTTAATTCATAAAAGAAATTGTTTAGAACGGGAACTCGACGTAATTATCCAACTCGGATCAGATGCAAAAAATAATCCGGATTCTTTTCGGAAGTTTATGGTTTCTTGCTATGATCTGGCTCGTATTCAGGATCAATTCGAACAGATTCAGACGGGACTTGAAGACATAGAAATTAAAGGAACTAACGCGTTAAGCTCTGATCACGCTGAAATTCGTTTGGCATTTAATGATTTAATTCGTAATATTAATTCGATAAAATTTGAATTCGATGAACAAAATGTAAAACAATCTTTTAATCAAAGTTTTGAAAATAATAATAATAATTATACACCGGGTAATATTTCGGTACAGCTTCCGCGTTTATCGATTCCTCCATTTTCGGGAGATTATAAACAATGGAACGCCTTCAGCGATTTATTTACTTCCTTAATCGATGATAACCGAAATTTATCTGACGTCGCTAAGTTTCAATATTTGTTATCGTACGTGCGCGGCGACGCTAGTAAATTGTTACGGGGTTTGCCTATTACCGATAGCAATTACAAGAAGGCGTGGAGTATTTTAGAATATAATTTTAAAAATGAACGTTTAATCGCGATGCAACATATGGATGCTTTATATAAATTGCCTGGTCTTAACACCCCATCCGCGTCCGGACTTCGAATTATTTTGAGCGGCTTTTTGGAGAACACCGGGGCGTTAGAAGCTATGGGCTTCCCAATTGATCAATGGGACTTCATGCTGTATTATTTACTGTATCGAAAAATTGATGCATCCACGCGCCGTGACTTCGATAAATCAATCTCCACTAATCGAGTACCTAAATTTCATGAATTACAAGAATTTCTTGGTCGGGAAATCGTCGCCTGGGAAAGTTCACGTGCTACATCACGGCCCAGTGCAGCCCATCCTTCTTCGTCATCAAAACCTCATACTACTTCAACATTCGTTACTAGCTCACGCGCTGGAGATTCAAACCAATTTTATAAATGTCGTTTATGTAAAACTAATTCGCACACATTAATTTCCTGTCATTCGTTTAAAAGTAAAAAACCATATGATCGTTTCGTTTTCGTTAAGCAAAATAAGCTTTGTTTAAAATGCTTAAATCCCATGCATGATGTAAATGAGGCATGTTCTAAAATAAAATGCTCAACATGTGATGCGACACACCACAACACGCTGTTGCATTTCGCAAAGGCTACTAGTCCGTCGTCTAAAGAACTCCCCTCCTCAAATTCGGATGAGAGTGGTTCTACTAATATAGTTTCGTTATGTTCAGCTAAAGCTCAAGCGCAAACGAAAATTGTTTTACTTTCGACAGCCGTAGTTTTAATTCGTGATTCACACGGCAAATATCATAAAGTTCGAGCGCTTGTTGATCCTGGTTCCGAAGCATCGTTCATAAGTAGTGTTTTAGTCTTGCGCTTAGGCTTATCATGGCATAAAAGCAGCACGCCTATCCAGGGCATCGGTGATCTGACGACTCGTTCAAAGGGTTCGGTTACAACCGTAATAAGATCGCGACTAAACTCGGGACCTGAGTTTAACTTTTGTGGTTTAATTTTAAATCATATAACCTCAAATAAACCTTCGCATTCATTCGATAGTAAATCATGGTCGCATCTATCACATTTGGTCCTCGCTGATCCTAACTTCGATTCACCCTCTGCAGTTGAACTTCTATTAGGAGGAGACATTTACGACGATATATTCGTCGGTGAAACAATTCGTGGGCCTACCGGTACACCCATGGCCATATCCAGTCTGCTAGGTTGGCTTTTAATTGGGAAGGTCGACCCTAAATTCGTTAGTCGTTCTTCGTATAATAATAATATTTCGTCATTCGTTGTTTCTAGTCAAGAAGATCTTGACAAAACTATTCGTAAATTCTGGGAAATCGAATCGATTCCAGAAACCCCAGTACTCTCCCCTGACGATCAATTATGTGAAGATATATTCGTTCGGTCTCACAAGCGATTGGAGTCAGGTCGGTTCGTAGTCTCACTTCCATTTCGGGATGGTGAGCCTTCCTTAGGAGAATCTCGTTCGTTAGCGTTAAAACGCTTAATTTCGATGGAACGTCGTTTCGCTCGTGATGAGCAATTTCGTATTTTATATTTCGATTTCATGCAGGATTATTTAAAATCAGGTCACATGGAGCTAATTTCAGGTGATATTGAAGGAGATCATTATTTCATTCCTCATCACGGAGTACTTCGGCCTTCAAGTTCGACAACAAAGTTGAGAGTTGTCTTTGACGCGTCTGCTGTGGCGAGTCAAGGAAATTCGTTAAACGACACTCAATTGATTGGACCGAAGTTACAAAGAGATGTGGCAGATCTCATTTGTAATTTTCGATTTCATAGTGTAGCTTTTACCGCTGACATTCGTCAGATGTTTCGTATGATTTTGGTAGCTGAGGAGCACCGTAAATACCAATTAATTCTTTGGCGAACTAACCCACAGGACGTACCGCAAGTGTATCGCTTAAATACCGTTACATACGGTCTTTCGTCTTCACCATTTTTAGCTATTCGAGTTCTTCAGCAGTTAGCAGCGGATCATCAATCGGAGTACCCTGCAGCTGCAGAAATTATTCGGCGTTACACTTATATGGATGACGTCATTAGTGGTGCCGATTCTCTTGATTCTGCACTCAACCTCCAAAGCCAACTCTTCGAACTGCTTAAAAGAGGTGGATTTGAACTCAGAAAGTGGTGTTCAAATAGTTCGGACTTCCTACAACGTCTTCCAGATTCGGCTAAGGATATCGAGTCTTCCACAGTATCCTTAGATGAAGACAGTTCGATTAAGGTTTTAGGAATAGCGTGGCAACCACTTACAGACATATTTTCGTATAATGTCAAACCTTTGCACGACAAGGTTACAAAACGTGTTATTTTGTCTGAAACAGCACGCATTTTCGATCCTGTCGGTTTCTTGAGTCCAGTCATCATAGCTGCCAAGATTCTTATACAAGAACTTTGGTTAGCTGGGATTGACTGGGATGCAGAGGTTCCAGAGGGCATTCGTCTTAAGTGGTTGCGCATCGTGTCCGAATTTCCCGAACTTGCCCAAGTCCAAATACCCCGCTTTATTCCAACGTATTCGTGTCGTGTCGAACTTCATGGGTTTTGTGATAGCTCGGAAGCCGCATATGCTGCGGTTATTTATCTCAGAGTCATACACCCTAATCAGGACGTGAGTGTTCATATTTTGATAGCCAAATCGAGAGTTGCGCCACTTAAGAAACTCTCCGTGCCGCGATTAGAGTTATGCTCTGCTTCTTTACTTTCTTCGTTATTTACTTTCGTTCGACGTTCGCTTGGAACCAGAATACCCATCGTCAATGAAGTAGCGTGGACCGATTCGAGTATCGTATTATGCTGGTTGCGTGCTGCACCACATAATTGGACCACCTACGTAGCCAATAGAGTAGTCGAAATTCAAAATACTATCGCTCCTGAAAAATGGAGGCATATTCGGTCTTCGGATAATCCTGCTGACAGTGCCTCTCGGAGTCTGTCACCTTCGCAAATGGGGACGCATCACCTTTGGTGGTTCGGTCCATCATGGCTACTTCTACCAGAAGAGCAATGGCCGATATCTAATGTTGACATTAACCACACAAAGGTCCCTGAGCGTCGTCAAATACAAAAGGTCAGCGCTCATTCTGCTCATCAATTGGAAGAGCCTGATTTTATTATTCGTTTCTCGTCATATCATAAACTTACAAAAGTTATTTCATATTGTATTCGTTTCATTAATAACTGTCGTTCAAAAACTAGACGTACAGGACCTCTTACAGTACCGGAATTACACGATGCTTCACTTCGTCTCGTAAGCATTGTTCAAAATATCTGGTTCTCCGCTGATATTCGCAGTTTAAAATCGATGAAGTCACGCTCGAATAGACTTCAACGTTTAAACCCATTCCTTGATGAGCAGGGGCTAATCAGGGTGGGCGGTCGTTTAAAAAATTCTGAGGTAGAATTTAATACCAAACATCCGTTGGTTCTTCCTCCAGAAAGTCATTTTACTAAATTAATCGTCGATCATTTTCATCTAATTAATTTACATTCGGGTTTACAAGCCACTCTTTCGTATATCGCGCGTTATTACTGGATAATTTCGGCCAGACGTGTAATTAAAAAACGTATCTTCCTTTGCATGAAATGTTACCGACATCGACCATCTCTGCTAGAGCCTAAAATGGCAGATTTGCCCGAAGCCCGAGTACGGCAAGTACGGCCTTTCGTTAAAGTAGCAGTGGACTACGCCGGTCCACTTTTAACAAAATCAGGGACTATTCGTAAGGCTCACAGGGAAAAATCATATATTTGCGTATTCACGTGTCTCACTACTCGTGCGTTACACGTTGAATTAGTTTCAAATCTATCAACTGCCGCTTTCATGGCAGCTTTACGTCGTTTCATCAGTCGTCGTGGAATGTGTTCGGACATCTACAGCGACAATGGTCGCAATTTCGTTGGTGCCAGTAGTGAACTACGGTCATTATTCAATTTAATAAAAAGTGAAAATCGATTTATTTCGCATTCGTTGTTAAAATATAAAATCACGTGGCATTTTAACCCTTCGGCTGCACCTCACTTCACTGGCATGGCTGAGGCTGCAGTTAAGTCTATTAAATCGCACCTCGTTCGTATCGTTGGTAACACGGTCCTCACCTTTGAGGAAATGGTGACCGTTTTAACGCAGATCGAATGCACCCTAAACTCGCGTCCGCTATGTCCGCTTAGTTCAGATCCAAATGATCTCGTTGCACTCACGCCGGGACATTTTTTAATCGGTGAACCGCTAAATTCATTCGCAGATTATGACGTAACCGAACTAAATGAAAATCGTTTATCACGTTGGCAACTATTGCAACGTATCGTTCAGACATTTTGGAATAGGTGGCACAGGGAATACCTGCACACTCTTCAACAGAGAGGTAAATGGACGAAGTCGAGCGAGAACATTCGAATCGGGGCGTTAGTTCTTATTAACGATCCTAATATTCATCCACTACAGTGGAAATTAGGCCGCGTCTCCGAAGTGTATCCTTCCAAGGATGGCGTTATTCGGGCTGTTTTGCTTAAAACTCAACAGGGATATTTAAAGCGACCTGTACACAGGTTGTGTCCCTTACCAATTTCAGATTAAATCACCTTTAATAACCCTCATTTCATTATAGATTTCATTTAATATTAGTTAAATATAAATTTCTATTAGTAATAGTTTCTTGTTAACTTTTTTCAACTTTTCGATTTCGATAAAATTTTTGATCCTCGTTAAAATTACATTTTAACGGTGGGCGGTGTTCGGTAATATCTTCGTAGTTCGTTTCATTCTGGCAATACATTCACAGTTAATATTTTGTTGCGCATCAATTTGGATTCTACCCTCCTATTTTTCGTACGACGTGCGCCCGCGCCGCCGCGCCGTTGAGCCCAGTCGTGTCAAGTTCGATTCGCGGTTCGGTACGCGACAGAGTGGTAGCTACATAATTCGGTGTAACGCTGCAATTCGCTTTATTCGTCATCCTTTCAATAATTCGGCTGCAAGGATCATTCTACTTTACGGGCTACTCAGCGGAGTTGAGGTCAAGCTGGTGCAACACAGGACAACCATCTCGGCGCCGAGGTACCAAGCGACGCCACGCGACGGAATAAGGTTGGTGGATTCCCTTCTGGTGTGTGCATTTATTGATTGTAGTGTATTGCCTAGAAAGGGACACTTAAATCTCTATATTCGTTAAACCAAATACAGTCCGCTTTCGGTTCGATTTATCACCACCATAATTTAGAAAACCGGGTTCGGAACCATCTACTCGATTCCCGAGTGTTCCGAGCCCAGGTATATGACAACTCACCCCAACACCGATGTTTTTTAAAGAATGCTATGGTTCGTTTGTGTTACGTTTGTGTAAACGTAATTCTCTTAATGGTTCTGCTGGTTGTTCTAATTGCGGAATAACTTTATAGTTTTTCTTCAGAATAATAGTTGTTCTTTTATTTTCTGCGCATCGCAAAATTTACACGCTTTGTTAATTTTGTCTCTTTTTAGAAGCTTGTGGCTATTGAGACTAGCGAGTTGTGATTCGCATCATACTCTAGCACCAGCCCGTCTCCGTCATTCTGTTTCATGAGACTCATGAGGATGTTGCTAACGCCGTTTACCTGTCTGTTACCTGCATGTTGCTGGTGTCGATGATGTGCCTGTTTAGGCATATCTTAAGGTAGCCTGCCGCTGAAGTTATTCCTCACGACATGCCCTATGTTTTTTTTTCAATCCTTAGCAACTTTCTAGAACGTGAAATAATAAGCATGGTGTCGACATCAATGATATCCATTCTTCGGGATGAAAAGCAGGATACTGTAAGTTTAATTCACAAACATCCAAACATCTATACCTAACATCTAAAACGTCTAAATTTTAGTAGGATCAGGATCCAATTCTAAATTCTCGCGGACGAAGTCGCGGGTAGAAGCTAGTAAACCATAATTATGAGGAGTTAGTACGGTAATTACATTTTCCAGTGTTTCGTTCTCTTGACAATCTATTCTAATGAATCTGTCCGTATGCGAATCTGTCCTTTTGCGAATAATCCAACCTAGCCTATAATGCTATATTTTATTTTAATATGCCTGTATATATTTGATTTTAAAATGCATCTTCGTTAAAAATCTAGAATAAAGTGCACTTTTATCTCAATAGTAGTTTCATGTCAGCATTATCTTTCTTAATAATGGCACAATCTTGCTGACAGACTTAAAAGATTTGATAGAATTAAAATTTCCGGATACTACCACAGGAATTCTGATCAAAGCTTTATGAGGTCAGCGAACAGCGTGTAATTAAATCTTGATCAATGAATTGAAACTTTCTCCGCTTTGAACGATATATTAATTAAAGATAGTTCATTAACTTCATGAGGAAATTACTAATAGAATTTTGGGTTTCGTACTTATCTTACACAGCTTTTAATTGCGGCTTTGCTCGCCAAAGTTACCTTCTCATATAAAGTTTTCACCCCTTTTACCCTTGAGGAATTTTGGTACATGCTAACCAGGTATACACCATGCAAAGATTCGACCTGTATTTTACATGTTCAGAGGTTGAATTTTCCAAAATATTTTCATATTGTTTGCTCAGACTGTTAAAGAAATCTACAAAATTTTGCAGTTCTAACATGTAGTCTCAGCTTCGGATGGATGAATATTGGTCTAATCAAGACCATTGATTACTAAATCATAAAGTTTTTCTTAAAGTTCCACATTTTCAATATTAATCAAGTTATCATCGGATATCATAGGGAAGCCTTTATGTTAGTTATATCCCCGGATGTTGAATTAACTGTAAATTGGATGTCGGCATGGCGGTGACGTCGACTTTATTCACCTGAGTTAATTCACCCAGGTGTCTTAAGTCTACTTTTAGTGTACTGTATTCACCTATGCACCCAGGTGATTTAAATCTAGTGATCGAGGTGAATTGATATAAGTAGACTTGATTCACCTATAATTTTAGTCAATGCAATTAGTGATGTCGGTTTAGGTCTACCGATTGATCTATAGATTTAAATCACCTGGGTGCATAGGTGAATAAAGTACACTAAAAGTAGACTTCTTAAGACACCTGGGTGAATTAACTCAGGTGAATAAAGTCGACGTCACCGGCATTCAAAGGACATCAGAACAGCGCAGACCGATATCAATGCCACACTATATCTCTACTCCATATCAATCTATATCTTATATGTCAAATTAAATAAATCTAATTTAAACACTTAAACTCAAACTCAATCCAAACACTTAAGTCATTAAAACAAGTGAGTATTTTAGCAGACGACACCTGATTTTAAATTGTCATAATCGCCCATTGTCATTGATAATATAATACTCAAGGTTCCGACGCTTGCAGGCCAAAAAGAATGCCAGGAAGCGGATTATTTCTGTCTCTCAGAAACTGTGACTAAAACACGTATCAGGTGGCTCATATAGTTCATATAGGTTAGCAGATGTCATTCGTATCGCAATAGGATATTCACGACGTAATAATGGATGCACGCCGTACTTCGGATTGTTCGATGGAGGAACACATTTAACTAGTGACATTGTAATCAGCACAAAATGTCGTACATACTCGTAAATTGAAGCTTGCTGCATTGCACCATGAGTAGGTGTGATCCGCCCACCAGGCCAGCTTAACAACGGTTCGACGTGGGTAGGCTTACATAACTTTCTCTTGAGAATACAAGAGTTTTCATGCTATATCTATTTTGGATACAAACTGAAATTGTTGTGGTTGAAAAAACCATATTTGAGTCATTGAAAAACTTGATTGGAGGAGTTTCTTCAGTTCTTTATGGATACCCGTCTGGACCGTCCGGGGCGTCGGTTCTATTCAAATTATTCAAAACACAACAACAGTGTATCTCGCTCGCTCGATTAAATGAGTTGCAATGAATTGACCGCAAATCAGTGCGCGTCTTTTTAATACGGCTCAACCGGCTTATTAGAATACTTACGTGGTAGAAGTCTTTGGGATGTTGCAAATCTTGTCTAATCTTACTAATATTATAAATGTGAATGTAAGTTTGTTAAGCTTTCACGCGAAAACTACTTAACCGATTTGGCTGAAATTTGGAATGAAGATATTCTATACCCTGGATTAAGACATAGGCTACTTTTTATCTCGGAAAAGTTCAGGGTTACTGCGAGATTTGTAAAAATCGATCTCTACCGCGGGTGAAGCCGCGGGCAACAGCTAGTATATGTATAAAAATCTCGTGTCACGGTGTTTGGTTGTTGGTTGTTGGTTGTTTGGTTTGATTGAACTTCTCTGAAACGGCTCAACTGATTTTTATGAAATTTTTTGTGCATACTAACAGGCGCACTGAAAAATCAGAGGACCTAGAAAGTACCTGCTACTTGCTACGCCGTATTCTGAGTGCGAGCCTTTTCCGGCATGTTCGTAGCTGCAACTCCGAACGCATTAATAATTGTTCTTTATATAATAAATATACCACCGATTTTAAACATCGTTGCTATGCGTGTGTCGGAATAAATGTTTCTATCATTCTTTTTTTTCTTATGTAGTTGGTAGATAAGAGAATAAGGTCGTAAAGTATATTTCATACCGTCAGGCGATTATGTTGTCCCTGTATCTAGATATAATTTATATGCCAGAATAACGTTTTCCCGGTCAGCTAGTAGTATCTCTCTATATATCTCAGGTACCTTAGCAACTTATAAATTTCCACGTGATATTATCCGTCATCTAAACAAGTGAAAATTAATTTCCTATGTAACTCGACTAGTATTTTAAACTCGCATCTATTTTTACAACACTCAACACAGAGAATTCCAGACTAAATATTGGTCTTGTCCTTGTACAAAATGAAATATTTGACACGTTAAAAGCATGTTACAATGTAAAGCAAAATACCTACCGTTCTTGAGATCACGTACTTAACGCGCAAACGTACTTCAGGACCATTTAACAGAGTTTTCACGCTAACGAGAAAGAGTTATGTAAGAATTTTGTAGGTAAAATCCACATGTAATACCGAGTGAATTTTTATTTCTGTTATAATGCTTAAGGACTGTATCTTCTGCTACAGATAAAGAATAACCTTAAAGTAATAATGTATGATCTCCCATTTTTTATGAGATTGATTGATTTTATGATTGTTCTTCAGCTACCTGTCCACAATACTGTTGTAACACTTCGTAATCATACTAGGAAGGTGTCAGACCAAAAACTATTCCTTGTATTGAAAAGTAAGACACTATTCCAACTAGACCATTCCATCATCGATTATAAAGTATGACACTATTCAGTTAGCTGTTGTACATCGATCATGCACGGAGCGTCAAATATTTTCGATACGGGCATAGATTGCTGTTGAACCGTTAGGCTACGTCCGCACAGACAGGTGGCTTGCTTAGCGCCTAGAGCCTAGTGGTTTGCATTGTGGCTACTTGCTAGGATACATGGTGGCCGCACTGAGAGGTGGTTTGCGTGGTGGGTCGCTAGGTGTCTTGGTCATTTTGCTTGTCGGCACGTTGACGAAATGTCACTCTCAAAAATATCTTACAAAATTAATGAAATAAATGCAATGAGATCATTGAATAAATGCAACAATTTCTCGTTTCAGCTTAGTTTTTGCCATTGACATTCATCAATAATATTATATCCATGACAACCCGACTGTCAATGTCATTTTTGAAGCAAAAATGCCTAGCGCCTAGTGACAGAAAACCAACACGTTTGTTTACTTGGATACACGCTAAGCGCGTTGTTAGGCACCAAGCAGGCAGTGCGGCCAGTCACGAACACTATAGAACGTTCGTTTTACTGAGCTACTCGCTAGGTGACTAGTTAGACTCTAGGCGCTAAGCAAGCCGCCTGCCTGTGCGGACGTAACCTTACAGTGGGCGTAGAAGAGCGTTTTCCTTGCCTGATACGTTTAAAGCACGGTCATGCACGTCGCAAGGAATCTGCCGAAGGCTCCTTTAAGTATTTGATATTTTGTTGCAAGCATAGAAAGAGTAACGACACAATATTTTTTTATGTAGATAGCCGAAAAATACATGTTTTTAATACGGTTTTATTTAGCTTGCTCTGTTTGTTTGGGTCAAATCTTGCAAGTTGAAGTAGAAGTACTTCCTTTCATCCTATTTAGTTTGCATATTGCTATGGTTCCGAAGGTTTTGGGTTCGAGTCCCAGCAAGGGAAACATTTAATGATGTGTTTAGGCTCTATCTGGGTGTGTGATATAGAGTGGTATACGTAGAAGTCTTTGGTTACCCTGCTGTTTTTTTGATCCATCATTTCAGATCTTTTTAACCGACTTCAAAAAAGGAGGAGGTATTGAATTCGACTGTATTTTTTATGTTTGTTACCTCAGAACGTTCGAATGCATGAACCGATTTTGATGATTCTTTTTTTAATCGAAAGGTTGTGCTTGTCTGTGGTTCCATTTAAATTTGAGCGACATCTGTAAAGCAATTTTTGAGTTATCCCTAATTTTGAAGTCGGTTATTTTTTGTCAAGAATTATTCTGATAAGCATGACCTGATAATACTTTTAGGGTTGGCTCCAGACGAGGGAACTCCTCAAGGGTTAAGAGCACGGTCCTTTTTTTTCTTTAGTTTCTACAGTGGCACTAGAAAAACGTTTATTTAGTTTTTTAACGGACTTTTCAAAAAAAGGAGGAGGTTCTCAATTCGACTGTATTTTTTTTATGTTTGTTACCTCAGAACTTTGGACTGGGCGAACCGATTTTGATGATTCTTTTTTTAATCGAAAGCTGGTGGTTGTCATGTGGTCCCATATAAATTTTATTGAGATCTGACAATGGCATTCATGATAAAATCATATAAGTCTTAATTTTGTATTAAGTAAGCGCGACAAATGGACGAATAACTCAATATCACGTCAACCGATTTCAATGATTCTTTTTTTAATCGAAAGCAGGTGCTTGTCACGTAATCCCACATAAATTTTAACGAGATCTGACAAGTAGTTTCAGAGTAACTTTGAAGTCGGTTATTTTTTGTTAGTAAAATTTAGACTATTAACTTGTGTTGTGATTAAACTATTAACTTGTGTTGTGAAGGACCTATCTATGTTAGGAACAGTGATTTTGTTTCGGTTCTATTTGAATTGGAAACAATCATAGCCGCTAACGAAGTATTGTTGTCTGACGGGCTGCCAATTAATCTGCGAATCTGTGTTGATAGAAACGGAGGGTGACGCATGTGTTACCATGGAAATTGATCAAGTTATTGTGATCAACGTCGTGAATATGTTAGGTGGGCGACTTCGTCCTGATAACACTGAATTCTTGTTAATAGCTAATAAATTTTCAAGAAATATGCAATAGCTAGGTTTATCTTTATTCAATTAAGAAGAGTAAATTAATTGATAAACAAGGTGTGAGGTGTTAATAAGAGTAACTTTCCGGGTGGACTCCTTGAAAATCTAAAGTTTGATAATACCCGAAAGCCTCATAAATAAACGCTTCACACTCATAGCCTCACGCTAGGATTCCCTCGTGGTTGGTATGGACAATACTCGGAGACAAGAATATATACGCCCAGACCGAGAACAGAAATTCAGATTCAAACTTCTATCTCGCTGGGAATCGAATACAGAACCCTTCGAAGGACGCGGCGACGCCGATGGTCCAGCATGGTAACTATCACGCCACGATCTCACTAAAATAATATTGTCAGCTGCTAAATGACTCGTTGTGAGGCTGAGAGCTTAAGTTAGTTTTTTTTTAATACTTTTAGCAGGCAAACGTGCAGACGGGTCACCTGATGATAAGTGATCACCGCCGCCGCGCCGCCCATGGACATTAGCAACACCGGGGGCGTCACCAACGCGTTGCCAGCCAAGAAGATGACGATAGACCCGCTTCTTGAAGGACCCCATGTCATAGCTTAGAAGGAACACCGATGCAGGAAGTGTGTTCCACAGTTTACACGTACGAGGTAGAAAATTACGTGAGAACGGAACTGTGGACGAACGAATGCCAGGAATGATACTTTCTTTCTTTTTTCTTGACTGGCTCTTAGGTGTTTCCCTTGGTGTTACTGATGTCCAAGGGAGACATTATCTTTACCATGGGGACTGGTCTATATGTTTTTCAGCTCTTTCCATAAAAATACCGGGGGAAGTATAACGCTCCTTACCCATTAGCAGTTTCACCCAATTCTGAAGCATTTCTCCTATCGTTATCTAAAGTTAACCACAACCCAACAGAATAAGGTCATACGCTAAATAGGGTAGCTGATTAAGATGTCGCTCCACCAAATTCTAATCTGCAATCTATTGTTCCATTCAGGACCAAATTTCTAATTACTCCAACGTCAATAGCCTCGATTACAATAAAATTGCACTAAATAGATGTGGGTGGGTATTTAAAGATATTCATCTGAACAATTATTAGTGGGGTTGTTAGAACAATTTAGTAGATATAGGTTATGGCTTTACACATCAACCAAAAAATCTGTTCCGAAAAGAGCTACAACACACACACGTTTATCTTTTGTTTCACTACACCAATCACATTGGTATAATACACGAAGGCATTTTAACGCTGTATGTCAAATGTCAAGCACTTCTGACAACAACAAAAGCGTGCGTATCGTCTTGTATTGACAGAGCGACTACGAGCAGAACGGTCAATTGCCTGTTCTTATGCTCTTCATCGTCGGCGCGCTAGTGACATGTCTAGTAAATAGGAAACGGACTCAATCCGTCAAAGGTGAAAGAAAAGTATCTGGTAACAATTTTAAGAAGTCGTTCAAGAAATGATTTATGAGCAGGAATATTAAAGTGAAAACGAATATTTAGTGAAGATTGATGATTGTAGTGATGAACTAATCTATACGTATATCACGTATTGAATATGAATAATATGGCACATAATTGTTACACCTAATTTATTGTTACACATATCGCTGTGTCAGCTAGTCTGACTAGCTGACACGACTAGCTGACATAGCGAAGTTCGTATCGCCTAACAAACTATTTTTTTCTAAAATAAAAGTAGCCTAAGTTACTCCTTGTTACATCAGCTATCTGCCAGTCAAAATCGGTCCAGCCATTTTAGAGATTACCCGGAACAAACAGACAGACAGATAAAAATTCTGAAAAATGTTCTTTTGGTATATGTACCGTGTATACATCCAAATGCACTTAGTAAAAAGCGGTTATTTTAATATTACAAACAGACACTCCAATTTTATTTATTTGTATAGATACAGTTTACTTATATAATATGTGTGTGTGCCATGTATTTATGTTACGACTAAAAGCCGAAGTGCGGCTAGCTGTAACATATACATATATCAATGGTACAATGAATTATTTAAATCCCGTGAATTTGCGTGACCAAATTTGAAATGTGTTAATTGTTGGTTAGTACTGCGTGTGTGATTTGGTGAGGTTATTTACTGACTAAAGTATGTAATACCCATGAAGCTATTACCCCTTTTAATTCGGGAAATATGGTTCTTTACGTTTATAATAGTAACGATCATCAATTTATTGCCATTTCCTTTTGAAGTTATACTTCTTATGCGACTTGCAAAACGAAACGTTAAACGTTAAACGTTTAACGCTGCGATATGAAAGCACTGGTTACTTATACAAATCACACAGTCTCAATAGCGTGATTCAGCTTCATGAACAACGCCATCTAGTTTCTACTTGTGTAAACATAGGTAGTATACAAGTAATATATTTTGTTCAGATAACTTATGATTAATGTTTCTTGTTTTTATTTAATACAGATTAGTTTTTGAAAGATAATTAAAACTGATACACGTTATTAAATTAAATATTTATTTAATTATGTCAATGAAGTATAACTTCTCACGCGCGTACAAAAGTACACGCACCTTTTTTTATTGAGCGGCTTATATTTTTACCCAACATAAAAATTAAAAGTTTTTTATCGGATGTTCAACTCAATAAAAAAGCGGCCAAGTGCGAGTCGGACTCGCCCATGAAGGGTTCCGTAGCAGCAAGTAACATAATATAAAAGTTCTTGTAGTTCGTTGTAACTTTGATCAATGTTTTTTGCGGTTTACGATTTATGACGTATTAAAAAAAACTACTTACTAGAACTCATTCAAACCAATTTTCGTTGGAAGTTTGCTTGATAATGTACATCATTTATTTATTTTAGTTTTATCATTCCCTTATTTTAGAAGTTACAGGGGGGGGGGGACACACATTTTACCACTTTGGGAGTGTCTCTCGCGCAAACTATTCAGTTTAGAAAAAAATGATATTAGAAACCTCAATATAATTTTTAAAGACCTATGCATAGATACCCCACACGTATGGGTTTGATGAAAAAACATTTTTGAGTTTCAGTTCTAAGTATGGGGAACCCCCGAAATTTATTGTTTTTTTCTATTTTTGTGTGAAAATCTTAACGCGGTTCACAGAATACATCTACTTACCAAGTTTCAATGGTATAGCTCTTATAGTTTCGAAAAAAAGTGGCTGTGACATACGGACGGACGGACGGACGGACGGACGGACGAACGGACGGACGGACGGACGGACGGACGGACAGACAGACAGACAGACAGACAGACAGACAGACAGACAGACAGACAGACATGACGAATCTATAAGGGTTCCGTTTTTTGCCATTCGACTACGGAACCCTAAAAAGACATAGCGAAGCTTATAACTTAGTTTTGTCACCGAAAAGAAATTCTTAATCTTAATATTGTCTGTAGTTAAATACAAAAGTAGTTTAACTTGTAACTTCCCTTGCAAAATTCGGTTATAGTGTAAAATTCTCTCAGAAGAGAGGTTTTCAGAGGTCCTCAGTTTTGGCGTGACGAGACGAAGTAATCTAAACATTGTAGCCTCAGCGGGAAATCTGTTCCAAAGATGCATTGTATCAAAAACAAGTCTTTACCAACGTTATTACATAATGGTTCATAAATAAAATATATTAATGTACTCGAATGTGGTTATTGAATGTGCCAAGCACCACATTGACAAACATAAATAATTTCATGCCAATATATGCACTCATTCAGATTCACAGTTAATACAGCTTTGCGGTATAAAGGCTACACACATTATTCAGCCTGTATATCGAAATGCCGGCGGCTTTTAAAACCGCCGGATTTGCCGCACAAAAGTACCGCAATACCAATATGGATAGGTGTGGGCGACATGACATGTGTCACTGGCATAGTAGTGTCATCGGAATAATGTGTAGGAGCCTTAAGGGACTCAATCCCACCTTGAGTCCCAGCCTATCAGCCTTGGCTTGTGTATCCTGCTGAATAATAGATGAAACTGGCGGTCGTTTCTGTTAGAGGTAGCTGGGTTTTGACTTAGATTAATCCCGACAGTAGGACATTTCTACCCGCCTCACTAGCTGAAATAAATAATGAAATATCGTAATAATCATGAATAATAATAATAATAGGTGAAATCCGTGCCGTACCACTCTACACCCCAAGCTGCTCACGCCAATGTTCCATCCATCCAAAGGGTCTCCATCTAGTGAATGGCGAGTCACCACCTGCCTTATTTTCAGTTTTTATTCAGTCTCAGGTGCCCATAGTTTCCCATAACCCATTTACCAGTTCCTCGGAATTACACCCCAATAGCCAAGTTAACAACGTAGATTTGTGTTTTTGATGTGAAACATCTATAGCCGCACGTAAAACCGATTTCTGGCGTGGCGACGCATGCCGTGGCGACGCGTCGCCATCTTTCTCGCTACACTGAGCTCGAATACCTATAGTGTATACTCCGTAGTGTACACAGTGTTGTTTACTACAGTAAACATAACCTGTGTTTTACTTGAAAACAAATTATTTTTCTGATAATAAAATCGTAATATTTTATTTTATCATTATGACATATTTAGTTCCTATCACAATATGTTCTTTTCTGCATAATTATTACTTTTACAAAATAATGTCGATGTTTCACATCTGCCAGGCGTCCCGTGACGGCTCACATTTTTTTAAATAATTTCTGTGCACATGGCGGAGATCATTTTCGGATGTATCAAATTGTGCAATTGAAGATGATATCCGCCCCGTGTACCACACAACAATAATATGAAACAGTCTGAAAATATTATGGGTCTTTAAAGATCATTTTTGGAATTAGGGGTCCGTTTGCGAAATATTTGGCTTTAAAGTGCTAATTTTGGTTAGAGTCCAGTTTCCCCCCTGCTGGCCTAACAGTTGCAGTTGGGTTTGCAATTTACAAAAAAAAAACTGATTTGAAAGGGGTTAAAAGCAAAATGTTTACGTTGATAAAACGCATTAATATCATGTAGAAACAATCGATTTTAAGTCTGAGTTTCACTTCATTGTTTCCGGAGCTAAAAGCATAAAGTGAAAATGTGTTTAATGCAAATAAAACAATATCTGTTTGAATATTTTTCATAAATATAATTCTAAAGCTTTACATAAAGAAAATCTAAAGAGAGAGCGAAGTGTTTGCATAACTCGCTTCGTTAGCTACTTTCAGTCGGAAAATATCGCGCAGATGAATTGATTCAATATTGTATCAGCAAGGCTATTCTGTTTTGTAGCTTGACAGCGGAATCCGCGATGACCAACCAATGTATTTCGCAAAGACATTGGTTCACTATAACTTAATAATAATGACTTTCAAAATTGAAGTTAAAGCTCGAGACTCACTTCACTTCGCAAGTGCGTACTAGATGATTAGAGAATGACATAATACCGAGGCCATCTTTAGTCGTTTGACGTTCGAGTTCGAGATCGAGTTCGAGATTAAATTATCTTTTGCATTGTTAAAAATGTATTATTAGATTATATCTTAATTATATTTAATATTATACGCCCTTGATGGGTAGGACGTAGCGATTCTATAAAACTGTCAACACTGTACCAAATCTTGTATACCTACTGTCCATAATAAATTATTTTGATTTGATTTGATTTGATTTGATTTGAGACTCACTTCACTTCGCAAGTGCGTACTAGATGATTAGAGAATGACATATCAAGATCTCGAACTCGAACTTCAGTTTTGAAACTCATCGCGGATTCCGCTGTCGTGTTACAAAACAGAATAGCCTTCCTGTTCTTACGTTCTTTACACATTTCTTCAACATTATTTAATGTTTTTGAACTATTTATCAACAACACTACAATATTAAAGAGTTATAAACTTGACCTTTTTTTTAAAAAAATAAGGTCATTCTTTGAAAGATACAAAAGCTATAAAGTAAAAAAAATGTGAAGTGATGGGTTAAGAAAACAGCAGGGAAGCCAAAGATTTCTACTTATACTACTCTTTAACACACACACCTAGATAGAAGCTTAAACACATCATTAAATGTTTCCCTCACTGGGTGTCGAACCTAGCACTTTAATATTATGTTTTGTGACGTATTAAAATAATTTAAAATTTGCATTCTAGCTACATGTGCGAAAATAATATACATACCACCATTGAACCAGTACATCACAACACCAGTACCCACTGATCAATAGAATAGAATAGAATAGAAACACGTTTATTTCTGTGCCACACATGAACATACATACATAGATCAAAATATAAATATAGTTAAAAAAATACTAAAATTTACAGACCGACACAAAAAATAAAATGAAAATAAAATTAACAATTTACAGCATTATTGGTCTGTAACGCTCGCATGTGTCGCAGTGGCCCAGAAAATGGAGCTCACTCAGCATAATGCCGTAGTGGTAGCTACGGCGCTGATTTTCAGTGAGTCCATTTCACACGGGTCGTCGAATTTTGAAAATTGACGTAACTAATATTCTTTAAACATTTTTCCATAAAATTGGCCTGCTACTCCATTAACATCACGTTTATTGTGCAAATTAAAAAAAACACGCCCTTAAACTTTGTAACTTAACTTAGGGCCGTTATTGAGCCATAAATAACCCATCTCTAAAGAAATTTCTATTAAACGCAGCAGATGCTTAAAATTTTCATTTCTTACTTTCATTTAAAGTTATTAAAACAAAATCACTTTTTTGCAGATGCTGACGTGCTGCCATCGCGCCAGTGGGAAGTAATGCCTTTAGGATGAACACCAGAATCGTCCACAAGCCCACATTAAAAACATCTTACGACAAAATGTTCCCGTGAAGAAAATCAAAATGTTCGCGACGCCTTTAAGCACCCTTATCGCCGTCCTGGTTTTCAACCTTTGTGTCTGCGAAGACGTCATAGAAAATATTTACCTAAACGACACAATATTTGCAAACTTGCCCGATGATTTGATAAATCTAAGATTCATTCTCAATGACTCGAGTATCGGTTTAGTCAAAATAGATCCTAATTCAAAAGAACATAATGTAAACAAAAGAGATGTTAATAAAACAGAGGACAGTAGAGAAGCAGCGTACAATGAAGATGAACTTCTCATCATGAATACTACAGTTGAACTTAATAAAAAACATAAAGTTGAAAAGAATGCCAATGAAACAGATTTAAAACTTGAAACTATAGATGAAGTCTCAACCGAGTATTATGATATGGATAACTATACTATGGACAACTGCGTCGGCGATCCAGAATTTTGCAATATGACGGAGGAGGCTTATATGAAGATGTTGAATGACTACATATATCCTCAGGCCTACGAGTGGGTTTTAATAGTTACTCATGCGATTGTGTTTGTGATTGGACTGATAGGCAATGCGTTAGTGTGCATCGCAGTGTACCGAAACCATTCCATGAGAACTGTCACCAACTATTTCATAGTGAATCTAGCTGTTGCCGATTTCATGGTTATTCTGATATGCTTACCGCCAACTGTACTCTGGGATGTTACTGAGACGTGGTTCTTCGGGACGGCTATGTGCAGAATCGTCTTATATTTTCAGGTGAGTACACAAAAAATATTTCTTAATTTTTTTACAGTGCATTACTGAACTTACACTTGCTTCAAATTCCAATGTTTATAGTTCAATTCTTTATCTAAATGTATGTTTGAAGTGGATTGGAACCTTGATCGTCTACATCATTCTAGAGTAGGCTAATAGGCTTCCACGTGTTTAAGAGTTAAGACGTATTAAGAGATAAATGATCACTCAGAAATATTTAATTAAGAATTAATTGTAATAAGTATTCACTAATAGTTTATAAAAAAAAATCGGACGCGTCCTTAGAAGTAATTATAGCAAAATTTCACGAGAATTTTATGTTTTAGAGAGTACAAACGACTATTCATCAAAAAAGGGAAATTAATATAGAAGCCAAAAAAACAATTTTCTTCTGATTTGATTTATGATAACAAAATACTTTTTATTTACAAGTTACCTACAAACATCAGTATTCAATTTAAGTGAATAAAAATCACAGCAATATTTATTGAATACACAACTTGTAAGAGAACACGAAAGAGCAAGTCCCTCCGGGACACTCAGGATTCGAGATATAAAACTGGTCTTGACCATTGAGGTAATACATAGAGAAGACATCTCAAACAAAACTTGTGTCCCCGCCGGGAGGTTCTATTTTCAAAATTGAGCCCCCGTTCTCCTTTGAAAATCGAACGAAACCATTGAAAATTGAAGCCGCGCGGCGCCAAATCATTGGAACATACATTGTGTTCGCGGTGTCTGTTCTATACGCTAGTAATAATACTACAATGGTCTTGACCAGTTTTGACTTCAAAGATACTTGTTCACTGTATTTGGCTTTACTGAGGCAGCTGCAAATGTAGACAGTAACATACATAAGTATCTTCATGAACTGAGTAGTATAACGAGTAGTAATAAAATCTCGCTTCCACTTCTTATTTTTAACAACTAGTATAAATTAAAAAATTAAAAAACCCATCTGCTATCAAAAGCGAGCTCTTTAATTTGATACCCTTATTGCATTATTTGATTTATTTTTATTTTTTGATATTTCAAACAATGGTATCTCCCAGCCACCATGTTTGTTTTTTTAATTTCACTTATCATGACGAATCTAAAGTTATCTTAATTATATAAATCCGTTTAGTGGTTTGGAAGATACGAGATAGTAAAGAATATTACATACATACATCTATACAAGATACGCGTGAAAAACAACCCTTCCTGGCAGTCGGGTAATGAAAAGTCTATTTGCAAAATGACAAGTCGAAAGATATGTTTTTTTCTATATAATTCTAACTATAGCTTATAATAGGAATCTACTATTTAAATATGGGGAATAATAAGTCAAGCCGCAGATTTTTTTTTAGGCCACGGAAACCAACCTCTGATTTAATAACTAAGCCATGGGAAAATGAGAAGGCTTCTAATAAACTAATTCGCCTTTTTTTAAATGCCACCTGAATATTCCAAAGAAAGCGTCAAATAAAGAACAACTATTATTTTTACTTGTCCCACTGATATATACATCACCTTCTAATTTACTAACTCAGCCACGGATTTTACAACTAACCAACATTTTTCGTTTTACAGCCTGAACATATATTCCTCAAAAAAGATAGTTCAAGCTTGAACTAGAAAACATCATATTTTATAATTTAGCATGTGAAATAATAAATCGTATTCTTTTATCATGGAAAGAGCAACTGCATGATCTGTTTGTCGCCAGTCAGACGGGCGCTACTGGCCATTTGCACCAATCAGCGAGTGCGATTCGATTCATGCGGGTATGAGTTGTCACGTGTATTTGTTTATTGTGAGCACGGACGTCAAAAAAGAACGGACATAACCTTGTCTAATCGAGAGTGAAGCATAGTAATGGCCGATCGCTTACTACGTTTGCGTAATTTTGGGGTTACCACAATATGAGCATTTCCCCATTTTTTTTATGTAATAAATGTATTACTTACTGAATAGTTATTCCGTAATGTACGGTTTACACGTATTAATTAGTTAAGTAGATAACTAAATTTTAAGTAAATTAATAAGGTAAACGAACAATTTAGTAGTTAAAATTTAGTACGCAAGTAAACAAAAAAAAAGATTGAAATTTTTCTGTTAAGTAGATGGGCGGGGCTTATCACTTAAAACGTTCGGACAGACACTTTTTAGTTAAAATTTAGTAAAAATGCATAAGTAATTAAGTAGGTTGTGAATAATTGTATGAACTAAAGAGCTTTACTAAATTATTACGTTTGGACGCACACTAAAAATTCTTCATTTAAAATTTAGTTATCTACTTAAATACTTAATGCATGTAAATCGAATATAACACATTCCACATTCAATAAATGCAAATTGTTATATTTGATGAGATTAATGAATTTTATTAATTGACAACAGACTAAATACACTGGTTTACCCACTTTACTTATAGGGGAGGTACCTAAAAATTTTTTTTCAAATTTTGTTCTACCATTATCTTAACGTAATTAATATACCTTAATCTATACCAAATTTCAGCTTTTTAATATTGTTAGTTTGTAAGCAATACCACGGACAGACGGACAGACATGGCAAACATATAGGTAAGGTTTCCTTGTTATTTAGTACGGAACCCCAAAAATATATACTTTTAAACTAAAATAAGAAACTCGAGTATTATATATGCTATAATTTTCCTACACATTCTGGGTATTAGCATATGCAATATTGTTGGCAGCACTGGCTGATTTTGTGGTTACAATTTTTCTAGTTTTATTTTGTTAATAACTTTAGGAAAAATAAAAGAAATCAGTGATTAAATTACAAGCTTACTTGTGAAAGGTGATCCCTTTATGTTTTTTAACTGAATTAATATTGTTCTTGCAACTTTTAACAGCACACAAAGGTATTTTTATTATTCTTTATCAACTCCCGTTGTCCGTATGACTCGAGTGCGGTTCGGCGCCGGAATGGCGGCCGATGGTGTCAATGTGTGCGTGTTTACTTGTACGAATAGAGAGTTTGTATTCCGATGGGTGCTTCACTGAATTTGTTCTTGAGATTACGTCCGTATTTCTTTAAGGTCCGTGATTGTGAGTTATCGCGTGTATTTGTTTATTTTCATTCTATTGTTGGTGCGCTCGTTGTTAAATAAGTGACAGAAACAAATCGCTGCAAATCCGACTCCACGTAGTCTTGTCTGCCCTACCCCTAGAGTGTAATGTAAACCCGCGTAGGCGCGGAGGGGCGAGGCGGCCCGCGAGCTGAGGAGCAGGTGGTTTTAACGCTCGCCGCAGCGGCTGAGGCTGGCCGGCAAAGCCGGCCAGCAAGCCGAAGCTGCGGTGGTGAGCGTTAATAGCATCTGCGACGATAAGATCGCGTGGGACCGCCAGAGCCTCGCAGCGCCGGAGCCGTGACAGAAGCCATGTCTGCTGCTTGCTTGCTGCATGCGGAATGCCTCTTGCTGTTTGCCGCATGCCGTAGACCTTTTAAGGGTGTGTAACGTTTGAAGATTAGATTATGTATTTGAAAATTATATTAAATGAAAATTAAGTCAAATGAACGTTATATAAAAAGAGCATTATGCTACATAATTCATATGAAGTAAACGTTAAAGTAAATGTTATTCGAGCAAATTAATGAATTATAATATGAAATAAACATTAGATCACATGAAATTTTGTTATTTGTTTTTATAGCATGTGAAAATTATAGACATGTGAACATTATTTCAAGTTATATTATACTAAATGTTATTATAGTAACTATTACACACCTTAATTTTAGGTACGTTTTGATGAAAATTCAATATATTTGATGATAATTTTAGGTATTTTGATGATCAAAAATATAGGACGAGTTATAAATTATTTATGTTTGAAAAAAATTTAAAGATGCTGAGTTATAAAACTAGATGTAGAAAAAATTACTTTATTGGTGTCATATTTAAATATTTTAGAAGTTTACTAGTTAAATGTATGTTAAAAATATAGATGCTAAAAAATAACTGCTATGCTAAGTCGTATTTACAGTAGCTTACATTGAAAATTTATAGGGCTAAAAGAGTATTTTTTAGACGCGCATTGATGGTGGCTGACTTAGTAATTTAGGGGACAGTGTAAATTTTTAGAGGACAATAATGCTATTAAATAGAAGTCAGTTTAAATACCACCCTTTAAATATCTTCAAGAGAAGAGTGAATAGGCATTTTTAAGTTAGTGCGTTCACCATCTTGGATTTCATCGCCACTTACCATCAGGTGGAATTGTTGTCAAGGACTAACTTATTTTATGTTATAAAAAAAATATCGTAGTTCTTGCATTGGTAATTACAGTTCTAGCTGCGTTTATATATCAGTCACGAGTGTTTCTATTTGATTCGTTTTTCTCTTCATTTCAAAACTTTTCTATGAATAAATCGATGGATATTGTTCCCTTCATTTCATTTAAATTAACCCTTTAAATTCCTAAAAAATCAGATTTTAAGTCCATGATTATTAATGTTCATTCCGTCGCCCGTCGAGTCAAAATTGGAGCGAAAAATGTTGACTTAAATGAACGCCGGGTCGGCAATGCTGACGAAAAGAACTCTTTGATGAGATTTTAAAAATAATTAATATCTAAGCAAGCGGATCATAAATCTGTCGTACAAATGAAAGGAGCGGAATTAATTTGGACTTTTCTCATTACCAACCCCTGTTTGAAAATTGATTAATCGGTTCCACAGATCAAGGGTATTTGGTATTGATGTTTTTTGGACAAAAAAACTTCTAAGGCAGAAGAATTATACAGTGTGCTTTAACAAATAAACAACAAATAACGCTTCACACTCAATAGCCCCACACTAGGATACTCTGTGTCGTGGGCGCTATGGACAACACACAAGACAAGGACATTCACGCCCAGACCAAGAACAGAAATTCAAACTCATCATTCAAATTTCCGCCTCGCTGGGAATCGAACCCAGGACCCTCGGTGCGCGATCCGGCATGGTAACCATTGCGCCACACGGGTCCTAAGCGATAGGTTTAAGCTGATAGCGTACAATTTACCTATAGTTAGCGCATTACAATCTCACTTTGAATGAAGAATTTTTATACCTTTAAAATTATTGGTTTTCTTGCATTAACTCCAAAGGTACACATTCTAGGGAGCTCAAGCAGCCCCCAAAAACATCTAAACTACATTTCATTTCCTCAGCTAGTTGAAGACCCCACCCCGTCCCAACAAAACTCCTGGATCCCTTAATATTTCCTAGGGATGTTGAGCACTGATCATCATGTGGCTTAGCAACAATGCTAGGACAACCATGACAAGAAGCTTCTAGATAACATGTAGGTACTAAGTAGATAATTAAGTCATAAAAAGAATAATAAAAATAAAATAACTTCTTAATAGTATGTCGTTAAAGTTACTTTATTTCAGTTTCAGTCGAAATATCTCAACATAGAGCCATCGAATACAAAGTTAGCGAGTTTCAAACAAACAATTGTTCTTATTGCTTATGATGTTGTCCTTTTTAGGGTTCCGTAGCCGAATGGCATAAAATGGAACCCTTATGGATTTGTCATGTCTGTCTGTCTGTCTGTCCGTCCGTATGTCACAGCCACTTTTTCCAAAACTATAAGAGCTATACCATTGAAACTTGGTAAGTAGATGTATTTTGTGAACGGTATTAAGATTTTTACATAAAAATAGAAAAAAAAAACAATACATTTTGGGGGTTCCCCATACTTAGAACTGAAACTCAAAAATGTTTTTTTCATCAAACCCATACGTGTGGGATATCTATGGATAGGTCTTCAAAAATGATATTGAGGTTTCTAATATCATTTTTTTCTAAACTGAATAGTTTGCGCGAGAGACACTTCCAAAGTGGTAAAATGTGTGTCCCCCCCCCCCTGTAACTTCTAAAATAAGGGATGAAAAGGAATGATAAAACTAAAAAAAAATGTATGATGTACATTACCAAGCAAACTTCCAACGAAAATTGGTTTGAATGAGATCTAGTAAGTAGTTTTGTTTTAATACGTCATATATGGTAAACCGCAAAAAACATTAATCAAAGTTACAACGAACTACAAGAACTTTTATACTATGTTACTTGCTGTTACGGAACCCTTCATGGGCGAGTCCGACTCGCACTTGGCCGCTTTTAGAGTTTTACACTATAATATTATGAATATACTAAGGTTGCCAATTATTACTGGCTTTCTGACACTGTGAAAGAAATACGAATAAAATGTCAGTAGGTAAACCGCTTTTATGCGAATCTGAATTGACTGATCTTTGTTAAAAAAAAAGCGGCCAAGTGCGAGTCGGACTCACCCATGAAGGGTTCCGTAGCATCAAGTAACATAATATAAAAGTTCTTGTAGTTCGTTGTAACTTTGATCAATGTTTTTTGCGGTTTACGATTTATGACGTATTAAAAAAAAACTAGATCTCATTCAAACCAATTTTCGTTGGAAGTTTGCTTGGTAATGTACATCATATATTTTTTTAGTTTTATCATTCCCTTATTTTAGAAGTTACAGGGGGGGGACACACATTTTACCACTTTGGAAGTGTCTCTCGCGCAAACTATTCAGTTTAGAAAAAAATGATATTAGAAACCTTAATATTATTTTTAAAGACCTATCCATAGATACCCCACACGTATGGGTTTGATGAAAAAAACATTTTTGAGTTTCAGTTCTAAGTATGGGGAACCCCCAAAATTTATTATTTTTTTTCTAGTTTTGTGTGAAAATCTTAATGATGTTCACAGAATACATCTACTTACCAAGTTTCAATGGTATAGCTCTTATAGTTTCGGAAAAAAGTGGCTGTGACATACGGACGGACGGACAGACAGACAGACAGACATGACGAATCCATAAGGGTTCCGTTTTTTGCCATTCGGCTACGGAACCCTAAAAACTTGTCGTTTTTAGGATAGTCAAATCTGTCGAGGTTTTAATTTGCTCCCTAGGGCCTAGATATTTTTTGAAGTTATACTTCTTAAGCGACTTGCAAAAAGGTTACGTTAAACGTTTGCGCTACCACGGAGGGGATATGAAAGCGTTGGATAGATGGCCCTAGCTTCTTATCATCTGTACCTCTTTTAAAATTTAATGCTATTACTTATACAAATCTCACAGTCTCAACAGCGTGATTCTGTTTCCGGAACAACGCCATCTAGTTTGTACTTGTGTAAACATAGGTAGTACACACACAAGTAATATTTTATTATTTTTATTTAGTACAAAAATAGTTTTTGAAAGATAATTAAAACTGATACACGTTATTAAATTAAATACTTACATACTTAATTATGTCAAACAAGTATAACTTCTCACGCGCGTACAAAAGTACACGCACCCTTTTTTTATTTCATCCTGGTCGTAAAAGTTTTAATATTTTCAGTGTTGGGGCCGGAGTCCTTTAATTTACATTCTTATGCAAATGAAGCGGCAAAAGGGTTTACTTTGACAAGCTATACGTGTTTAAAATATTAAAAAGGATAATTTTTTGGGTGATATTGTGTATACAAGTAACTGTCCTCTTTTCCCTTCGGAAGAAAATATTTGGGGTAGTGAATTATTCTAAGGCGAGAGAACAAACAGAATTTTTAACATAATCTCTATGTAAATATGAGTTCCTAATATTTTTTTTCAATAACTAACATAATGTAAGCAAACGAGACAAATGGTGTTAAGTTATCCTGGTCAATGATGATCAAAAAGAAAAAAAAAGCTCTTAAGCTTGAAAGACGACGAGTTGTTTGACGGAAGACGACAAGCAATTTTAATGTAATCGTAATATTTGAACAACGTTAAACATTCCCAAAAATACATAATTATTAAACTACAATTAAAATTTACAACTTACATTTTCCAAAACTGGCATAAATCTATACATCTATATATCTTCTATACATCTATACAAATAAATAAAATTGGAGTGTCTGTTTGTAATATTAAAATAACCGCTTTTTACTAAGTGCATTAGGATATATACATGGCACATATACCAAAACAACATTTTTTACAATTTTTGTCTGTCTCTCTGTCTGTCTGTTTGTTCCGGCTAATCTCTGAAATGCCTGGACCAATTTTGACGGGACTTTCACTGGCAGATAGCTGATTTAACAAGGAGTAACTTGGGATACTTATATTTTAGAAAAAAAAATAGTTTATTAGGCGATACGAAGTTCGCCGGGTCAGCTAGTTTTATTATAATAATATCCTACTAATAAATCAGAAATGAGACGATCCGTAGACGAACAAAGGTAACCGACATAGCTCAAAGAATTAGCCGGCTGAAGTGGCAATGGGCTGGCCACATAGTTCGAAGGACCGATAACCGTTCGGAAAGAAAGGCCCTCGAATGACGCCCAAGTCTCGAAAAAAGGAGCGTAGGACGCCCCCCGACTAGGTGAACTGACGACCTGAAGAAGACAGCAGGCATCCGCTAGATTCAGAAGGCTCAGGACCGGTTAGAGTGGCGCAAGTTAGGGGAGGCCTACGTCCAGCAGTGGACCTCCAAAGGCTGATGGATGGATGGATGGATCTTACTAATATTATGTGTTTAAAAGTTTGTAACCATGTATAAATATTTGTCACTCTTTCACGTAAGAACTACGGAATGAATTTTCATGAAATTTAGCACACAGGTAGACCATGGCCTGGAATATGACGTGGGGTACTTATTATCCCGGATAACGCGGGCAAAGCCGCGGGCAGAGCGCTGGTAACGCTATAATTTCAAATACTAAAAATCTCTTCGTTTAACATTCAAAAGTTTGTCCATATATTATCAACTAGACGATATTTAGCATTGAAATGGCTCGGAACTGCAAAGTTGCAAGCAAGTGAGTTATTGGACGCACATAAATGTTCGTTGAGTCAATTTATTAGTTTGCGTAACCCATACTAAAGCATAGTATGCAATAAACTTTTAAAGTATAGCAAACCTTGTTAGAATAAGACGATCTCAGCGCTCGCTGCGGCTACGACTGGTACTTGAGTCATATCACATTGTGCACATTTTGATATGATTCGAGTCTACCCAGGATATTTATTTCTACTTACCATTTATATTGCCCGCCTGACATGCACTTGGATGTTTAATAGCGGCGTCATCCGTCTTTGAGTTTTAAGCCAAAATCTCCTATTGTTTCTTTTAAGTCATTATTTTGTATATTGTTGAGTTTTCAAAATAACTGTTTTCTCAAGTGCTTCAAGTTATTTAAATGATACACATAATACATTTATATGATACACATATAAACACAAACTTTTTCTGTCTGTCTTTCTGTTTGTCCGGGCTAGTTGGAGGCCTTCAGATAGCTTGAAAACTTCCGACATTTGTGTTGGCCACTAAGCATTTTTTATCTGCGTAATTGATAAAGTTTTAACTGTTTTATCTGTGCTCATGATCGACAAAGCTAACTGTGACGAAATGACATGTCAATGTAATGTACAAAATCGTAAGTGAAGGATGGACCTGAGAAAAAGACGGACGTAACCTCGTCTAATCGAGAGTGAAGCATAGCAATCACCGCCCGCTTACCATGTGTGCGTAATTTTTGATTCGCGATTGAAGCAGTGAAGTGTTAATGTGTGGGTGTGTGTACTTGTACGAACAGAGAATTGGTATTACTATGGGTGCTTCAGTGAATTTGTTCTTGGGATTACTTCCGTCTTTTTTTAGGTCCGTGAGTGAAGGTTGGGTTTTAACGTCATAGTATTTGCGGATTCCTAAAAATGTAATTTTAACAGCGAAGCAACTTGCAGATATTGCTGAGTAAACAACCTTTACCGTACCGTCAGCACATTAGACTGCTAACAAGGCGTTATGGTCTAGGATTAGATTAGACGGCACATACATAACGATATTATGCGCTGACGCTGCAGATAAAATACTAAATAGGTTCCTGTAGTAAGGTGCTCCATTATAGTATAAAACTAGCTGTTGATCGCGGATTTAACCGCGTGGAAGTGTTTTTGATTTTCAAACAAATTTTAAACAACCTCTTTGCCAATCTAAATAATTTTAACATTAACGAAAAAACCTTAAAAAGGAATTTTATTGCCATATTAATATTATGAGCCATTGAGCAATAGTTATAGGTAGGTACCCAATAATTTCTCACACACGTTATGGTGATTAGGTATTGACAATTATTATATTTTAGACAAAAAATAACCGACTTCAAAATAACTCAAAAACTACTCGTCAGATCTAGCTCAAATTTAAGTGGAACCAAACGACAAGCACTAGCTTTTGATTAAAAAAAATCATTAAAATCGATTCACCCAGTCGAAAGTTCTGAGGTAACAAATCAAATCAAATCAAATCAAATCAAAATCTTTTATTCATATAGGTATCACTGATACACTTATGCACGTCATTTTTTAATCTACCAGCTTTTCGGAAGGGTGCTTTGTCATGGAGGAGAAGAAAAGCCGAAAGAAACTCCTGGCACATCTTTTAAAATCATGAAAAGTTACATAATATCTTCTAACCTACGCGGAACTGGATGCGGCACTAATTTCCAAACATAACATTTTTGAAGTCAGTTAAAAAGGAATAAATATCTTGTCTATATGTTATACCCTAACGAGACTATAGCATACAGTAATCCAACTTGTATGCTGCCACCTGTCATTCGATAAATTACAAAAAAGTACCATTATGAATCCGCACGCGCTCATACAATTAAATTTTAACGTCAAAGGAAGGCTTTCAAAGGAATACTCCACAAGCGGTCTTTAGAATGATAAATGAGATTAGCTGAGAGATAAATCAATTGGTGTAGGTATTTCAAGGAGCTTACTTAGTACTTTGATCAACTTATCCCATAAGACTGATGTTATAGCCTAGGTTTCTAATTAAATAAAACTTTCTAGGTATGTCTTTATAGTGAAGAAAATGAAATCCGTGATAGTTTAAAGGAATTTAAAGAACAAATAGTTCTTCTTAAAAAATTACCGACTTCAAACTTACTTTAATCTTACTACTTCGGAACCCTACATTGCGCGTGGCCTGACGCATTTGCTCGGTTTTTTTGAAGTCGGTTAAAACATATTTTTTTAATACTGAAATTTAATAAGATATTAGGTATTAGGTAGGAAGGAACACTCAACTGCTTTTATATTTAGGTCCGTATTAAATTAATAGACCGATCTCGGTTCTAGCCATGTTTATCTGAAATTGCTGAATTGCTGAAGATGAAAATCCGTTCTGTAGTTTTGCGTGATAGAGTAACAAACTTCCGTAGGTACATAGGTACTAAGGTGTAAAAAGAGTTCTCCTTCTGTGCCGGCGTTGCATTGGCGATTCCTCTGGTATTGCCCATGTCCATAGGCGACGGTAACCACTTACCATCAGGTGGCCGTCTGCTTTTTCGTCTGCCCTTCAGTAAAAAATAAAATAAAATGTGCAATACACACGAGTGTTTCACTTCACACTCAAAAATTTTGGTTTCAAGATAATGAGACGAATGTAAAATTTCGGGAAGATGATAATTGTAGGTTTTAGTAATGATCATAGTGATGCAAAGTCAGAAAATAAAAATAAAACAGTGGTAACTAACGCCATCTCTTGACATAATATGAAGAGTAAAATGAGCAGCTAGCGCCATCTATCCAGCAATGAAATGAATCTTCTATCTTGTTCCTCGCGCCATTTATGAATACAACTTAGCACTTTTTAAAGTAATACAAAGAGAACCACGAACATAAGAAACACTGTAACACACTTCCTATCTCATTTTCTCGCACGTTAAATCTTATGAATTTATGTGTCTCTCTCTTTATACTGTCACTTTTTTCTTTCATGGAATTTCAAATCACAACGATTCTTAAGAAGTTTTCACTTCAAAAATACATCCTCAAACCAACTTTCACCTATATATAACATTAGTATCATTCTAATCATAAAGCAACAGTAGTAATTAGTCGTTTAGTTCTGACAGCTGAAATACCTTTAAACGAGCAATTCTTATATAATTATCTAATACATATATAAAATTCTCGTGTCATAGTGTTAGAAGTTGAACTCCTCCGAAACGGCTCGACCGATTTTCGTGAATGGTAGCGTGCATATCGGCTATGGTGGAGAATCGGACATCTATTTTTCATCCCCCTAAATGTTAAGGGTGATCCACTCCTAATTTTTTTTTTAAACTTTTGACAGAACGAAGTCTGTCCGGGTAGCTAGTATTATACCGGGTGTTTTTGAGGTTGTGCACAAACTTTACCAAATGATTCTATAGCATTTACTAAACATATCTTATACAGGTACCAGTGCATTATAAAACTTAGTTTTTAAGTTATTGGTAATTCCATTTAATATAGGTGTACATTGTAAAAGAGTCTTTATTTGTGCTATGTTGCTGCTCAGTACGGTCATAATCATTCAAACTACACTTATTTCATTTTAAATGTCATTATTGGCTTGACTTGTCAATAAAGGCCCATTTAGACGGAGAGCTTCTCGTCTCGAAAAAGCCACGATCGAATTAATAAAAAAATCTTTACACATTAGGCAATTAACGTTCAAGTATTTAGTTTGTATGAAAATGAAAAAAAAAATCAATAATGAATCCATAACGAAAGATGACCAATTTAATGGTCTGAATAACAGGCCGAAGTTTGTGCACAACCTCAGGAACACGGTGTATAATAATCTGAGTCTTGGAAACGGCTCCAACGATTTTCATGAAATTTAGTATGCAGTGGGTTTTAAAATGTCTTTTTATGCGTGTTTTCAGGGAATGAAAAACTGCTACAATAATTCTTCCTGACGTCTATTGGCGAGCAGCAACTCTAAAGCTACTTTAGTAGATGGCTTTGTTTTGCAACACTAAGGGCTTGTTTCACCATCTTCAAGTAGAGTCCTGAATAAGCTATTCGCCGGTTAAAGTGACATTAAAGTGTCATTTTACATACACGAAATGTCAACTTAACCAACGAATAGCTTACTTCGGACTTACTTGAAGATTGTGAAACAAGCCCTTAGTAAAATAGTTACATTACTTTTGCTCTAATACCATGGAGCAATGATTTACGGCCGGTCTCAATAATGTACTAACAGATGGAAGACTGTGGATAGGGCTACCATTAGTATGTTATCTGTCATACTTGTCAATTTTTCATGCAAAAATGACACTTTAACGTCACTTTAACCGGCGAATAGCTTATTCAGGACTCTACTTGAAGATGGTGAAACAAGCCCTTAGCCAATGATTTCCAAAAAACACGTAGCAAAACTTGGTCATCCGGGTACTTACGTATTTATTAAGGTGCCATAAATAACATATAACAATTGAGCCTCGCCTGTTGAAAACAAATTACAAGTGAATTGCGTGAAAGGCTTTAATAGCAAAGCAATATCGGATGGTATACTTGCACAAAGTTGGAGGCGTTAGTAGCAAAGTTTAGTTTATTAGGGTATAAGACACTTCACAGAGCCGAGCTTGGTTTCTCGATCGTAAGATCGAACTTCTAGGAAATCGGGTAATCCAAAAGGATATTACAGGAACCCTTCAATCGGGTATTTACTTGTATTTCCCTTGAAGATGCACACGTCTCTAGATAATTGAATTTCTGTTGTCAGTCTGGGTGTGTTCTTGTCTTTGTGTGTTGTCCATGGCACCTACGAGACAGGGAATCCTAGTGTGGGGCTATGAGTATAAAGAGTTATTATGATGTGTCTGGCTTCTAAACTCACCTTTAATTCGTGCAATAAACGCTAAAAAACGCTAACACACTCACACCTCCGCAATCGGTTATTACCTGTGTCGCGGATGGCATGGACTACACATAACACATCACAATAACACCCTGCACCCGAGTACAAATATTTATCTCTCACATAAATATTTGCCCCGGCCGGGGATTGAACCCGGGACCCCTCGCACCCTCCCTCGACAGGGTCGTCAAATGTTAGCACTTTTATTTATTTGTTACAAAGGGTGCATATCTCAGTACATCTTAGAACTGATTCAACGATCTTCCGCTCAACTGATCTTTAGAAACTAAAGCAAAGGATCGTAAATTTCAATAATAGGATGCCTAGAAAGTCTTGCGATAAGCGATACTGGTATTAGATTTCTATTTCTGTATCGAAGCCAGATGGTACCGAGAATATTACATTCATACGACTGTAGTATTATTGAAGCCATGAGTATTATTTGATTAGAGTTAGGGTTGAACAGAATGAGTGCTGACTTTGTGTCACTATCGCCATCTGTTCGCTTCTAAAAGCCTTTACAAAACATGTAGGTAAGATTCATTATTTCCTAGCTAGCTACGACCCTTTCTCTGAAATTTTTCGTAAAATATTTTACAACTAGCTGACCCGGCGAACTTCGTATCGCCTAACAATTTTTTTTTCTAAAATAAATGTAGCCTAAGTTACTCCTTGTTACATCAGCTATCTGCTAGTGAAAGTCCCGTCAAAATCCATCCAGCCATTTCAGAGATTAGCCGGAACAAACAGACAGACAGACAGACAAAAATTGTAAAAAATGTTGTTTTGGTACCGTGTATACATCCTAATGTACTTAGTAAAAAACGGTTATTTTAATATTACCAACAGACACTCCAATTTTATTTATTTGTTTAAATGTATAGATGTTACGTCTGCAACGGAGTCTTGAGAATTAAATTTTTCTGCCTTCTGTCTTAGCCCTCATATTCATGGGCTAATATCATCGAGTGGTTCCTCTGCTCGTTTACACCAAAAACCTTTTGACAACTTAAGGATCGAATTTTGACCATATCGGGTCTCTAGATAATAAACATGTTTTTATGAATAATACTGCCTAGAGTGTTTTATAACAAATTAAAAACCTTGTTTATGATACCAGTATTGAAATGGGTCCTTCGTTTAAAAAGTTCCTGTTATTTCTTCCTTTTATACATTTAAAAATTACTGACAACCCTAACACATAAATTTTGTGGGCTTTTTCACATATTCGTTCAATGAAAACACTATGAGTGTATTCATGCAATATGAATTATGAATATGAATATGAATTTATGCCAATAATATCACGCCTTCACGAATCACGTCACGAGCAGTCAAGAACTTATATATAAACCATGGAAAATAGAGAGAAGGAATGCCATCTTTGTATATGAAGAGTGTCCATAAAAACACGTAAAATTACGGGTGGCGCTGCGGTGCTGTTGGCGGACACTAGCAGCACTAGCGCCATTCATTACGGGTGACGCTGCGGATGCACTAGGCATAACTCAGCAAACTTCACTCCGTCTACAACAGCTACGTTCATGGTTCGCTATTAGTATCACACTAGCGCCATTCAGAAATGGCCATTATTGGAACCTCTATTTTCTGTAAACAGCTGGATACTTTTTCAACTTCCCTTCATATGAGATGGCCCTCCTTCTATCTCAATACTCCAAGATACGATCTGGATGGCAACCTTTAAAGAGGTACCTGAAGATGGATCACGTGATATTGGATGAACAGTTATAATCAATCATAGGCCTGGTTGACGTTGACTAAGGCCAGTAGCCACTCGTACGGTTTCGGTGTGGAACTTCGACCAATGATAGGGCGCAGATATTCATCTAATGACACGTGATCTGTCTTCAGGTTTTTCACCTCTTCAAAGCTTGCCGTCCAGATGAACCTATATATAAAATTCTTACGCTCAGATTCTAATCTTGCTTTTATTTTTAGCACGACCCGGAACAATGGTTAGCTCTGGGCCCGACGATCAAAGGGTCCTGGATTCGATTACCAGCTGGAATAAATTAGAATTTGTTTCTTCTTTTGGTGCTTAATGCACCTTTTCGAAAACTTGCGGTGGTACAATCAAAAAACTACGTTCATAAGACAAGTGCATTATTGATTAATCATTATGATTAAATTATTTTGAATATGAATTTTATATTAAAACAACTAAATATATTACATATACACACCTTTGAGTAGGCGAATTCTTAAAATTAAGCTTTAATTCCCATCATCACAGAATGTTTACAATTATGTCGTGTAAACACACGAGTGACTGAAAGTACCTCATACATAATAATCTCTAGTAATTCGCAAGAACATCGCGAAGACGGTATGTTTTGAAAATGATTGTGCATTGAGTTCGGAATAATTTCGAAAGACATTTTATGGTCTGCGGATAAAAGTACCTCGCGATTACTCGGTTCCGCAGACGAGATACGAGGTTCCAAATGTTCCAATAGAAGAAGCTAGGAATATTACTAACGTAATGACCACATCTCCACTTACCATCGGGTGGGATTGTGGTGAAGCATTAACTTAAAGTAAAAAAAAAAAAAAGTTTGAATGTATGTTTATTACTCTTTCGCGCAAAAACAAAACCATTAATGTATACCATGATCTGGAATAAGATATAATTATGATGGTACTTATTACTTTACATATGATATGCTAGCATAAACATAGAATTCGTTTAAACATTCAGAAAACTTTCGTCTGTCATCGTTTTGTGAGACAATTTGCTCAACCTTTGACCTCGGCTCGCCATTACGCCAAACAACAATATAAGTTTACAAGAAATCCCTCGTTAAGCAACAGATTTTGTCCTTTGATGTGGGATTCCTCGTTAAAAAATTAATAAAAAAAATCCGACTGCGTAAAAAAACTAAGGAGAAAAAATAAGCCCAGTAGTTTATTTAGAATGTTGTTAAAACTAATCTAAAACAACTATTATAGATTTGATTGGTTGAAGAATGGGTTCCAACTGGTAATCCTTCTGTGCTTTACATTGAAGTATTATTCAAATCAAATCAAATCAAATGTTTTTATTCAAAATTGGTTTGGTTTACAAACACTTTTTGAAAGTCATGCAAGTTACGCCAATGCTTCAAACAAGGCCCTACTGTGAGACGGCCCGAGAGAAGAAGCAGCAAGAAACTACCGGTTTTGTTTTTTTCCTGCTCACAGGTACAGATAGCACTTATCATCTACTACAATCTATATCCATAAAACTCATGTCCAAGCAGTCTTGTCTTTAAAATAATCATCTAATTTGTAATATCCTTTCGTCATAAGAATGCTTTTAATATGAGTTTTAAATTTAAGGTAAGGCATTTCTGTAAATTTCGATGGAATTTTATTATAAATCTTTACACATGTACCCATGTATTACTTGCATATAGAACCGACACCGCGAACACGATGTATGTCCCAATGAATTGGCGCCGATCGGCTTCAATTTCAAATGGCTTCTTTCGATTTTGAAAGGGGCTCAATTTTGAAAATAGAACCTCCCGGCGGGACATACATTTTGGTCTGCTCTATGACATTATACTTCAATGTCTACTTTGCAACAATCCGCGGTTAACATGTATGATGGTATACACTTCAAGACATGCATGGCACCTCCCTCCCTCCCACAACGGAAACATGCACTGCAATAATTAAAAGTATACATATTACCAACATACATACCAGCAGGTTAAGTTGACTCTACGATGATTAGTCGCGAAGGTTCTTAGCACTTGCAATTATTACTCGCTTCGGCGAAGAAGCCTGAGAAATCTTGCACATGTTTCTTCTACATAATATTCTCATGCACGTATGAAATCTGTAATTCGCGTTTTACCAACGTGGTGTAAGACCTCTCGTGTTATGAGCGCTTTAGGCTATAAAAATTATATGCTCATGCTCTTATTAATGAAGCGTATATTGAATCTCAAGATCCAGTGATATGTAACAAGTTAATAAGTTTCGCCCGGTGCCTTATCTATAATTTTGAACTGAAGCGGACCTATTCCGACTGGGAGTGTTTTACTCAATTCAAACTTAAACGCTTAATGTTAGTGCTATGTCCTAATGACCGAAAAACAAGCATTTTATGAATCTACAATTATTATTTTTTTATGGAAATAGCCGGCAAACGAGCTGACGATCCACCTGATGGTAAGTGCCATCGTCGCCCATGGACATCAGCAACACCAAAGGCATCATTGATGCGTTGCCGGAACACGACGAGTCGTTTGGCGGCTGACTCATGCTCAATGGTGATAGCTATCCAGGCGAACCCCATGGAGAAATAATAATAATAATAATGGTATTAATTAACTACTAAAATCAATATAACCAATATAATCCCTCTGAGGGCCTTGCCACCAGAGGGCCGGATTTAGTCACCTCTAACGACACCCATCCGACGTGGGATTGGGGTTAGTATTCTAAGCCGCCAAAATACGGCTAAAATTAAAAAAAAAAACCTGTCTCCATAATATGTAATCTTTTTTTGGCATGATAGAATCGTACAAGTACATTCCATAAGAACTATCGGGGCTTAGACCGTGGAACTTGCATAAAAATTCAAAAGACCCTAGTGGAAAATGCACTCCGCATTTGGGTTACTATGACCCAATGCCCTACTGAGTACCAGTTTATTGTCCATTAGCGACTAATCAGACCAGGTCATCCGTAAAGATTTTATGGGCAACTTATTCCCTCGGGCGAGGAAGGATGCGTGTTAAACGTGTAGAGTGCTAACACGGATTTGCACTTCGGTAAAAATATCTTGGGCGTTATCTCCCTGCTCACTATGAACTTAATTTGAATTATTTGAAACTACCGCTGTCCTTCTGCTCGCGGTTTGCCCACGGTTCCCAGAATAATAAGATTACTGGGCAAATAATGCTTTCCTTCATTACCAGCAACCTTTACTAGGTTGAGTATCTTTCGAATATTTATGTATCAACTTTTTATGAAAAGCTGCCAAGTGCGAGTCGAACTCGCCCATGAAGGGTTCCGTAGCAGCAAGTAACATAATATAAAAGTTCTTGTAGTTCGTTGTAACTTTGATCAATGTTTTTTTGCGATTTACGATTTATGACGTATTAAAAAAAAACTACTTACTAGATCTCATTCAAACCAATTTTCGTTGGAAGTTTGCATGGTAATGTACATCATATATTTTTTTTAGTTTTATCATTCTCTTATTTTAGAAGTTACGGGGGGGGACACACATTTTACCACTTTGGAAGTGTCTCTCGCGCAAACTATTCAGTTTAGAAAAAAATGATATTAGAAACTTCAGTATCATTTTTGAAGACCTATCCATAGATAGCCCACACGTATAGGTTTGATGAAAAAAACATTTTTGAGTTTCAGTTCTAAGTATGGGGAATCCCCAAAATTTATTGTTTTTTTTTCTATTTTTGTGTGAAAATCTTGATGCGGTTCACAGAATACATCTACTTACCGACTTTCAACAGTATAGCTCTTATAGTTTCGGAAAAAAGTGGCTATGACATACGGACGGACAGACAGACAGACAGACAGACAGACAGACAGACAGACATGACGAATCCATAAGGGTTCCGTTTTTTGCCACTCGGCTACGGAACCCTAAAAATTACGAAATAGACTCTTACAAGTTAGGTACTATGCAGAGTATGCAGGCTAAATGAATAGGTATCTTTTCCCTACAACGTTGAAATGATTGCCTGAATGTCTTGCCTGATAAAAATGAGTATTTCGTTTCGTACCTGGTATGGTTACTTAAGGAATTGTATAAGCAAAGTTAGAGTATTATTTTTTAATAATGAATCAAATCAAATCTCATTTATTGTGGAACTCGATCTTCTTAATTAGTGAAACCCAATTATAACAAAATACTCGATGGAGTTTGACATTGAATGACAAAGACCTTTTGATATAATAATAAAATTAGCGCCAAAAATAGAACCACTTTAGTTAGCGCTTTCCCCGAGGCTTTATGTTACCCCAGGTCATCATCTGTGTGCCACGGACCTGAAAAAAAGACGGACGTAACCTCGTCTAATCGAGAGTGAAGCATAGCAATGGCCGCCCACTTACCATGTGTGCGTAATTTTTGATTCGCGATTGAAGCAGTGAAGTGTCAATGTGTGGGTGTGTGTACTTGTACGAGTAGAGAGTTGGTATTACTATAGGTGATTCTCTGTATTTGTTGTTGAGCTTATGTCCGTCTTTTTTTTAGGTCCGTGCTGTGTGCTAAATTTCATGAAAATCCGGTCAGTAGTTATTGGGTGAAAGAGTAAAAACTCCATACGAATTTTCACATTTTGTAAGAAGATGTAATAAAGAATATTGTTTCTACTAAAGCCTTTAACTTTCTACTAAGATCCTTCATGCTAAAACGCCTTCTTGAATTGACATTCTGAATACAGGTTTGACACTCAGATGAAGGAATAAAAGGCAGATAACGTCGTTCGAATATGACGTAATCCTACCAATAATAATACAAAATAAAAAACTAATACAATCTCGTGTCACTACTAAAGAAAGCGTCAAATTGCATGAACATCGCAATTGTCAAAATTTATTAAATAATTTTCTCAGTTATAATGCCGTCTTGCATTTTTAAACTATTTAAAAGTAGTTCGCAAAATCAAAGAAAAGAAGATGGAATATCTTTTCACAGGTATCTGTTCATTATTTTATTATTTATTTATAATAATATTTTTGTGGTTTGCTCGGAACACAAAAACTCGACAATTATTCATTTGTATACCAGCTTTATGTGAAAATCGGTTATCCTTTTGGGGAAATATGCATGAGCTATTTGAACACTGGTCGATTTATAAATGTATATCGAAATAAATATATTTAAAAAGTAAATATTTGTATTTATTTAAACCTTAAAAATCAAGAAATACAGCCAATGCATAAACACCTATCGCTGGGATATTATAACCGGGTTAATTGAAAATGTCACGTTTGCCCACGATAAAATGCATGATTGAAAGAAAATATTATATTATATTTTAGTTTCTGTTTTTAGTTTAGCCTACTCACTAAAATGATTTCAATTATAATTTTGCAGATTGCCGACAGCTGCTATTACAAGAGAAAAAAAATGCACTTTGCCTCGTCTTTTATTATGCGTACCACAAAGGACTGGAATTAATTGTCCGCGTGGGTGTTCCCGTCAGATTATAATGTGGGTGTCTTCAAGTCAAGAGTGAATAGGTTTCTACTAAGTTAGTGTGATTTACCATCCACGACTTCATTACCGCTTACCATCTCAGGTGGTTCTGTGGTCAAACACTAACTTATTCTGCAAAAAAAGTCCATAGGTTAATTAAGACAATTAAATATACTTAAGTATTATTTTATATTAAAAGAACATTTACATATATTTTGATAAGTGTACTTTTTGATAACTAGTGATGAAATTAAAATCAATTATGATTATCACATTAATTTATTACAACTTAAATTTTTGTCTGTTTTTCTATGCATTTGTTCCTCCTATCTCAGGAACGGCTTAATAAAAGATTCGGTTTTCACTGACGTATTGTAATGAGTTTGGGTTAACATTTAGTGTTTGTTTTATTTGAATCGGTTTACAAATAAAAAAATCACGACAATTTAAAGAATACCATCCCTACTTTTATCGACTGTGGGCTTACCGAAGCGAAGCAAGGGCGTTCACTAGACTAGCAATAAATAATTTGCCAATTTAATTGTGCATAATGTGTTAAGTTGGAAATATGTCAAACAACATTTACAAAACTGCGGGAGTTTGTGACTTTTCATTTGGAATCCTCACACACACACAAAGAATTACGTGTCCATACGGTGCCACTGCTAGTTGACATTAAGGTTGTCACGCACACATAGCGAAAAAGTGACTTCACGTCATTCGTTACATTTCTTTGCAAATGTTCCATCTGCCTTTTATTCCTTTCATCTGAGGTTTGACATTAAAATTATATTCGGTGTTTTTAAAGACCTTTATAATTTTCAGCCTTTATAAAGACTAATATATTAATGTTTATTCTCTCCATGTTTAGTAAAGTCATAAATGAACCAAATTTACTCACAACAACTCCGTTACCTGAGTTCCGCTTAACCTTTAAATTTTCGTAGCTTGTAAGGTTCCATCTGAAGCGCTCATAGACCGGCGGCTTGCGTCGATCCTATGTGATCGACAAAGTTAAGCAACAGCGGGCGCGGTCGGTACTTGGATGGGTGACCGCTAGTGGCAAAAATTTCTTGAGGGTTTCCGTGCTTCGGAGGGCACGTAAAGCCGTCGGTCCCGGTTGTTATCATAGGATAACAGTCGTTAAGCCATGTCGGAGGCCCTCGGGCGATTTGAAATCTTCCAACACTCGTGTTGGCCACTAACCTCTCCACCAATCCGCACTGGAGCAGCGTGGTGTATGCTCTAGGCCTCCTCACGAGGAGAGATCCGTGCCCAGTAGTGGGCCATTAATGGGTTGAAGCCAAGGTTCCATCTACAGCGCAACATGTACTTTAGCATTAAAAAACCAGCCATGTAATATAAATGTGTCGGCCTGCGATACTTCAAAAAGACCTTTTGCCTTTCATGAAGTCGTTAGGCTTGCTTTCATAAGAATTTTCTAACTTTCTTAATTATAACAGAATTTATATGTTAACATCGTCAAACTTTTTCATCGTACCATATGTGTACGCCTCTGCTGTAAGCTCTATCTATAAAGGTGACATTAGATGAGAGGAGATAAGTACAGCTTGTTTTTTTATGGAAATAGCCGACAAATAGCTGACGATCCACCTGATGATAAGCGGCTATCGTCGCCCATGGACATCAGCAACACCAAAGGTATCACTAATGCGTTGCCAGCCAAGAAAGAGAGAAGAAAAAGAAAGAAAGAACTAATAACTGTAAAGTTAGTTACCTGTTACTATTTTGCGTAGAAAACCTACTGCGGGCACTCACACCGAGTGTGTAAGCGTTTATTTATTTCTGATGTTTCAATTGTACCTATGTAACCAAGCAAGTCATTATTATCTTCGTTTTCCAATTCAGGTACTTAACTCGGTTATTAGGACTCAGAAGCAGTATCATTATTCGTTCGGCTTAATGAGTCAGTTATTGTGCACTTCACAGACTTAGGATATAAGCGGATCGTTTGAAAGAGTATAGTATTTTCCGTTGAAAGTTATTTGTAAGTTACAAATAACTTTATAATGAGAATCCAACTATTATGTTTTTTTGCTTTCTCACTTATACTTAATACCTTAGGTGGGGGCTTAAAAAAATTTTAATCATCTATTTTATTAAGAGTTTCATATAACCTCCTCAATACTTTACAAAAGCACTATGCTACTACTACTATACTACTTTACTAAAGCTTTATGAAGACTTGTAAAATGAAAGTCAACATGAATACAAAACTAATACATAAACATTATAAAAGAACATCTGCAACCTATATTTCTCGAAGAGGGGGAGTTAGTCCTCCTATTCGCCAAAATTGTCTTCTCGGCTGATTCTTTCCAAGATTGGGCCTCTCTTTCAAAGATCGGCCCTCTCTTTTCACTCGAAAAGACTTATAATTAGCTCATCTACCGATTCGTACTAGAACAGGGTGTGGAGCATTTGCTCAGACTTAAGGTTATCCTAACAAAAATAATAGTCATAAATAAACTTTAATATTAGCCGTTTTATGTGACTTCTTAATTTTTTCTTATTATCAAATTTCCAAACTAAAAATTAATGGTCCTAAATCAACTTTAACGTTAGCTATTTAATGCGATTTTCATATTATGTATTCATATTATATTTCATTTTTTTTCATATTAACAAAGTGATAGTCGTCATTTGACTGTTGTATGAGAAAAATTCAAGTATAAGTGCGCATACATAATCCTAATCCCATTCTTAGTGGGTTGAAGCCAATTGTAATTTAATAATGTTACCACAATTCTCGTCATCACCATCATCATCTCCCGCTCAAGTTTACTCTTCCTAATTTGCTGATCTAACAACTCTTTCATCTTCCGCAGTCAGTATCGGTGACGGTGTCGGTGCTGACGCTGACCTTCATCTCGGTGGACCGCTGGTACGCCATCTGCTTCCCGCTCAAGTTCAAGTCCACCACCAACCGCGCCAAGACAGCTATCCTCATCATCTGGCTGCTTTCTCTGCTCTTCAGTAAGTATGATGTTAAGTACATAGGTTATTTCGATGGTATTGTGGTGGCATCGCTCATGTGTCACACGCTGACGTCATGTCAACCTGAATCACGCTATGATTTCCAGATCGCTAGCATATATACAAATGCTCCGACAAGATCCGTCGGGGCTCAGACGACCCCACGCAACACCGTCTCACCTGGCGGGGAATTTTCCTTTGCTAAAGTAGAATTTGCGGGTACTTCCAAAAGCTGATAACCGAATTTCGAACTGTTTGGCACACAGCTTCGTCTTAATATTAAAAGACATCCCTCCCAAAGGATTTTCGGAAGTTTATCCGAAATTGTTAAAGCAGTTTGCTGTAGCTAAAACCGTAATTGGAGGTTATTGTACAAATTCAATCTCTACCAGTGTTATATACAATATAAAGGCGACTCCATTTACGTATTTGTTGTAAAAATGTACTCCATGTCCTATTTTTATGATTATAAAAAGGCTTCAGGCAAAAGGGCTGAAAAAAAAACAGACGGACTACCTAACAGTAATGGACAGCTGTTCGGCAGGTTTGGTTCCCAGCGAGGCAGCCAGTCGAATGAGTTTAAATTTCTCATCTCGGTCTGGATTCTTGTCCATGGTGTCATTGATGTTGCACATGACACCCACGACATAGAAAATCCTACTGTGGGTGTGAGAGTGTAGTGTTATTTTCGTTTCAGACGTGCCAGAGTTCGTGGTCCTGCAAGTCCAAAGGAAGATGCAGCTGAGGTTCGATGTGCAGTACTTCATGCAGTGTACCTCCACGTGGTCCGACGAGAGCGACCTCAAGTGGCACATCATCAAAGCTTTGTTTCTCTACACGTGAGTCAATATAAATCATCCTGCCATTTTCCCAATTTTATTTTTAGTCGGCGCAATATGTTTTCCTCTTCCACACTTCCCTATCAGCCATCTTTTTTACACTAACTCTCTTATCTTTCATATCATCTGTAACACAATCCATCCATTATTTTTTGGTCGTCCTCGGCCCCTTCGTCTATCCATCACATTAATTTCATCACTCTTCTGATCACATTTCCTCTCGCCTCATCACATGCCCCTACCACGACATTCGGTTCCCTTTCAACTTTTCTGTCATTTTTGCCACTTTGAAATGTCCTGTAATATACTCATTCCTTACTTTACCCATTCTCGTCACTCCACACATGCACATCAACATTCTCATATCTGTGACATGCAATCGTCTCTCATCCGTCTTTTTTGTAGCCCAACATTCTGATCCATACATTACGACAGGTCTTATGACGGATTTATAGATTTTACCCTTCAATTATATTAATTATAAGTACAACTATACACTTTGAAAATAAAAAAAAACACAGACAGTTTTGTTTACACTAAATACAGCTAAGAACCATCTTGATCACGTCAGCTTTCAAACAAAAAAACCGCATCTTAATCGGTCCATTCATTTAAGAGCATCGTAACCTCAGACAAAATTATAAAATCCCTCTTTAAAAACTGTAGCTTAGCTATGTGGACATGGATGATATTTAAGAACTATTACTAAGGGTATTTACTAACGCAATAGATCACCTGACAATAATTTTTAGAAGTTCTGTGTGTTTGTTTGACTGTGCGTTTGTTTTAGCAAATTTTAGAAACGATTCAACGATAATAATATGGTTTTTACTAAAGTAGGTAAACGTGGGTTGTAGTATTTGTCTCATCAATCTGATCATAAATAAAAAATATTTATATCAATTTAAAAAATATAATATTTTATTTAAGTATGGGTCCTGATTCTACGCTATATGTTTACCGAAGCGCAACTGGGCAGTTATAACTAGTATAAAAATATGTCTAAAGCTGTGTATTCGGCAAATTATCAAAATACATTGAAAGTATTATTTATTATAAATTTAAATTACAAATTGAAGATTTAATCGCTGACAACTGCTTTTATCAAATTAATGAATAATTCCAGTGATATTGTATTCCAAATACCTTCAATTTGCCTAATTGAATGATCACAAAATATCCACTTGATTTTATATTTATTGATAGGCAATTCTAAAATTTTGATTCGAATCAGAATTACATTTTAATAATTGCTCATTATTTATCTGTTGTTGATTATTTGTGATGATCCATTAATTTATCATACGTATCATGGCAAATTTTTGCAATTTCAATCAATATTAACTTAATAATGTCACTTGCTTCGATGAATGTAATTGTAAGAAAACCTATGCATTTAAGACTTTCCATAATATTTCCAAGTGTATGATGTATGCGCGGACCTAAAAAAAAGACGGACGTAATCCCAACAACAAATTCAGTGAAACACCCATAGTAATACAAACTCCCTATTCGTACAAGTACACACACCCACACATTGACACTTCACTGCTTCAATCGCGAATCAGAAATTACGTACACATGGTAAGCGGGCGGCCATTGCTATGCTTCACTCTCAATTAGACGAGGTGCGTCCGTCTTTTTTTCAGGTCCGTGGATGTATGTCATTCACTGGGCTAGCGTGGATAACAGCTGTAGTTCTAACATTCTTGAGAACCAAGCCCAGCAGTGGGTTACTGGTTGATTGATGATCTGATGCACAGCAAACTGCCAATTCGCACATACGAGTACATCTATCCTTGATGATTCGGTTTGAAAATTCAGTTTCATCACGATTGATTATAATTCTTCTAAAAAATAACCGAATTCAAAATTAGGGATAGTTAAAAAATTACTGATCAGATCTCGCTCAAATTTAAATGGGACCATATAAAAAGCCGCAGCTTTCGAATATAAAAAGAATCATCAAAATCGGTACACCCAGTAAAAAGATAGAAATAACAAATAAAAAAATATAGTCGAATTGAGAACACCCTCCTTTTTTGAAGTTGGTTTAAAAAGGACAGACGTTCTGCACACATTTGAGCTAAGATAAGAGCTAAGAGTCATTCATCACGTTCGGATGCATTTGTTTAAACCAAGACTTACGAGTCGAATATCGACTACAAGTCGAATATCGACTCGAAAGTCGTCAATATCGAGTGATATCGGATTGATGATAGGAAAATGAGGTTCCTTAGTGATAATGACCACTTACCGTCAGGTGGCTTGTGTAGTAATTGGCCCTACATACATAAAAAAAGGAAAACTTTATAACATTGTTTATAACTGCACCATTTTTAACTTCCAATAGTTATCTTTGAACAAAAGTCCAGCTTTTGTTTCTACAAAATAATTTATTACAACCATAGCAGAATTCTTTGTAGAAAATTCTCCTGCAATTGATAAGTCTTTGTTAAGTTTTGCCGTTTAGCAACATTCTTCAAGGGATATTGTTTCTGTACAAAACGTTCTGTGAAAAATGTGCCAAGTCTCCATTAAATTTATTTATCAATAAAAGCAGCTACTTAGTCGTCGGGTAATTTAATTAGTACATAGTATATTATAGTACACTGTGCCACTTACGGGCGTCGCAAAATATTACAAATGTGGTTAACGTGACATTTAATTTTGTAATATTTTGCGACGCCCATAAGTGGCACATGTAAGTTCGTTTAGCATGCTGTTTGTACCACCTTTATCCACTACCTGATTGCAATAAATTGATTTGATTTGATTTGATACAAATATAAATAAAACCGGGCAAGTGCGTGTCAGGCCACGCGCAATGTTTATCGACTGTTACTCATTAACCGCTGATGCTAACAAAGCCGTGATAGTTTTCCATGTAAATTCATCATATAAATTATTTTTGAGAATTTTTTCACTTGTCCAACTTTATCAGTTTAGCCAGCAGGGGGGGGGGGGGGAGACACTTGACTAACCAAAATTAGCACTTTAAATTTCGCAAACGGACCCCTGATTCCAAAAATGGTAGTGGAAGACCCATAATATTTTTAAAAGGCCTTTCCAAAAATACCTCACACTATAGGGTACGCTACGAATAAAAAATCCATCTTCACGTTGCCTGTAGGGGAGGTACCCTAAAAAAATACATTTTTCAATATTTTATTCTACGATTCTGAAGTTTTAATAAATATATATCCATGCCAAATTACAGCTTTCTAGTACTAAGGGTCTCGCCGCTTCGGACGGACGGACGGACATGACGAAACTATAAGAGTTCTGATTTTACTTCGGAACCCTAAAAATTAAAACTTTAATACCACAAACTTGAAGTAACTAAAAAACTAATCAACTACTTTTAACTTTTCGTATTAACTAGACCAGAAAATGTAGTGGATTTTCATGAAATTTAGCACATAGGTTGACTATGATCTGGAATACCACATGGGATACTTATTATCCCGGTAAAAGTGGGCAGAGCCGTGGGCACAGCACTCGTCTTCTATACATCTATATCTATACATCTATACTCTATACATACATACATACAAATAAATAAAATTGGAGTGTCTGTTTGTAATATTAAAATAACCGCTTTTTACTAAGTGCATTTGGATGTAAACACGCTACATATACCAAAACAACATTTTTTACAATTTTTGTCTGTCTATCTGTCTTTCTGTCTGTCTGTCTGTCTGTTTGTTTCGACTAATCTCTGAAATGGCTGGACCGATTTTGACGGGACTTTCACTGGCAGATAGCTGATGTAACAAGGAGTTACTTACGCTACTTTTATTTCAGAAAAAAAAATAGTTTGTTAGGCGACACGAAGTTCGCCGGGTCAGCTAGTCGTAAATAAATCATGAAGTTTTTAAGTTAGGGCTTTTATTAAAAAAATCGGTTAAAAAAATAACTTATTTACAAGATCTTTATCCACTTTTCGGGAATGAAAGCCCTATACAGAAATCACTAATTGCTTTGAAGTTAAAAATTCAATTTCATATACCTACTCGTAATATGTGATTCGAAAAAAGTTTGTTTCTTAAGGCCTGTTTATTTTACCTTCGATCTGTTGGTTCTTGGAACTGATTTCGTGCTTACTTCAACGTCTCAATTTTAATTGCTCATACTTTATGTGAAATAGGTTAATATTGAAATTGAAAAAATGATTATTATTCGCTCAAGCTTCTTTTACTTATTTTAATAGAGAATGATTCTTCTTCTTAACTTAACTGCGTCTTAACTTTTATAATCTTTATTTTTCTTTCTCCTTTCGTAGTCGGTAACTGCGATGCAACAAAGGTCGTACTGAAAACCAGTAGCCATGGTTCGCTGCGGTGCGGTATATACCTACTGAGTGCGTCCCTTTTTTGTTGAGCAGTTCTACAGCAGGTTCTGTAATGTAACTGTTTAATTTCATACTTAATTGCTATATTAAGTAACAACTTATAACTTGTTGCATTGCGTAATGCTTTACAAAATGAAGTATTTTTTTTTCTTTCTTCCTTTTTTTCTTTCTTTCTTTCTTAATATATCTATGATTGATGACCTGAGATAGCTTGTCTGGTCGTTTGACGACAATCATAAAAAATCTATCTTTACACAATTGCAGATAGATAGATACACAATAAAATTGTAGCCATGAAATTGTTCTATATCTCCATTGTGTATCCTTTTCCAATGATAAAGAAATAAGTTAAATCAGAAAGATGAATAATAAGAACAAATCTTACGACTTTCCGCGATCCAAAATTATCAACCACGCATTTTTCATTAGTCACTTTTATTGAAAAAACTTAAAACTATTTTTTGTTTCCCTAGAATACCGTCCAAATTCCATCCATGTAGGTAGGAGCTATCAATGAAGTTATTCAGAACTGAAGGATGGAATTCAACAGAATGTGAGGGCGGCGTTCTATGTAAAATTACGAGTATAACGCTTCATAAATTTAATTACAGTTGAAACGCTACATAATTCACTTTATAAATTCAATTTTTGTAGCTGAGCTGGGATCAGTATTGCAAGCGATGAGCGAGAAGCGTTAATAATAATTTTGCTCTTTATTCATTAAAGTAATAAAAGGCCGTGCGGTTCATTAGGCATTTAGTGGCCACTGCAGTAAATATATCGTTTATTATAGCTTCTAAACTGTAAAATTGGATTTTTTAAAATTTCTACAAAATAAATAAATTGTATGATCATGACCTATAAGGGTGAGATTTATAAAACTTACTTTGGCATCCGCCGTATTGGGGCGGCTTAGAATACTAACCCCAATGCCAAGCCGGATGAATATCGTAAGAGGCGACTAAATGGTAGGGCCATACCATTATTACTATTTCTCCGTGGGGTCCGCCTGGACAGAGCTCCACTCCTTTGCTTGAGTCGGCCGCCAAACGACTCGTCGTGTTCCGGCTCACTCTTAATTGGCCGGCAACACACCAGTGATGCCTTTAGTATTGCTGATGTCCATGAGCGACGATAGCCACTTAACTTCATGTTGATCGTCAACTCGTTTGCCAGAAGTAAAAAAACTTGGCAAGTGCGTGTCAGGCCACGTGCAATGTAGGATTTTGAAGTAGTAAGTTTATCGACTTTTACTCATTAACTACATATGCTAACGTAGCCGTGACGGTTTTAATTGCATTGTTTTATAATAATAATAATAATAACTCGTTATTGCTTTATTGCATTGTTTTTGTGGTCTCAAACCATCTTCGCATTATTTAATTGCGTCTCAAATGAAACCATTTTGATAATGGTTGGATAGTTTCAAAATATATAAAGGACTTCCGTACAAACATTTTTTTGTGTTTATCATTATATCGATTAGAAAAACTACAAATATTTAAAAACTTAATGTCTCACTCTCTTACCCCCGACGGTACAACAAGTTTCTCAGATACTTTTCAATTGAATTTATTCCCTAACATTACTTGCAGCGAGCTAAGTGACTGAAGGACTTGATTTGTAGGATTTTATATACCGAGAGACAGAAAATGTCAAGTATAAGTATTTTTGATCTTGCTGTTCGTTATGATACATTTTAGTTCATAAACTTCAAAGCTCAATCAACTCTGGAATCACGTTACTATAAGATTTTTTTGATTGTGGGTATCTTGGATTGTCTATATGATATTGTCTATGATTTATCTGATACATAGAATTTTAATGCTTATCTGAGTGTTTGTGTATAATCTTTTGAAGATTTCTTTGCGAATGTACCAAAGTAAGTTATCGAAGTTTATGGATATTATTAACACCTATTCTATAGTATAGAATCTATACACTTACTTGCTATTTAGTAAGTTACATATTATTATACCTATGTATTAATAAGTGTTTGAAGTCTAGTCTTACTCTACATACAAGGCATGCATATTTTTAATGCAATCTTGAATTGATATTGAAATTATTGAATTATAAAAAAATATTGAAGTCTTCGTATCGTTAACTGGTACCGGCCAAGAAGCAAACGGATTACATTAAAATGTAATCGAATGAATCTTTTAAATAAACGGAAAGTAGTGGACTAATACAAAATAACAATATTACAAATAATTACTATATTCAATGTCAGTAAAAAACAGATTCAAAATCACGTTATTACTCGAGTATTAAAAAAAAACACCAAAAAACCCGCGTATCTGAGTAATATTTCATTTAAAACGGTAAATCATGGATGAAGAGCCTCATCAAAAATGTGTTTTTCTTTTTAAATACAAGTCGAGGGATGCTGCCGAATTTGCTAGAATAAAAGTATTTCGACAAGACAGTAAATTTTATTTTATTTAGATAATAATTTACAGACGAGCCACTAGATTATTAAGTCAAAGACATTTTAGAAGTTATTGCTAGCTGCTATTTGCTATTCTTATCACTGAGCATCATACTTTTGGAGTTAAAATGTAATCTATACTTCTATACTAATATTATAAAGAGGAAATAATTCATTGTTTGTTTGCATTGAATAGGCTCCGAAACTACTGAACCGATTTGAAAAATTCTTTCACTGTTGAGAAGCTACACTATCCCTGGGTGACATGGTCTATATTATAGTTTCAAAAAAACTAAGGTTCCTTAATAAAACTCCAATAATGTAATCCAAGAAAACCGAAGCAAAGCTAAGACGGTTACTCGTATATTATAATAGAACAGCGAGATGAAATGCCAAAGATCGATCAAAATTTTGTTCAGATTATGGAGTCGATTAATAGTTGAGGGAAGTTCTTAAATATAGTTAAGTTTTTGGTTAACATTTTTATTTCTGTTTGACAGATTTCCACTACTGCTGATGATGATAGCCTACTGCCAGATCGTGAGGGTCCTGTGGAGGTCAGACAACATTCCTGGCCACACCGAGTCCCATAAACTGTGCACAACACCCACTGGACAGAACAATTGTAAGTATCTGGGTATAACTTCTTCTTAATAACAATTTTTTCTTCCTTTCTTTCTCTTTTTCTTGGCTGGTAACGCATCAGTGATGCCTTTGGCGTTGCTGATGTTCATGGACGACGATAGTCACATACTTACGATAGTCACCTGATGGTGGATCCTCAGCTCGTTTGCCGGCTACTTCCATAAAAAATCGTAGCTTTTTCTTACAATTCTTCATGTATATTTCACTGAAATTCTCTTATTCTACTTCTGAAGATTACATAAAGTGGAAGATAAAAGATGAAATAGCTTTTATTGTTCCTACATCGTTTAAAGTGTCATTTTTGTTTGCATTCTCTTGCTATTCAATGTCTTTGATCTTCAAATAGATAGGGATGTGCAATGATGTCTAACAAGCGTCATAGTTTTTATATCACACAATTGTGTCTGCGTTTGTTATTGTTACTTTAATACTCTTTTGTATTTCTGTGTTATTGTTAACGATACCTTGTTTATCAATTTTCTGGAAGATTACGTTGTTACTTGATTCGCAATTATCATACGTTAATTAATTTGGCTAGAGAAGTTTCATGTTTATTATTGTTAAACCTTGTAATGTAATATGTTTATTGAACACAATTTTGTTCTAAAATTACGTTAGCGTGTGTTTTGTTTACAAGTCAAATTTGTCTGGGATTGAAGATGTAGGCTACGTTTATATAAGTAATTAAAATTATGTTTCGTTACTCTTAGAAAAACTCCTGGTCAGGATATCATGACGATTTCGTCACTTCACAAAGTATCCTACTCAAAACAATCACTCATCTGCTATTTTAACTTTTTATTTTATTTGTTCTGTATGAGTGGGTGGGTGACTCTATTATTATCATGATAAATATTTGAGAAAAACGTATAAATTAGGATTTTTCAATAATTTTTTTCTCTTGTACATTAGGCGATGTCTTGGAAATATGAGATCAGTTATATAGAGCGGGCGCTAAAGGTAGTTGAATATGAAACATTAGAGGGACGCATATTGTAAATTGTTATAAGCTCAGAAAAGCTTGTAGATTATTAATATTTCTTTTTATGGCATATGTTGCTACCATGTTTTCTGGTCCAATTTTTTTGATGCGCTATTCTCTTAAATACCAAAAATAGCCCAAAATACTGATGGAATATTTGCTTTGGAGCCATTTTAATAATTGTTTTCATGGCAATATCCAAGTCTTTATACCCCCTAGTAAAATAGAAGTCTTATGGATTATTCATGTGTATCCGTCCGTCTGACCGTCCTTAAATCCTTAATCCTTTATATAACACTACGAAACAAAAAGTTGGCAAACACAGAAGAACAAGGGGCGCACCTAATTGTTTTTTGTAAATAAAATTTTTTTAACGTAATGTACGCAAGCATGTTAAAAGGCAATGATGCCGTTCCTTTATTGAGAGAAAGGATAAGAAAGCAAATTGAGAATTAGAATTAAATCTTATAACGAATACTACCAATCCACCTTAGCAGATTTCTTCGTGACTATCTTCAGTATTTCTGAATCGCCATCGATAATAATTCTTGTTTACTTTCAGAATGTAATAAATCTTTACTATGAAGTGACTGTTTGTAATTTTAGAATTATTGCGTTTTCTATGGGATTTATTTATGATTAATAATTTTAAAAGGATTTTTCATGACACATAATCACTCGAGAGTCTCTGTTCTTGTAAAACTACACAGTTTGTTTATTAAAAAATCAGTTAACGTTTTAAAAAATAAGAAATAAATTATTAAGTATGGTTGACTCTTTGAGTTACATACACAGACATCTTATAAAAAACGGAAACCACTCATCTCGCTAAAAATTCTATTCTGACTTGACCAAGTACTTCAATGTCGAAAATGTTGTATTGTCTCACTCCAAAAACTGATGACAAGATTGTGATTCAGAGAAAACAAAATATTATGAAGCGTTGAGAAATACGAGATCTGTGAACAAGGAAAATATTTGAAATAAACGAGGAAGATCGAAATGACTTGGCATTAACTTTATCGGAGATCGTTAATGCTTCCTCCATAGATTAGGATGTTAATCTAAACGTAAAAGTTTAGGTAGAGGCGTTTTATTTTACTTTGTACAAGTATGTTTACACGATTTATGTTATTTACACTACACGTCAATTTGTGTATGCATGAATGCAATAACATATTCTTTTAAACACTACATAATTCCAGATGTCCAATTGTAAAAAATATAGATATAAACAACAGTAAAACGCTCAGAAAAATTGAACGTAAATGATTCTAGCTAGTTCTTACCTTAATCTTTTTTAAACCTTCAATTTTGGGTGTTTTCTAGAATTTCAAAATTTATTTTAAATCAAGTATTTACATTATAGACGGAATTTTATTCTTTACATCCCGATTCATACTTGGTGGCCCTTTTAAATTTTATCGTAAAACCTCAGCGTAAAATATGACATTTTCAAACGCTTTACCTTATCTCTTTGAAATATGGTTTGTAAGAAAACGTCTAATTTTTAAAGGATTACTTGAAAATCCTTCGTGAATACAAATAAGTATTTAGCAAGGAGTAATAAGTATCTAGCTTACTAAAACAAAATTATTAATTCTTATCAAATTGAATGGGTTATTAGGGCTTCGCTATTAGGGCCTTAAAAGATTTAGATGTTGATTTTGATGAGACAGTTGTTAAAATGATAGAAGCGAATAAAGACTAATTTTGTAAGATACTCATTCAATAGGAGTATAATGTTCAAGATATTTGACAATTCGTCATTTTGATACAAAAGTGAAGCCTGACTATAAAGAAGATATTATAACAATTGCAAGCAATGGCAAAATTCAGACAGCCCTAAATGAATGGATCATTGACGATCCTGTAGCCCAGTTGATAATGACACCTGAGTTGAGATTTCGTCATAAATCCGAATTCCCTCAGTGTTAAATATATTTCTTTTTTGAGCCCCTGATAACAAGAAATATTATCCTTACTAAATTTTAATACACTCAAGTGTTACATTGTTCGAACCGTTTTCCTATAAACTCTTTCTGCATTGAAGTAAGAACTGAAGCAAAAATCTTCTGAGACAAAAATAACTTGACATAAAATTAGAATAGCAGCACATTCGTACGAGAGAAAGAAATAACAAACAGTAATTTGCAAATGGTTGGTTTATATCTCGTCAGATAAGATTTACTTGGCCGACGGTAAAGAATGTTGAGACGAAAGATGAATGCCTGAAGGAATGAAGTTTAATCCAAGATAAACAGCTACTTCAAGGCCTTAATGGATCTCAGTCAACATTATAAGCAAAGGTTTTTTACTTTGATTCCATAGTTTTCTTTGATACAATTTATATACCATTTGTTTCTTTACTAAAACTGACGACCGCTAAAATAATTTCAAAAATAAACTAGAGTTGAAAGGAAATTATTAATTGTAAAATTCTTATATTTAAAAACCAATAGGCAATTATTACCGAAGCAAGCTATTTAGATCACAAAGTTTTAAATTAAGAACTCATTCAATAATACTACATTATTTTGCATCTTTTCAAAATACTATCCTTCAAGCTCTTCAAGTTAATGTAAAGCCGCATGATTCTCCGAAGACCAGTCTTTGATTTTCTCTTTCGCAGTTTAAAAGTCATCATTCCGTGTTAACTGACCTACAATTTCCAACATTGCCTTCGACGTGTCTAGTAATTTAAAATACTACAATTCATTACTGACATTACAGAGCTGATTTTTTGAAGTACAATGAAAATTAAAACGGGTTTGTTTTTATTCAGGGTTGGCCGTGAACCGCAGAACAACTCCTTCAATCCACGCCAATGCTTCGACGGAAGGTCAGCTGCGGTCCAGGAGGAAAGCAGCCAAGATGCTGGTGGCTGTGGTAGCGATGTTTGCTGTCTGCTACTTCCCAGTTCACCTTCTCTCTGTCCTTCGGTAAGTTGTAGATAGTCAGTTAAAGCTAAAGATAACGTCGTTAAAGCTTCTACTACGGTCTAAGGAAAGGCTTTAAGGTAATAGTCTCATAATAATTATTCAAGATTTCGTTAGACAGAGTGGTAATTTTTATTCTATTTTTACAAACCCTGAAGTGTCTGAACCCTGAAACCCTGAACCAAAAGCTGACAAATTCCTTTTCCATTTAGTTATCAACACTTTACCAGGCGACCTGATCAATCTAGGCAGACGTTTAAGAAATAATGATTGATTGGAATACTAGTGTCTTCAAATAATTAATGAAGCAGATGATACAGTAACGCAATCGTAAATTGAGTTATCATAGTGATGAACACAGTTTTAGTGACGACCATCAGCCATTTTCACGTCCACCTGAGATTGACTGGTTGACTGAAATGGAACAAACATAGAAGTGCATTAAATTCAGAGTAAGAAGAAGTTGTAAAATTTCAGGTGAATTTAATATTATATTTAGCCGTATTGGGGCGACTAAGAATACTAACCCCAATCTACCGCCGAATGGGTGTCGTAAGAGGCGACTAAATCTGGCTCGCTGGTGGTAGGGCCCCTCGAGGGATTATATTGGTAATATTGATTTTAATTGTTAATTAATACCATTATTACTATTATTATTTGTCCATGGAGTTCGCCTGGACACCTACTACCCTTGAGCAAGAGTCAGCCGCCAAACGACTCGTCGTGTTCCGGCTGGGGGCTTGAGAGTCAATTCTTTTTTTCTTTTTCTTCTCTCTTTTTGGCCGGTAACGCTTCAGTGACGCCTTTTGTGTTCTGATGTCCATGGGCGGCGATAGCCACTAACCATCAGGTGGATCGTCAGCTCGTTTGCCGGCTATTTCCATAAAAAAAAAGAAAAAAAATGATCCGAAGTGACAAATATAGAAAAACAATGTTTAACTACATCTATGGGCTTATTTCAATAATAAATATTTACTTTTTTTATTTAAGCGGCTTTTTCAGACCTATATTACATTTTTAGGAGAGTCTGACCCTGAATCCAAGCCAGAAGCATCTATTATCAGGTGACCAGTTAAGTTTGGTTTTTCTGCCATTTTTTCTGCCGTCTATTTATATAAAAGCAAGGATAATATTGTCTAGGATTTGTATTGCTAAGGATATTATTGTTGGTACAGAGTAAAATATTGTCTTGGGTTATAATAATTGAAGCCCTGAATGGGACAAAGTATTGTGTTGATAATGTACCATTTTTGGTACAGTTAACAAAAGACAGTTTTATTTAGTTTTTTAACAATTTTCTTAGCGAAAACAAAACTTAATTTAAGTGTTGCAGTAGAACTGTTTGAAGTTATATTCGTATAATTAACAAAAAGTTCTTTCAAGTTTACCTATCGTTTTTAAAATCCAATTAAAACAAAGCCAGTTTCAAACTTTGATACAACTTTTTAACGAAGTGGAAATAAAATTTGGGATTCAACTCTGAACTTTTTAATGTTTTAGATATAAGCGAAAATTGACAGGCAGGATAATATATAAAACTCAAGTCATAGTAACATAGCAAATGAAATATACCTAGATATAAAGTAGATACGAGTATGCTGCACATCTATACTCTATACATACATACATACATACATACATACATACATACTACATACAAATAAATAAAATTGGAGTGTCAGTTTGTAATATTAAAATAACCGCTTTTTACTAAGTGCATTTGGATGTATATACGGTACATATACCAAAACAACATTTTTTACCATTTTTGTCTGTCTGTCCGTCTGTCTGTCTGTCGGTTTGTTCCGGCTAATTTCTGAAATGGCTGGACCGATTTTGACGGGACTTTCACTGGCAGATAGCTGATAAAACAAGGAGTAACTTAGGCTACTTTTGTTTTAGAAAAAAAATAGTTTGTTAGGCGATACGAAGTTCGCCGGTTCAGCTAGTTGTCTTACTGTAATTTGATACTTAAAACACCTTTTCTGACAAATCCTATACATTTAACTGTGGTACGACTTACATTTTACATTTTAATGAGCTCGAGCACTGTTTACAGACCGTTTCAAACATAAAGCACTTCAGGTAAATCGACTCGTTACATCATAACCACGAATGAAAAAGCGAAATAAATTATAATAAAATGTTTTAGGCCTGATGTACAAATGGTGCCATGACTCACTAATTTGATTGATGTACATTTTCCGGGTATTGTGAGCAAAAACCGCGAATGTCCGCTTGGACAAATCGCCCTATTCAGTCACAACCAGGATATCATCGCCTGGCTCACGTAGTGTACGTTGATTTATTTGGTCATTAGATCTCGCCGGTACAATTTGTTTGCATAGGATCGGGCAATGAAGAATGGCAGACTTGCAATATCCGTAGGTCCGAAGTTTGTGGGCGCGAAAACATGGTCCTCTGAATCTTCCAGTGATATTGAGTCCAAAAAAATTGTTGATCCACATTATTCCTCGTGATAAGGATTTGAAGAGAAAGAGACAGACATAGAATGGACTTTTCCGAGATATTATATTGTATATTGACACATTGTAGTATAAGACTAGATTTTCAATTTATAAGATAACGAGTAACCGCCCTCGCTTTGCTTCGGTTTTCTTATTTTTTTACACCTTATTGGAGTTTTATTAAGGATCCCTAATTTTTTTTAAAATATAATATAGCCTATGTTACTCGGGGATAGTGTAGCTTCCCAACAGTGAAAGAATTTTTCAAATCGGTTCAGTAGTTTCGGAGCCTATTCAATGCAAACAAAAATCAAATCTTTCCTCTTTATATATTAGTATAGATAATCCAGTGTACCATCGAGCTTAAATTGTAACTAAGTTTGACTTTGTGACCAAACTTTGTAACAAGTTAGTAAAGATAACAAAATAATAAAATAAACTATAATATTTTTATTACGCTTACAATATTGCGGATATTTTATATTCGTGAGCGTTGCATTAAAACAAGAATGAATTAAAAATACAGGGTTCGATTATGTTTTTTTTTTCATTTTAATATGGAGACTTTTTCACTGTGGCTTTACATTACAGGTATTTTGTTGAATAATTGCTTGTCTGTGTGACTCTTTAGCATCACGGGGTAGTCATTAAATAAAACCTAGTTAAGTGTTTATTATTTAACATCTAGTATAAATTATTATGTTACACAGCATTAATAACAAAAGTCAACCTTTTCATTTGTATTTAGAACTCAAAACTCGATACCTGAATGAAACAATAAATTTTATAAACTCCATGGTAAAACTGAGCAAGACCCTAAAATTGGCAGTAAAATCAGTTTAACCTTCCATGGATTTGGTTTCATTCTGCTTGCAGAGCATTTTAAAAGGATTACAGGTTTAAATTGGATCGTATGGGAAACGTTAACACCCACGTAGGTACTAACAAAGTAAAGAATGGAATACCGAACGGTGTTGCATTCGAATATTTCCAATATAAATTCGAATTATTTTCCAGTATCCGAACATAGAGTCCATTAAAGCGTTTGTAAATAATTATAGGCTGGATTTTGATATTTGTGATTTGTATTTGCCATTGTGTAACTAGCTTACCAATAATATTTTGTCGGATAAATTATGGGAGATTATGGGAGATAATAAAATTAATTGGCTTCAACCCATTAATGGCCCACTACTGAGCACGGGTCTCTCCTCTTGAGGAGGCACAGAGCATACTCCACCACGCTGCTCCAGTGCGGATTGGTGAAGGGTTAGTAGCTAACCCGAGTGTCGGAAGTTATCAAACCGCCCGAAGACCTCCGACATGGCTTAACGAATGTTATGATAACAACCAGAACCGACGGCTTTACATGCCCCCTGAAGCACGGAAACGCTCAAGAAATTTTTGCCAAAAGCGGTCATCCATCCAACTACCGACCGCGCCCGCTGTTGCTTAACTTTGTCGATCACATATGATTGACGCAAGCCGCCGGGCTATGAGCACTTAATATAAAATTATAATAAAAATTATTATAGAAGAAACCTTGAAAAATACTATCGATAAATGAAAGAATGGCTACTCTACCTTTTATTATCGCAACACTCTTATCAACAAATGAGTAAGGAAGAGTACAATAATAATATGATATAATGTCATATGATATTTGCAGTAGTATCACACCTGTATTCAAGAATAATACTTGTATAAGTAAAGAAGTAATACTATGCGAAGTAAGGCTTTTCTTAGTACGTTCGTTATAGCAAGCCTTCTGTTTCACAGTCAACCCTCAAGTATTACTTGGCAGTGCGGAAGCACAGAGCTGTATACAGCCCTCTTATTGGTCCATTTGATGCGGCAAACTTCACTCTAGTCATTTGACACTGGCAAAAGACAAAGATAGTAGTACAAACAATCGATCTTTTCTTTCTATTTCGTTCAGTAAAGAAGCTCGGCAGCTACTTTATCGATTTCGACAAACGCACAGCGAAGGATTTCAATCAAAAATTGTTTAGGAAATGGTTTTAATGACACTATGTACTCGCAAACACTGTAAAACTTCAGAGTTGTTTATAAATACGGGAATTAATAGTGTGTTTTGCCCTGACACCCTACTTCAGAGAGTCATATAGAATCAAAGGTGTCCATCTCACTTTTAGCCTAAGAACTCACGGAGCGATTTTCTCCCGCGCCCGCCACGGTAGCGGGCCCGCAACTCCTGTAGAATGAAAATTTGTATGTAAAAACGAGCGGCATATATCACGACGCGGTTTACGCCCGCGGCGGGCGCGGTTTACTCGCGGCGCCCGCTGCACCGGCGGGCAACTTCTAGAATCGCGCGGGTCGCGGTCAGCCGCAGCCTCGGCGGGTTGCTCCCGCACGCTCTGCGGTCGGTTGGCGGGCGACCGCGGTGGGCACCGGGGGGGGAGGGGGGGTACAGATCGTAAATACCGCCCGTCTTGCGATATTCGCCCGCCAGGTTTGCGGGCGATAATCGCAACCGCGGCGGCTGCGCTACCGCACAAAACTTCGGTGTCGTGAGTTTTGAAACTTTTTAAAATTTCCGCCACCGCAGCGGGCGCGGGTGAAAATCGCTCCGTGAGTTCTTAGGCTTACCTATTTTTGGTAAAGCGAAAAAAATGTTGTAAGAAACACAACCAACATACGGAAGAAGGCTGTCTTTTAACACAAACTGTGATTTTATGTTCAATTTAGAAGGAACATGGCTGTATTTGATAATAATACGAGTATGTCAAAAAAAGCAGTTGCATTCAATATTTTAAATTTTTTTGCATCATCAAAAATGTTAAAAAGTGAGATGGCCATTTTTGATTCTATGCGTCTCGATAAGAGTGTTGTCTTATCTGATTTCTAATGTCTATTAAAATCTGTCATGTATTCATATTTATCCGACGCTCTGTAAATAATATCAAGGCTTCGACCAACTAAACTACAAGAAAGTCGATCTTACTCTGTCTCTTGTGTTCCATGGATATTACAATGATTTCATTTGTTTCAGAGTGGCGTACGATGTGAAGCAAAGCGACGTGATGACATGCATCGCGCTCATCTCACACGTGATGTGTTACGCGAACTCGGCTGTCAATCCACTCATCTACAACTTTATGAGCGGTAAGTTTAACTACTGTCACTGTCTGACTTCAATCCGTTCAACAACTGCATTCACTCCATACCCTTCGCCTACGGTAGCCCCAATTATTGCTTATAGCTGGACACTTTTCCAACTTTCCCCCGTATGAGTCAGTTCTTTACTCTATCCTTCATGCGTAATAGTTCACTTTGCTGTCATACTACAAATACAGTCCGTTTACAGTTATTTTACATCTAGCTATTAAGTTCGCTAACCTTAGCTGTGTGTTGTCATGTTTGCTTTGTGCGATTCCCTTACATGAAATATTTCATGTTAAAGTGGATGTTTACTTTTATTTCAGCTGGTAGCTTTCCTAAAGTTGGAATCTCTTTTCTGGCTGCGTACATTTCATGTATTTTATTTCTGATTGCACACAGATCAAAATCATCTAACTTTATTTTCTTTTGTTGATTTCGTTTTTTTCAAGGTGAAGATTATATATATTTTTTGGGACGTAGAAGCAGCAACTTCGTCTTCCTTGGTAATGGTGCTGACAGTTTTTTCAGATATACCTGAAATAAGCACTATCCGTGAAAATGAAAAAAAGAAATGCTTAACTAAATTTAATAAAAAATCTGTTCGTTTATAAATGTTCGGCATTTTTTTGTCGATGTTTTATCGATACAAAATTCAATTCAGTTCTATGTTCAACTGAATTGTGTCGATACAAAACCATGATGAGCTATTTTTTAATAAACCGTAACCATCATTTTAGTGTCCACTACTACGAGGAAAAAATAATAGCAAGTAACACTATTTTTCATACCTGTCATGGCTGCTACCTGTTGACGAACATTCTTAAATGAGATAAGAGGGATATATTCAGCTTTTCCTTTTCACAAAAATTACTCACCGACAGAACAATTTTTCTCCCACTACTTTGTATCCTTTTTGGCATGATAAAAATTAAAAATTATTAACGCAAAAGAAAAATCCAAGAATATTGCAGGTAATGCTAGTCTAGTGGGAAGGTATAATGACAGGTAGTCAGAGGTAAAATAACTGTGAACGGACTGTATACGTCATAAATTGTGTCATGAGATTTCATAGTTTTTTTACAGGCAGGTTTTCAAATTGGACAAGTACATTAACAATCTGCCCGTAAAACTTCAAGTTAAAATTTTGTTGCAATTCGTTTTGCCACTTGTCCGTTGCCATTCGTTTTTCCTTTCGTCCGTTGCGATTCGTTTTTCCAGTTGTCGTTGCGATTCGTTTTTCCACTTGTCGTTGAGATTCGTTTTTCCACTTGTCCGTTGCCTTTCCTTTTTCCACTGGTCCGTTGCGATTCTTTTTTCTATTTTTCCGTTGAAGTTTCACTTCTTCAATGTGTCCCAGCACACATTTCAATTTTTTTTTAATTATGATCCGAATAAACAACGATTCGTCCAAGTGAGAATGAGCCTTTACTTTAGCAAGTATTCCGTGTTATGTCAAGTGATTTTAACATATCTATTATTCATTGTAACAACACAAGTTTGTGACAAAGGCTGTAAAAGCTTTCAGGCTTAATAGTTTGATAACAATGGAAAAACTTTGTTACCGGTTTTGCAGCGAAATTTTGACAAGTACGAAACAATAATAATCAATATTTAAAATAAATAAAAGGTTTTGTAAGGATGAAACTGTTTTCAACCTTTTGTGGTGTCGAGGTAACCTGATTTTATTTCGGGTTAAACAGTGAAATTGAAACGCAGTGGCGTGGTAATTTAATGACTGTCTATGTCAAGGAAGTGTCAGGTTTTCTTGTATCTATTTTTAGACTTAGCGTTCATAGCCCGGCGATTTGTATCGATCCGTAGTGATCGACAAAGTTAAGCAAAGGGAACGTTGGTAGTTGGATGGGTGACGGCTAGTGGCAAAAATTTCTCGACTGCTGCTGTACTTTGGAAGGCACGTAAAGCCGTCGGTCCCGATTTTTACATTAAGATAATAGTCGTTAAGTCGGAGACCCTCGGGCAGCACGATATCTTCTGACACTTGGGTTGGCCACAAACCGCTCCACTAATCCACACTGGAGAAGCGTGGTGGAGTACGCTCTAGCTCAAGGGGAGAGACCCGTGCTCAGTAGTGGGCCATGAATGGGTTGAAACCATACCTAATATAAAATTGATTAGAGATTATGGAAATCACAATACATGATTGCGGAAACAGATAATGATATTGAATGAATATTAACTTAGATCATAATTTTCTATTTATTTGCGACTGGAAGTTATTTGTAACACATTCCCTGACCTCTCGTTGAAAACAATGATTATATTGAATTACAGTATTACGTTACAAAGATACTTGTGTTTTTGATTATTATTGGTTTGTTTTCTTTAGTTTTCCCGGGATTGACTCGTTTTGGTTTAATATAATTATAGCTGTATGCCCTGTATGTGTATATGTTTTGTTTACATACGCATATCATGAAATTTATGTGATGGATTCCTTGAAAAAAATAGCCCCCGCTTCAAAAGTTTTAAATTATCAAATATTTTAAATAAGAATTGAAAACATCAATATAATGTTATAACACACTGTGACCTAAAATGCTTAGGTGACACTTTTCCGTGCGTTACTTAGCCCTTTTACACGGTGCGTTTGAGTTTCCTATTAATTTACAGCGTTTATCACCCTAACTACGCTTGGACGTATATAGCCCGTGCAGTAATGGACAATTTAAGGCACAAATCTTCGCAAGGTGTAAAAAGTCACGAAGAAACGTGACTTTTTAGGAAGGGTTTAAGTCACACTGTGCTATAATATACGATACTCGTGACGTAATGTAATCATAATAATAATATTCAATAACTTTACTGTAATTTGGTATGCTTTCTATATTAACTCTGGCATAGTATCGATACACACATAGATAGGCCCATTTCAATGGTTACTTCTAAAACATTATGTTGTTAAATTTGAGAAAATTTATCAACATAACTATTATCAAATTACGTTGTGAATATGAATATTAATGGGGTGTTCTTTCATTATATCCTTTAGCGTTTTATAGTAAATCATGGCTGATGAAAATAGACAAACAAAATCTAATATCTTGGCGTATCACTTAGGATTTACGAGTCAAAATAGCAGTTACATTATTATAGTATTTATTGAGTGTTTTTGCTTCTTTCTTCGTTACAAATTATTTCTTTTGCGTTTTTTACTTCGTTATGTGATATTATGATATTTCTGTAATGTTAACCATATCATGAACTATCCTTACAATTGTAGGACAATCTGCTCTTATTATTCATCTTCATCATATTAGTTTCATGACTAATATACATTTTAATTTTGCTTCTAAAATGCATCAAAGAATTATTTCTCTTACAGGATTCCCAGGGTTTTTAGGTCAGTAAAACAAGAAAGGCCCTGTGTTCCAGAATTTCTAATTTTTTTCCACGTTTGATATGATTTGTTTAACGCATTTTTGCATTTATATGATTTTGTTTGAGAGCTTAATACTAGGACTTGAAATATATTATGCATGTTGCAATGAGAAAAAAATATTTATTTTAAAACAAGTTCTGTGTTGCTTTTAAACATGACCATGTAGTTTTTAATTTTGTGTTTTAACTTTAGTTTTTTCTGCACAAACGTAACACATTTACATATTTCCAAATCGTTAAATACCACATATCACCCTTTTTTCAAGTCACCCTTAAATCAATGTTAATATATTAAAACATACCTCAGTCGTCTCTATTGTTACAGGCAAGTTCCGTCGAGAATTCCATAGGTCTTACTTCAGGTGCTTATGCTGTTGCCACGGATCGGCTTCGCCTGACCAGAACGGGACCTCCTTCGCTCCCATAGGAAGTTCCAGAGGTACCACCAGAACTGTGGTGAGGCGCAATGATTCCTGCGTTAGCTACAGGCTGACGCACTTATCTCCCTCTAATCACAACAGCATTCACCGTGATCTCGGTAGGAATACCAACACTTCTTTCATTGAGCAAATGAACGGCAACCGACGACCTAAGATGCGAGATGATTGCATCAGCGAATCAGCTAGATTCTCTCTCACGACTGATGTCGGCAGAGATTGACAATTGAACAAAGACTTTCCCATTACTTACAGCACTGATCTCAGGAATCGTGATGTTATTGGCGGATATATAGTAAGAAGTACTAACAGCATTGACTGCAAACCTTATTACGACTGTTTCAAGGGGCCCGGTACTAGTGGTATCTGTGATTTTGATAAGAAAGTGAGTGCAAATAATCATGTCGTAGAAGACGAAAGACATAGTGATACGTATGCAGATTATCGTGGATGCAATGGTGAACTGAGAGACGTATTTCCTTTTAGCGATGAAACGAAAAACGGGTACAACTTTAAGTTTAATCGTAGTCTTAACAGTTGTCAGATTAAGAATAAACGTAAGATTAATTCAATGTACTAGACGTCCTTACGTCTTCACTTCTTGGTGTACACTATTGTTTAGAAATTTAGGTTAGTTTTATCAGTAAGATGTTTCCTCAATTATTGTATTTGTAACTTTCAATTGTATATGTAATTGTATTGACGACCCTGTAGCCTAGTTGGTAGCGATCCTGCCTGCGAAGCGAGGGGTCTCGGGTTCGATTCCCGGCCGGGACAGATATTTATGTGACACATAAATATTTGTACTCGGGTCATGGGTGTGATTGTCATCATGTATTATATATGTCATCCATGCCACCCGCGACGCAGGTCCTACTGCAGGGATATGAGTGTGTTAGCGTTTATATTTATTTATATTTATAAATTAATGATTTGTGGTCTGTGTGAATTTCTTAACAGTTTATAATGTTAGGTATAGTTATCTATGTTACCTGTTATAATTTTAGTTTACGAGACTGGATTTCTAAGATTCAGAAGATCTCAAAAGCGTGTAAGTAATAATATTTTTTTTTAGCTTGGAAACCAAAGATTTATTACAAAAGACAAAAAAAGCACAGATCTTTTGCAATACATAACTGTTTAATGTTTCATATTATTACCTTTTGTAATTTTTATAACTTTAATAAATAGGCACGAGTCTATTCGAATCTGTTGTTGACGAAAATATGGTCCAACCAAAAAGTCAAAAATTCTTACGGCGCGGTTTAAAATTAACAACCAAGTCAAATGGCTTTTCGAATAATAGTCCCTTATTTGCAGCATCATTAATATCAGGATTTATTTCAATAGAATTTAATCGAAAACGGCACGATTTATCCGAAAGAGTAATTAAAACCCAGTCAAATAAAGGGACAGAGTTTTACTTCAGTACAGTGAAATGTTCCTCACGTAACAGCGTCATAAAAACCCAATCAACATAAAACTACTATTTTACCTTTTATGTTTACTATTTATACATCTTTGGTGGTAGACACTTCGTAGTAATCGAAGCTGACTCCCGAGACACTTGTTATTTCTACCATAAAATAAGTTTCTTCATTCTTTATAGCCTTATTACGACGCAATACACCTTTTGATTTAGGATCTGATTTTCTGATAAATTGAACGATCCGTTTTGTTGGTTTTTATAGGTATCCTCTTATAAATAACTAGCTGTACCCCGCGGTTTCACCCGCGTTAATTTGTTGAAAAAACTGACTACCAAAATATATGATGTTATATAGCCTATTGCCCTCTTCGATAAATGGACTTTCAAACAAAAATAATTTTCCAATTTGAACCAGTAGTTCCTGAGATTAGCGCGTTCAACCAAACAAACTCTTCAGCTTTATTGATAATAAATTCTTACAAATTGATCCAATAACTCCGTGTGCCACTAAAACACTTAAATCAGTCCTCAAAATTACACATGACCCGAAATTATCTGTCACAATTTTTTTACCACGACCGGGAATTACACCAGGGACTCCTCTCAGACGAGATCACTACCGACAAGGTTAAGGGAAGGCCATCAAGGCCATTGGTCTTAAAGAAATATCTTCTAAGTTTGATATCTGGTCCAAGTTATGATATGTTTGAGTCTTAGTTTTTTTTTTTTTTTTTTTTTTTTTTTTTTTTTTTTTTTTTTTTTTTTTTTTTTGAGGGTAGCTCGGTCAGCTGACATTGTTATCTTAGTGCTCTGTTTATTTTAATTGTTTTTATTACATAACTTTCTTTTTAAAAACTTATTTTGTGTATTTATGAACAGTATAGTTGTGTGGTTACTTAGTGCAGTGAAAATTACCGTGAAAATAGTGCCATTTGTGTTTGAAGTGCAAATCAGCTGTTTACCTACTACAACAACCTGTTAGTTACGTATCTAATACGTCAAATCAGAGTCAGCTGATTTCGTATACAGGAATAAATACACTGAATTTATAGTGATATAATAATCTAATATTAAAATATAAAACAGCATTGTGTATTTTACTATAATTGTAAACCGGAGCAGCGTTGCAGTCTAACGCCATCTCTTGACGCTTAGAGGGTCTCGGCAACCTTGTTAATTACCTAGCATGGCTATCAAATGCAATCACTGCGGCCGATTTGCCTCGACAGTTGATGGGGCGCAGTGTGCAAAGTGTTCCCAGTTTTACCATCGACAATGCGTCAAAGTCAGTATTGACGCCAGACTTCCCGATAAATGGAAATGCCCCGAATGTACGAAAAAGGGGTCGCGAGCAATCGCTAGCGCCACCACCAGCACAACCCCTAGTTCGTCCAGTTCGGGCGACACACCTAATACTGATTTTGTTGATGCGTTGACTGAAGCTGCCGGTAGAGGGCGCGGTGAGAATGAGAATGATTTGGCAAAGGAAATGAGGCTAATACGCGAGCAGCTTACGACCATGGTAAATGAGATGGTTTCTTTCCGACAGGAGGTGGTTAAAATGAATGTCAACATCGCAACCTTGACTACGCGCATTAGCGATATCGAAAGTAGGGTTAATAGTCTGGAACAGCGTGCCACCGATGCCCCGTCTCAGTCGATTAACACTAAGTTGGAGCAGGTAGTAGCGGATCTCAAGCTTCAGATCAATGATCGCGACCAGGCATCGTTTATAAATGATGTAGTCATATCTGGCGTAACAGAATCGAAGGGCGAAAACGCTGATCACATAGTATTGACCCTGGCACAAAAAATAGGCGTTGAACTGGATCAGCATGACGTCGTTAGTGCATCACGCTTGGGTGCTGTGCGCCGCGACAGTGCGCCGGGAGCCGAGGGAGCCGGGCCGCGCGCCATCGTCGTTCGTCTCGCTCGACGCGAGACCCGGGACCGGTTGTTACGGGCGGCACGCGTGCGCCGCACAGTGGACACAGCTGGACTGAACATTGATGATACGGTGCCACGGCGGGTCTATATCAATGAACGCCTCACTAATACCAATAGACGTCTATTTCTTGAAGCTAGGAAACTTGGCCGCACTCAAAATTTTCGCTTTGTTTGGACACGAGAAGGGTGTATCTATGCACGTCGCGATTCCGATACAATGCGCTTACGCATTCGAACGGAGTCTGATCTCGCTAAGGTTTTTGGTGCTTAAATTATTGGACTTCTTTTTTAAATTTTACCTGTAATTTTTTTATATTCTTTTTATCTTTTTACACCCTATTTACGCTGTCAACAAGTAATGGTTTTAGTAACAATTGGAGTAAAGGAACTGTAGTCTATAGTATTAGGTTTGTTTGCCTGAATGTGTTTAGATACAATCACAACAATCCTTTTGGAGTTATTGTACATATGCGCGCAATTGCTACATTTTTTAGTGATCACTTCATTTACACAATATTTTGGTACAATGTATTTACAATGTTGGTCAAAGTTAATTCTATTGCATGGATTTTAATATCAATATTTCTTTTTTTTCTGTATCATATCAATACGCTTTTAATTAGTTATGTAAGTATATCAAAAACTATCTTTTCAGGGATGTTAAATTGTGTATGTCTGTGCTGCGGTGTGTATCTTGAAATACGAACGTCTCTTTTATCATATTATGTTAAAAATTGTAACTTATTTATATATTTGTATACGATTGATATTATTGCGTTATTACATCACTCCCCTGTGTTATATAACATATGTTTTACTAAAATTAACGTAATTAAAGAAATTATACGCTCTCAAGTATATACATTTTATTTAATCTTCATTTATAGTATTAACAATGATTAAAACACGTAAAATTACAATTGGGCTATTAAACCCAGGATCTCTGGGGACGCGGCATGATGAGTTCCTAATAGCCATGGCACGTCATAGCGTGGACATCATGGCTATAAACGAGACGTGGCTCCGGGAGGGCGAAGAGGGCCGTGCGCCTGCTGTCCCTGGGTATCGGCTACGTCACATTCCGCGACCCCCTGATATCAGAGAGAGGGGCGGAGGTGTAGGATTTTATTATAGGCAGGAATTATCCGTACATATCATTCAGCATCCCATTACTCCTGCGGTGGAACAAATGTGGTTAAACGTTCAGATTAACGGTAAATCATTTGCAATAGGAACTGCATACCGTCCGCCTTGGTTAAACATGCAGATTTTCCTCGACGCGCTATATGAATCACTGGGTTCTTTCGTTTGTTACGATCATATAGTGCTTTTGGGAGATTTTAATATCGACCTTTTAAAAGAAAGTAGCCCAGGTGCTAAGTTGCTCCTTGAGTTTATTGATACCAACAATCTTACGCAAATAATCAAAGGACCTACGCACTTCACCGACACTAGCGAAACTCTCATAGATGTAATATGTACAGATGCGCCAGTGTTAGGTACTCAGGTTGATTTTATCAAAGATCTAAGTAGTCATGCGTTTGTCGTTTGTGAGCTCGATATTCCCAAAATCCGGCCTAGGCCTAAATGGATTACTTACAGGCCAATGGGAGATATTGATATGGATAGTTTAAATAAAACATTAGATTCCACTGACTGGGTAAGCATCATTTCTTTACAGGGAGTAAATGATATGGTCTATCATTTTAACAGTAAAGTTATAGAGATTTTTAACGTGCATGCTCCCTTAAAATCTATTTATTGTAAAATTAATAATTACCCGTGGATTACTTACAATGTTCAATGCATGATGAGGATACGCGACGCTGCACAAATCAGGGCTCGGAAAACAAAGTTAGATGCACATATACTTTATTATAAGGACTTAAAGAGGACGGTTAATGCTGCCCTTGTGTCTGAAAAAACTGCCTATTTCAATTTTTATATCAATGCAAAACTAACTCAACCAAAAATAATGTGGAATCATATTAAAAAACACGTGCGATTTAAGAGCAGCAAGGACAATTCTCTTCCCGCACAGTTTAATGACGCTAACGAAATTAATAAACATTTTCTTAATGTTCCCGGAAAGACTACTGTACCGTTGTCTACGCTGACACGCTTTGAATTTAGCCGCTTCTCACAGGCCACTTTCCGATTCAAACCAGTCACTGACGCTGAGGTAGCGAAAATAGTTGGCAGTCTTCACTCAAATGCCATCGGCTGCGACGGTATATCACTGGAGATGATAAAGCTTATGCTGCCGGAGTGTCTAGCGGTTCTGACATCGATTATAAATAAGTCATTTGAGACAAACACCTTCCCTGACTTATGGCAGCAAGCAATTGTCAAGCCGATTCCTAAGACTAATAACCCTGTTAGTGCAGCAGACCTCCGGCCCATAAGTGTCTTGCCATGTCTCTCCAAAGTATTAGAGAAGGCAGCGTGTCAACAACTTTCCGCTTATATTGAAGACAATAATATCTTACCTACGCATCAATCTGGTTTCCGTAAACGACATAGCACAACCACTGCTTTGATGGAGGTAGTGGATGATATTCTCACGGCACAGGACAAAGGAGAGGGCACCATTCTTACTTTACTAGATTTTTCACGGGCATTTGATTCTTTAAATATTAATCTTTTACTCTCGAAACTGTCATTTTACGGATTAAGTGTTGAATCAGTCAGGTGGTTTGATAGCTACTTCGCTAGACGCTCTCAGAAAGTTGAACTCCTTCAGAGTTCCAGTGGGGCAAAAATTGAGTCCACTTCTCTGCCTCTGAGCCGAGGTGTCCCGCAGGGATCCATATTGGGACCTTTGCTCTTCATACTGTACAGCGCGGATGTCATCAATAGCATTGAACACTGTAAGTACCATATGTACGCTGATGATCTGCAGGTCTATATATCATGCAAACCCGATGACACTAGCTCTGCGGTGGCCAAACTGAATTCTGACCTAGCTCGTGTATCCCTATGGTCTGAACAAAATACCCTCGTTCTTAACCCCAAAAAAACCAAATTTATTATTCTGGGAACACCGAATCAGATCCGCAGGATTGTTGAAGCCAATCCAGTCGTGACAATTGATATGGAGCCTATTGCAAGGGTATTTGAAACTCGAAACTTAGGCGTTATTATTGATGAAAACCTTCGTTTCGAGAAACATATTTCTGAAATTGTACGAAATTGTTTTTACAGACTAAAAGTCCTATACCGGATACGAAACTACTTATCACCTACTCTTCGTATAAACCTCTGTGAGTCGTTAATACTATCAAGATTTAACTATGCGGACGCTCTCATTGGGCCACGTCTCCTTGCACGCACGAAAAAAGTTATACAGCGTGTTCAGAACGCCTGTGCACGCTATTGTTTTAATATTCCACCACGTGCACATATAACTCCTTTCCTTAATAATGCGAATATACTGAAAATGGAGTACCGCAGGAAACTACACCTTGCTACGCTTTTATTTGGTGTCATTAAAAACCAACAACCGTCATATTTATACAGCAAGCTGAACTGGTCAAACAGCCGGAACATTCGGTTAAGATTATCCTGTAAGCTGCTGTATCCTCCCAGCCGCACCGCCGCGTTTAGAGCTAGTTTCAAGTACAGTGCCGCAAAGATTTGGAACAACTTGCCACCTCCTATCTGCAGTCTGCAAGGAATACACACATTTAGATTAAAATATAAAATATTGTTGCTCGAAGAGCAAAAAAGTTGTTAATTTTTTTTTCAACACAATTTCTCATATATTTCATTTTCATAAAATATTCAATTTCATTTTAATAAATTTCTTTTTCATAAATTATAATTTCATAACAAACTTAACATTATAAACATAATTAATACTTACGATGTTTTCGTTTCGACAAAAAATTACGATCTGTCGCTCCCTCGTTGCTCACAGGCCTTGTAGCGCAAGCGCACCTCTAGCGAGTGTCGTTATACCTGATGGCTGAACGCAGAATGTGTTATGGGGCAAGCGCGGGCCGCGGCGGGTGCGTGGCGCGGGGGACGTAATAAACACGATGAGCGAATGTGTTGCGTTGCCACGCATTAAAATGGTATTGGTATCTGTACTTGTAACTACGTGCCCTTTTAAGAGTGAGTTCCTGCGTCCCTTTAAATGTGTCATTAATTACTATGATTCACTTAAACATTATTATAATTCAATTATTATTTATATATAATAATAATACGTGATAATAATAGTATATAAATATTTAATAATAATATAGTATATAAATAAATATAATAATAATATATAATAAAAGTATTGTTTCGTCTCAAGTACGTTGTTGACTGATGTTCGCGCAATTAGTCTGGCCGAGCTTCCTTCAAAGGGAGAAAGAAAAAAGGACCAGACTGAAATATCAGCGCTGTGCTTCCACGGCTTATGTTGTGCAGCACAGCTTATGCTGAGTCTGGGCCTGTTCGGGGGTCACGCTGCAGCACAGGCACCTATTTGGGCTTAATGTTAGATGTATTTTTTTTTTTTCTCTTAAGTAGATTCCTACAATTCTTATGTATCTATTTCTTATTGCATCTCATTTCTTTGTTTGTGCTGTAATTGCTAATACCCTTGAATAAATGCATTTCATTTCATTTCATTTCATTTCTTAGTCAGTTGACAATTCTGTTTTTCAGATTCCTACCACCCAAAAGACTGTTAACCTCAATGAAGCTGTGGGTTTATTATAACGATATAATATTATATGTATAAGTTTTTTTGTTTAATTCCACCATAAGACGTTGGTATATCCATTGGCTTCTCTAAAGGCCTTAAGTTACAAGTGCTGTACAAATACCATTGTCTTTTCAAGAGCTTTCGACTCGTCAAAGAGGGTGCGATCAACAAAGTCCGCTTCTTGAATTTTTATATTGTCAAAGGCAACAACAGACAAGCTTGTATGGAAACTTTGCAGTATCTTCCGCGTGTCAGTTTTCTGTCTATCTCATTTTCTCTGGTCCTCTTCAATAGGACCAAATTTAATTTGGAAGTTATTTAATTTTTGCAGTCTCTTTTTTCATTATTTTTATTTAGTTCGTACCCTCAGTGGAAAAAAGATATAAGTGAAAATTGCAATTTTACAGGAGAGCTGTTAAAATATCAGTAAGTAGTCTAACGAATTTACATTACGATTTCTTGCACAAAACCGTCAAGATTAATTATAAAAATTTGAAAAAAGCATAAGCATCTTTTGTCCCTCTTTCGAATCATATTAATAACTAAAATTTAAAGTAACACGACTTATGCTTTTTTTTCCACTGAGGGTGCGAGTTCTAAATATTACATTTGTATTGGCAATCTGTTTGTTATCTGGACATTTCAATATTTTTTGCAAGATTGCGAAAAATAATATCAAATTATTGAAACCAGAAATCTCATAGGTAATTGAAGTATTAGTAAACATCGTACACTTAAGTCCAGAGGAAATGGCATATTCCTACGAACCATAATATTTGGTACACTTGCGTGCATTAAAACTATTTCCGTCGATTTGTAATTTTAGATTGTTGCTCTGCGGTCTTCAAATGTTGCGGTATTACATAGTATATAATTTTAATTTTACATGCCATAAATTTAAGTATTAATGCTTTAATCTTATTGTTTTCATGTTGATGACGTCATATAGTTGTTGTCATATAGTAAAAACCGATTGCTAAAACGCTAAGTTCTTCCTTTTTATTTCGGCTATAGATTCATGGATTATTTACGATATAAAATTATATTGACGCCGAGTTGGGGCGTACGTCTTTCGATCTAAGTGTACACTTTTTCCTTATACTAATTTCTAAAAAAAGTTGTATAAAAATATGTCTAGATACATTTAGAATATGAAAAATATAATATATCTAATACTTTAAAGAAAATCAAAACGCCGGTATTTTTACAAAATATTGTATATTGTAAAATATTATAATTGTAAATAAATAAGTAACACATTATTATAAAATTGATGTTATTTTGTGACTAGTCTATAAAATAGATAATTTAAATACTTGTAAATTAATTTCGGTTCAGCGTAAGATACCAATTTTTCAAAATGATAATTTTATAGAACTAGATTTCGTAAACAATGTTTATATCAGGAACACATGATGAGTTAGAAAAAATATATATAACAAAATTATTATTTTATTAACTTTAAAAAAAGTATCACTTTGAAAATTCGACATTATGGAGATCAGGTTTAATTGAGATATCATTTGAAATTAAATTAAGGTATTTCACCTTTAAATGTTTTAATAGATGTATAGTATATTCTTGTTGTATCATACCTTCATGTAAATACATTTAAGCAACCTACAATATATAAATATTCTTTAAGTTTTTCTACTTTGTAAAGTTATTGTCATGTGCACAAAATTACTGACAGTTAAAAAAATTCTCAAATATCTCTATTCATGTACATATTAAGTTTCAGTTTAATTTCAAGTTAATTATCATTATTACTTATTTTGTTAATTGCGAAATTGTACACATAAATACATATAATATGATAATTTGAATTAATGTTTTATTGTATAGTTGATTAGGCTGTTTTCTAAAAACAATAATGTAGGGGAAAAAAAATTTCTCCCTTACTTTTTCTGTTTTCTTTTTGTCATGATAAGTGGCATCCAAATCTCACAAGTAATTTAAAATTCCAAGAGGGTACTAATAACAGATGCCGACTTCTTTGCTTTTTTTTCAATTTTATTTTGCCTTCGTTACGTGATATTGTAGGTAATTCATCGTAAATGATTTTTTTTGTTATAAAAATATGTTTTGATTACAATGTTATTTACAGTTTTTGATGCAGAAACTACTTATTATTTAAATTTTTAATGTGTGTTGTAATATTATGTACTTCAGTACATTTTTTTGTCAAAAGTTTTATTTGTCAAAACACTACCTTTATTTTGCATTATGTCGGGTTACCAATATCCCCTCGCCTCCCTCTACAATCATGTTCGTAGCTCGTACGAACCAGTCAGGATCTGGTCCTAAATCTTGATGTAAATGCACATTTTGAAAGACTCAATTCCATTAATTCGTGGACCCCTTAGTTATCAATGAACCCCTTTTTTGTGGATTCCAAGTGGAATAGTGTTCGTAGCACACCTAGGGAGTCCAAGCAGAGGGTTTAAGTGGAATGCACCTTATATTTTATCTATCTATCTATAAAATGTACCATATTTATATGTTTGTCCGTGCATAAATGTATTTTTTTTTGTATAGGTACATGATTTACACACAAATATTCATTCATAAGCAAACCTACGCACAAGCGGTCACACACAAAATACACACATTCTGTAAAATACATATCTGACTGATATATTTTGCAAATCACCATATACCTACCTACTTATGTCACTGAATTCTTTTGTTACATGAATGTATTTAAAACTATCACTAGAAATAATGTTAAGATACACATGTGATTGTTATTTTCTTAATTGTATTTAATAAATTATTGTGAAAAAATTTGGTCTTTAAATTTTATTTCGCAATTTTTTTTTATGGAAGTAGCCGGTAAACGAGCTGACGATCCGCCTGATGGTAAGTGACTCTCGTCGCCCATGGACATCAACAACACCAAAGGCATTACTGATGCGTTGCCGGCGAAGAAAGAAGAAGAAAAAGAAAGAAAAAACTGGCTCTCAAGCCCCCAGCCGGAATACGACGAGTCGTTTGGCGACTGACTCATGCTCAAGGGTGGTAGCTATCCATGCGAACCCCATGGAGAAATAATAATAGTAATAATGGTATTAATTAGCAATTAAATTATTAATTAACTACCTCTTAGTATATTTTCATACTTTCAATCCTACCCACCCTAGTAATAGTATAATACACAGTGTGGATAAAAAGGCAGTAGTTGGAGGAAAATTATCCCTAATATCGATGATGGCTTTTACTGAGACGTAACATTCCTTTATTTTCAAAAATAAATAAAACTGCACTCAAAGATTTATTGAAAATTGAAGCCGAGTGAAATGTGACAAAAACATCCTGTATTTTATACCCTATTTTATACCTGTATTAAATACTTTTTTTTCCACCCTGTATACAAGTTTGTAACAATCATTTGTTACTCTTTCACGTCAAAACTACTGAACGGATTTTTATGAAATTTATCACATCATCACTATGGCCTGCAAGGCTATTCTGTTTTCTAACTGGACAGCGGAATCCGCGATGAGTTTCAAAATTGAAGTTCGAGTTCGAGATCTTGATATGTCATTCTCTAATCATCTAGTACGCACTTGCGAAGTGAAGTGAGTCTCGAACTCGAACTTCAATTTTGACACTCATCGTGGATTCCGCTGTCAAGTTACAAAACAAAATAGCCTTGCTGAAATACGATAAATGGTACTTATCTATTATTGCGGGCAAATTCGCGGGGAGAGCGCTAGTTAATGGACTAACTGTCCCACTTTATGGATTGTTGACAATCGATTTGGGATACCCTTAATAATCCTAGTTTATAATATGTTTGGTGAGAATTAATAAAAACAAAATAAAATCAGGGTTAACTAGCCATTAAGGATTGTGGCCTGCTAATTTTTAAAGAACTTCAAAAAAAAACGAAGAGGTACTCCCATTTAAATTTGAGCGAGATCTGACGACTACTTTTTGAGTTATCCCTAATTTTGATGTTGGTTATTTTTTAGAAGATATATTTTCTTACGGGGATGGTTCGCATGTCCATCCCAAGAACACGCTTTTTGTCAGATTTTTTTGCCGCTTGTTTTTTTATTTCCTTTGAATCCTTATTTAGACACCTGCAAATTGGCACAGACTATACTCCCGATTGAACTCCAATTGCTCGTAACTTTCACTCATGGAGTACAAATGAAAAGCAGAAATGACTCTATTGTGCAAAAGTGTCCGTCAAACTGCGTTAAATTGGTGTCGCCACGTGGCAACAGGCTAAAAGACTACGTAAACAGTTGAACTTTGATATACAGGACAGTCACTGTCTAACTTAAATCCGTCAACAACTGCTACATTCACACCGGACCCTTTGCTTACGCTAGCGCCAGTTTATTGCTTATAGTTTCACACTTTTTCAGCTTTCCCCCCCCCCCCCCCATATGCGTCAGTTCTCATTTACCTCTACTTTCACAGTAGATTACTACAATTATCATCAACCGAGGCACTCGATACGACACGATACACTGTCGGCCGTAAAAATGGCTAACGGCTCAATAAATCTGATGGAAACCCAGATTACACTCGCGATTGTTATTATTCAAGTTTCATGACACTTTAATAGCTGTGTAATCGTATGTTTCGTATATGTTTTCAGAAACACCCCTATTGTTCGTGTTTATTCATGTATACCTTATTCTCTCCACATCCTATCATTATCATCATCATAACTGAAATTGACTTTTGTTGATTTTCTTTGCGACGAATCATAGAAACGGCTTAAGTGGCATAACTGATTTACATGCAGTTTCATTCCCTCATTTAATTAAATTGGAGAAACATTTTGTCTGTTTTATTTCAATCGGTACACAAATAAAAATATATTGAATCAATTAATTATATAAAAAAATGGTTTCAAACTTTTTGCCAATGTGGTTTCCCAGGGCGAAGTTAACTAAAAGTAAAACAGGAGTTTAGTTTTTTGCAAAAATCTCAAAAACTAATTGAGCTTTTTCATTTCTAAGAAAAGATTCAAAAAGAGGAGGAAATTTCCTAAAAAAAATCTATTATCTTATAAACAACGCATTTTTTTAGGAAACCCATTCGCGAAAACTTTTTTTACATGTGAATTTGATATAAAACAATTTTTATCCTATAAGCAGATGGGTGCAGAAACGCCTCTAATTCGGATCCTGTACTATTAGGAAATCGAATTAGGTACAAGTAAGAAACAGAAATAGATTAAACCTAAACGATCCACTTCAGCGCACAGGCTTCGTAATTTAAAACCTCGAGAGTACCACACTACTCCGGGGCAAATTGGTTGAGTTAGTAACTCTAGCTGCTCGTTGAGGTAAAAACGAATAGGATATACGAAAATAAATTGTCAGTTGCCACAGACTTAAATATATAGACGGGCTGTTCCGAACAAAATCCGTGTCATGTTTTTCATGCATTTTTCATACTCTGTGACAGCGCTTCGTTCGGTCAAGTTCGGTTCAAGATGGCGGATATCTAATATTTTGATAAATATTTTTTTAATGTAAGTTAAAATATAGTTATTTACCAATTATAATTTAAACAAACTGAAATGAAGTTCAAACGTAAATAATAAACATGTTTTAACTGTGCACAATAAACAATATGCATTATTATGTGTTCTTGAAGGGTCGGGGTTTTTCAAAAATGACATCTACTTGTCTCGCTTGCTCGCAGCCGACTAAAATGCGTTGGCGCCCTATGCTGTCAACGTAGGTGTCGAAACTTTTAGTACTGAACAGCCTATCTAGTATAGTATATGCATATAGGTCTATGTCAGTTGCAGAAAATCTTTATAGCTTTCACACTTTCAGTCACACAGTCACTTTCAGTAGACTTACTATAGGATTACAATGACTATTTAAAGATATTGTATCTAACTACATTTGGAAGTGAAAAAGCATACCCTATACGTACAAAAAATTAAACCATAAGTACTTACGAGATTAATTTGAGTGGTAGCTTGATATTCATCTGAAATACTATTCATGACTTGGCTTTGAACTTGACAGACGCCGCAGCGTTTTGTCAAAGATTAAGTCGACAAATGAGTCCAATGCATTACAGTCATAGATTGTCTGAGCGTGAATCACGTATGGTGAAACAACGTTATATGACGATATATTGCGGAACAACTAAAATGTAGGATTTCACATTAGTTATTCCCTTATCTACGTAGCATATTGTGTGAGTCTTGTATTCAAACCCAATGGTTTTTCGGTAACAAAATTGAAATTCAAATAGAGTTATTGCAATAGGTATCACTACATTTATGCACGTATTTTTTTTCTAACGCCGCTTTGGAAAGGCTTTATCGTGGAGAAGAAACGGCGAAAGTAACTCCTCAGCAATAATTACATACGATACGGTGATATCTTTTAGATGGCTATTCGTTTGTTGGCTATTTATATAAGTACGAGATGACATTCACAAACGTTAATAAATAATTGTGCCTATTGAAAAATTATTACTAGCGTATAGAATTGACACCGCGAACTCCGTTTGCGCAATAAACTGTAGCCAATTGGCTACAGTTTTCAGTGGATTCAGTTGGTTTTGAAAAGAGGATGGGGCTCAATCAATGATCTTATATTGGGCTCAATTTTGAAAATAGAAACTCCCGGCGCGACAAAAATTTTGTTCTGTTACTTTAGTACCTACCCTACACAGAGTACTTAAACGCTACGTTGTACACTATACTTTAATGATTGTGCTACATTGTTTTACCTCCGCCTGCACAAAGGGTAATTGAAAAAGTTTTATTGCATTGGTTTTGTGGATATTTAAGTTATGCACGACTGAAATAGTAATTCTCGGACAGATCGCTGACTCGTTGCACCGACAGTATGCTAACGATAAGCGAGCAGAAATAGCTTTGAAATTAAGCAGTGATAAATAAATAAACGCTACACACTCATAGCCCCACATAAGGATTCCGTGCGTCGTGTCGTGGATAGGATGGACAACACATACACACATTACACAGGTCAAGGACAGAAGTTCAAACTCATCACTCAAATTTCGATCTCGCTGGATACCGAACCCAGGACCTTTGACCGGCGGTACGGCATGGTAACCTTTACACCACGTAGATCATCGAATGTCGTGATACAGAGTAAGTTGTGATGGTAACATCATTTCCATCCAATTTCGTCAATAATTGCTACATTTGGTATGTTGAAAATGACATGAACATGAATGACATGAAGCGAGAGAGACAGAGGACGTTTGCTGGTGTGAAATAAACATTTCACACCAGCAAAGGAATAAACATTCCTTCTTTTAGTTATTGTTTGGATGCATTTGTCAAATGTTAGACTAGGTTTATAGACTTCCCACAATGTCCTCTAGGTCTATAACGTGCATAGATAAGTAATATTTGAGGGCTTAAACATATTCACCATGCTGCTACAATGCTTAATGGCGTCAGGCTTTGTGAGTGGCAACTCAAGTGCCACAAAAACAGTTGATAATAAAATTTTCGGAACCAGTTTTTCTTCGCAACCGCAGTTTGGCCATGTTGATATTGATATTAGATCTGTAAAGCAAACACCTTAATCTAAATAATATAGTTTTAACTCATAGCTCATCTCTCATCGCAACTGGTGGAACAAGTCTGAAAGCGTTTGAAAGTCATTACGCTGAACGGACTTGAACGGACTAAAAGTTCAGATTTAGTGGAATTGAGAAAGGTCTCTGGAATTTTCAACAATCTAACATTTTTATTCCAGCCGCTACAAATTTATCACACACTCAGTTTATTTGCTAAAACAAGTGAATAAATAAAAGTTATTTGATGAGTAAGCTTTTTAGAAACACTGAGTTGAACTGCTGATTTATAGTTCATTAGAATATTTACTTTAACTGAATTAGATTTATAGAAATCTTTTTAATCATGAAAACCTGTAGACAAAACAACTTTAGGACTTATTGGAAATTTAGGGACCTATACATGAAGTCATCCTTAACTTTGAATGTGTCTACTCTTAGGATGGATACATCCTAAATTCCGAGTCAATTTCTGTGTTAACTAATGGATGAGGCCATGGGGCCAGGTCTCTCCTATTAGAAGTTTCTAGGTACTGTGGATCAGGCCCAGTTTGTTCCTGATGAAGTATATTGACAGATATTATTTCATATTGCCTTCAACCTTTAACCCAGGGTATGGGTCTCTCCATATAATTCAGGAGGTCTTAGATGTATTGCACACCGCTTCTTCAGCGATGATTAGTGGAGAGGATAATACGTATAGACATAAGGTTTGATGCTACCTCAATACCTCCCAAGATGGCTGAACGACTGTTAACTATCAATAGTAAAAACTTTTTAATAAAAATCGAACCGCTTGCGTTACGAAAAACAAACTGAAAAACAAAAATGTTTGGTTTAATTTCTGCAGTTAATTTTCGTCACCTCACATCACGGTGTACCAAGTTCCATGAACACCACCTGGATACCTGGCGTTCGTCCACAGTTCGGTTCTCGCGTAGTTTTCTACCCCGCACATGTAAACTATGGAACAAACTTCCTGCATTGGTGTTCCCACTAAAGTATGACTTGGGGTCCTTCAAGAAGGGTGTCTATTGTTTTCTTCGAGGCCGGCAACGCATTGGTGACGCCCCTAATGTTGCTAATGTCCAGTTGCGGCGGTGATCACTTACCATCAGGTGACCCGTCTGCTCGTTTGCCTGCTTAAGGCATAAAAAAATGAGTTTAAAAAATGAAAAAATAATATAATGAAAATCTGAACTTCCTTTAATTCGTTTTCTTAAAGTATTATTTATTATATTATTATACACTATCCATTGAAATGTTTTAAGTCAATGCTGGGTGTATGGTCACTAGGCTACGCGATCGTCAACATAAAACATGACCTTTAAAAATACAAAAAAATTGCGTGTTCGCATGGTTTAACATAATTACAACGTTGTAATTAATCCTGCTAAACCAAGGTTATACCACAAATTTAAATTGATGTAACAAAGATTTGAATAGCATTTGAATATAGGTACCTAATACAACGCTAACGACTGACTGACAGACAACGCAAAGTTTAACCAAGCCTTATTCAGGTGTACCTTAGTGTTAACTGTAGTGTTAATAATTAAATTCAGATTTTTTTATGGAAATAGCCGGCAAACGAGCTGACGATCCACCTGATGGTAAGTGGCTATCGTCGCCCATGAACATCAGCAACACTAAAGGCATCACTGATGCGTTGCTGGCCGAGAAAGAGAGAAGAAAAAGAAAGAAGGAACTGCACAATCGCATTATATCCTATATTCAAAATCAAAAAAAAATCAAAAAAATCAAAAATGATTTATTGTTGGTCTACAAATTCAGTACATTAAAATAATACAGTTGTTGGGACCAGCCTTTGAGCGTTTTATTGCTTGTGTTGGGAGGCCCTGCTCTTCCATAAAAGTATTGGTAGACTTAAAACAATTATTTAATAACATTATTATATTTTAGTGGAGCTAATAATTAAATTAGTACCTTAGTGAAATTACAAATAATAGTTGTATGTTGTGTGTGTATGTATGTGTGAAATATATTAATGTTTTACTTTTTACGTAGCTACTGGTACAAATAAAGTAAATAATTTTTACTGGGACACTTTAGGTACGGTATAAACTAATGTATCTAACCTAATTGTAAACTTTGTACACAGAAATTGTGTTCTGATCAAAGTAGCTGCAAAACTAGGTACAGTACAGTGTGCAAAAACAAGTACATTCACAAAGGTGTTAGGAAATGAAAAGCGAACTGGAATAAGTGACCTGGAAATGCGCTGGAAATGCACTAACACTTCAGGCGCTACATTGCAGGCATCCTAAGAAAATACACCGTATATTTCCTCCTAGAGTTTTTGATTTTGAACAGAAAGTATTTTATCAGATGCCACTTTTTTACCTGACTGACAGGAAGGGTTTATGATTATGTTTTTCGCGTGTATCTTGTATGAATGTGTGTAATATTCTTTATTACCTCACATCTTCCAAATCAATAAACGGATTTATATAATGAAGATATAACAAAAAATAACCGACTTCAATATTACTCAAAAAGTACTTATCAGATCTCGTTCAAATTTATGTGGGACATGACAAGCAGGTGCTTTCGATTAAAAAAAGAATCATCAAAATCGGTTCACCCAGTACAAAGTTTTGAGGTAACACAGATAAAAAAAATACAGTTGAATTGAGAACCTCCTCCTTTTTTTGAAGTGGGTTAAAAAAACAAATATGGTGGCTGTGAAATGCGATTGTTTGAAACATCAAAAAAAAAAACCGAATAATGCAATATGGGTATCAAATTAAAGAGCTCGCCATAAGGATTTCAGAAAGGTATATCATGATAGCTTTTTGATAGCAGACGGTATTTTTAATATTCAAATTTATACTAGTTAAACTGTTTTATTCAGTTTACCCTTTTTGTGCGGGTAAAACTTGCAAAATTCATTTGACCTACTTTCTCTTATCCAAAGTTGAAATTTTACCTATTGCTTTAGTTCTGATGACAATACATTTTGTGATAAGCAGACCTGATGCTGACACAGGTTTGGCTTCAGGGGAGGGAACTCCTGATCTCCTGAAGTCACAATTTTTTTGTTTAGTAGATAATTGACACTTTAATACCATATTATTATTTAGATTTTAAACTATTTATTAATGAAAAAGATCCTGTAAAAATGAAATTATGTCGGCTTGCCTGTGTGTTTGTTTCCACTAATCTCAGAATCAGCTTAACTGATTACGATGTGGTTTTCATTCATTTATGGCAGACTTGAGTTAACATATTTTCTTAAATAAGTCCACAAACAAAAAACTATATGTTCATTGAAAATTCAAAATTCAAATTCAAAATAAATTTATTTATTGATACACTTATGCATGTCATTTTTTAATCTCCCACCTTTTCGGAAAGATGCTTTATCATGGAGAAGAAGAAATGGCGAAATAATGAATCCGGCTTCAATGGTTTTTGAGTGCTGTGATCATTGAAGTAATATTACTTGCATATAGAAGCGACACCGCGAACACAATGTATGTCCCAATGAATTGGCGCCGGTCGGCTGCAATTTTCAATGGATTCTTTCGATTTTGAAAGGAGAATGGGGGCTCAATTTTGAAAATAGAACCTCTCGGCGGGACACACATTTTGTTCGAGATGTCAGTTCTGTGACATTATACTTCAATGGCTGTGATGTGTTTTCCGAAGCGGATATTCATTACTTTCGTTAACCGAGTGAAGTATAAAGCTGAAAACAAACTGTCGGACGCGGCTTACGGACGTGGCTGAAGGATGTGACGTAATAGGTATCTAGATAATGAATGTACACTGAGCTATGCAAACTATCGGAGGTAATTCGCGGACGTGACCTTGAGCCACCTTGAGGCGTTCGGACGTCCGAGAGCTATCTGGCGCGCTGGATGTTTTGTCATGTGCACATTATCAGTCGCGGCTGTCAGCCGCGTCCGATCGGACGCGGCTTATAGTATGTTTGCAGCTTAACAGTACTTCCGACTCGACGTTTGTTTCACCATCTGTCACTTGATGTGGATTTACGCCATGTTGGGATCCTCTCCAGCTGCTATGGCCATTAGCAAGTTGATCCGGCTGACGCGTGACGCCATTAGGGTGATCGTTCGCCGGGATTCTTCGTTGATACTGTACGTCATTTTGTTTCTTTTTTACACGACTGCCAGGAAGGGTTATATTTTTCGCGCGTATTTTGTATGTACAGTATGTATGCATGTAATATCTTCCAAACAGCTGAAACGGATTTATATAATTAAGATATCGTTAGTGTACGGGCTGCAGCACGTACATTTTGTAGCGTCAGCAGTTTACGCTATTACGCTATAATAATACATTTTGAGTCAGTGCGCTAATTGAGCCAAGCAATACCGGTCACGCGTGCTCGCTCTATCATTTCGCATCTATCATTTAATTATATTCAGTTGGTTCTATCAATAAACTATCAATTATCAACTTCCAAGTATTGACTATCATTTACTATCAACTACTATCAAACACCCAAACATAGGGGTACCGTCGCAGCCCCTACAGTTAGATTCGTCTTACTGACCCAAGCGATCTTATGTAATTGAAATTAAAAAAAAAAACAAATATGGTGGCTGTGAGATAGCATTGTTTGAGGTATCAAAAAATAAAAATAAAAGGAATAATGCAATATGGGTATCGAATTAAATAGCTCACCATAAGGATTTAAAAAAAGTATATCATGATAGCTTTTTTGATAGCAGGCGGGATTTTTAATTTTTTTAAATGTATATTAGTTATTTAACTGCAATAAAGTGTTTTTATTTGAATTAATTGTTTTACTTTTAATTTTAAATGTGCAGTACAGCATAATATCTTTAGGCTTTGGAACTATTCATTTATTAGCTGTAGTTATATTTATTTATTTATTCACTCTTTATTGTAAACCAGGATTAACACCAGGATGGTAACAACTGTCCACGAGGTAGGGTCGAAGTATTTCAAGACCCACCCTAGTGGTAGATCTCAGCTTCTCTCAGAACAAACTCTCGGTCTTATGAGGGATCGACGAGAACTATGTGTGCAGTCTCCAACCTCCATGAGGGAATACCGACGGCTCAATGAGCAGATCTCCAAGTGCAGGCGACGCGATTTGCGAAAACACAACGCAAATCGTGTAAAAAACACAATTGAGCGAAACCAGGGTTCCAAAGTGTTCGCCAGAGATCTGTCTATTGGGCAAAGTCAGCTTACGAGGTTGAAGACCGAGTCCGGCACCATGGTTTCGTCGAAACCGGAAGTTCTGAGAGAGACTGAGAGATACTACGGACGGTTGTATGCCTCCTCTCAAGCTCCACCTCCTAGCGAGGAGAGCGATAAGAGAGCTAAACTGACCCGACACTACACAGAGGATATCCCGGACGTCAGCCTGTATGAGATTAGAGAGGCTCTCAAACAGCTTAAAAACAACAAGGCACCGGGAGATGACGGAATCACAACCGAGCTTCTAAGAGCTGGAGGAAAACCCCTTCTAGTGGCGCTCCAAAAACTGTTCGATTCCGTCATTAACACTGGAACTACCCCGGAAGCGTGGGGCAGAAGTGTGGTGACGCTGTTCTTCAAGAAGGGTGATAAAGCCCTTTTGAAGAACTACAGGCCCATCGCACTTCTGAGCCACGTTTATAAGCTGTTTTCGAGGGTGCTCACAAATCGCATTGCACGCAGGCTTGACGACTTCCAGCCTCCCGAACAAGCAGGATTCCGAAAAGGCTACAGCACCATAGACCATATACACACACTGCGGCAGATTATACAAAAGACCGAGGAGTATAATCTGCCATTGTGTGTTGCCTATGTGGACTATGAGAAAGCCTTTGATTCTATCGAGACCTGGGCGGTACTAAATTCTCTCCAGCGGTGCCGGATCGACTACCGGTATATCGAGGTGTTGAAGTGTTTGTACTCATCAGCCACCATGTCCGTCAGAGTACACGACACAGCAACGAACCCCATCCAACTGCAGAGAGGTGTCAGGCAAGGGGATGTCATATCCCCAAAACTGTTCACCGCTGCGTTGGAAGACGTGTTCAAGCTGATGGAGTGGAAACGACGCGGCATTAACATCAATGGCGAATACATCACACACCTGCGATATGCCGATGATATAGTCATCCTGGCGGGTTCCCTGGAAGAACTTGGTACAATGCTCGGGGACTTGAACAGCGCCTCAAAACAGGTGGGTCTTAAGATGAACATGGACAAGACGAAAATCATGTCAAATGTCCATGTCACACCCGTACCGGTTGTGGTTGACGGCGCTGCTCTTGAAGTTGTAGACGAATACAATTACCTGGGACAAGTGATCCAGATGGGTAAGTCCAACTTCGAGAAAGAAGTCACTCGTAGAATCCAACTCGGATGGGCTGCGTTCGGGAAACTGCGTCATATCTTGTCGTCCAAAACACTACCTCAGTGCCTGAAGTCGAAGGTGTTCGAGCAGTGTGTGTTGCCAGTGATGACATACGGATCCGAGACGTGGTGCTTTACTATTGGCCTGATCCACAAGCTCAGAGTTGCGCAGCGGGCTATGGAGAGGGCTATGCTCGGTATTTCTCTACGAGATCGCATCAGAAATGAGGAGATCCGTAGACGAACAAGGGTAACCGACATAGCTCAAAGAATTAGCCGGCTGAAGTGGCAATGGGCTGGCCACATAGTTCGAAGGACCGATAACCGTTGGGGAAGAAAGGTCCTCGAATGGCGCCCACGTCTCGGAAAAAGGAGCATAGGACGCCCCCCGACCAGGTGGACTGACGACCTGAAGAAGACAGCGGGCATCCGCTGGATTCAGAAGGCTCAGGACCGGTCAGAGTGGCGCAAGTTAGGGGAGGCCTATGTCCAGCAGTGGACCTCTAAGGGCTGATGGATGGATGGATGGATATTGTAAACCTAAAAACTAGATTACAATGGGCGGACTTAATGCCTGATATGGCATTCTCCACCAGTCAATCCTGGGTGATAGCTAAAGGATGCGGTAGGTGCTATCCAATATCTATAATACTAATAAGATAAATTACACTTTTTCACGCAAATTTTCACGTGGACAGACCACGATGACAGGATATAGGGAAGTTATTATCTCTAAAACGCAGGCAAACCCACGGACAAGGTGCTAGTTTACATAATCCGATTTATTTTAAACTAAAAACTACTCCTTCTCTGTCCATTCCCAACAAACCACACCTGCACCCAATTGTAAATGATCACCAACACATAAAATCACTAAATCCAAATGCATCACTGATGCGTTGGGAATTTTGGGATGCGAGGAAATGACATTTCTAGCTCTCCCAAAATAACAAAGATAAACCCAAAGAGACATGTAAATCCCAACTTTCACGTTCATTTTGCGATCTCGCCCACAAGTTAGCACGTACGGGCCGTTATAGCCAATAAACAGTTTATTTGAACGCAGACGTGCCTTCGACCTTTGTCGGTTTGTCAATATCTTCTGTATTATGAAATGGGTTACGCCTTCGTTAAGAGTTATCATCTAATGGATGGTTCTCATAACTTAATGTATAATGCACCTTTTTATGCTTTCACTATTATAACTTTGCAAGTCCAAGCGAAGAAGCAAAGATTCGATTCTTAATTGGGATATCATGTTCTTCATGCTAAGCTGTCTGGCTTTTTTATGGAAAAAGCCGACAAGCAAGCTGATGATCCACCTGATGGTAAGTGGCTATCGTCGCCCATGGATACCAGCAATACCATGGACAAAAAAAGCTTCACTAATGGGGTGCCAGGAAGAAAGAGAAAAGAACAAGAAAGGAAAAGAATTCGTATCATCAGAGGCAGCTCGATATAAGATCAAGCAAAATAAAAGCGTGTTCAAAGAATTCTCAGTTGATTGTATTGGAAAAGGATTGTCTAGACAGGTACGTAAAAACCTACAGCATCTAAATTGCAACTAAACTTCACTAGGAGCCTTCGTAATTCTGACACAATTTCAAGTTTTTGCGGTAAAAGTGAAAAGATCAAGTTTTCGCAGTGATATTTGACTTGAGCACTCTAGAATTTATTTTTGTAATAACTTTTGAAGTTTGTCCTTACACGTCAATAAAAATATAAATTTATGTTACAAAGTTATTTTTGATGCTGCAAAGTAACTGAACTAGTTTTAATGATAGTAGACTATTCTTTAGCACAATTTATTAATATAACTTTCCTTTTAATACGATACAAAATGAAATATTTTTAAGAAAGCAGATGTTTTTCAACTTACTAAAGACCTACAACGAATTGAATACGCCTTTGCCGAAGCAGGAAACTTGGCTTGGACTTAAATTTTTAATTAATTAAATGTTGACTCCATTTAATTTGAGTCCATTCATACTTTTTACTCTTTCTCTTTATCTTTTGATTCATCATAAAATGCAGAATGTTGGGATTTATAATAATTTGGTTATCAGGGCTGTCGACCGAGCGAGTGTGTGCGAAGCGAGGGGTCCCGGGTTCGATTCCCGGCAAGGCCAGGTGTTTATGTGACAGATAAATATTTGTATTCTGGTCACGAGGAAATGGTATATGGGTGGTAATCATCTAATCTATCGTTGTGGTTGTGATGTGTTATATGTATATGTGTCGTATATTGCGGTCGTATATTTTATGGGAGAGATAAATATTTGTGCTCGGGTGCAGGGTGTGATTGTGATGTGTTATATGTGTCGTCCATGCCACCCGCGACACAGGTAATAACCTACTGCGGGGGTGTGAGTGTGTTAGCGTTTATCAGCGTTTTGGTTACGAGTATTAACACCAAACTCAGGATCTACAAGCGACTACAGTTCCTCCTACAGTTCCATTCCAAGTTCGCAGGCTAGCAAGCTCGTCAGCTATCCTCATTACATAAAATAATCTTTAAGCGCGATTAAAGTAAAACTTCTCTGACCTTGGTGACACGTATTACCAAAAAAAACTTAATTTAAAATAAATATCATACCACAGTTGACTTATATTTATTAACAACTAGCTGACCCGGCGAACTTCGTATCACCTATTTTTTTCTAAAATAAAAGTAGCCTAAGTTACTCCTTGTTACATCAGCCATGTGCCAGTGAAAGTCCCGTCAAAATCGGTCCAGCCATTTCAGAGATTAGCTGGAACAAACAGTCAGACAGACAGACAGACAGACAGACAAAAATTGTAAAAAATGTTGTTTTGGTATATGTACCGTGTATACATCCAAATGCACTTAGTAAAAAGCCGTTATTTTAATATTACAAACAGACACTCCAATTTTATTTATTTGTATAGACGAGTAACCGCCCTCGCTTTGCTTCGGTTTTTTTATTTTTTTATACCTTGGGTTACATTATTGGAGTTTTATTAAGGATCCCTAATTTATTGAAAATATAATATAGCCTATGTTACTCGGGGATAGTGTAGCTTCCTAACAGTGAAAGAATTTTTCAAATAGGTTCAATAGTTTTGGAGCCTATTCAATGCAAACAAAAAGTCAAATCTTTCCTCTTTATATATTAGTATAGATATACTTTACAAAAACTAATATATAAAGCTATAAATATCGTTAATAATACTGTTAATAAAGCTATCTAATATATAAAATTCTCGTGTCACGGTGTTAGAAGTTGAACTCCTCCGAAACAGCTCGACCGATTTTCGTGAATCTTTGCGTGCATATCGGCTAGAGTGGAGAATCGGACATCTATTTTTCATCCCCCTACCCCTAAAATTTTTTTGGCAGAACAACGTTGCCCGGACAGCTAGTATATATATATATAAAGCTATATGACTATAGAGTATAGAGCGTTATTTCCGTCTGAAAAATATTCTGATTTACTCTCAAATCGCGCCTAAGAAGTTTTATTTCAATAAATTGGCAAATACGAGTTATTCTCATTCAATATTCAATTTAGTCTTACACGCTGGCAGTCTAACCACGGACCCTCATCACTTGTCCAGTGAGGGTCGGGCCTACCTTCCGTTATACCGTATAACATTACCCTTATAACATTACCCTCTCGAATTAATTTTTACAAGTACGTAGACTCAAGTTGCCCAGTAATGTGCAGTATGGTTAAAGTATCCCTTCATAATATTCCGAGTAAAATGGCAAATCTCAAGTTGAATGGTGTGGTAAAATTGTAGGTAATTTTTAACCGACTTCAAAAAAAGGAGGAAGTTCTCAATTCGACTTTATTTTTTTTATTTTTTTGTTTTTATGTTCGTTACGTCAGAACTTTGGACTGGGCGAACCGATTTTGATGATTCTTTTTTTAATCGGAAGCTGGTGGCTGTCATGTGGTCCCATATAAATTTTATTGAGATCTGACAATGGCATCCATGATAAAACCATATAAGTCTTAAATTTGTATTAAGTAAGCGCGACAAATAGACGAATTACTCAATATCACGCCAACTGATTTCGATGATTCTTTTTTTAATTGAAAGCAGGTGCTTGTCACGTAATCCCACATAAATTTGAACGAGATCTGACAAGTAGTTTTAGAGTAACTTTGAAGTCGGTTATTTTTTGTTAGTAAAATTTAGATTATTAGGTTTTTGCACAATGTTTCAGATGTTAGGATATTGTTCGTAAAACTGTGACTCGGTAATGCGACTTGAGACGTTACATTATTGTATTGAAGGTAGACTTTTCGTTGTAATGTCTTATGCTTATACCACACTTCTAAAGTTGACTGAGTATTTTTTTTAGGGTTCTCGGGTGCAATGTTCGAATACCAAAAGTAACCGCTATAGATAGCGGTTACTCTATCATAATATATACTTACATAAAAAACGTAAATAGTTGTGACGAAACTTTGGATCGTCATCCGTCGTTCACTAAATTCACACATTTCATGTAATTTTTCTTAATAAGAAGTTATGGCTGGCTTCAACCCATTAACGGCCCACTACTGATCACGGGTCTCTCCTCTTGAGGAGGCCTAGAGCATACTCCACCACGCTGCTCCAGTGTGGATTGGTGGTGGGGTTAGTGGCCAACCCGAGTGTCGGAAGTTTTCAAACCACCCGAAGGCCTCCGACATGGCTTAACGACTATTATCTTATGACAACAACCGGGACCGACGGCTTTAAGCACGGAAACGATCAAGAATTTTTTTACTAGCGGTCACCCATCCAACAACCGACCGCGTCCGCTGTTGCTTAACTTTGTCGATCACTTAGATAAGATCGACGCAAGCCGCCGGGCTATGAGCGCTTCATATTAAGAAGTTATACTTACCTTTTACTTATAAGTACCTCTCGCTCGCACCCGCGACCAACGCTAGCAATCCAAAACAACTCCAGCGAATGCTGGGCGCCTAGTAACACGCACCTCCATCATGTCGCTTTTTGGCTGTCGCATCGTAAAAATTTTACTCTTATATTTTTCCAAACGCCCCATTAGGAGTATAACTTCAACTCGAATAATCTCTCCTACCTACAGGATAAATACTTATAAACATGTACTGAAGGGATTGTGGGAAGAAATAAAAATAATTCCTATACAAATCGTTTTATTCTCACTCGTTCGATTTGTTATATAGTTCTGTAGTCGAAACAGTGAGATTTTTTTCTCATTTGTTCGACCGTGGAACTAAATAATTAATTAATTTAAAAATGGTGTGAATGGATCATCTTCTCATTTTCGTATCATGTTCACCACAATATCTTCCAGATTTTATTTCTTTAACCAAAAATTAAGTATTATTTTCTAAACAATATCGAAATAACTTTGATAAAGACATTTCGCTCCCTTCTATCTCATCGCGGCGATGAGAACTGTACCACCGCTTCGCCGGCGTTGCGCGGAAAACCCTCCCACGCGAACGAAGTCGCGGGCACAGCTTATTTTTAAGACAGTATTTCAATGTAGAGTGTTTTTTAACTTTTTATGTACTTTATCCTTTTTATTCGGAAGTTCTTACGCGCTTATTTCCTTTTAAACGTTTCCTTTCTTTCCATTCACGTAGCAAGGTAAAGGTTTCTACGAGAATTTTAAGTCACGAGGCGTGACTGGGTTAAGCTTCTTATATAAAATATATTACAATTTATTATAAGATTATGCTCTCAGGTACATCTGTCTACCAGGCTGTCGTGATAAACTCAACAAGTGCGTGGCCACGCATCATCAGGCCACGCGCAATGTTAGTGGTTAGGGTTCCGAAGTAGTAAATTTATCGACTATTACTCATTAACTACTTATGCTAACATAACCGTGATAGTTTTCTTTGTAAATTCTTCATACATCATTTTGAGAATTTTGTCACTTGTCCAACTCCAACCGTTTAGCCGGCGGGGGGGGGAGGGGGGACGCTTGATTCTAACCAAAATTAGCACTTTAAAGCCAAATATTTCGCAAACGGACTCCTAATTTCAAAAATGGTCTGAGAAGAACCATAATATTTTTGAAAGACCTTTTCAACGATACCCCACACTATAGGGCAAGTAGCCAATAAAAGATTCATCCTCACGTTACCTGTAGGAGAGGTACCCTGAAAAAATTTTTTTTCAATATTTTATTCTACGGCTCTGGAGTTTTATTATAATGCTCAACGCACCTAAAGAAGTTTTCACTGAGGTGTCTGTTACGATATCAGTATCTTAACATTGTTCGTGTTTGTTGCATTAACTTATTGTAAATAAAAAAAAATAACAGCTATTTCTTAATTAAAGAATATTATAAGTAACTAGCTGACCTGTCGAACTTCGTATCGTGTAAAAAACGATTTTTTTCGAAAATTAAAGTAGCCTAAGTTACTCCTTGTTACATCAGCTGTATGCCAGTATAAATTCCGTCAAAATCGGTCCAGCCATTTCGGAGATTAGCCGGAACAAACAGACAGACAGACGGACGGACAAAAATTGTAAGAAATGTTATTTTGGTATATGTACCGTGTATACATCCAAATGTATTTAGTAAAAAGCGGTTATTTTAATATTACAAACAGACACTCAAATTTTATTTATTTGTTTAAATTTGTATAGATGTTAGATAAATATATTACATACGAATTAACAAGTTAAGACCTGCTATTTAAATGTTAACTGTTAACTAAATCTCATCCTAATAACATTTGCAGACTAAATTACTTAATTTGAATTTGGATATCATAATGTACGAGTAAGAGGCTTTATCGAAATGAACCCAAAAGCCTCTAAGCTTTATAAATTGAATAGATTTTTGGACGTACATCTTATTTGCATACAACTATCTAGTTCCAGACATTTGGCTCATTTAGTAAAAGAGAGGGACGCACATAGTTCATCACCCTCTTTATAATCCGTTCATTTTATTTATGATTTTTACAAAAACGTGATAATATGTTACCTTCAAAAGAAACACATTATTTATTACCTTATTTTTGCTTTTTAACTTTATGTTTTTGTGTTGCTTCAACCTAACGTTAGCCGTTTTATAACTTTAAGTACATATAAAACAAAGTCGTGTTAGAACACTTATAACTCAAGAACGGCGGGACAGATTTTGATGATCTTTGATTTGTTAGATTCATCTCGGCCTGAATAGCAGAATAACAATATCCAAAAAACACAAAGAAAATAAAAAAATTAACATAAAACTAAATATGAGAACATATGACAGGTGTCAAAACAAATGACAGATGTCAAAACAAATGAAAATGAGATAGAACCGGAGCTGGAACTGGAGACGAAACCGAAGCTGGAGACGGAACCGGAGCCGGAGCCGGAGAAGAAGACGAAGACCGAACCGGAGACGAAATCGGAACCGGAGCCGGAGATGGAGACTGAGACCGAACCGGACACGGAGAGGGAGAGGGAGAGGGAGATATGCACACACGAAGTTTAGTTAAAAGTAACATGACATTGATTTGTTAGGCAGCACAAAGTTCGCCAGGACAGCTAGTTATTTACCTAATAATTTTGTATTAACAAAATCATCATCTAGTTTATTTGACTGCTGTCATACCAAATTCTAACTCTGGCTTCAATCCATTAATGGCCCACTACGGGGCACGGATCTCTCCTCTTGAGGAGGCCTAGAGCATACTCCACTACGCTGCTCTAGTGCGGATTGGTCGAGGATTCTAACTCTATGTGTGGTTTATACCTACATCTCAGATACCTGAAACATAGCGAAGGCACGTTACAAGTCTTATCACAGAAGCTACCGCGTATTCAGAGTGCGCTGCTTATCATCATCATCATCCTGCCCATTTCCCAATTTTATTTGTGGTCGGCGCAATATGTTTTCCTCTTCCACACTTCTCTATCAGCCGTCATCTTTACACTGACTTTCTTACCTTTCATATCATCTGTAACACAATCCATCCATCTTTTCTTTAACCGTCCTTGTCCCCTTCGTCTATCCATCACATTCATATCCATCACTCTTCTCGTCACATGCATTTCCTCTCGCCTCATCACATGCCCATACCACGACATTCGATACCCTTTTAACTTTTCTGTCATTTTTGCCACTTTCAAACTTCCTCTAATATACTCATTCCTTACTTCATCCATTCTCGTGTCAATATAAAATAGTTTTATAATAAACTGAAGAGGATTATGTTCATAATTTAAGAGAATAATTTAGATATTATGTTTATTTATCCGCTCTTACATCAACCACATATAAGCTTTAAACTACATCGAAGCGAAGTGGAATTAGACGTGTTGTATGATACGTTATGACAGCTATACGCGGTATTTTAAGAGCATAGCCCATAGTTTATGAGTAAGCTAAATCAAAGATATTTATGTATTAGTGATGGGACGACGTGAATAATGCTGTCATCCAACACTTGTTAGCGGTAATAAATCGCCTGACAAATGTGTGTCTACAGAAACATACATAATGTATGGGAAACATATCAAAGAAAATGTGTAAGTATATCGCTGAAAATCTTTATGTCAGGGGTTTCCTCTAGCCTGACTAGCTAAAATGTAGTGTTATAATATGTTTTCTTTCTTACCTACGTGTTTTAATCTTAGTGTGGTGTGGTAGACTGTACTTGTGATAGATATAGTAACAGATTAGGCCTTAGGATTCAAAAACAATTAATAAGATAATAATCAACTGCTTCACTGGTTTTGTTGCGCTCATACACACCAATACAATTAACCACAAGTAAAGAGTTGACCCACTTGACATACTAAACTCGTCCCTGTTATGGAAGCTACGGCGTACAGTCGATACCGTGATTCAGGTTCGAACTTGCTAGCGCCATCTATTATCGCTCGATGGTACTAAGCTTCCAAAGAGGAATCTGCAAGGCTATTCTTTTTTGTAACTTGACAGCGGAATCCGCGATGACTTTCAAAATTGAAGTTAGAGTTCGAGACTCACTTCACTTCGCAAGTACGTACTAGATGATTAGAGAATAACATATCAAGATCTCGAACTTGAACTTCAATTTTGAAACTCATCGCGGATTCCGCTGTCGAGTTACAAAACAGAATAGCCTTGCAGTATGGAAGCTACGGCGGCGTACAGTCGATATGATCCGGGTTCGAACTTACTAGCGCCATGTATTATCGCCCGATGGTACTAAGCTTCCAAAGAGGAACCAGGTTCACCTCTACACAGTTGTAGCTCTACAACACCAAAGTTTGTAAGCTTTAAAAACGTATTCACGTTAAAAGCAGGGCCTGATTAACCCTTAGGCTAATTAGGCTGCAGCCTAGGGCGCGAGGATCGGGGGGGCGCGCTAAAATCGTGATTTCGCATGCACTAATCTAGCATCACTGCATCTACCCTACACATTTCAACTAGACCGAGACAGTCTAGTCCCTAGAGACGAGTCCCTGATTTTAACAATAAATTTTCAAATTTTAAAAAGCGCGCATAAAACAAACACTGACTTGTTACTCGAATCGATCGGTGGGTGAGCTGGCAACGGAGTGCCACTTGCCAGGCACTCAGTGCCTAGTGGGCGTTTTGATTAATCCGCCTCGCAATAATGTTCGGTTTATATGTACTAAGTAGTTAACTAAATTTTAAGTAAATTAATACGTGTAAAGTTGTAAACGGACAATTTAGTCGTTAAAATTTAGAAATCAAGTAGACAAGTAATTTAGATTTTTTTGTATTTTCTGTTAAGTAGGTGGGCGGGGTTTATCACTAAACACGTTTGGACCATTGAACTATTATTACTAGCGTATAGAATAGACACCGCGAACATCGGGTTCGGGGGTGTGCATTGCACTTATCATCGGTAAGAAAACAAAATATTAACTTAAATCAACTAAAACGAATTAAATTAAATTATTGTGCAATGTTCCCACCATTTTTTTAATGAAAAAATCATAAGGAACGTTTGAACTTGTCAAGCCACTAGCGTGTTAATGGACTAAATAAGCTTGCTTACGCGCTTTCCTACGTGGGCGAATCAACAAACAGTCGAGATGTATTGAAGTTTCCTACGTGACCTTTTGGTCACGTAGAGGGCGTTGCGGTGTCCTACGTGGGGACACGGTGTTAGGCTTGCCGTCTTGGTTCGGCAAGTGTCATATACAAAGTTACTCTATGGCAAGTGTGCAAACGAGGCTTCTAGTTTGAAAAGAGAACAGAGGGCAAGCCGGCGGTGGAACACACATTTTGTTTGAGATGTCTTTTCTATACATATACAGGGTGGATTTTTGAGACGGGTCAGTAAGGGCAGGTACCTTAACCAATTATAGTTACAGGAAAACGTTCCTACGAGACTATCCATAAGTTTTTAAGATATTCTGAACTGCATTCACAGATTTTTGAGAAAATGTACGGTTAGCGAAAAAAGTGCTAAAATAAAAAAAAATATGCGTATCGATCCTACTTCTTATGGGAAACAAAATACTCTATGGGACCATTTAAGGTATAAGCACTAGAAATGTCAGAAAACGCTAAAAACATTTTTCATACACTTTGTACTGATAAACGATAAATCAACTCCAAATATTCTTTATTGCCAAACAATCCTGACAAGTGTCTTGTCAGAGCGACAGTGATAGATTTATTCTATCCCTGTCGCTCTTCCGCATATTAATTGGCATGACAAGAGAAATAGCAATAATAACTTAATGTGCATGATCGTAATATTAGATATCCCTGTTGTGCCTATGCAAAATACCGAAGAGTAAATAAGACACATACTATGATTGTACAGTATCACTGATGTCGCACCCTCGAACACTTCTGGTCGCCTAGTACTCGCTTTAATTAATAAACGACGGCAAAAAGTGTCGTTACAATTTTTCCTCTTAATTTTTTCCGTCTAGCCCCCTTTCGCAACGCGCGATAGGGAACTTCGTTCTAATAATCTTCACTTATACGCGCGTTTCTGTGACACCGTGTCCTACGTGGGCGATTCAACGCGAATGCGATCGCGAAGCGATCCGATGCGAATTTAGTTTGACGCGGAGCGAAGCGGCGCCTCTGTCCAACGTGCACGCGAATTGTTACTTCACCGCCAGTCGCCACTGACATACGCCGCGCCGCTGAAGTTCGCGCGAAAATATCAAACCAACTGATCGCGTTTGTTTCAAGCCGCGCCGCACCGCAACGCCCTCTACGTTCTTTTGGTCACGTAGGACACTTCAATACATCTCGACTGTTTGTTATTTTCGCTTCGCACCGCATCGCTTCGCGTTCGCGTTGATTCGCCCACGTAACACCGTGTCCTATGTGGCCGAATCAACGCGAACGCGATCGCGAAGCGATCCAATACGAATTCAGTGCGATGCGGAGCGAAGCGACGACTCTGTCCTACGTGCGCGCGAATTGTCACTTCACCGCCACTGACATACGCCGCGCCGCTGAATTTCGCGCGAAAATATCAAACCAACTGATCGCGTTCGCTTCAAACCGCGCCGCACCGCAACGCCCCCTACGTGCTTTTGGTCACGTAGGACACTTCAATACATCTCGAGTGTTTGTTATTTTTGCTTCGCGCCGTGTCGCTTCGCGTTCGCGTTGATTTGCCCACGTAGGACAGCGCGTTAGTGTTTCCGTGTTTTTTTAATGAGGTACTTTGCCTTTAAGTACGATCAGCTTAAAAATGGTTTGCCACCCTAAGGTTGAATGTCATGCAGATTAAAGGACGTTAGTTTCGCTTGCAGATCGATCTGAAAACTTTTATGAACCATCTTAAAATTTTCACACTACTGCTCTACTCACTACTTTTTTGGCGGGGGCGCGTCCTCATAATTAGCCTAGGGCGGTCAGATCTCTTGATCAGTCGCTGGTTAAAAGTAACGTAACCAGCCAATTATTCGGCCCAGTTACAATTTTATTATCAGTAAGATGGAGTAACTAAGGAGCCAGTTGAAAGTTTTAATATGAAAATATCATAATGTCCGCTCAAGCAAACCTTATCAATAAAGATGGGTGTCCCTTTTTCCTCGGTAAATCCAAATACGTTTCCACCATCTATTTTTGTTGTGATCGCTTAATCTTTTTTAGATTTTTCCTTTTTGATTCTTTTGATCGAAAAAACTGGCGAAATAAATAATTTCTATTCTATTTTATCTCACTTTTTTATCAAAATGGTATCCGCTTCTATGATTAAAATACAAATATCACCTTTTATACCTACATATAATAAAGCCAAGCTCTCCGGTCTATCTGTTCGTTCATCTGTCTGTTCTGTAATTAAAATAAATAAGCAATACAATTTGCATATTAGGGTTTCGTAAGATGTAAGAGAAGCCCGCCCACTTGGTGGTGTTTTGGTGTTATGCTACCACCTTGTTGTCTACCACTCGTCGTGTTCTGATGGGGGCTTGAGAGCTAGTTTATTTCTTTCTCTCTCTTTTTACCGACTTCAAAAAAGGAGGAGGTATTCAATTCGACTGTATTTTTTTATGTTTATTACCTCAGAACTTTCGACTGGGTAAACCGATTTTGATAATTCTTATTTTAATCGAAAGCTGGTGCTCGTCATGAAGTCCCATTAAAATCTGAGCAAGATCTGACGAGTAGTTTTTGAGTTATCCCTAATTTTGAGGTCGGTTATTTTTTGTCAAGAATTATTTCTTGGTCGGCAACGCATCGGTGATACCTTTGGTGGTACTGATGTCCGGGTGACGGTGGCTTCTTACCATCAGGTGGATCATCAGCTCGTTTCATAGATAAACATCATTATAGCCCCAGCGCGATCAAAGTGACCTTCTTTAATACATGCTTGCAGAATTAGAATTTAAAACTTTAATTCTATTACTGCTCCAATTAATCTTAGTTACGAAAAACGTGAACTACCTTGTTCAAGGTTGAAACGTCATCAACGCATCAATAAACTAACAAAATTGCTCATCAAGTCTTAAAATAAGAAAAATAAAGAAATTTAGATTTGATAAATCGAGTTTAAATTTTCATATTTTTATTGGACGTGTTAACATAAATATTGCTGTAAAAAATCACGTAAAGGCACAACATGTGTCTCGAATTTCTAACCGACTTCAAAAAAGGAGGAGGTATTCAACTCGACTGTATTTTTTTATGTTTGTTACCTCAGAACTTTCGACTGGGTGAACCGATTTTGATGATTTGTTTTTTAATCAAAAGCTGGGGCTTGTCATGTCGTCCAACTTAAATTTGAGTGAGATCTGACGAGTAGTTTTTGAGTTATCCCTAATTTTGAAGCGGGTTATTTTTTGTCAAAAATTATTTGAACTATAAGGTCCCCACTAATATAATAAATGTGAAAGTTTCTGAGGATGTTTGTAATTTCTTCACACAAAAACTACTGAACGGCTTTTCATGAAATTTAGCACACCGATAGACCATGATGTAAAATAACATATAAGATAATTATTATCCCGGAAATAAAATGAAATGGAATAATCTTTATTCGTGTAGGTATCACTGATACACTTATGCATGTAATTTTTTTAATCTACCATCTTTTCTGAAAGGTGCTTTGTCATGGAGGAGAAAAGTCGTAAAGAAACTCCTCAGCACATATTTTAAAAATAAAACTTACATTTATGCATCCTTATCATTTAAATATTCATCTATGTCATAATAACCCTTGCCTACGAGTTGAGTTTTTACACGTTTCTTGAAAGATTCTAAGAAAATAAAGCAAAGCCGCGGCACGAGCGCTGGTTTTATTACAAGGGAGACAGAAACTCACCCTATTTTAGCTGTAATCATTGTATCTCGTGGCACGTTAATTTAATGCCCTTACATTCTTCGCCGCTTGATATTAGCTAACTATTAATTTTGTCGGCTAGACTGGGCTCGGCGGGAATTAATTAATTAATGCTGTAAACGGTATATTTGGTGAGTTATTATATCTTTTTTTTTATATGACGTTTGGTTTAACTATTATACATGTATTGTTTTATGTGATTTACGCTACGGGTTTCGTTTGGTTTCAACCCATTACCAACCCTGAGTGTGGAGTTATTTCTTTAAAATGTATTATTGGTAATTTAACTTATTAGGTATATTTCAACTATAAAACATAAGAGGTAAGTAGGTCTTAACCATCAATCAATTTTATCATAAGACTAGCTGTTCAGTTACCCGCGACTTCGTCCACGTGGTATTTAAAATTTTTCATTATAAAATTTTTCATTGATCCTATTTTTTTTTCTAAAATAAAAGTAGCCTAAGTTACTCCTTGTTACATTAGCTATCTGCCAGTGATAGTCCCGTCAACATCGGTCCAGCCATTTCAGAGATTAGCCGAATTAAGTTAATATTAAGATTTAGATTAAAAGCGTCGAGACGAGCCGTCAGACTATGAGCTTATTTTCGTCTCGTTGTATTATTTTCGTAAAACAAGTGTTATTTCAGGATGTTGTGAGAGGAAGGGGGTAATGAGGCTCCGGGTGGAGTCTGGGGCTTAGAGGGGCGTCCGGGCGTGGTAAAAATAAACATAAGCCCGTAATAAAACCTACTCTATAATCCCGCAATAACGTAACACAATCTTATCTAAATTATGTTGATAATGTGTATGTCAAATATTAATAAACTTTTAGAAATCAGAGCCACACTTATCTATAATAGGATAAGGTGGGGCAAAATAATAATAATGAACAAACGCTAACACACTCATACCCCCGCAGTAGGTTATTACCTGTGTCGCGGGTGGCATGGACGACATATAACACATCACAATCACACCCTGCACCCGAGTACAAATATGTACATATTTATCTGTCTCATAAACATCTGCTGCGGCTGGGAATCGAACCCGGGACCCCTCGCTTCGCAGGCAGGGCCGCTACAGGATCGTCAAAATAAAAATAATATGTTATAATGACATTTTCAGTAGTATTTATTTTTGTGTTATTAGTCATCAAATTACTAGTTAAATGGCAATAGATATTTACTTCTTTCCAGTGTTTATTAATCATTCACACACTCATCGTTATGCATCAGGGGTGGTATAGACATAATAATATGTACAATAGACAAACGTTTGGCAAATAAACACCTCTATTTTAGACCTAGAATGATCCGTGAATCGTGAGTATTTGAATAAATTTTACACGCAAATTGTGCACACATGTCACGTAAGGTCAATAATATGTTGAATCCCGGGATTTGAACCCAGGATCAACTGGTTTACAAGGTCATCTGGCTGGTGACCGTATGCTTTGTCTGTGCTTATAATAAATAGAGTATATTTATTATTTAACTCTAGATATCTAACCTCCGTCATGTTAACAAAATAATTATATAATCAATTATATAAAGGATGTTCAATTTACAGCTTACGTAACGAAAGTAATTATAGAACTTACAAGAAATCTCAACAGCGTGATTTTGAAATTGGTAAAGCTCCATCTATTGGGGCGGCTTGGAATACTGACCCCAATCCCATGCCCGATGGGTGTCGTAAAAGGCGACAAAATCCGGCTCGCTTATAGTAGGCCCCTCGAAGGATTATAATTGGTATTATTGATTTTAATGGTTAATTAATACCATTATTGCTATTATTGTTTCTCCATGGGGTTCATACTCTTTGGGGTCTTCATCTCATTGGGGTTCACTCTTGGGCTGACTCATGTCAGCCGCCAAACGACTCATCGTGTTCCGGCTGGGGGCTTGAGAGCCTGTTCTTTCTTTCTTTTTCTTCTCTCTTTCTTGGCGGTAACGCATCAGTAATGCCTTTGGTGATGCTGATGTCCATGGGCGACGATAGCCATTTACCATCAGGTGGATCGTCAGCTCGTTTGTCGGCTATGTCCATAAAAAAAAACATTTCTACTTCTCACCACAAACGCATTGCTCGATGAATATCAAAAGAAAAAATATATAAAGCGATGAATTGATAACCTCCTCCTTTTTTTAAGTCCGTTATTATAGAATGGGATCTATAATATACAGCTTAAAAGATAATTGTTCCTTTTTGTTAAAAGTTGTTATGAAAAAATGGCTGTGTGCTACATTGAACTAGTATTACTAGCGTATAGAACAGACACCGCGAACATTGGGTTCGGGGGTGCGCATTGCAGCCGGCCGGCTGCATTTCATTCTGTCACTCGGCTGTCACTCGGCTGCGCTCATGGCGGCCGCATGCCAAAATTCTTTATGAAAAAAACTGAAAAAATGCCGTCGTGCGTAATAAGAACGTGTCACAATTGAACGACAAAAACAAAAAAGATAATGGTATCACATAATATCATCGGTAAGAAAACAAAATATTAACTTAAATCAACTAAAACGTATTTAATTAAATTATTGTGCAATGTTCCCGCCATTTTGGAACGAAAAAATCATAAGGAGCGTTTGAACTTGGCAAGCCACTAGCGTGTTAATGGAATATATTATAAGCTTGCTTAGGTTGCCGTCTTGGTTCGGCAAGTGTCATATACAAAGTTACTCTATGGCAAGTGTGCAAACGAGGCTTCTAGTTTGAAAAAAGAACGGAGGGCAAGCCGGCGGTGGAACACACATTTTGTTTGAGATGTCTCCTCTATGTATGTATCTCAATGGTGTGCTATAGTTTTATTGCGGAGTGTAAGCACACAACGACAGCTAAAATACGAAGAATAACGAATATTGTCGCTAGCCATTAATAAGGTTTTACAACACTTTAAAACTCATTGTACTATTTTAGTGTTTTGATATCAGTCTTTGGTCTAGATTTCTGTAGTCTGAAAGTCTTCTCATTGTTAATGAATTAACTTGTTAAATTTTAAACAAACAACTCAGTTACTGCGGCGGCCAACCATTTGTTTTGCAAGAGTTGGAACCATTTACACTGAAATTAACTTAAACTTGGTGTAATTTGTCTTAAGTCGCATTGTTATTTAGATAGGGAAACTTAGTTTTGGAAGTTAACTACAGAAATGGAAGGAGTAAATTAAGAATCCTAATATTTTTGTTTGTAAGACTTCGTAGCCTAGTCAGTAGATCCTGTTTGCGAAGTGTTTCAGGGTTCGATTCCTGTCCGGGTTAGATAATGATAGTGTTAACGCGCACCCGTAACTACGGGAGAATCGCCAAGAGCTCGCCACACATTTTATAAGACTCGTACTCTACTAACTGCTGCTTAAAAATAAGCCAACGATTCTAGTATTTCTGAAGCATCATCTTCAACAATAGTTATTATAGATGCATATTTTCTCTCATATATTTTTGTTTATATTCATTTATATTTATATTTGTATTGACGAATCACACAAATTTACGATATCCTTTAGATTTTTTGTTACTGTTACTGTATATTTTTCCCTTAAGTTTTTGTAACTATTATCTTTATCTGTTTATTAGCAATGAAGCATCTCTTTAACATCGTTAAAAAATTCATCTCGAGCTGAAGCGGTAGCGAAATAGGCGTACGAGTGTTTTATAGTCCGCTAAATAACACGTTACACTGCCAAAGTACTTCCCGCGATGACAAGTGGAAATAACAAAAATATTCGTAGTCATAACAAGTCATAGCTGTCATGACTATTCCTGTGACGCATAAATGTCATTTATTTAATACGAGTAACCGCCCTCGCTTTGCTTCGGTTTTCTTAGTTTTTTACACCTTGGGTTATATTATTGGAGTTTTATTAAGGATCCCTAATTTTTTTGAAAATATAATATAGCCTATGTTACTCGGGGATAGTGTAGCTTCCTAACAGTGAAATAATTTTTCAAATCGGTTCAGTAGTTTCGGAGCCTATTCAATGCAAACAAAAAAATCAAATCTTTCCTCTTTATATTATACGAGTAACAAACAGCCCTCGCTTTGCTTCGGTTTTCTTATTTTTTACACCTTGGGTTACATTATTGGAGTTTAACTAAGGATCCTGTTAAATATGCAGATGGATTTGGAAAACAGTGAAACGCAAGCCGGTTACCAACGCACTGTTTATTCGTTGTCAAGGAAAAGACAAGATCGTGGTCGCAGCCACAGACATATATGTACACGTATATATAATATACATAACACTCCTCCCCCTAGTATAATACTTTAAACTAAATTATTACAACATTCTAAAATACAAGTACGCTCAACATTAATCAGCTAGGTAGAATCCTGTGTATGTTCCTCAGCCGCGTGAAACTCATCATCGGAAACCTCGCTAACTTCCTCAGTTGTGATGTCCAACTCGAGTGAGCCCCTTGTAGCAACTGGTTGCTCACTGTGATACTCATTTGTATCCTCCGGGTCTGAGCCCGGTTCATACAATTCTTGTCTCCTCCCCCGGGCCACACGATGTGATGTCATAACCGGTGGAGATTCGACCTCGTTCGGTGTGGTGCACGGCAGCGGCGGCGATGGCGGTGGAGGTGGCGGCGACGACGTCTGTATCGTTGACGGTAACACCGACTCAGTCACCAACACGTCTCTGGTGCTGTTATGTACATTTTCACAATTACCTTTGTATAACATTATTTGGTTTATGTGCCTTTTAAGTTGTTCCGAAGTGACAATGTCTTTTACTAAATATAAAACTTTCCCTATTCTCTTTATAATTACTCCCTTATTCCATTTACTATTATTTTTACTACAATATATTTTATAAAGAACAATATCATTATTTTTAAAGGATCTCGTAGTTTTGTTCCCTTGGTGTTCAGACTGCATACACTGTTGATCATGCACACGATCAGATACCGTCGGCGACGACGGTGACGATGATCGCGGATCGATCAAGTCTAATCGCGACCTCAGTTTATGACCGAAAACCATTTCAGCCGGAGACAACCCGGTGGTGGTATGAATGGAGTTCCTATAGTCCATTAGATATTTAAGTAATTTTATTGATGCATCTCGTATAGTGTGACACGATATAAGGCATGACTTTATTCCCTTTTTAACTACTTTAACAAAACTCTCGACTTGGCCGTTGCTAGGCGGATGGTAAACTGGTGAAGTGAGGTGGGAACAACCGTTGGTCGCACAAAAAGTTTCGAACTCCTGCGAACAAAAAGCTGTGCCATTATCGCTTACAATTGTTTTTGGAACCCCAAACCTGGACATAAAATCACATAACTTTGCAATTACCGCAGCTGATGTCGTATTGTTATTCATTGCATAGACTTCAACCCATTTGGTATGTGCATCGACTACTACTAAATATACACAACCTAAAATCGGACCTAAGAAATCGATGTGAATTCGATGGAAAGAATGAGATGGATATTCCCAAGGAGCGGGCGGAGCACGTGCGGGCGAGGGCCGTAGCTGTATACAGACTTCGCATGACCCTATCATTCGCTCCAGCGCCTGGTCAATACCAGGAAACCAAAAACGGGACCGAGCTTCAGCTTTAGTTTTGACAATGCCTAAATGTGACGAATGTAGCTCTTTTAAAACTAGTTCTTGTAAACTCTCTGGAATAACTACCTTGTGTCCCCGCATGACGCAGCCACTCTCATAGAATAACTGAGATCTACATAAGTGATATGGTTTTAACTGCGCGTCATTACAATTTCGCGACCACCCTGCCAATATTAAATCCGTTACCCGTTTGAGAATTTTATCCTTCTGAGTTTCTTCGCGTAACTGATTTAACGTTACCGGCATACTGCCGTCGACCATGAAACACACATATGTCGCTCGGTCACTCGGTACTTCGCACCGGCACTGTTCGGTACACGCGCACTCGACGTCGGAAACCGCGACGGCAGGTAAACTCGCACGAGACAAATAATCGGCACTATTATCGGCGCTACGTATGTACTCAACGGTGTAGTTGTAGCTGCTTAGGAATAAAGCGTACCTTTGCAACCTATTTGCTGACAACTCAGGTATTCCTTTATAAGGACCAAAAATGGATAGTAACGGTTTGTGATCAGTTCGTAAAATAAACGGTTCTGATCTACCATACAAATATTGATGGAACCGTCGCACGCCATATATAATTGCGGTGGCCTCTTTTTGAATTTGCGCGTACCGTTTCTCGGCCGAGTTTAAGGTGCGAGACGCATAAGAGATAGGTCTTTCCTCGCCATCCGATTCCCTTTGTGACAGAATAGCTCCCAACCCATTTGGTGACGCGTCTACGGTTAAAATCAACTTGGCATTTGGATTGAAATGTGCCAAAACTCGATCCGACGTCATAATCTTTTTAATTGTCACAAAAGCCTCGTCATGTACTTTATTCCAGTTCCAGTTACAACCCTTTTTTAACAGGTCGTACAAAGGCCTTAATATGCTGGATGCATTCGGTACAAAGCTTCTGTAATAATTAATTAACCCTAGAAAGGACTGAAGCTGAGCAACATTAGTCGGGACGGGCGCCTTGACCATAGCTTTAATTTTCTCCGGGGACTTTTTCAATCCCTCCTTAGTTATAATATATCCGAGATAACTAATTTCATCTTCAAAGAAACTACATTTATCATTTCGTAATGTCAACCCTGCATCTTGTAACCGCGATAGGATGGCATTTAACCTTTCCAGGTGTTCGGTCCGGTCCTTCCCAGTCACTAAAATATCGTCCAACAGACAAAGAACTCCGTCAAGCCCCGCCAGCAACCCCTCCATCGCGCGCTGAAATATCGCCGGCGCATTGGCCAGTCCAAACACCAGACGAGTAAACCTATATAACCCTCGACTTGTGTTAATACAGGTTATGTTCTTTGACTCGTCGTCTAACATGAACTGGTTATATGCCATGGATAAGTCTAGCTTACTGAACTGTTGTCCTCCGTGAAGTTTTGAAAACAGTTCATTGATCGTGGGAAGTGGGTACTGGTCTATTAGTAACTGTTTGTTTATACTAACCGAATAGTCTGCACATAACCTGACAGTTCCGTCTCGTTTTAACACCGGGACTATCGGTGATGCATACGCGGAGTGCTCCACCGGCTCTAATATTCCTAAATGCACTAATCTGTCGATTTCTTGCACGACCTTATCACGTAACGCGAAGGCTACGGGCCGCGCTTTGTAAAAAATCGGTTTCGCATTATCCTTCAACAATATTTTAACTTTGTACTTGTTAAAAGCTCCTAGTTTATCGGAGAATAATTGAGAGTAACGTTTCCGCAACTGTTCGATATAATTCGTGTCCGCTTTTTGACAAAAATGAACGGGTGTCAGTTGCAAATTAAATCGTGATATAAAATCCCTGCCTAGAAGCGGCGGCCCGCCGTCGCGTACAACGTATAAAGTAATAACATGCGTTTGTCTTTGTTTTAACTGTATCGCCATCTAGTGGATAGATTTTCTATAATCACGACAAAATAAATGAACAGAATAAATCTTTGTCGACCCTATAGCCTAGTTGGTAGCGACCCTGCCTGCCAAGCGAGGGGTCCCGGGTTTGATTCCCAGCCGGGGCAGATATTTATGCGACAGATAAATATTATTATTCGTGTCATGGGTGTAACTGTGATGTGTTATATGTGTCGTCCGTGCCACCCGCGACACAGGTAAAAACCTACTGCGGGGGTATGAGTGTGTAAGCGTTTATTTATTTATTTATAATAAACAAATTGTGTGAACATTAAGCATATAATTATCCGTACGTCGTAAATATTCCACCGCTACGATCGACGCGGGTTGCCTCATCATTCATTATGCACACTGCGAAGGGCTAGAATAGCATGCCCGCGTAGGTGTTCCCATACACCCACAATGCAGGAGTCTTCAAGAGAAAAGTAAATAGGGTTTTACTATGTTACTGCATTCACCATCTTGGACTTCATCGCTACTTAAGTACTTACCATCTGGTGGGATTGTTGTGAAGAACTAATTATGTTGAAGTTTTAGACGAATACATTTACCTGGGACAAGTGATCCAGATGGGTAAGTCCAACTTCGAGAAAGAAGTCACTCGTAGAATCCAACTTGGATGGCTGCATTCTGGAAACTGCGTCATAATTATCTTGTCGAAGTTACTGTATAATTTCATAAGATCTGTAAATAATATCACACAATTATAGCAATAAATAAATAAATAAGTGGCAATGGGCTGGGCACATAGTTCGAAGGAACGATAACCGTTGGGGAAAAAAGGTCATCGAAAGTAACTAGCTAATCTCCTTTCCTTACTTCTACGTAAGAGTTTCCAAAAAATATAATATTAAGATTTGGCTCCGCTAGTTTTATTACTCGTATAGATTTGGGATATAAATCATTATCCCGGAAATTTAATAAAATTATAAGGCATATAGGCATTATAATAAAATTATGTATTAGATGTTAAATTCAAACGTCACAATACGTGATAATGGAATAATCACGAGCTGTTCGTTATTGTGTACATTATTCAATTTTGGAGTATAATTGGAAATTGGAAAATTAATTAGGAGTGAATCGAAGCAAAATAGAATGAAATGGAATGAGCAAGCACGAAATTAAACACGCTTAGCAGTTTCTATGAAGCGTAAACTTGTGGAGAAGTAGTCCAGAAGAATAATAGCAGAAGATGGATTTCAAGAGAGTGTTTTGACTGCAGTTAAAGAAACACAATCTGGAGATTAGCCCCTCTAGCCATGGTAACTGTCACGTTTTTTCAATAATATTGCATGTAAAATATCGTTACCTGTTTTAAATTACGTTACATATCTACATACATTAATATTATAAAGAGGAAAGATTTGTATATCTATAGAAATAAATAAAATTGGAGTGTCTGTTTGTACTATTAAAATAACCGCTTTTTACTAAGTGCATCATGTATATACGGTACATATACCAAAACAACATTTTTTATAATTTTTGCCTGTCTGTTTGTTCCGGCTTATCTCTGAAATGACTAGACCGATTTTGACGGGACTTTCACTGGCAGATAGCTTAACGTAACAAGGAGTACGGTTAGCTAGTAGTTAATATCATTGGTAATGCTATAGTGTTTTCAATTTCAACTATTATGCCAATGGTTTTAGTAACGCCAGGCTTATGAACGAAAATGATTGATGAGACAGTCGGAAGGAAATCAGATTATCCAAAGTTATGGACAAACTTTGGATCAATGTCAAGCAAAGTAATTACTATTGCCCGTTGTTTTTTAACAGTCATTACAAAATAATTTCGCCTATTGGTAGTATTTTTCTTTATGTTTTTTATACTTACCAAAATTTAAAAAAAATATAATTTATCCGCCGATTTGGAGTTTTTGGATTTGTAAGAAATTAGTATTTATTACAATGATCCAAATTTTATCGAAATTCATTTCTGATATGGGATCCATGATAAAATGAGAAAACTGAAATATTAATTATAGGTATCAGTGCTCATAAGCATTTATTTATATTAAATGCATTCAAAATAACACTAGGGGTCACCCATAAATTACGTCAGACTAATTTCATGACTTTTTGACACCTCCCCTCCTCCTTGTCACAGCTGATCACATTTGTGAGACCTCCCCCCCTAGTGTGACGTCACATATTATGAAAATTATTAAATTAAAACAGTAGTTCCGAAATAAGTTTTATTTCCATTAATTTTTTTTTAATATTTACCTATACATACCAATTATCCCAATTTGAAATGTGACGTCACGAAATTTAGGACCTCCTCCCACCCCTTGTCAAACAATGTCACACTACATCGACCCCCTCCCCTAACGTGTGACGTAATTTATGGATGGCCCCTAGTTCAAAATTATAACAAAATTATAACATCACGCGACTGACGGGCGCACTGAAAAATCAAAGGATATAGAAAGTACCTGCTCCTTGCTGCGCCGTATTCTGAGTGCGACCCTTTTCCGCCATGTTCGTAGCTGCAACTCCGCCCGAACGCAATTAATAATAATTGTTGTACAAGAAATAAATATACCATCGATTTTAAACATTGTTGCAATACCTATGTCGGAATAAATGTTTCTTTCTTTCTTTCTAGTTTAAATTTTGTATGGAAAAAGTCGAAAATCGAAAATGGGCCTAGTACATTGTTTTAGTGGTCTCAAACCATCTTTTTAACCCCGTGGGAAAAGAGGGGTATTTAAATAAGTTTGACGTGTTTGTGTATCAGACACACAGTCTGTGTATCTGTGTATCTGAATTAAACGAGAATGTTCTTAGCTATGTTTAGTGTAAACATAACTGGGGTTTTTTAAATTTTAATTTAATCATTGTTGCCTTTAAAATTAAACCATTTCGTGGATATCGATTAGATGGTTTCAAAGTTTATAAAGGACATCCGTACAACTATTTTTTGTAAATGTTTTATACATACATATTTATGTAGAAGATTACTAATACCGTCACTTGTCGTGTGCATGAATTTGGTGGATAACGCAATGAGCATCCTCAATTACAAGCAAACCTACAGTAGGATATCGTCAAATTCAACGGCAGTAATATTTATATCTGAACAAATAACAACATTTATAGACGCCATCATGGCGGACACATCGGGGCACTCAAATAAACAGTTTATTGGCAATAACACCCGCATCTACCAAGCAGACATTAACCCGTCTCCTGACAACACTCTGCGGGATTTAGATCCGTGTTATAAAAGTTTACTCAGAAATAAATCTTGTTTTAAAACTAGTTTTAAGTCGAGTAATTATTTTGGAACTCGCGAAATGACGCGCTCTGTCCGATAAAACTTCGCTCAGAAATAAGGAGTTTTACGCGCTGTCCTACGTGGGCGAATCAACGAGAACGCGAAGCGACGCTGCGCGAAGCAAAAATAAGCAGTTGAGATGTATTGAAGTGTCCTACGTGACCAAAAGCACGTAGAAGGCGTTGCGGTGCGGTGCGATTTGAAGCGAACGCGATCAGTTGGTTTGATATTTTCGCGCGAACTTCAGTGGCGTGGCGTATGTCAGTGGCGTTCGCGTTGATTCGCCCACGTAGGACAGCGCGTCACAAATTACATCACATTACTTAACAGAGTTTACTCAAAAGCAGATTTAAGATTCGTATCCGTGTGTCAGACATTTTTGAGTACATTGTGTGTTCCATGATATTTGCGTCACAGATTAAATTAATTTGGGTATAGTAACGTTATATTTGGAACATACACATTTGTAATTAGTTCTCATGTTTAAACATTGAAGTATTATTACTAGAATATAGAACCGACACCGCGAACACAATGTATGCCCCAATTAATTGGCTTCGATCGGCTTCAGTTTTCAATGGATTCGTTGGATTTTGAAAGGAGAATGGGGGCTCAATTTTGAAAATAGAACCTCCCGGCGGGACACACTTTTTGTTCGAGATGTCTGTTCTATGACATTATACTTCAATGTGTTTATATTAATATTTAATAAGAATTGTACGTATTGAACTAACGCTTTAAACGTACCCCATATCTTATTTCAGAACATGGTCTCCCTAAATGTAGCTAAAGCTAAATTTCATGAAAATCCTTTAGTAGTTTTTCCTTGAAAGTGTAACAAACATATAAATAATAAATAAATAAACGCTAACACACTCACACCCCCGCAGTAGGTTATTACCTGTGTCGCGGGTTGCATGGACGACACATTGAACACATCACAATAACACCTATAACCCGAGTACAAATATATCTGGGGGCACGGCAGTGCCCCCGCCAAGTCGAGCAAAAAAGCGGCACGGCCGTACCATCCTTTTCTCGAAGCAATTCAGGCCATTTTCGACCCCCTATAACTTCGTTGTGGTTAAAGCTAGAAGCCTGAATTTTTTGTAACCAAGCAGGCATTGTATAAACACGTTATATTTCAAATTTCATTCAATTTGAACCAGTAGTTTAAGAATTACAACTAGTCAAAGTTTCTTAATTTCGTCACTCACTGACTGACTGACCGATCATCAAAACTCTAAGGCACTTCTAGCAGACATAGAAGCTTCAAATTTGGAACACAATTAGTGTTTAGTGTATAGATCAAGGAAAAACTAAAAGATTTTGCAATTTCGGTCTAGTTTTCTAGATACATCAACTGCATAAATAACTTTGTAATCCCATATAAATATATAGGATTACAAAGTTACATTTGCAGTTAATGAATTACTGTACCTGTATAACAAAGTAACATTTGCAGTGAATGAATCAGTGTGCCTGTATATCATACATATAATGGAATAATAGGTGTAGATAGGTACCTAGATATAATTATGTTCAAAGGTAACTTGTAAAAGGAAAAAAAGTAGAACTATCTACAAAAAGAAATGAGATGCCATCAAAAACAAAACTTGTAAAAAAAACCAAGTCTCGCAACTCAGTTCTTCTACCGTAAAAAGTTGTGAGATCCATGTAATTCCAAGTCGGTTAATTTATTCACTTCCTACTTAAGGGTCCTTCTGTCTTAAGTTATCACGTAATTAGCTAACCTAACAAGTAACAACATCTTATAGTGACCATATTATCAATATTAAAAATCTTTTATGTTTTAAATAAATAGATTGACTTGGCAATCGCACTAAACAATCAAATTTAATATAATATGTAGGTATTACTTGTCTTGTGAGATATATTGTGTTTTCATGCGATGGTCAAGTCAATCTATTTATTTAAAACATAAAAGATTTTTAATATTGATAATATGGTCACTATAAGATGTTGTTACTTGTTAGGTTAGCTAATTACGTGATAACTTAAGACAGAAGGACCCTTAAGTAGGAAGTGAATAAATTAACCGACTTGGTATTACATGGATCTCACAACTTTTTACGGTAGAAGAACTGAGTTGCGAGACTTGGTTTTTTTTACAAGTTTTGTTTTTGATGGCTTTTATCTGTCACATAAATATCTGCCCCGGCCGGGAATCGAACCCGGGACCCCTCATTAACTAGGCTGCAGGGTCGTCCAACTTTCACATTTATAATATTGATAGGACTTATAATTAACTTCATATCATAAGGAATTTGATTTCAGGAGATCAAGTTACTATTTTTAAAGGGTAATCTCCCTTTCTAAGGTTTCCTTAAATGAAGGATCGTTTTACCACAAATTATTTAGAATTGGAAAAGATATTTTTATACGCTATTAATCCCCTTATCAATTTCCTTGGGAGAGATAAAATATTCAAGACCTTAATTTTCCAATAACACCGTTTCTCGGGTAAAATTTTAATAAATTTAAATTTCTAACATGGTTTAACTTTTAAACGGTCCTGACCTATCTTATCTGAATTTAGTGGTTTAATTGAATTTAGTGGATAGATAGATGCCTTAGGAAAGATGTTTAAGCATTATATGTATGCAAATGAAACATTTTTGTAGTCTAATAGATCTTTCGAACCTCATTGTCACAGATTCGAAAGTAAAATTATTATTTCGATCATTGGATTCTAAACCAATGTCACTAATTGGAATTAGATTTTCAAATGATGATAACCACACTGCAAAATTTAATTAGTAGATGAAACAGATTCAACTGAATTAGCATAGTAGGTATGCGATAAACTGAGACAGCTTAAACCATTTGAGGAGATATTATTAAGCTTTTACTTAACCTTGACATGCAACAATAATATAATCAACCAAGTTAAGCAACAGCGGGCGTGGTCGGTAATGTGGTGGTGGGTGACCGCCGTGTGTAGAGGGTACGTTAAGCCGTCGGTACATGCCACTAACTCCATCCACACTGGGGCAACGTGGTGAACTATCTAGCCTTCTCAAGAGGAGAGATCCGTGCTCAACAGCAGGCCATTAAAGGGTTGAAAACAGTCTAAAAACATATCAGAGATAAACGCAATAATATAAGGTGGAAGATAAAGCATAAAAAATAAAAGTGAAGTCTTTTGCCATATGTGTGGAATTAGTATTCTTTGAAACAAGCAGGAGACACTGAAACGTTCGGAATTGAATATAACGAATGGAAGGTTTTAAAGGACGGAACTAAAAGACATTTGCAGTGGGCTGGGTATTAGCAAGTGTAGGATGTAATACGTAGAGGTCCTAGAATTTGCTGAAAAGTTGTCTGATAAATATAACCCATGCTTTCATTGATAAGGAGAAAGAAGAAAAGAAAGAAAATATATTAATTAAGGGCACTCGCAAGATAATCATAAATAATTGTTAAATAAGAGGAAAAAAGTACATAAAATATTTTAAAATTTGAGCAAACCGGTAAAAATTTTCTGAAGTTACATGACGTATGAACGAAGGATCCCTGAAGCAATAGAATATAAAAAATCAACGCTAACACACTCATACCCCTGCGAGGGTGCAGATCCTCCACAAGTTTAATAATATAGTATGGATATATCTCAGGGCGGGGTAGGTAGGTAAATCAAGTAATGACTCCGATTCTTGAGAAATGTTATATTGCTGAAGCCTTTACATACATTATTATTTATACACGTTATTTATACATGTAGGCACTATTAATAAAACTAATAAAAGTATCAAAAATTAAAATAACATATAAACATCATTCCCGAAGGGAACCCAGCTGACAGATGATTTTTATTTGAACCAAAATGTCAATATTTTAAAATTTAAAAGAAAAATGCATCTGCCAGCCAAGGAGTATTGAACGAGGTATTAGTACACCTCGTTACACCCCCGCAGTAGGTTATTACCTATGTCGCGGGGATAACATATTAAAATCACACCCATGACCCGAGTACAAATATTTATCTGTCTTATAAATATCTGCCCCGGCCGGGAATCGAACCTAGGACCCCTCGCTTCGCAGGCAGGATCACTACGAATTAGACTAACGGGCCATCGTAATAGAATAATCCTTAGATGGAAAATGATTTTCCACAGTAACCCAGCTAAGTCACAAACGGGCAGTAACTTTTAATCTCGGGATAAAGCTAAAGGCCTAATATACAACCGTTATCTCCAATCGATTTTCAATTCAAATAAAATACGTGTTCCCATTTTATTACCGCCATATGCATCACAATGGCTTGTCCCGTCTGCACGTGGGTTTATGACAACCCTTACCTCTTTTTCCATTCCTTTGCCAATTCAGTCAACATTTTATGTTTGTTTTTATGATATGGCTGTAATAACCCGCAGTCCATCTGATGTCAGAGATCGATAAAGATCACTCATATCCAACTTTGAATGTGGTATTTTATTGTAATTGCCCCAATAACAATAATATTCGCACACTTACACCTTGAAGGATTTTTACGAGTAGATATAATTAATGCCACTTACAGTGTTTGGATGGGATCTATCGCCAGTAATAGAAATTTTAGGGGAGAAATGTGACGCTTTTGATTGCTAGTCGGCGTTAACCTTGTCAACGATCTTCATTCACAAATGAACGTGTTCTAATGTATAGTAATTAAAGAAAAGAAAAGAAATAAGAAAAATCATGAGGAATATGATGATTGTTGTGAAAGTATTCCTGATGTTTTTTTTGCTGCATCCAGAATTCATTAAGGAGGTTGGTTGAATTTGGCAGGAATATTCCTTTTGGATTCAGTAGGTTTAACACCCCAACTCAGAGTCACTAACGGTTACTTAAATCGCTACTTAGTACAGAATTTGTATGGAGATTCTTTACTAAGAAGCGATTAAAGTAACCCTTAGTGACTGAGTTGGGGCGTAAGCCATATAAATACAAATATTCTTATTGGAAGCTTTTTAAACGACAGTGATAGAGATAGCAGATTACCATACTCCATATTCCCCTGTTTTAACTATGAGCACATATAGCCCGGCGGTTTATGTCGATGTGACTGCTAGTGGCAAAAAATTCAGGAGCGCTCTGTGCTTTGGAGGGCACGTAAAGCCTTCGGTTCTGGTTATCATAAGATAACATTAGTCAAACCGTGTCTGAGACCTTCGGGTGACATAAAACTTCGGATACTTGGGTTGGTCATTAATCCCTCCACCAATCCGCACTGGGGCAGCGTGGTGCAGTATCCTCTCGGTCTTCTGTACAGGAGAGACCCGTGCTCAGTAGTGGGCCATTAATGGGTAAATCCAGCCAAGATTTAGTTTATGTTTGCACGATGTTTGGAGAGAAAATCCTAGTCACAAAGTCGAAACAGAGACAACAAAGATCTTAGTGATGTAGACCTATTTATTGCGTCACTAAAACCCTTCACAGTTATTATGTATGGAAGTAACATTAAACAGCGAAAGGCTTAGTCATCGCTAAAACCGCCTAGTCAATCACTCCTCTCAAAAGGTCAACGTCCTTAATAAAGAACAATCTCCCTTAGGTACAGCACAATGTGCCTCATAAAGGACAATATCCTATAAAAAGTATGCAGTGTTAATTAATTTAGTTCTGAAACGCTTGCCACATGTCAAAGGGTTGGCGGCCTTACAAAAAGAAACTCGTGCCTTATTGTAACCATTGCGATGTAACCACACTTGTAAAATTTATTCTTACTAATTGTAGCAAATCTGTTGTACTCTAATGGAATATTATTATGAATAATTTACCTATACTTCTTTAATACTTTTTACCCAATTGCCAGGAAGGGTTATGTTTCTCGCGCATATCTTGTATATATGTTTGTATATATTACGCATGTAATATTCTTTATAACCTCGTATCTTGCAAACTGCTGAACGGATTTATGTAATTAACATATCGTTAGATTCGTCTTGATAACTCAAGTGTTCTCAGATAAATGAAATTAAAAAAGCAAATAATATGGTGGCTGTGAGATGCCATTGTTTGAAGTATCAAAAATAAAAATAAATCGAATAACGCAATCAAATTAAAGAGCTCACCATAAGTATTTCAAAAAGGTATATCATGATATCTTTTTTGGTAGCAGGCGGTTTTTTATTTTCTAATTAATATGATTCTAGTTTAATATGACTTCAGCGCCACCTACTGGATTCTGACATAACTAAACTTAGGACTTAACAAATACAAAATTTTTAATTCCGTAGGATAAAAAAAAATCTATTATCATTCAGAGCTTGCAAGATTTGACCCAAATACCAATGAAACAAGACGATAAAATAAAAGCTTATAAAATACTCACGTGGCACTAATACAGGCAACCTACAGCGGAAAGTTTTGCATATCAATACCTCTATTATTAAATTTTACCAGTGGCCAGCCCGGCCGTTGCCTATTTCACACAATGGATTGGTCTCTATGGTAATGAAGAAGCGAGAAATCTTTTACCCGATATCCTTTATTGATAGATCTGAGGGTACATGTGACAAATCGTCACTATAAGTCAGTTGGGTAGCAACATTTATAGATATGAAACTTTTATGACGTTATGAAAAGCTGATCGTCGAAGTGAGTTTTTATCTGACTTCAAGGAAAGGAAAAGGTTCTCAAGGTTCTATTTTTATATGATTATTGTAGAATTCCATTATTCAGGATATAGATACCTTCAGAATGGTCCCATTTTTAGCAAAATTCAATATGGCGGTTTGCTTTTGTTCAGCGATAATTCTAGTGGAACAGTTTTGGTGGAATATTTCTTACAAATAATTTATTTACACGCTTCATATTAGCTTCACCTGTATGTATGTTTGTTTGTAACTTGTAACCGACTCCTTTGGACTTGATTTTGACCCACTTCAAACGGTCAGATTTCTTTCAAACTTCATAGACTTATCGAGGACCGATGACAATTCAATATTTAAAGAAAAAAAAAATTTTTTTTTTTCATAAAATCAAAGTAAAAATGAAAAATAAATAATAGTTTAAGAAAAACTGCTTATATAGAAAAACATGCTTTTATAGAAAATCCAACTAAAAAATAGAAAATCAATTTGAATTAAGAATCGTGTAATTGTAATAAAAGCGTGGGGTGCATGGTGTAAACTAGTAAAGGGATAATATCTTAATAAAAAGCACCCCACGCTTTTTTTACAATGACACGATTCTTAATTCAAATGTATTTTCTATTTTTTTGTTGGATTTTTTATAAAATAGTGTTTTTTAGTTTTTCTTAAACTTTTATTTACTTTTGGTTATATTTTGATAATAACAGTATGGTCAAATTAGCTAGGGGAGCAATACGTATTGTAATTCCGATTGAAAAATGTTCACTGATTTGGATATACGATAATTGTAATATTCCTATAATCCACACAATTACATTTTTGGATATAACATAAACTGTAGATGTTTTTAAAATAATGCTCCAAAAGTCTGTCGTAATTTTTTTTACACCAGCTTCATTCTATTGGGCATTGGAAGGAAAATATTAGTGTTTCTGATACAGAATCAGCCCTTTTATATTACACAAATGTTTACATATCTTTTGTTTCACTACACCAGTCACATTGGTATAGTACACGAAGGCATTTTAAGGCTGTATGTCAAATGTCAAGCACTTCTGACAACAACAAAAGCGTGCGCATCGTCTTGTATTGACAGAGCGACTACGAGCAGAACGTTCAATTGCCTGTTCTTACGCTCTTCATCGTCGGCGCGCTAGTGACATATCTACCTAGCCTAGCGGGAAATCTTTTCTAGGTAAACCTATAACAGTATCACATATACTTTGATAGTAGTACTCTTGGACGCCTTCATGAGGGGTCCATGTGGAATATTAGTGTCCCTAGCGCCCCTAGGGAGTCCAAGCAGGGGGTCCGAGGGGAATACATCTTGTCGTCAAGTCTCACCGCCTGGCTTTAATATAACATTCTGACATACATTGCCGTTGCGATGGCGCTTGAATGAGTTTATGTCGACGGCAGTGAAAAATTATATCATGCTCATTAGTTGGGATTACGTCTTTGATGAGGTATTAAACTAGGCAGTTCTGCCTTGTGTTACTGAAATTATTAACGTTGCAATTGAAAAAAGTTTTAATTAAAATATTATGGTATTGTTATAAATTCACCAGAATATTTCATCAGAAAAACGAAAACTGGGTCATTATTTAAGTTGATTACGTTAGTTACGGATACTTTTTCATCCTACTACATAATTACAAATTTTCGTACATAGTTCACAAGAAACAGAAGCCTTTTAAAAGTACAAAATGAAAACTTTTAAAACGCTTTTCGATCAACAATAAGTACCTCTCGCTCGCAATCCAAAACAACTCCAGCGAATGCTGTGCGCCTAGTACATAGGCCTAGTATCACGCACCTTCATCATTTCGCTTTTTGGCTGTCGCATAGTAAAAAATTTACTCTCATAATTTTTTCCAAACGATAAGAAGTGTAACTTCAAAAACATATATTGAGTGCGAGATAGCAAAAAGCCCAAAGCGAATCGAGAGTATCTAATAATTTCGCAATCCTTGACAGCAACCTTACGACACGACATTGACAAGGGATAATCTCACTCCCTCACTTTATTTACAAGCTACCCTCGACTGGAAAGGACAGAAGCAAGCGGCAGATGGCAATCTAACCTTTTAAAACGTGAGATTATGGATCACGACTTTGACATAGATTAAGGAGGATAACAGATAAAGTGAAGAAAGTTGACAACATTTTATAGTAGACGTAGTTGACCTTTGACATAACAAAATCCGGATTAATGTGATTCAATGTCATGTTTATTTTCAATTTAATTTTACTTGAATGGGTCCGAAGTTTTTATAAACTTAGAAAACTTGAGATATTACTGATTATTAGTCTTTTATTGTAACGAGTAATATTGGTTCTCAAAGTTTTAACGACGCTACTACCCTCCCTCATCATAAGATTCCACTACCAGGCAATTTATGCAAGAAATATCAACAGCGTGATTCAGCAATTAGTATAGCACCATCTATTGATCGATTTCTGAACCATGCTGCCTTCATCAGTGAGGTAGTTATTTGTAACATCTCAATTACTTCTTTTAAACGGTTTTATTTAGCTTACCCTGTTTGCGTGGGTTCCTTCTAAGGAGTTAAAATGTTATGTAACTATTGCTTTAGTTCTGATGAGAATGCAATTTTGTGATATCCTGAACTCTACAGTTAACAACATAGTCACATTTTAATTTCTGTAGTTAACTTGTTCTTCGATCCATCTGTTAGCTTCGTTAATCTATGAACTCTTACAAATGTATCAAGTACTTCTCCTAAGGTTATATTCCATTAGTCTTCTTCGGAAACATTTGGTCGTGGTTAACGAAATCCTATCCACTTGTGAGGGATAATGTAATCTTTACTAGATTTTGGTGACTTCATCCGAAAATTAGGAATTACTTTCATTAATCAACGAACACATGCGACTGTGACTGTTAGTTTATGTCACATGCGACACTGGGAATCATAATGCAGTGGTGTGAGAGTATTAAACAAGTTAAACTTCTGTGTCGATGTAGTGGAAACGGAGTAAAAACAAATATCCCGTTTTCTTGTAACGATCAGCCATAATCTACTCTACTTTTGGTGTGACACGTATAAGTAATAAACCAATTACATTAAGATCGCGTACATGTTTTAGGACTAAAGGGGAGATAAATTCTGGCGTTGTTGTAGCTTCAATTTGATCCTCATCTTGCTACTCGTACCAAGGCAACACTGTGCTTGTGTTTTCAAAAAAACATCATTTTTATATACTTGTCGCAGATATAAGTGGTCCAGAAAATAATAAACTGTGGGCGTTTTCATCATTTTACTTAGAAATCCATTGAAACACATGTTTTACACTTGCTACTAATTTAGTAGGCAATTACTACTGATACACATGGCTCTGAACAGATTACTATGTCGTTCGAATAACATAACCAATCGCTAATGGAACGCGGTGAAGTCGGATTTACATCGCGGTGCGGCATTCAGGGTAACCAACCACAATTCACACGTCGCATTGCACACTCACAGCCATCCCGGCTCCACAACTTGCCCGCGCCTCCCGCGCTTACTAAAACCCGTGTGATAAATCCGCCAATCGCTGGCACTATGACCTATCTCATCAGAAGCGAACCATCACAGCCGCATGGGTGCTACTCTTCGCAAAGGGTATGACTGTGCATAGAAAACAGTCCACGTGCACTTCTCGCTGGCTCCGGCATAACGCGCTACTGACTGGTCAACACACGCAATACCTGCTCGATCGTAGTCCATCAGTACACACTGTACCCAGTTGTGCTTTCCATAAAGTAAACGTTGTGCAATGCTAATGCAAATTAAACTCGGCCATAATAACGACGTTCTACTTTAGAGTCCGCTTAGCTCGGAGGCTGTCTCTAAAGAGTGACCGCTGGCGGTTGGAAAGTCAATCGCTGTCCTCCGTGACCCCCGCCACCGCGTGTACTCAAATGACAGTTGACAATTTGCACGGTGCTACCATTTTCAACTTCCGAATACACCCAAGCTAGTTCCGGCTTGACGTTCCATTTTATGATTTGATATTACTGATTTCCGACATACTTATAAACGGGCATTCACGATTTTTATATTGTTAATCCCAATATTTAAACCCAGTTACAGACTAGATGAGTCTCACGGTGACAATTAGGTACACTAATCGAGAGTACCCGTTTATATTTAAAATGTTCAGCGTCCGCAATCGTGTTTAAAATAATAATATAATAAATCAGTCATCGTGTAAATAATTTAGTTTGGATTAAATTGTAAATTAAAAGTAAATTGGGATTGTAGTCAAGCAATAACTTATTGAGAAAAAACTGCTAAACAGCAACATAAAAATTAATTATTCACAATTTTCAAATTCAAAAGTCAAATTTCAAAAATTCTACGTCACTTTCACATAACATCATTCAAATCCTCATACGAGCTAAGTCACTACACGGTACGATGACGTCAGAAGTTAGCTGTGATGAGGGATCCTGTTAGGAAGTTGTATTTAATTTAGAACTAGGTACAAGTTCGAGGCATCATTAAATTAATGTAGTTAATGAGTTGTTGCCGGGTGTTTAGTGTTATTAGGGATAATTAATGTGAGTTGACGTTAAGCGGGCTATTCTGCCGTCATAATCTAACATTTTGTAAATTGCGAGAAAATCGAGTTCAAAAAATTTTTTTTAAATAATTTATTAAAAAAAATAATAAGTCATATTAATTCAGCAATATTAAGTCTAATAGGCATAAATAAGCACATAATATGACTTTTCAATGTAATATTTTGCGTGCAAATATAAAATATTACAATGAAAAGACACTTTTATCCGCTAGATTGCTTTTGGCAACGATTGTTGCCAAAAATGAACACCCACAATTGCTTCTGGCAACAATCGTTGCCAACTACCATTTCTTACTAAACCATTTTTAACTTTATTATGTAGGGCTTAAAGTCCTCCAAACGTTGTTATACCATAGACTAATATATTATCCAACCTTCAAACACAAGTTGGCAACATTACGGATCCACATGACATTACACGACACCAAATGAAATTCGACACCGCCATTTGACGCAGTCAGTGCATTCTACGCTTGGATTCCTTTAATGTTTTAAACATGTTAATCCACATAAATTATATCGATGTGTGATTAAATGTGTGTAGTTATTAGTCTAGTTTATTAATAAAATAAGAAACAATGCTCTTGTCGATCTTAATTTTTAATGAAAAATATTTTTCCGTATTTTTTTTTACAGAAAATATTATGGGTAATTAAAGTTTCAAAATTCATTGAAAAATACTGAATCAAGATCTATTAAAGAAACAGATATAGTGTTGAAGCTTGTTTTACTGGGTATTCAGAACAGTTAAACATTTGAAGTGCGCTTCTGGAATGAGTCACAATCAGAATTTTAGTACGACGTGTCGTACTCTGAGATGAGGTCAAAGTTCACTAGCACGCAAGACCCTTTTTTTTGCGCTAAGCATCGCCTGTGCCTTTTCACTGTAGTAAAAAGTGATCATAATAGTATGTACATGTAATATGATACATAAAAGTATAACTGCCATTTGTGACTTTTCTTTTACATTACATGTTGGTAAATATTAAATAAGAGAGATTTAACCTCAGCCAACACGCAGGAAAAATAAAAGTAATACATTTGTGACTTTTTGTCGTACGTATGTGCTCTTTTTGTATACAAAAACATAAAATGTTATTCGGTTGTGCCCTTTAAGCTTATGGTTTTTCCTGTTTATCGTGATCCTAAAAAACTACAAAGAATTAGGCAGATAGGCTTCTTTTCCTGACTCCGAATATTTATGTAACTCAATTTAGCAAAATGTTAGTTGTGCCCCTCTACCTTGCGACTTGCGACGGCCGTAAAAGTCAAAAGTCAAAATATTTTATTCATATACGTCATCATTTTTTTATCTACCAGCTTTTTGAAGGGTGCATTATCATGGAGGAGAAGAAAAGCCGTTAAGAAACTTCTCAGCACATCTTTTAAGAAAAAATATTACAAAAAAGAAAATATTACAAAAATATTTACTAATCTGCGCGGGACTGGTTGCAGAAGGTCATTTCCATGCATCTTTGTCGTTTAAATACTCGTCTACACTATAATATCCCTTGCCTAACAATTGTGCTTTTACACGTTTTTTGAAAGATCCTATGGGCAAGTCACGTATTGATTTTGGAATTTTATTATAGAAATGTACACCAAGATTGTATGTGCACCAATGTACACCAGGGTGTATTACTGTGACACAGAAATGTCACAACTTTAAATAAATAACGCTCCTCACTCATGGCTCCACACTAGGATTCCCTGTGCCGTGGGCGCTATGGACAACACACAGAGACAAAAACACACCCAGACCGAGAACAGATCAAACTCATCACTTAAATTTTCGCCTCACTGGGAATCGAACCCAGGATCGGCACAGTAACGATAAGTTTGACTCGTGATAAAATTGCTTGATAATGCTTACATATGACGTGGCGATACATATATCATACGCAATGAAGTACTGAATGTTAAAGTACTCTGACTATCTCTATAAGTTAAAGCCTGTTCATATTCAATGTACATAATCATATTCACTAATGGCGCTTAAATACCTCCGATGTAAAGGCATCTAAGCCTCTCGATCAATTTATCCGTTCATCTGAATGCTAAAAGCTTATTGCCAATGATTGGCCTGTTAATGAATGGGGTTAGCCCTGTCAATGGTGAATAGGAAATTTATAGAGAGAATATTAGAGAGAGATGTCAAGATACAATGGACGTAGGGAAAAGTAGGATGCAAAATGCCGTATGGGTACGTTTTAAAATGAAATTAAATATGAACGGTATATATTTCTGTGCTCAGATAGATCCCATAATATTTTTTCGAAGGTTCGTATGCCTTTGTTTCTGCTGATCTTAGATACGGTTCGATTCAAACAATAAAAATATTTGCTGCAATGATGGGATACATTAAATTATTACTAAACTCATATAAGCTAAAATCTATATAGATCAATAGAATTCGTAACTTTTATTAGCAACAATCTGTTACCCGCGACTTCGTCCGCGTGGTATTTAATATTATTAAATATTTCATTGATCCTATTTTTTTCTAAAACTATTTTTTTTCTAAAATAAAAGTAGCCTAGTTACTCTATGTTACGTCAGCTATCTGCCAATGAAAGTCCCGTCAAAATGGGGCCAGCCAATTCAGAGATTAGCCGAAACAAACAGACAGACAAAGATTGTAAAAAAGTTTGTTTTGGTATATGTACCGTGTATACATCCAAATGCACTTCGTAAGAAACGATTATTTTAATATTACAAACAGATACTCCAATTTTATTTCTTTGTATAGATTTTAAAAGGTTTTAAAGTAATATTTTTGGATTATTTAAATAATCTTGAATTAGGAGCGAAGGTATCAAAGCCTGTTTGTCACTGATAACGTTAAATCGAATGTTTCACTATTTTGTCTGGCGTTAATAGCTTCTCATAAGGATGACACAGTCAAGTGACAATCGGTATTACATGGAGAAAGAAGGAATAAATCACCCTTTTAATAATACATTAAAAATAAAGAGTTTTGGCTATGGTTTTGAGGATAGAAACGAATGAGTGTAAGCGTTTATTATTATTATTTTATTATTATTAGAGAACAGGATTGTTGAATTTTGAACGAGAGGTAAAGTAGACAATAGCATGGGTATTATAAGTTTAATATTTAACCATAAGCGATACTTAAGACTTCTCTGTGTCTCACGTTCATTACCACTACGATTTTCATGATGTCTTCTCGGATGCCGCCTACATTTTACGTTGACTCGCCAGGCGAGTCGCCGGCACTGCAATATTAATTGAATCGACTCGCCACGCGAGTTCACTGGCACTACGTAAGGGTAAATTCTAAGTTTTGTTATTTTTGTGGGCGTCACCGTGTACTTAACGTGTTTAACGCAATTAATTGAGATGTGACTTGACGCCCTCATCATGTCAAACCAAAGTCTCAAGATTCCCTGACACTCAAAGCCTAATTGAGTTTAACATTTTGCTGTAATTGACCAAAGGATCTAAAATCTCAAAGGGATAAAACATTTACACACTCAACCATAAGCCTGTATTTTCCCTACAAACACGTTAATCTTGCTAAATTACTCAATAACCTTACAAAGTTTTAGCAGAAAAACAAAACTCGAATAAAGCATTAAACAACGATATCTGAGCCACTAACGAGAATTTTACCATTATAATAATCAGTTACCATAAAAATAATGATTTACCATTCCCGTCACAAAGAACTTAAGGCCACGCTAACCGCGTATTACCATAGAATACCTAAACACACAGTGGCCCCTCGACTTTGATGTCAAAATAAACGCTGAGTTCTAGACTAGAAATCCAACTATCTTTATCTATACTAATATTATAAAGAGGAAAGATTTGATTGTTTCTTTGCATTGAATAGGCTCCGAAACTACTGAACCGATTTGAAAAATTATTTTACTGTTGGAAAGTACACTATCCCCGGGTGACATAGGCTACATTATATTTTCAAAAATTTAGGGATCCGTAATAAAACTCCAATAATATAACCCAATGTGTAAAAAAAAATAAGAAAACCGAAGCAGAGCGAGGGCGGTTACTCGTATTCTATAAAAATATTTATTTATATGAGTTCAAAATAAATTAATACTTGACACAAATTTGCTTTAGCATGAAATGATAAAAAAAAACCTTTAAAAAAACGCTTACACACTCATACCTACGCAATATGTTTTTACCTGTGTCGTGGGTGGCATGTACGACACATATAACACATCACAACCTCTCCCCAATAGATTAGATGACCACCACCCATATACCATATCCCCATGACCCGAATACAAATATTTATCTGTCACATAAATATCTGCCCCGGCCGGGAATCGAACCCGGGACGGCTTCGCAGGCAGGGTCGCTAGCAACTAGGATCGTCAATATATTCTGAAAATATTTTTATTTTGTGTCGCCCCTAATAATGCCTTTCTAATTAAAAATAATGATAAAAAACAGTATAAGATTGTCTGTATAAAACTTACCTGTAAAACGGTATTAGGTAATAAGGAATGTTTAAATAAGTTTACGAATTACATTACTTTTTATTTAAGTTACATTAAATTAAGACACTTTTTATTTACAATCATTACAAACCCTATAAGTCATAATATTATATTTATAGTAAACGCTTAATTGTAAAAATGATGACCCTTTGAACCACTGACAATGGCCCGACACAACGAGTTTCAAGGTTCGATTCTCGGAGACGTTTATGTGACCGATGACTTGGTATTGTATTGTTCGTTTTACGTAAAAACCCATCGCTATCATATTCACACCCGTATTCTCAAACTACACTTGCTTAAAATGAAACAACGCTATTCTCGCTATTTTTCTGTGGGTTGGTCACATCAAGCCATCCATTTTACCAAACTCACTGAGCTATGCGGACGCATACAGCACTGCTAATTGTCAATTTGATGCAGAAAACTTCACTCTAGTTTTTTGACGTAGCTCAAAGACAATGCTAGCAATACAAACAATCGATCCTTTCTTTTTTACAGACTTCAAAAACCGGGCAAATGCGTGTCAGGTCACAAGTAATGTAAGGTACCGAAGTAGTAAGTTGATCGACTATTACTCATTAACTACTTATGCTAACATAGCCGTGATAGTTTTCCTTGTAAATTCATCATTAATATCCATCTATTTTTAACAGACTTTAAAAAAAGGAGGAGGTTCTCAATTCGACTGTTTTTTTTATGTTTGTTACCTCAGAACTTTCGACTGAGTGAACCGATTTTGATGATTGTTTTTTTAAACGAAAGCTGATGTTTGTCATATGGTCCCACTTAAATTTTATTGAGATCTGACAATGGCATCCATGAGAAAATCATATAAGTCTTAAATTTGAATTAAGTATGTGCGCGACAAATGGACGAATAACTCAATATCATGCCAACCGATTTCGATGATTCTTTTTTTAATCGAAAGCAGGTGCTTGTCATGTGGTCTCACATAAACTTGAACGAGATCTGACAAGTAGTTTTTGAGTCATTTTGAAGTCGGTTATTTTTTGTTAGTAAAATTTAGATTATGATTTATCGAGAATTTTTTCAATTGTCCAACTCCAACCATTTAGCCGACAGACAGACGGACTGGCGGGCAGACGGACGGATGGACATGACGAAACTATAATGGTTCCGATAAAAAGGAGGAGGTTCTCAATTCAACTGTTATTTTTATATGTTTGTTACCTCATAACTTTTTACTGGGTGTAGATGTTTTGATTTTTTATGTTCTAAAGCTGGTGCTTATCGTGTGGTCTCATTTAAGTTTGAGCGAGATCTGACGAGTAGTTTTTGAGTTATCTCTAAGTTTGAAGTCGGTTATTTTTTAGAAGAATTATTTATTTCGATTCAAGGCATTCTGTATGCTAGCTCGGTAGCTACTTTACCTATGCGTTGATTTTGACAACTCATGTATTGTTTAAAAATTGTTTTAAATAACTATGCATTGATTTTAATTGTTAATTAATACCATTATCACTATCATTATTTCTCCATGGGGTTCGCCTGGATAGCTACCACCCTTGAGCATGAGTCAGCCGCCAAACGACTCGTTGTGTTCCGGCTGGGGGATTGAGAGCCAGTTCTTTCTTTCTTTTTCTTCTGTCTTTCTCGGCCGGCAACGCATCGGTGATGCCTTTGTTGTTGCTGATGTCCATGGGCGACGATAGCCACTTACCATCAGGTGGATCGTCAACTCGTTTGCTGGCTATTTCCATAAAAAATATAAAATTAGAAAGCCCTGTGAGATCTCAAAGTATTGTTCGGGGTAACAGTATGGTACCGAGGGGCACTTTCACTTAGAACGCACTATGTCCCTTACACCCGTGCCATACTTTACGCGTTATACTCTAAGCGTTTACTTTAATCATAATATTAATAAAGCTGACCATACATTGTCAAGTTTACTTGTCAAGTTTGCAGCAGACTTGATGCGGCGTCCAGTTTGCATGAGATAGCTAATTTAGCTATATAGCGAGATAGCTATACACCGTCAAGTTTACTGGATGCCGCATCAAGTCCGCTGCTAACTCGACAAGCAAAACTTGATTATGTGTTTTAGTCTCTATGAAAGAGCTTGGGTATTGAACTTTAAAATCGGAATTCTTTTCAACTGCCTCTCAACTTGTCTGACCGACTTGCATTTTAGTACGGGAAGTGTTGAGATACTGTACACAGCTCCAAACAGATTCAAACACGCGAAGATATAGAACAGAGTGTAAATTCCGACGTTTTCTTCTAGATAGCTGAATGAGTGGATGTGTACAAGTTTCAGGAGCTGAGAGTAGGTGTAAATGCTGGCCACTATTGTAGACCGGATCTGCAAAAAAAACAATAATAATAATAATAATAATAACGCTTCACACTCATAGCCCCACACTAGGATTCCCTGTGTCACGGGTGACATAGACAACACACTAGACAAGGACATTCACATCCAGACCGAGAACAGAAATTCAAACTCATCATTCAAATTTCCGCCTCGCTGGGAATCGAACCCAAGACATCTTCATCATCATCTTCAAGGAAAATTCTTTAAAATAATAAAGTTATGGGATTGTTATAATCGTTTTCCGGGCGTGCCTCCTACCCTCTTGCCGCTAAACGATTCGTCGTGTTTAGATTAAAACTAGTCTGACTCTAAAGTCCGGTTTACACGTATTAAGTAGTTAAGTAGATAAGTAAATTTTAACTAAATTTTAAGTGAATAATTTTTAGTGTCCGTCCACACGTAATAATTTAGTAAAGCTCTTTAGTTCATAGAAATCTACTTAACTACTTAAGCATTTTACTAAATTTTAACTTAAAAGTGCCTGTCCAAACGTGTTAAGTGAAAAGCCCCGCCCGCCTACTTAACAGAAAATAGAAAAATTTCTAAATTACTTATCTACTTGATTACTTAACTACTAAATTACTAAACTACTAAATTGTCCGTTTACACGTATTAATTTACTTAAAATTTAGTTAAAATTTAGTTAACTACTTATCTACTTAACATGTGTAAACCGAACATAAGAGCTCCCGCGGAAGCGGATCGCCCTCAGGCGGACGAGTAACGCATCGGTGAAGCCTTTGGTGTCCATGGACGACGATAGTCTTACCATCAGGTAGACCGTCAGCACGGTTGTCGGCTATTTCCATATAACCATGTTTTCGTTACAATATAGAGCTAGTTATGAGACTGGTCAACCACTCCCGTCTTGACCGATTAATGCTCTGTGACTCACCTCATCTTTAATGTGTGGAAAGGAAAGAAAATAGGCTTTTACTTATATCCCTCACTATCTCAGATTTAATATACCATCTCACCATATGGAGGAATCGTTTTCGCGTGGGTGTGTGGCCATTTATCATCACCTACCGAGTCTGCGTTCCCATTAACAGCAAGTTTCATTTTACAGTTTAGGACCCTAATTCAAAGTTGCTTAGCTCATCAAAACAATAATTTGAACCTTATTCCTCAAAACTTAAAGGTAGTTTTGGCTTGACATAAAGTTAAGGTTTAGTTTATTTCAATTACACATTGAAATGCCTTCTTGCGCTCCAGGGAATACCTTGTGGTGTGGGCTTACTCATTAGCTCAATTCAGGGCGTGAATATCTCGTAATTGGTGGTCTGGAAGATCTATGAGACTCCTTTATCTGGAGTACTTCTTCGTGAATTGGTGGAGTATTTCATGGCCATTATGTTAAATCATGATATTTAATAGTTCATGTTTACATAAAATAATATTAGGGGGAAGACATTTTCTTCGTAGGATTAAAAAAATTATTGCAAGTAATAATTATAAATGCTTAAACTAAGTGATATCTTCATGCAATATACATCTATCTATGAAATAGACTTGTTTTGGTCATAGATTATCACACCAAAAACATTTTCATGTAAAATGTTGCCAAGACGAGACCATGGCTCTACATCAAAAAAATATTAGATCTCATGTAGAAAGTCTACTTGCCCTAACTATACAAGTCCTATCTTCACAAACCTTAGTCAAAATATGTGGCTTGCGGTTTCGTTCGTCGAAAAGAACTATTACCTAAAGTATAAGAGAAAAGTAATACAAACAGTGAATAAATTTTTCACCTTAAGCCCATGTGACGGTAGCTACACGGCCAATCCACATAAAATACTTTGACTAAGATGTAGCGTTTGTGAAGCTAGGACTTGTGTCTGTGAAGTTAGGGCATGTAAGAGTTGTTAGAAGCTTGGCTTTACATGAAATCTTATAGTTTTTTGATGTCGAGTCATGGTCTCGACTTTGCAACATTTTACATGAAAATGTTTTTGGTGGGATTTCACTTCTTTTTGTAAGTTGCTAAGACAATATACGAAAAACCCATCCATTAATTTAAAAGGTTGGGTTGATTGACTAAAAATCCTGAAATATATATTATATTATTTATAACAAGGAGTCCTCATATCAATTTTCAGACCTCTAGCATCAAAATTTGTGAAAGTATCATACAAATTTCCACCCCCTAGTTTAAGGTGTTGGGGGGTAAAAGGTCCAAGTATTATAATTTTTTTCTTGTTTGTGTACAAATAATAACTTACATACCAAATTCCAGCTTTCTAGGAGTTCAGGAACTATGGATGAATTTTGATGATCATCAGTTGAGCGATGAAATCGGGGTTTTTTAGATATCAATAAAATCTAAAGTTTAAGAGCTATGCAATTGAAACTTATAGGTTTAATAAGTCCACTTATATGTTTAATAAGACACAACATCCCACGAATTTTGTTTATCTGGTATAATCCCAACCCAAATGAGGGTTCAAAAAACTACGAAGTGCTTCAAGAAAAGGTAGGTAGTGTCTCGTCTTGGCGGGGACATGACTGTGCCCGCAGATATTAAGTAATAATAACTTACTTCAATATTCAGAATTTCCACCATGACGACCGTGGGTATAGCCCATGCCATGCCATAGCTGAACACCAGGACCCCCAAGCTGATGATGGGTATTCGTGCGCACTCCGACACCGTCAGATCAGCCTGGGTGTAGACTGCCAAGGTTCCCATGGACAGCACCATTGCGGAGTAAGCACACGTCAACACATACTGAAAAAAAAAGCCTTAAATAAAGGACAATTCAAAAAAAAAATTACAAAAGTCTTTATTTCATCTCATCCACAAATTACATTAAGGTGACATTTTAAAATATGGATTAAAGGAAAATATAAATGCTAAGTAATCTTTGAGAGATCTGGTGTCTAAACTAAGCCTTGGCCTGTATTTGAGCACACCAGTCTAATTTACGCTTCCCGCCCACATCAGGCTTTTTATAGGACAGATAATCGGGCTTATTTTTCCTGCCATATTATTTCTGACGGACTTTTTGTAGGACGTGTGCATTGCACTATTGCTATTTTTCTCCTACAAAAAATCGTTCACCGATTATCTGACGTGGGCGGGAAGCGTAAATAACAATGTTCCCATTTGGGACGACCCACATTTTATCTATTAATTTATCGGTTAAAGTACATTAATTTATCGGTTACCAGCAATAATGTAACATTATTCGCATCACTAGCTTCTATACTCTGTAGAGCTGAATATCAAGGCTTTCATTCTCTAGACATTACTGTCATTTGTTTTTTAGCCAAAGAAATACCCCCGTATTCAAGAACAATACTTGTTTAAGTAAAGAAGCAATACTATGCGAAGTAAGGCATTTCTCAGTGCGTTCGTTTTCACACCCTTCTGTTTCACATTCGACCCTTAAGTATCACTTGGCTGTGCGGACACACAGGCTGTATACAGCCCTCTTATTGGTCCATTTGATGCGGCTAACTTCACTCTAGTCATTTGACACAAGCAAGAGACAAAGATAACAATACAAACAATCGATTCTTTCTTTCTATTTTGATAGAAGTCAAAGCAACACTATGCGTTCGGTAAAGTAGCTCGGCAGCTACTTTATCGATTTTGACAAACGCACAGCGAAGGACTTCTATCAAGTATTGTTTACGAAATGATTTTAATGCCACTATGCACTCGCAAACACTGTGAGACCTCACAGTGTTGTTCTTGAATACGGGGGATAGATTTTACAGAATTCTGAAAATTGCAGTATTACCGCTGAAGATATCAAACTGCGGTGCGTGGAACTAACTAGTATGAGTAACTTTCTGTCTATGAAAGTACATTAATTTAAAAGCAGTGAACAAAATGGGTAATTTTTTAGTAACGTAAACGCTCCTATTACCGCCAGTTTAAGCTGACTTTGGATGAACTTCAGAAAATTAGATATACGCCGTTATGCTAGGACAGGCGTTTTAATTTATTCTTTATCATAATTAAATATTCTATGACATTCAGTACTTAAATTTAGTATTAAATGACACAATATTTAATAAATAATAATTTAATCTGAAATAGCGGCTGCTTCTATTACCGACCGATGGGATGATGTTGTTTCTATTACCGTTTTTCATGTTTCTATTACCAACCACTGAAAAAGGTACATTCTCCATACTATTAAATAATAAAAAAACAAAATAAATATTTATTAAGTTGGTATAAAACATTTGAGATCAATAATTACTATTAAAAACTGAGCTTTCTTCTTAATAATGTAGTTAAAGTACATATTATTAAAAACACTCTCTACTGAAATTTTATAAGATGGAGGTTAATATCTTAAAACAAGGTTTAGTTATTCCAATCCGTTGGAGTTACACATTTTGCCATCAAATCGCATCATCAGACCCTGAGATAGTCTATGATGTAGGTACTAGTTTTGCAAAAATAAAGTTATTGGCAAAAAAATTCTTAAAAACAGTTCCGATTCTCCTATTCAAGAGTTACACATTTTGTCTCCAAGGGACATCATCAGACCATAGAATGGTCAATGATGTACTGATTTTGCTGTGTAAATATTAACCAACAACAAAATATACCTTTTAACACGGTTCAATTATTCCAATCCGTTGAGGAGTTACGTATTTCGTCTCCAATTCACATCATTACATCCTGAGATGTCAACAAACCGTTGAGGTGTTCCACTCTATATGTCCAGAACCCATCATAAGATCCTCACCATGATGTTAATGAGACCACCCTGAAGCAATCCCCTATTTAATACCGTTTAAACCATCCAAATTGGTCGAACATATAAAGAAAAAAAAACATATACGACGAATTGATAACCTCCTCCTTTTTTGAAGTCGGTTAAAAACTTATGTGTGGCCTACAGAACATTTATGAACACAGGAACTTATAGCAGGCTTATCAGCATTTTAACTACAGTACGCTACATACCTACAATAAGAGACTTTTATAAATAAGACCGTATGGGTCGGTAATAGAATTAAGTATGAAGATTCTATTACCGACCTAAAAAGAAACAATAATAGGCAAAAATCCATAAGACAAAATATATGGCGTTAATTGATCCAATTATGTAATATACTCTTTAGAATGAAACAAGTTAAAAAAAAACATGTAAAATTATGTATTAAAAGAAATAAAAGCTAAAATACCAACTATTGTAAAACATCTAACAACGCCATGGGTCGTTAATAGAAGCGACTTATAAAAATTATGTTTCTAATACCGCTCCAATGTAAAATTCGATTTAAACGACAAGCCATGGCCAGAACGGTAGTATTAGATGTTAATCTAAAAAACCAATGTATTATTTATTATAGTTACATATTTACATGCACGTATACACATTTTATTTGTGTTAATTTCTCTTAAGTAATAACGAGGTGTTCTTATGTAGCTGGGAGCACAACACTATGACACAAAAGTCCGTTGCGGCCGCGTCTCAATTATTGGCTATTTACTCTGTTTGCTGCTTATTTACGCACACAAACTTTATTATTTTTGTTTCTCAATATACATACCTAAAATATTTTTAGGCTACAACTTTCATGGAATCTATAACATGCCTCAAAATAGTGATTAAAAAAACTGGCGGTAATAGGATACACATTTTGGGGGGCGGTAATAGGCGCGTTTACGTTAGGTACGTTGTCTTTAAACAATGATAAAAAATTCCACCTTAAGAAATCCAAATTTTTAAGTGGGATAGGCTCAGCCCTTTTTAACGCTTACTGAACTTCACTATACTCGAGCTTTTAGTATTACCTCTATCACGTGAAACCCCAAATCATACTCACTCACTTTTCTTTCAAGAAACCTCATGAAGATAACCGAGACCAGTCCACCGGCGAAGAGACATATGGGCACAAGGAGTTTCTGAGGGTCTGCTTCAGTCTTCAGCTGCGTCAGGGCTTTCTTTTGATCCAGGAACACGATGGAACCACTCAGGATGGTGATTGTATTCAGCATTATACCAATCTTGGTAGCGTCGCGCCATATGGGGTTCTTGACTGAAAATTATTTTGGAGGTTTAAGGCTATCCATAAGGTTGTTATCATAAGATAACAGTCGTTAAGCCATGTCGGAGGCCCTCAGATGGTATAAAAACCGACATTGGATAGGCCACTAACCCCTCCACCAGTCTGCACTGGAGCAGCATGGTGGAGTATGCTCTAGGCCTCCTCAAAACAACAAACCTCAGTATTGGGCAGGAGTCTTGGACTCTTATATTGATTTTATTTCATTTATTTATCTTAGGAACACTTAGGTACAGTTAATTACAGAAATATACGAGTTTTATGATAAATGATTCCACATAATTGCACAGTAAAGAAATAATAGCAAAGGTTCTTACCAAACATAAAAGTTTTCATTTTTTTTACAGATGAGATGGAAAAAAAATTAAGCATGATACCAATAAAAATGTAAAATGTGTGTTAATAAATGTGTGTTGAGTTTCACATATATTTTATTATAAGGACAATTCTATCCTTCATGGCTTAGTCAACCAGGAACTGTATATTTATGTAGTCTGTGAAGTTCCCGAGAGAAATTACTTGAAATATTACGAACGAACCTGAACTTTAGGGTACCGCAAAGGGAAGGGCAACCCTCGTAACCATTATTATTACATACTTTATATGCGACAGTGAAATTGCTGAGCTATCTGATGGTAAAGTCACGATCCTCCATGAAAGCTACAGAAATATTCAAAATTAAAATTTATTTAATCATAATTTATACTGATACACATTTATCGGAAAGGTGCTTTGTCATGGAGGAGAAGAAATGGCGAAAGAAGCGAATAACACGAAAGGCATTACCGATGCATTATGGGGGCCATAAATGATCAAGTGTACTTGTCAAGTTTGCAATTTGACTTGTCAGATTTGCAGTTTGACTTGATGCGGCACCCAGTGTGCATGAAACAGCTATATGGCCAGATTGCTATACCGTGGCCATACACGATCAAGTTTACTGGATGCCGCGTCAAGTTCGCTGCAAGCTTGACAAGTATAATTATTTGATCGTGTATGGCCTCCATTACCAGCTTTCTAATATTATATCGTCGTCATCGTTTGCTTGTCCTAGGTGAGTGGCAAAAGCGACAGGTAGCGACAGGGCGTGATGAGACTCATCTATACATACAAATAAATAAAATTGGAGTGTCTGTTTGTAATATTAAAATAACCACTTTTTACTAAGTGCATTTGGATGTATACACGGTACATATACCAAAAAAACATTTTTTATAATTTTTGTCTGTCTATCTGTCTGTCTGTCTGTTTGTTCCGGCTAATCTCTGAAATAGTTGGACCGATTTTGACGGGACTTTCACTGGCAGATAGCTGATGTAACAATGAGTAACTTAGGCTACTTTTATTTAAGTAAAAGAAAATAGTTTGTTAGGCGATACAAAGTTCGCCGGGTCAGCTAGTTACAAAATAAAAAACGATATGGAAGAAGAGTGTTTTGTTTATTACGTCTCTCGCAACGGCTCACCAAGGAAAATAGATATTCTTGGCACGGACCTGCAAAAAGACGGACGTAACCTCGTCTAAACGAGAGTGAAGCATAGCAATGGCCGCCCGCTTACCATGTGTGCGTAATTTTTGTTTCGCGATTGACGCAGTATGGTGTCAATGTGTGGGTGTGTGTACTTGTACGAATACAGAGTTGGTATTACTATCGGTGCTTCACTGTATTTGTTGTTGGGATTACGCCCGTCTTTTTTTTGGTCCGTGATTCTTGGTTGATCAATTACTTCAAAACGCCATAAAGTCAAGTTTTTTTTTCTCAGTCAAAAGACAGTTGCTGTCGGTCTTAGCGGCCTTTACAGCCTCATGACGTAAGACGGGATTCAAAACTAGTTTTTTTTAATATTGTACGAAACCCAAATTATCGTACGAGTTCGAACTTAACCAATCATCCATCTATACACAACTGCGGCATCTCCCTTCCCGCTTTCTATTTGACCGGTCGGAAAATATTTTACTAATGTAAAGAAATGAGTCTAGAGTGTGTTGGTTGACTTGAAGAGAGAAGCGAGAAGCGGGTATTTTATTAAAAAATGTGTGGAGTTTATCGCCATCTAGTTTGCAATTGTGATAAAGATGATGATGATGTTTCACGTCATCAGAATAGGATGTACCGAGACTATTATTATCATTAGATGGCGTTGTTAATGATCAGCCATTCAACGCCATCTAGATTCTGTGTTACGAATTACAAACATAACGCATAACGTAACGGAGAAAGTTTGCTTTACTCCTCATAAAATTTGATACCGCGGGCTTAAAAAGAAAATCGATTCTAAAGGAATTAAACTCCAAAAATATATAAACGCCTACACTCTCACACCCCTGCGGTAAGATTCCCTGTGCCGCGGGTGGCATGGCTAACACAAAATTAATTGAGACATCACTATACTACCCATTACCCAAGCACAAATATTTATCTATCACATAAATATGATTGAAAAGCTCATAGCCCGGCGGTTTGCGTCAATCCTGTGTGATCGACAAAGTTAAGCAACAGCGGGCGCGGTCGGTAGTTCGATGGGTGACGGCTAGTGGCAAAAATTTCTTGAGCGTTTCCGTGCTTCGGAGGGCACGTAAAGCCGTCGATTCTGGCTGTTATCATAAGATAACAGTCGTTAACCCACGTCGGAGGCGGTTTGAAAACTTCCGACACTGGCGCAGCGTGGTGGAGTATGCTCTAGGCCTCTTCAAGAGGAGAGACCCGTGCCTAGTGGACCATTAATGAGTTGAAGCCAGCATAAATATGTGTCAAAGCCTGGAATCGAATCCGAATGCTGCCAAATATCCGTCATGTTCCGGAGTCTCTAAACAAAACTCTTTTTTGTTAACGTTCACGCAATCGGCTACCTTCGAAATTGGGAATGACTTTAAGTGCAAAAAAGCCATGTGCACATTCTTCCGTACTGATTTTCGAAGCATTTTTAAAGGTAGCGTTTATGAAGGTAGGTAATCTATACTATGGGAATGTCATTAAATACGGAAAAATGTGCACATTTTAAAGGTAGTGTAGTGCATTGAAGTATAATATCATAGAACAGACTTCTCGAACAAAATTGTGTCCCGCCGGGAGGTTCTATTTTCAAAATTGAGCGCCCATTCTCGAACGAATCCATTGAAAATTAAAGCCGATCGGCGCCAATTCACTGGGACATACATCGTTTTCGCAGTGTCGGTTCTATAGGCTAGTAATGATATTTCAATGATGTATTGTGCACATTTTGAACAGTTCAAATGTGTTCTGTTAACAAATGTACAAACGTGAAAGTTAACAGAAAAGAGTTTTGTCTAGAGGTGATGAACGTGCCATGACGTTAGAGAAACCGGTGATGAGTCTGTTATTATCTTTCTTTTTATAGTTACTAAATACAGATTTAGCCATAGTTAAAGAGTATGCTGATAAATCTGATAATTATTGCTATAGTTTAATGATGTAATTCGGCCAATGACAACATTGTACGCCAATCGTCAAACCAATTGCTTCGGCCGTGAGCACAATCTGTAGTACAAGTAACGCGAGAATCCGTAGCATAATAAAAAAGTGTACTTCATTGCCGATCAAGACTTTCAGTTATATTTCTTACTAGCTGACCCGGCGAACTTCGTATCGCCTAACATACTATTTTTTTTTCTGAAATAAAAGTAGCCGAAGTTACTCCTTGTTACATCAGCTATCTGCCAGTGAAAGTCCCAATATCGGTCCAGCCATTTCAGAGATTAGCCGGGACAAACAGACAGTTATTTTTTTACAACTTATATACTGCGTATACAGGTATTTGTAATTTTACTTTTTATAGTGATGACGTGTATTTTTCATATGAATAAATGACTATTGACTATTGACTATTGACAGACAGACAGAAAAAAATTGTAAAAAATGTTGTTTTGGTATATGTACCGTGTAGGTATACATGCAAATGCATTTAGTAAAAAGTGGTTATTTTAATATTACAAACAGACACTCAAATTTTATTTATTTGTATAGATGTGTAGATATAGATTACTTTCTCTTTTCTTCCCGAAATGAAAATATAAACGTTATAGATGCTATGGCTATTAATTGCGGATTGGTTGCAGCAGAAAATGGGAAAGATGCTCATTCGCGGTTAAATTTAACGATGATTTTAAGAGATTCTAACGTAAGTCGTTTACGTTTTTTACAATAAATTACCTAAGTCAATACACGATTTGTCTATTCAAATGTTTAACACGTTCGCTGCGTAAGGATTTTTAGTGTACTTTTTGCTGGTGCGTCGTGAGGTTATATTGACTCACAGAGCACCTTTTTACAGTGCGGCGTGAGGTCAAATAAGCCCTCATTCAGTTCTGTCTTGATATAGGTTTTTCTCAATGGGGATATGTATTATTGAATATATTTTATTTTGAGGTCAAAGACTAATAACCAAGCTATATATACCTAGCTGCGTTTTTAGCTCGCTTGTTTCGTTTAGCCTCTAAAAGAGAAATAATTTGAGAGGTCAATTTGACCACACAACGCACTGAAGATATCAAAACACTAGTGATGGGAAACACCTCTGTTGTATAGCACTCGACAAATTTTCCGAGAATTTTATTGACAGTTTAATTTTTAACCTTGTAAGTCACATACGTGAAAAATAATAATAATACTAATAAAACTTTATTTCGGACAAAGTCCATATGATGTTAGTAACTACAAAATTCATATAAACTACTAGCAGCGAAACCTGCGGTTGGTTCTTAGATGAATATTTAAAACCAGTAGGATTTATTGGGGATCATACACCTATAAGGATAGAAGACATTGTCCAAACAACTGAAACAGAAAGCGATGACGAAGAAGGTTCAGAAGTTGGAGATCACAGTTATATGTCCGATGACTCGGAACCTCAATAATCTGAAAAAATTAAAAAACTAATAGCATGGTTGGATATAGCATAGCATAGATGGTTGGTTGCGACCTCTCAGTCGCACATATTTACTCGCAGCAATTTTTCACTTTTTAAACTTCGACAACCGTAAGTCAGGACTGATTTTTGGCAGACAACCTTATACCACCGTGTTCGTAATGAAATAATCTTTATTTTCATATAACTTTCATTCATTAACCAGACCGGTGCAAGTTACTAGTATCGACTTACCTGTTTATACCTGGCAGTTATGACGGGAAAAAAATAGGCAACCTCACGTTTGCATATTCTATGGACTTCATACTTTCGATCGGTATGGAATTTATCTATTAACCAAACCGTTGAAATATTTAAAAAAATATAGTTTTTTAATTATTAATTAATCATATCCTGGACTGAATTTTTTTAGGCAACCCATATGCAATATATTTAAGGACATATTAAATTTAATATAAAATATGTTTCATCCATTAACCAGCTCGGTGAAGGTCGTTCTATGGCGGGATCTTAGACCATATAGAAGATTCCAGATCGATTACAACAGTTGCACACATTCTGAAGTTTTCAAGTACATTCTAGAATTTTTTTAGAACTTTCTAGAACATTCCAGATCGATGACAACAGTTGCACACATTCTGGAGTTCTAGAACATTCTAAATTTTTTTAGAACATTCCAGATCGTGACAACAGATGCACACATTCTGTAGTTTTCTATATCATTTCAGAAACTTTTCGAACTTTCTCAAAGTTCTCATGAGTTAGAAAAGGACAGATATATGTTTTTCACATGGGTTAGAAAAGGACAGATATATGATTGTTCACATTTTCGCCCCCCACAACCACCCCCTTCCACCCCCCGTCACCAAACTCTCTTACTTTCACCAGGAGACCAAGGGGTATCTACTACCCCAACGGGGAGTCAATTGGAATTGGTGGTGATAGAGAAAACCGTGTCTTCACGTACTAACATTAGCATTTTTTAATATATATTAGATTGTTAGTAACATAAAAAAAGCGGCCAAGTGCGAGTCGGACTCGCCCATGAAGGGTTCCGTAGCACAAGTAACATAATATAAAAGTTCTAGTAGTTCGTTGTAACTTTGATCGATGTTTTTTGCGGTTTACGATTTATGACGTATTAAAAAAAACTACTTACTAGATCTCGTTGAAATCAATTTTCTTTGGAAGCAATTTTCTTTCTTTGTTTGCATGGTAATGTACATCATGTATTTTTGTAGTTTTATCATTCTTTTATTTTAGAAGTTACAGGGGGGGGGGACACACATTGTGTAACACTTTGGAAGTGTCTCTCGCGCAAACTATTCAGTTTAGAAAAAAATGATATTAGAAACCTCAAATACCTCAATATCATTTTTGAAGAACTATCCACACGACTTTACTAATACAATATTATATAATATTACTTTACTAATATAACTAACATAATATTGAAATTAAAAGTTGCAAAACATATATTTCGTACGCGCGAAAAATGGCTGAAAGCGACGTGTTCCTTATCGATCGCGTGGCACAACACTAAGCGCGCAAAATGGCGCTAGCGCAACGTTCAGTGCGGGTGTGAGGTGCGCGGAGCGCTAGGTCATATTGACCTCACACCGCACTAGAGTGAAACAATTTTCTTTAAGTGCGGGTGAGGTCATATTGTCTCACGAGTGTTTGAAAATATAGGATTGTTCACGTTAAAGCGGCAATTGCAATGGTATAAAAATCTTTTTCCTACGATAGAAATACACAAAGTTAAGCCTTCCGCACCAGGGGAAAGAACGCTATTTTGCTCGCCGCACCACATGAAAGTTCGCTGTGAGTCAATATGACCTCACAACGCAGTGAACGTGTTAAGAGATCTGTGAAATCTCAGCTAGTAAGCAAATGATACTATAGTATATGAGTACTAGCTGCCCGGACAGACTTCGTTCTGTCAAAAGTTTTATTTTCATTTTGAGATGTAAGCTATCCTATATTTCAAGTTGGATCAAACTACACACGGTGTGCAAATTTGATTAAAATCGGTTAAGTAGTTTAGGAGTCCATCGCGGACGAACAACGTGACACGTAATTTATACAATTAAGATAATATTAATGACAAAGACGACTGGTGTGCCGCATCTAGTTCCGCGTAGGTTAGAATTAGTAGTTTATTATGTAACTTTTAATTATTTTAAAAGATGTGCTGAGGAGTTTCTTTACGGCTTTTCTTCTCCTCTATGACACACCTTTCCGAAAAGCTGTTAGATTAAAAAAGTTACGTGCTCAATGATATCTATATGAATAAAGATATTTGATCGGTACCCGTGGTCTTATCAGGTCGCCATTAACAAGTCGCAATTGGTATTTAATTATTGAAACATTGGGTAATTTATTTGTTTAGTCTCTGGCAACGTGTCACCACTTACTATCAGGTCACGTTTCCTTGCCCATGAACCATGGTACTATCAATAACAATGCCCAGTAAGTAGTTATGTAATAATCAAAACTCGTCCAGTGTTCAGCAGTGTACACCAAGCGCAGAAAAAATATAATAAAGAAAGGATACTTACGTATCCTATATATATTCAGTTTTCCGTTCGCTTTAGCCCGGTCACTCTCTTCCTTCAGCTCAGCAATCTTGTTAACTACGAACTCGTTTCCAGGACTCACACATTTCAGCTTCGCTAAATTCACTCTTGCTTCCTGAAACAATAGAACTCTGAACATTGTGATGTGGCTTTGTATACCGCGAGTGAAATAAATACACAAATAAAAGATTACAAAGTGCTAGGACGCGTGAATACTCATAATTAACAAATATATACGAAATAGAGGAGCCATGATCATAATTAGTCACCGTCATGTATAGATATACCATACCGCTTAAAGCAAAGTATAGCAAAGCAACAACCCATAATTGTCCCACTACTGGGCTCGGGGTCTCCTCTCACAATGTGAGGGGTACAGGCCATAGTCTACCACGCTGGCCAAGTGCGGATTGGTAGACTTCACACACCTTTGAGAACTTTATGAAGAACTCTTCGGTGTGCAGGTTTTCTCACGATGTTTTCCTTCACCGAAGCAAGTGATAATTAACTTCTTATACGCACATAATATTTGAAAATTAGACGTGAGTGCCAGGATTTGATCTCGGGCCCCTGGGTTCGGGAGACCAACGTTCTAACCGCTAGGCTATCACTGCTTACTCTCACTGCCATACCGCATAATTTTGTATAAATAAACATTCTAGTTACCTACTTGCAACCTCATGAACTAACAATATATCAGCTTTCTCATAATATTTCAAAACCTTATGTGTGACGATGAGCACACAGTAGCGACATTAGCACTAACTTTGACAAATTAGTTTAATTGTTATGTTAAACTAAATTACTTGAGTTCTGTAAAAAGCGGTAACTAAAAATTTCCAGAAGGAATAAACAAAAAGTATGACTCAATATACATAACTGCGACTCATTATTGCCAATGACAGCGAATGTGAGCAACATTCGCCGTCCAGTCATAAAACATGGATGAATTTTATATTATAGACAACAGGAGGTCTTGAAAATAATTAGGTAGTAGGCACGGACGTAAAAAAAGAACGGACGTAACCTTGTCTAATCGAGAGTGAAGCATAGCAATGAAAGCTCGCTTACCATGTGTGCGTAATTTTGTAATTTTTGATTCGCGATGGTGTCAATGTCATAGCAGTATGGTGTCAATGTGTGGGTGTGTGTACTTGTACGAATAGAGTTGGTATTACTATGGGTGCTTCACTGAATTTGTTGTTGGGATTACGTCCGTCTTTTTTTTACGTCCGTGGTAGTAGGTATATCCAAGCAATCTTATCTCGATTACAAAAAATCCTACCCAAAGGTTGTCTGGCATATTTAGAGTTCAAAAATACGCTTACGTAAAAGGCTATATTTAAATATCTACTTATATTTAATTAATTAATTATTTATGTGTTACCGATATACGCAATACGTATAATAATTATGCTATTGTTACCTTAAATCAACATATTAAACCTAACTATGAACATTTAATATTTAAGAGCACGACTTTTACCTACTAAGCAGCCAAGTAATTTGTAACTTTCGTTCATCAGGAACATACCTATTTTTATTATACATGATATCCTTGCCAAAACAAAGCTTTATCTCACATTTTTTCGCACGAAATGCTCATCATCTGATGTCAACATACCCTTCCATCGGATTTTATGAACATTCGGCCATCTTTTATACCGTTTTGATGTGTCAGCCTTTAGGTAATATGTGATTTACGATGAATCGTAGATGTTTTCGGACACTAAAATGTTTATCATTGCGAATTTTCATTGCTTTGTTGCGTTCTTGCGTGACAGACAAGGGGTTAACTTTTTTTTCGTTGTTTGACTTATTATCATCTATGTCTTTTAGCCGTATTCTGGCGGCATAGAATACCAATCCCACGCCGGATGGGTGTCGTAAGAGGCGACTAAATCCGGCACGCTGGTGGTAGGGCCCTTCGAGGGATTATATTGCTAATATTGATTTTAATTGTTAATTAATACCAATTGCTATTATTATTTCTCGATGGGGTTCGCCTGGATAGCTACCACCCTTGAGCATGAGTCAGCCGCCAAACGACTCGTGGTGTTCCGGCTGGGGGCTTGAGAGCCAGTTCTTTCTTTCTTTTTTTTCTTCTCTCTTTCTTAGCCGGCAACACATCAGTGATGCCTTTGGTGTTGCTGATGTCCATGGGTGACGATAGCACTTACCATCAGGTGGATCATCAGCTCGTTTGCTGGCTATTTCCATAAAAAAAATGTCTATCGAGGTCTTTTAATGTCCACTGCTTGACCAGCCACTCCTAATTGGTGCCATTCCAACCGGGGCTGGGCCCCTTGAATCCTGTGGCTTCCCGCTGTCTTCTTTAGGTCATCAGTCCACTTGGTTCGGATCTGTACTCCTTTGACCAAGACGTGCCTCCTATTCAACGACTTTTGACCCCATCCGATATCTGTCCTCCTAACAACGTAGTCTTTTCATTGCCACTTTAGCTGAATATTTTTCATTCTTCGCGTTACATAATTTCGTGAAAACTCTAAAGTTTACACTTTTTCAATCAAAAAGAGGAAAGATTTTATTGTTTGTTTGCATTGAATAGGCTCCGAAACTACTGAACCGATTTGAAAAATTCTTTCACTGTCGGGAAGCTACACTATCCGCGGGTGACATAGGCTATATTATATTTTCAAAAAAATTAGGGATCCTTAATAAAACTCCCATAATAATTAGGTGTAAAAAAATAAGAAAACCGAAGCAAAGCGAGGGCGGTTACTCGTTATATATAAAACACAAAAAATGTTTATACAGATGTCTTTTATAGACCATCCAACCGATATGCCGAAAAATAGTTTCATGTGCGAAGATGGTTTGATATAAATTTTATTGCATAGTAGCACGCCACTAGTTTTCAATAAAATAATATTTACTAACTCAACTACATTCGTATTAATCTTATGAAGACAGCGTAATAGTATAACTTGCAGAGAACTTTTGAACAGCTTGTACTTTACCGCTGGTGGCTGCACCATTTGTTACTGTCGTGAGACTAGAAAGTTCTGGAATAGAATAGAAGTACTATGTAATGGAAGGAAAACAGTGTTACCATTGAAACAACACGTACATATGTGAAACTGTCTCCCACGACGCGACGTTAAGTTTTGTTGAGTTTAAAAGAATAACTCGACAACAATTTCTTCTTGACAAATGTTACCATGATAATATTAAAGACGGTTACGTTGACTGATTTGTGTTGTGATCCAAGTTTGTACATCTTGGATAATTTTGTGGAATCTTGGAATATTTTTTTCTTTTATTAGATGAATTTGTATATAGTTAAGTAAAAACCAATCCGCCCTTGGCCAGCGTGGTAGACTATGGCCTGTACCCCTGACATTGTAAGAGGAGACCCCGAGCCCAGCAGTGGGACAATTATGGGTTGTTGCTTTGCTTTTTTTTAAAGTAAAAACTGTTGTGTAAAATCTACATAATATATTCTACAACAAATTACATCTAATTAGGAGTATGATTTCTTTTGATTACAACAAATACTTTGTTTCATTAGGTACTTATTAATCAGATTACGTTTTTTCCATAAAACAAGAACTTTTGTTCTTTAAACATAAAGAACAAAAGTTCTTATTTTATGGCAATTTTGTGTAGCAATATGTGTGACATGTTGTTTACTAAACGCCTGTTACTGTAATATAATAAAAGCAATTATTTCGGATAGGTGTGATATTCCGTAACGTAACATGACGTTATATCGTATTATCACGTCACGTATCCCAATATCATTTGTCTTGGCGTTAGGTGGATATTTCCGTGCTGAAGCTGGTAATTAACTAATTCTTATTAACTACCAGTATGACAACATAGTTTTTTTTAAATATTGTAATGTATAACCCATGTCTTTAAATAATTTTATAAATATACGTCGTGTAAAAAATTTATACAATACTTATAATAATTTCATAAGTACAATTGTTATAATCTAAAGTTTAGTAACAAAAAATAACCAACTTCAAAATTACGCAAAAACTGCTTGTCAGATCTCGTTCAAATTTATGTGGGACCACATGACAAGCACTTGCTTTCGATAAAAAAAAAGAATCATCGAAATCGGTTGGCGTGATATCGAGTTATTCGTCCATTTGTCGCGCACATACTTAATGCAAATTTAAGACTTATGTGTTTTTCTCATGGATGCCATTGTCAGATCTCAATAAAATTTAAGTGGGACCACATGACAGCTTTCGATTAAAAAAAGAATCATCAAAATCGGTTCACCCAGTCGAAAGTTCTGAGGTAACAAACATAAAAAAAAATACATTCGAATTGAGAACCTCCTCCTTTTTTTGAAGTCGGTTAAAAACCAATAGCTTGCATGCTTTGGCATTGCTGTTAGCATCTGATATAAATACATAAATAAACTTAATTTTCATTAGTACCTACCATACAAATCGACCGAGAACAAAATAGTAAACTCATCATTCTTTCGTTTGCAATCAAATTTAAGAACCTTTAACCCTTCAAACGGTGGCCCGGGGTTAACCATTGCGTCACAAGAATCGTCAAATTGTATAACATTCAAAACTCACCTCCAAATTACTCTTCATCACCAAATAACTCGGCGATTCAATGGCCAGGAAAACCGCCAGGAACTGAAACATCACCAGCCCAACCATCGTATACAACAATGTCTCCACCGTCATCGCTAGCTTCACCAGGTACCCTGCTGACGTCATCAGCATCATCAACGACACCATGGCTGCCCTGATCTGGTCTGAGCAGATCTCTCGGATGTATATAGGTAGAACTGTGAAGAGACCTCCGGATACAACGCCTGCTAGGACGTGCAGTGATATGATTGTGGCGTCGTTTGGTGAGAGAAGAAGAGGGATGCAGGATACCTGGAAAGAGAAAGAAATACTATAATTGATATGGCTTCAACTCATTAATGGCTCACTACTGGGCACGGATCTCTCCTCTTAAGGAGGCCTAGAGCATACTCCACCACGCTGCTCCAGTGCGGATTGGTGGAGGATTAGTGGCTAACCCGAGTGTCGGAAGTTTTCAAACCGCCCGAGGGCCTCTGACATGGCTTAACGACTGTTATCCTATGATAACAACCGGGACCGACGGCTTTACGTGCCCTCCGAAGCACAGAAACGCTCAAGAAAATTTTGCCACTAGCAGTCACCCATCCAATGCTTAGCAGTAATTGATAAAGGAGTCGCCAGTTAACGCTCTTACAATACGTGTTGGAGTAATTGGGCATTCTAACTTTTGAAATCAGGTATGGTATTACCATAGACTTCAATATATAGACGGGCTGTTCCGAACAAAATCCATGTCATATTTTTCAAGCATTCTTCATACTCTGTGACAGCGCTTCGTTCGGTCAAGTTCGGTTCAAGATGGCGGATATCAAATATTTTGCAATAAATATTTTTATTAATGTAAGTAAAAATATAGTTATTTACCAATACAATTATGATTTAAATAAAGTCAAATAAAGTTCAAACGAAAATAAGGAAGAAGTTTTAACTGTGCACAATAAACAATATGCGTTAATATGTGTTCTTGAAGGGTCGGGGTTTTTCAAAAATGACATCTACTTGTCTCGCCTGCTCGCAGCCGACTAAAATGCGTTGGCACCATAATAATATGGTGTCAACAAAGTTGTCGAAACTTTTAACTGAACAGCCTGTCTAGTATTGTATACATATAGGTCTGACTTATAATGTTGATAAATTTAATTTATGTTGGTATATTTAATAATAATATGTGTGCGTGCGTTTGTAATTGCATCCTAGTACCTACAATAAAAATAAATAAAGACGTTTTGATTTAAAAATTGATCAATCGCTGCAACCATGGTATGGATCGAGTGAGATTTTGTTTGGACGCATAAATCTATATTCTAAGTAGAAATGAAAATAATCTAAATTCTACTAACAAAAAATAACAAACTTCATAATAACTCAAAAACTACTTGTCAGATCTCGCTCAAATTTAGGTGGGACCACATGACAAGCACCTGCTTTCGATTAAAAAAAGAATCATCAAAATCGATTCACCCAGTCGAAATTTCTGAGGTAACAAACATAAAAAAATACAGTCGAATTGAGAACCTCCTCCTTTTTTTGAAATCGGTTAAAAATTAATAGTTCATCTGTCATAATAATTTACCTGCACAAGAAAATACTACCAAACTAAATTCAGAATCGACTTAATTCGGGATCGACAAACAATAGCTTCATAGGGAACGTTCCTAGTACAATGAAAGGCATTAGAGACTAGAGAAGCCTTAGAAATAAGCTGACATCTCAAACATTTGCGATGGCATACATGATAGCGTAGGTCGTTAATTAATACGGAATAATGGAACCTTAATATGAAATCTATTTTCTTTGTACATACAAGGTATACTTCGGCCGCTGTATCTTGGCGCGTCTGAACTTCGCGCAGTAGGCTGCGCAGCAACATAATTCGCCAATACTCGATACGCGGTGTATTGTGTCTCAGTCATAAGTTAGCATGTTCGTGTTGCCATCTCTGTCTTACATGCGTTAAAGTTCGTAGAGCCTATGTTCAGACGCGCCAAGATACAGCGGCCGTACTGTACAAAGGCTTTGATGAATACGACATCATGCGTGGGATGCACTAGACTACAACGCCAATCAATACATTGTAAATTATTGGCCCATTGCTATGTAGATACCACGGACCTGAAAAAAAGACGGACGTAACCTCGTCTAATCGAGAGTGAAGCGTAGCAATGGCCGCCCGCTTACCATGTGTGCGTAATTTTTGATTCGCGATTGAAGCAGTGAAATGTCAATGTGTGGGTGTGTGTACTTGTACGAATACAGAGTTGGTATTACTATGGGTGCTTCACTGAATTTGTTCTTGGATTTACGTCCGTCATTTTTTTGGGTCCGTGATAGATACATGCTTCAGCTGGATAATAAATTAAACTAACAATGCACGTAGGTAGGTATTTACTTATTTAGTAGCATTTGTACGTCCTAATATAGCGCTCATAACGTCTACCTTCCAATATATTCAATTAGTGGATTGACACTTCACACATTTAAGGATATTGCGTAGAATTCTCTGAATATTGAGTTGAAACTGAAATTTACCTCTAGGTCCGTTTACACCTCTACTCTAAGCGGCTCGCTGGCTTCTAAAGGCCGTTCTCATTATTCTATCTTTCCAGAATCTTCAAGTCAACGTTTGCCTTGTTCTTCGTTATCACTTTATAGAGACCTTTCCATCTATTGTAGAAAGATTATTGAAATAAATAATAGTTAAAAAAAAAACAACTTAAAACTTGCTTTTATAAAAAATCCAACTAAAAAATGCTTTGTTTGTAAGATATTATCCCTTCTACTCATTGAGACCATGCACCCCGCGCTTTTAATTCACGATTCTTAATTCAAATTTATTTTCTATTTTTTAGTTGGATTTTGTATAAAAGCGTGTTTGTTATTTATTTTTAAACTATTATTAATTTTTTAATTTTTTTAGTTTGATTTTTTGAAAAGAAATTTAGGTTTTTTCTTTCTTTCTTTTTTTTTAAATATTAAATTGTCATCTTCAATAAGTCTACGAAGTTTGAATGAAATCTGACAGTTTGAAGTGGGTCAAAATCAAATCCAAAGGAGTCGGTTACCAGTTACAAGTTACAAACAAACATACATACTGCGGGCCTATTATGAACTTTTATAAAACCATTCTTGTTCCAGGCAATTCATTTATCGGGCTTGGAACGACGTATGATTGGCTAAAAAGTGTCACGTGACCGCTTTGGTAATACGAATTTGACGTTTACACTGGAACATGCCTGGAATTAAGAGTTCATAATAGACCCGCAGGTGAATAATATAAAGCGTGTAAAAAGCCGAAAATTGTTGCTTATCCATTACAGATATACTCACACCTTGCAGCATGATCACCATGTAGAAACCGAACTTCCTTCCCCATCTGTCAATGATGATGCTGTACAGGGGTGCTGAGAATGTCGCTCCGAGGATCAGAGCGGTGGTACTCCAGGGCACGTTGTCCAGTGTGACGAAGTGCCCCGCATGGACTGATGTAGACAGAGCTGTCGTTTGGACTCCTTGCGTGAAGAATGGGAAGCTTACTGCAAAGAAATGTTGATGTTATTACCAGCATACGCTAAAAATTAGCTATGAAGTAGTTTTTTTTTTTATGGGAAAAGCCGGCAAACGAGCTGAGGATCCACCTGATGGTAAGTGGCTATCGTCGCCCATGGACATCAGCAACACCAAAAGCATCACTGATGCGTTGCCGGCCAAGAAAGAGAGAAGAAAATGAAAGAAAGAACTGGCTATCGAGCCCACAGCCGGAATACGACGAGTTGTTTGGCGGCTGACTCATGCTCAAGGGTGGTAGCTATCCAGGCGAACCCATGGGGAAATAATAATAGTAATAATGGTATTCATTAACAATTAAAATCAATAGTACCAATATAATCCCTCGAGAGGCCCTACCACCAGCAAGATTTTCAAGGGTTCAAAATATACTGGATTTCAAGCTTTTTCTTGCTTTAAATGCACCTTTCTTACAACGAGCTGAAACGTTCAGAGATTATAAAGGTTATGTCGATCCCACTGTTCGATCGAATTACGTGTGGCGACGACGCGCACACGTCACATGCTGACGTCACGCCAACCTGAATCACGCTATCGAAGTTTCTACGATCGCCGGCATATACCTAAACAAATGCTCCGACAAGATCAGTTGGGGCTCGGCCGCCTCCCAGGCAACACACCTCGCCTGGCAGGAGATCTCCCTTTGCCAAATACCCAGCAGCAGACGCGGTCGGTGGTTTGATGGGTGAGCGCTAGTGGCATTGGACTGTGCTTCAGAGGGCACGTTAAGCTGGCTATAATTATTTTTATCGGTAGATAGCACTCGTGACATGACAGAGGCCTTTGAATGGCAGAAAACAGGTACATTTGTTTCGTGTAGCATAGTAGACTTTTTAAAACGTTGTCGGTAATACGGAGGTTAATAATTAAAATAATGGCAAGATATTGATAGAAATAATGCGGTTTCTCTACTAAGATATTTTCTACAAAGGACGTATAAATTGCCTTGTCATGTAGCTGGAGATAACCACTCATAACGGCTTATTACCGGTTCTAAATCTGGAGCAGAATGGAACAACACCACAATACAAGTGATGTTATTATATAAAACTTCTTTGAGAATTCAATTTCTATTCTTATTGTTTTGAATTCTTTCGACATTGCTATCATGTTGAATTAATTCGGTGATCCTTTTGGCCCTTAATATACCTTTAAAACGACGAGATCTGCCTACTTATATATTTATAAACAATATAGACACATTATGTCCTTACAAATTAACCAAAAAATCTGTTCTGAAAAGAGCTATAACACACACACGTTTATCTTTTATTTCACTACACCAATCACATTGGTACAATCGTAACACACGAAGGCATTTTAACGCTGTGTGTCAAATGTCAAGCACTTCTGACAACAACAAAAGTGTGCGTATTGTCTTGTATTGACAGAGCGACTACGAGCAGAACGGTCAATTGCCTATTCTTACGCTCTTCGTCGTCGGCGCGCTAGTGACATATCTACCTCTTTTTTACATTATTGTATCATTGTTGTACTCTTGTAAGATGTCATGTATATATAACATTACCAAGTAAGCGACGCTCAACTAGCTCTATGATAATTTCCGGAGCACTAGATTAGCCGCTATCTTATCTAAGACCTAGATCAACCCTCGTCTGTGCAGTTGGATTCAAGTAGTAAGTATTTTTATTAACTACATAATAATAAATGGTTAAAAACATGCATGAATGTAGCAAATATTTTTTGATTTAAATTTATCCCAATCCTGACAAATCTTGTCATGTATTAGACCTTTGGTATAGAGAATGTATACAAAATATTTTCAAAACACTACGACTGTCATGAAGATAACACTGAATAGATTTAGATAATTAATATCTACTTAATTTTTATTGCTTATCATATTATATATTATTATAACATAATAATCCCCAAAAATTGATAATTGTATCCCCAGAGAAATTAAAGGTGAAATGAAATGAAATAATCTTTTATTCATGTAGGTATCACTTATGCACGTAATTTTTTTAATTTACCAGCTTTTCGCAAAGGTGCTTTGTCATGGAGGAGAAGAAAAGCCGTAAAGAAACTCCTCAGCACATCTTTTAAAAAATAAAACTTATATTTATTACAAAAATAAATATTCTCTAACCTGAGCAGAACTAGTTGCCTAGCTGGTCATTTCCAAGCATCTTTATCATTTACATATTCATCTATCATCATCTATATTCTAATAACCCTTGCCTACAAGTTGAGATTGTACACGTTTCTTGAAAGATTCCACCGGCATATGGCACCGGTAATATAGAAATTATTTTATTGTGCCATACTTTTTATCCACGATGCACGGTTTGTAAAGTTAAGGCGTGTACCTGATCTATTAACGTTCTATTAAGGTTCTTACAGTAAAAGCTTTGAAAGTTTCATGGATATCATTTCTTATTGTTGGATGCCCTAGGTCCTTTTATATTTTATTGCATTAAAAAGCAGCAGAGATTAGCTTGCACTCAAAGATTGATGCGGTTCCTTATAAATGTAAAACCAGACTATTATTCTATTTTATATTGTTATATTACAAACTTCTGAAATGGAAACAAAAACACGTCAACATTTTTTTGGATATCAAATCGCTTGAAATAATCAAACTCTCAAAGAATGTAATGTCAAAATAGTCTCATCTGAAAATTCTGAGCGTTCAAAGTACCTACGTTCTTTAAATTTTTAGCAAGAAATACAGTCGAGTCAAAGAAAAAAAAATATCCGAAAAATATCCGATTCTTTTCTGATAACACACCTTACTTGAGGAAAGCAAAGTTGAAGATTGTGTCAGTCTTATTTATTTATATAATACTTGTTTAAGAAAGTTTAAGTCTTGAAGGAGAACTCTTAGCTCTTCATTATACAGGTATCATTGGTCTGGGTCTTCCACCGTATTTAGAAGAGCTAGAGGGAGTTTTACACAAACGTCATTAGTCCATTTGAGCGCATGTCTTTAGGCCATTTGAAGGCCATCGGAAAGATAAAGTCTGTTTCTATAATCTGACTGTCAATAAAATATTTGTAATGGAGAAGAAGAAATACCGTAAAGAAACTCCTCAGCACGTCATAAAAACCATAATGTTTACAACAGAATGGATTGATTACAGAAAAAATAATATATCGTAACCTGAGCGGAACCGGTTGCAGAACTGATGTACTCCATGCGACTTTAAAGATTGAAGATTTGAAGATTTAAAGATTTATTTGTAACAAAAACAGTTTAACAATTGATATAATCGTAAACAAGGACAATAGTATGAACTATGTACGCCCACCTAGGAGAAACAAAGAATACAAATTTAATAACGCTAATAATAATAACACTTCACACTCATAGCCCCACACTAGGATTCCATGTATCGTGGGAGCCATGGACAACAAGACCTCAGACCGAGAAGAGAAATTCAAACTCATCTTTCTTTCTGCTACGTTGGAAATCAAACCCAGGTCCCTTGGCATGGCGATCCGGCATGGTATCATCGCCCCACAAAGGTTGTCAAGTTTTAATAAGTCATGATGCTGGTGGTATTACTTGATATTTAAATTTGCTTGCATATAACTGGCATTAATTTCTATTATCAAAAACTTGTTTTTCTTTGCGATATCGCAGCATGATAACTTAGTGAACATAATTAAAATACAGTCGCGAAGCTAATTTTCACACAAAATTTAAATTAAATTAAATTTAAATGCTTAGTTTACAGCTAGTGTGAAGAGACATGGAGAGAGTTATTTAATGTTTCATTTGTGTATCTAATTTTTAGTTATTTTATGCTATCATGTTAGGTATGAAAACTTATAAATGAATTTAAGTTATTATAGTTATTTTAATTTATGTTTTGGACAATCTGTGGTAGCTCTTTTCCTATGAAATTAAAATTAAATACAACGCAGATTGGCTTTACTATTCTTCTATAGTAACCATATGTAATGGTATTAAGAAGTATAATATATACGTATATATACATCTGGATGGTTTTGAAGCTGAATTTAATCGAACCTGAAGACGGATCACGTGACATTGGATGAATATCTGCGACCTCTACAGTGTATATAGTGAACTAACCCCCGACGCAAAAACGAGGGGTGTTATAAGTTTGACATGTGTGTCTGTAAGTCTGTTTGTATGTCTACATGTCATCGTAGCTGTCGAAAGGATGAACCGATTTTGATTTAGTTACTTTTATTTGAAAGATTTCTTAGTCGAAAGTGTTTTAGGCTATATTTGAAGAAAATTGATTCATGTTGAGATAGGTTATGAATTCATACATTCATACATTCATACATGTTGGCTTTCGGGTTTTTTAAATGCTCTTTGTAACGTCATTAATAAAAGATTTCTTTTGCTTTTGCTTCATTAGATATTAAGAATTTTATAACATTAAGTTTATTAATATTTAATAAATATAAGTAACAGTATTTAAATTAATTTGTTCACAATTTTACTGATTCAATAATTAATTACCCTACACCTTAATACAATCATTATTGTGAGAATTGAAAATATTTAAAACTAACTCTCTGCCCGCGGCTTTGCCCATGTTTTCCAGGTCATGGTCTATCTGTTCGCTAAATTTCATGAAAATCCGTTTAGTAATTTTTGTGTGAAAGAGTAACAAATATTCATACAAATCTAATATATAAAATTCTCATGTCACGCTTTTTTGAAGTTGAACTCCTCCGAAACGGCTCGACCGATTTTCGTGAATCTTTGCGTGCATATCGGCTAGGGTGGAGAATCTGACGACATCTATTTTCCATCCCCCTACCCCTAAATTTTTTTTTGCAGAACAACGTTTGCCCGGTCAGCCAGTTTTCACATAATAATTAGTAGGATTTAATTTAATTCATACTGACTAAATTAAATATTTTAACTGAACTCACCAATAAACGAAAGCAAGTATTGTTTCCAGATACTCCCCTTCCCCACATTCGGGGTAATGTCCAAATTTTTGGAAGTAATTGTAAAAACCATGACGAAAATCCTTCACAAACTTATAAGTCAATTCACAGTAATTGTAAAACTCACTTCACGTTACATCCAAACCATAAGAAAATAACAAAGTAACTGAACTCACAGCAGTCAAAACTTTATAACAATACAAAAATAAACACAAAATGAAAATTTAATTCAAAAAACTATTTTAAGACCTCGAGATAAAGTCCAAAATGTGTTGGTTCTACGAGCAACGATAAACAAATGTATGAAGCCACTTAATCTTTTGAATAGCAACGAATAAAGAGCAATGAATGAATCAGAAACATAAACGTACACTTTAGAGACGACGTGTGATTCGGATATGAGTGGAGATTCGGATATCGGATATAGAAGTATCCTATTCTACTAATATTAAAAATGTGAAAGTTTTTTAAGATGTTTGTAACTCTGTCAGGCAAAAAGTACTGAGCAGATTTTCATGTTTAGCACATAGGTAGCTAGCATAACCTGAAATAAATAAAATATAAGGTACTTATTATAATTAATATTTTAAGTACTTGTAGTGTGCACAATAAAAAATATTATACTGTTTTGTATCCTGAAAAACGCTGGTGTAAATGTTTCTTATTACAGCTAGGAAAACCGGTCACTATAATAACAAATGGGTCATAATAAATAAATAATAATCATATCTTTCTTTATTTTTCTTCTCTCTTTCTTGGCCGGCAATGCATCACTTATGTAATGCCTTTGGTGTCGCTGATGTTCATGGGGTTAGTTTGTAAACGCAACCGTGAATAAAATTAAATTTCAAACGTACCTAATTTAAAGATGTTAAATAAAACGAGGAAATTGACAAGTTTTAAAGATTTATGATCTCTGGAAGTATCGATGTTTTAATTTAATAATTCTATAACATTCATACATACGAGCAATTCATATTATTCTATTTCATTTATTTATTCCCTTAACGTTTTTGTACCAAAAATATAAAAATAAAACATACAGCATATCAAAGAATATATAATACAAAGGCGGCCATAACGCTACATAGCAATTTCTTCCAGGCAACCAAAAGTATTGAAGACAAGTAGAAATGGTCAAGTTATACACGCCATAAGCATAGGAAATAAATATAATAAATAGAGGCTGTGAAGAACAATGTATATGGGAGGGAAAAGTAGGTATATTATAATAGATTTGTGCAATATCCGAAACACGCAATGACAAATCCCTACTACATAATACACTCTGTAGATACAAAGTTTTCAGTTATACAATATTACATGCTACTTTAAACTCTATACAGCTGTTGTAAAATTTAAAATTTATAGTAATAAAATGATACACGAAATAATAATTATTAATTTCCGCCGAATAATCTTTATTGTTAAACGAGTTTCGTTACAATTAAGTCAGTTATCAATATAAAATAATTGAAGATCGCTGATTGTGGTTGTCATAAATCATAATAATATGTCAGCAAATTAACAACTCATCAATCAGTGGTTTATGTTATCGTAATTTAACATTCCGTTATAGTAACGGTTAAAACAACGTATAATTAATGACATAACCTACCGTTAATTACAAGATAACAAGCATTAATTATAGTGTATTAAAATCCTTAAAACAACGTGTAACTTAGAAAATTATATACATAATTTAATTTATTTTTATTTTAATTATACCATTATTATGTTATTAATAGTATCTTTTGTTCCCGTTTTTCGTTTTTCTTTGTCGACCTTACATTTTCACCTTTACCCAGGGTCAATGTCATTAGAAATTAGGAAAAAAAAATGAGCAGGAAATTCACCTGATGCTGAGTGGTGATCGTCACCCATCGTCACTTCAGTAACATCACAAGCATCACTGACGAGTGGCTTCAACCCATTAACGGTCCAGTACTGAGCACGGGTCCCTCCTTTTGAGGAGGCCTAAAGCATACTCCACCACGCTGCTCCAGTGCGGATTGGTGGTGAGGTTAGCCAATCCAAGTGTTAGAAGCTTCCATGCCGCCCGAAGGCCTCTGACATGGCTTTATATTGTTTGTTCTTTTTGAAGTTATCAGGGCGCTCTATGAAGGGTTTGTCTTTAAAGTTAACCTATTCATCTTCTTTTTCAGGTCTTAAGCTAGGTAAGATCGAGTAATCGAATAATACAATAATCGAATAGAAGATAGAATGAACTAGATCAAGCGAGTCGCCATCTAGCGACACCAGAGCACAACTCTAAACATAACAGATGTATAGATTTTTGACCTCGTTTATCTTATTTTAGTGTACTAAAAACGCTCTTACCTACTTGCCTTCATAAACAATGTCTGGAGCATTAGGATTATGTTAATTACTTAAAACCTTTGACCTTACTCAGGAATTTACATGCAAAAATAACTTTCATACGAACTTGCTTCATGATATGCCTCTTGGGTGTAAAAGTCTAAAGTCCCTTTTTAGTGGAGGCGGATAAAAATCTAAAAAGTTACAAATAATTTAAATTTCAAGGCCAGAGATTTTAATTCTTTCTGAGAATGAATAAATATTATAACTATTCAAAAAAAAAATTAATCATTTCCATTTCAATTTAGATAAAATAAACTTCACTGTATACTCATGTAGGGTAAGGGTGAATATCAGAAACGTGCATTTTTTTTTCAATTTTGATGGTGATATTTTTTCTTCAGTTTTCGTGAAAAATGAGGACCTGGTATAATTGTTACACTTTCTCTTCTTAAACCAGGTTCTCATTTTTCACGTAAACTGAAGAAAAAATTTCACCACCAAAATTGAAAAAAAATGCACGTTTTTCATATTCACCCGTAAAAATTTCAGATATTATATTCATGTGTTAGGTGTATTAGTTCATAAACTTGTATGACCATATTGACCATCTTCTCGTTTAAGTTGGCGGCCATGAAGGTAAGAAGAAACAACGATACCCCACACTATGGGGTACGCGACGAATAACAAATTCATCCTCACGTTACCTGTAGGGGAAAATGTTCCCTGAAAAAAAATTTTCTCCAATATTTTGTTATACGATTCTGGAGTTTTAATAATTATGTGCCATGCCAAATTACAGCTTCCTAGCACTAAAGGTCTCCGGTGCTTTGCTTCAGACAGACTGACGGACGGACGGACGGACGGACGGACGGACGGACAGACGGACAGACGGACGGACATGACGAAACTATAAGGGTTCCGATTTTACTTCGGAACCTAAAAAGACAGAAAGACCTAGCTCTCAAAACCTTATATTTTTATTTAACCCTACTCTACTTTATATTTACAAGTATCAATTATAATTACAACAAAGTAAGTTAGTCAATTTGTTAACTTTATTTATTTTATAAGACACGCACAAGTTGAGATCGTCTTGGTTATTTATTCAGGAGATAGTGCGTTACGTGACTAATTTCACGACAAGATAGCATAAAAACAATTAACTGACGAATTAAACTAATACTGACTGTATAAAGGTCGCTGCATACGTAACTGGACGGGACCGGGACGGGACGTGGACGAGGCATAAATATACGTGCGAGCCCCGTTCCCGTCCCGTCCGTGCCTTCGTGGCGTATGCGCTATCGTTTACATTTTCTATGAAACGATGTTTCCAAAACTTCACGTCCCGTCCCGTCCCCGTCCCGTCCCGTCCCGTCCCCGTCCCGTCCCGTCCCCGTCCCGTCCCGTCCCGTCCCCGTCCCGTCCCGTCCCCGTCCCGTCCACGTTACGTATGCATCGACCTTAATCTTTTATTAAATTGAATATTCATGTAATAAAAAAATATTTTGACTGTCGATCAAAATCCATCCAATTTGGACCACCGCAGCTCAAGCTAGCGTTTGTTTTATTCAATTAACAACTCGATGTTAGTGAAATTTATAAGTACTATTATTTCTTCTGCGGTGAAACCAGATCCCCAACATAATCTTCGGTTATAAAATTATAACAATAATATTTTTTATCAGTGGATTATGCGTAACAAACGTGACTACTAACTGGAGCTGCCGACAACATACATGTCCTTTATCGTCGTAGTTAAATAACCTACTTCATGGTTATTTTGATAAAACCGAAGCAATTTAAGTGCTAAGGTTGGTGTCATTTATTGTATTAGAATATCCCACTCTGGTTTATTTCCAAGAAGTTTTTAAGGTTAAGAAGAATTAATTCTTTGCCTATTTTGTCAAAACCTATGTTATTCATCTGTTAACTTCTCTTTAAATAGGACTTGTATAAATAATGGACAATAACAAGCAGTTACAAAGAAACAGGAGATAGTAAAATCTATCCTTTATAACTTTGTCGTTCACATTATTTGACGTCACAGGTATAGAATATCATTTTATGACGCATGACGTCAATCATTAGTGTATTGCCTTACAAATGATGCGTTCACAGCAAGCGTGATACGTTATCTCATGTGGTGTTAGCTGTCAGACACATATATACAAAGTTTTAGACATAACAAATCTCTCCTGGAGGTCTTCAGTAGCCTACAACATACTCATATCACATCAAATCAAATCAAAATCTTTTATTCATATAGGTATCACTGATACACTTATGCACGTCATTTTTTAATCTACCAGCTTTTCGGAAAGGTGCTTTGTCATGGAGGAGAAGAAAAGCCGAAAGAAACTCCTCGCACATCTTTTAAAATCATGAAAAGTTACATAATATCTTCTAACCTACGCGGAACTGGATGCGGCACTAATTTCCAGGCGTCTTTGTCATTAATATATTCATTTATGTTATAGTATCCTTTGCCTACTAGACAATGACGTAATAGACAATGACATCTAAGACATAGTTTTGCTTATCTTCATTGACTCGGATCAAAGTTAGAATGCATTATTTTGGTTTGTTAATGTTTTGATGATTAGTCTGGGCTTGGGTCCTTTTTGCACTACATTTCTATTCGATAATATTTTGTGTTATAACTTACTAGCTGACCCGGCGAACTTCGTATCACCTAACAAACATTTTTTTTTTCTAAAATAAAAATAGCCTAAGTTACTCCTTGTTATATCAGCTATCTGCCAGTGAAGTCCCGTCAAAATCGGTCCAGCCATTTCCGAGATTAGCTGGAACAAACAGACAAATAGACAGACAGACAGACAGACAGACAGACAGACAGACGGACAGACGGACAGACAGACAGACAGACAGACAGACAAAAATTGTAAAAAATGTTGTTTTGGTATATGTACCGTGTATACATCCAAATGCACTTAGTAAAAAGCGGTTATTTTAATATTACAAACAGACACTCCAATTTTATTTATTTGTATAGATATAGATGTATAGATGTATAGATTAGCGCTCTGTCCGGGGCTGATTGCGTTTTCCGGGATAATAAATAGGTACCATGGATGTATCCATGGAGGATAGAGTAGAAGGAGGGCCATCTCTGTATATGAAAAGTGTCCGTAAAAACCCGTCCAATTATGAGTGGCGCTGCGGTGCGGTCTACAACAGCTGTGTATGTTCGAATATATATTTATCAGACACTAGCGCCATCATTACAGGTGGTATAACTCAACAAACTTCACTCCGTCTACAACAGCCATGTTCATATTATATCTATTTTTCACACACTAGCGCCATTCTGAAATGGCCATTATATGAACATCTATTTTCAGTAAACAGCTGGACACTTTTTCAACTTTCCCCTCATATGAGATGGCCCTCCTTCCTTTTCTATGCTCCATGCATATATCAAAGGAGACATAATCCTATCCTACTAATATTATAAATGTGAAAGTTTGGATGTTTGGATGTTTGTGACTCAATCATGCAAAAACGGCTGAACGGATATGGATAAAATTTGGCACACGGATAGCTTTCAACTTAACTTAGCAGTTAGGCTACTTTTTATCCCGGAAAATATACCTGTTCCTGAGGGATAAGAGGTACAATTTATAGTAGTACATAAGTGTACCTATATCCAATTCCAAATTATTGTGTTAATTTCTTGAAAATCCATTAAGTAGTTTTTGCGCAAACAAACATACTTACTAACGTTCACATTTTTAGTGTTTTATGTTTTGGTTTTATTGATATCCATAGAAGATGTACTGGTTAATTTTTAGGGCTCAGAAGAAAAATCGGAACCCTTATAGTTTCGTCATGTCCGTCCGTCTGTCCATCCGTCCAAAGCAAAGCGGTGAGATCCTTACTGCTAGAAAGCTGTAATTTGGCATCTATATACATATGAACATAATGGGTATTAAAATAAAGAGCTCATCTAAGGATTTCGAAAAGGTATATCATGATTTTTTTACAGTAGGGTTTGAATTTTTTTAAATTTATACTAGTTATGTCCATGACTTCCATGATACACGACACAGGGAGTGTGGAAATATGATGCATATCAAGTGTGAAATAAGACAAAGCGAACATTTGCTGGTATTGTCAGTGCGGTAAGACCCTACGTACGTGTCTAGTAAAGTTTTTCAATTAAAATTGAGAGGAGGGTCGCGATGGCCGTATTAACGGGTTATGCTTTGAACTGTGTCGGCTGTTCCAAGCATAACCCGTCGGCTGCAGGCCTAATGTAGGTTTCATTGGTCGGATGAATGATGATTACTGTGAAACTCGTGTTAACTTTAACATTTAACACGTGTTTAATAGTATATCAAGAGTGTCTACTTCTACTTTTTTCTTCTTTCTTTTCTTCTCTCTTTCTTGGCCGGGAACGCAACGGTGATGCATTTAGTGTTGCTGATGTCCATGGGTGACGATAGCCACTTACCATCAGGTGGATCGTCAGCTCCTTTGCCGGCTATTTCCATAAAAAAACTTTTACTTTAAAATTTACCTTTTACCGTAAATTAACGGCAAAAAAAGGAGGAGTGATGATGATGCAGTCACAGTCATCCAGGGACATGAGCATCAACGATGTAGCATTGCTGGCCAAGAATGAAAAGAGAAGAAACAAGAAAGAAAGCATCGAATCTCAAGCATTTATCAGACACCGTTTACCTTCCCATCGAACTATTTCTAACAACCGAAAAACTGTATAAGAAATACCACAAAAACTCGCAGCGTTATTATTCATAAGACGATTAAACAGAACGAGTAGTTGTAACTTTGTAATTAAAGGTACAGTCGGCAAAAGAATTAGGTATGCAGGGCATGAAACAAAAACGTTCGGTAATATTTAATATTACGGAACTTTTGTGTTATTATCAATGTTAAATGGTACCTTGCGTATATAAGTAGCATTTTACATTGATTATAACACTAACATTCTGTAATATTAAACATAACCGAACGTTTTTGTTTCATGCCCTGCATACTTAATTATTTTGCCGACTGTACTTTTGCCACAAACTTGCCGTTACAAGGTAACTTGGTAAATGCTCATGGACAAGTTTGTTTCGACTTGTACAACTGGCGGCTACTACGTGATCCTAAAGTTCTTACCTCGTACGTGTCAGCTGTGAAATTAACTGTTATTTTTATGTAAACGGCTCACAAATTAGTAGATAAGTTAAATGGTAGGTGGTCGCTGGTCTACGGAAATAAAATATAACAAACACCAAAGATTTTTCTGATGTAATACCGGCCAAGAAAGAAGAGTGAAAAAGGATAGAAAAATAGGCTCTCATGCTTGTAAGCCCTCAATTAGGTTTTGTGGTAAAAAAAATACAGCCAAATGAGAACCTCTTCCTTTTTTGAAGTCAGTTAAAAAATTATATTAAACGAGTAACCGCCCTCGCTTTGCTTCGGTTTTCTTATTTTTTTACACCCTGGGTTACATTATTGGAGTTTAATTAAGGATCCCTAATTTTTTTGAAAAATAATATAGCCTATGTTACTCGGGGATAGTGTAGCTTCCCAACAGTGAAAGAATTTTTGAAATCGGTTCAGTAGTTTCGGAGCCTATTCAATGCAAACAAAAAATCAAATCTTTCCTCTTTATATATTAGTATAGATATAGATGACAAGACTGCTTGCCCAAGTAGCAAAATAAAGTTATATAAATGGTCAACAAACGTCTTAGATTAACTTTCAGTCAGTCAAAATGGTTTTATTACAGTATATTAGACGTCTATATAACGCGGGTTTGGGCGCACCTTATATGACATTTACAGCGTGTAAGGGTCGTTTTGTCGTCGCAACGGCGTCAATTACGTTGCATAAAAATCACATAGATGTTGCAAGTGTGACTAATATGTTTTTAATAGTGTCTAGTAATACTCCTACATAACTTTAACCGTATATAGATGTAAATAAAATTACAAAAAAGTCCTGTTATGGTTAAACACACAACATCTACATGAGTTTTCTTATGCGAACGGACAATTTTTTTTCTTCTTGAAATACTTTATAAAAAGTTAAGCCAAATGTTATCATGATTTTCATTTATTTAATATAAAGAAAGCCGATTGTGGTTGAAGTTGAGGAGGGTGATGATATAGTGGCCATTAAATTTTTTCGAGAATATGTATGGACATCTTTGTTCATATTTTAATGGGCCTTCAAAATATTGATGTTTTAATATTGTATATTAAAATTATATATATGAATTGACTTTAATAATTTCCGCCATATTGCAATCAACACACTGAGCGACCGCTTTACGACGTGTATATGACTACTGGTTATATACATGTATTTTATTCAACTTATGTCGTCCTGTCGTTCACCATTACGGTTGCAATTAGGGTTCTATGGAATAGAAAAATATGAAAAAAAACCTTTATTAGTAGTTCTGTTTTTGAAGTGAAACTTCTATATAGACTTCAATATAGGGGTATTAGGAATTTTCTGTCACGAAAAAGCGTTACCAAGGCGTGACGTAGACGTAGCCGATATATCGCGTGGAAATTTTTGAAATAAATATTAAATATAAATACGTTGCCATTCGTTTTAAATATTTATTTTTTATTTTATTTTTTTGGCATATTTTTTGAATTTCTTTTTGAATTTTTTTTGATGTTCTTAGAAATGTTTTTTTTGTTTACTTTTTTGAATATTGTTTTTAATTTAACAATAAAAATTATTTTTGAAATCTTTTTTGAAAAAAAAAAAAGCAATTTTTAATATCTTCTTTTTGAAAAAAGAATGTTGTCATTATTAAATTTAATTTACTCTGCTACTACTTTATTTAAGGGAAAATAGCTGTATTTTAGGGTATTTCAAATTAAATAAAATCTCATACATCCACTTAATGTTTATTTACTAAGCTATCATAGAATTGACATAAGCATAAGAAATCTTTTAAAGAAATAGAAAATTCAACACTTTTCCAAAAAGGTCCTTCGGTACGATTTAGGCGCCTGGTTGCCTAAGTCGTATCGCCTATAGCCTAAGTGGTAGGATCTAATGCTGGGTACTGCCTAAGTGTTAAAAAATATACGGAACCACCTTGATTTTTGCTACTTTCTTTTTGATTGGGACCGCACGACAATGTCTTTTCCAGATTAATTGTAGGTATTTTTGATATTTTTAATGATTTATAATTTTTGTTTACTTTTCTTCTAAAACCACCACTTTTGTTAATTCTTTTCCACTTTCCAGGATCCATAACTATGAATTAAATTAAAAATGGCTTCTGAGTCATATAAAAGTTACTTATCATCGTTTAAATACATGAATTATAAAAGTCATTTAAGTATAAACTTATAGCCTAAAAGTTACATAATGATTGAACTAAACGCCTTAATAAGACTTTTTTATAATAGTTTATTATACAATCATTATAGGACAGTTAATTATTTAAGCGTTACATAAAAGTTTCCAAAATTACACAAAAATAGGAACTCCTGACTATTATGTGACTATAACTTTAACTCGACTCAAAGCCTTATCATGTAAACGTAGTGGCAGATACGTTTACATTACGTCATATAAATTCGTTGAGACGACGTTTACCAGACGTATTTATATGATTTAAATTATATATAACTAAAGCATCGTATTGAATACCACTTTACAATTATTTGGTTGCTACAAAACTGAAACAAAACCCTTATACGTCTTTTAGTTGTATTAAATGACTAGTTTGCTACTTGGGTTGGACATGAATTTTTTTTTATCTATTCTAATATATACCTAAAGAGGAAAGATTTGAATATTTTGATTTGAATATTTGATATATTGAATATTGCCAAAACTAGTATTAAGTGTTGTCTGTAACTGTGAGTAGGAAAAAAATAACCCGGTAGTTTCTTGCCGCTTCTTCTCCCGGGACCACTCACAGTATGGATTTGTTGAAGCGATGGCGATGGTGATGATTGACTTTCGAAAAGTATTTTTAACAAACCTACTTCGAATAAAACATTTCATTTCATTTCATATTTAATATTTCATTTTCATTTCATTTCATTTCGTTTCGTTTCGTTTCGTTTCGTTTCGTTTCGTTTCGTTTCGTTTCGTTTCGTTTCGTTTCGTTTCGTTTCGTTTCGTTTCGTTTCGTTTCGTTTCGTTTCGTTTCGTTTCGTTTCGTTTCGTTTCGTTTCGTTTCGTTTCGTTTCGTTTCGTTTCGTTTCGTTTCGTTTCGTTTCGTTTCGTTTCGTTTCGTTTCGTTTCGTTTCGTTTCGTTTCGTTTCGTTTCGTTTCGTTTCGTTTCGTTTCGTTTCGTTTCGTTTCGTTTCGTTTCGTTTCGTTTCGTTTCATTGTTTCCATGACCTCCGTGGCGTCATAGGTACCTACCATGCTGGATCGCCGCGAGACAAAAAATTTGAATCCATCCATCAGCGCTTGGAGGTCTACTGCTGGACATAGGCCTCCCCTAACTTGCGCCACTCTAACCGGTCCTGAGCCTTCTGAATCCAGCGGATGCCTGCTGTCTTCTTCAGGTCGTCGATCCACCTGGTCGGATCGTTCTATCTATACTCCGTTCTCCGAGACGTGGGCGCCATTCGAGGACCTTTCTTCCCCGACGATTATCAGTCCTTCGAACTATGTGGCCAGCCCATTGCCACTTCAGCCGACTATTCGTTTGAAAAATGAGTTTAAATTTTGAATATTGAGATTTTATTTCTGTTTTTTTATATCTTATAAGTTAATACTTGACTACAATCCCACGTAAAAAGGTAAGTGGCGATGTAGTCATGGGTGGTAAAACGCATTAACTTAGTAAAAGCCTATTCACTCTTGCCTTGAAGACACTTACATTATAATCGAGCGGAAACACCGACGAGAGCAATTTATCGCTTCGCTGTACGCATAATAAATGATGAAGCGAAGCGTGTCGTCCGTACAGGGGGGATGTACAGTCGATTACAGTGGATTACAGTCGTATAGTCAGATATTGTGTGTAAAGTTATTCATTATTTATTTATTATATCATCTCTCGCCGAATAGCCTACAGTCTAGTGCTATACTTTATCTAGGTCATGTAATGTCAAGCGGGGTTTGCCTAGAATTGCGAGATAATAGCATCTGTGCCCGACAGTAAAATATGGTTACGTGTTGTGCTCACTTACAAATGAACTATGGGTAATTCATATACTTAAACTACAATAAACAATATAATATAAAATCCTGGCAGGAACCCCTAATTTTTAAATATTATGTGCGTATTAGAAGTAAATTATCACTTGCTTCGGTGAAGGAAAACATCGTGAGGAAACCTGCACACCGGAGAATTCTCCATTAAGTTCTCAAAGGTGTAGGAAGTCCACCAATCCGCACTTGGCCAGCGTGGTAGACTACGGCCTATACCCCTCACATTGTGAGAGGAGACTCCGAGCCCAGTAGTGGGACAATTATGGGTTGTTGCTTTGTTTTGCTTTGCTTATACAGGGCAGTCTTATGTAGGTACCTACTAAATTAATTACAGCTCAACTCACAGTCAGTAACGGTTACTTCAATTGCTCCTTAGTAAAGAATTTGTATGGCGATTCTTTACTAAGGAGCGATTAAAGTAACCGTTAGTGACTCTGAGTTGGGGCGTTAGTCACATAAGGGGCCATCCATAAATTACGTCACACGTTAGGGGGGAGGGGTGGGGGGTCAATGTGGTGTGAAATTGTGTGACAAAGGGTGGGAGGGTCACATTTCAAAAACGAAATTGGTACTTATTTCGGAACTGCTGTTTTAATTTAATAATTCCTAGATGTAACATTTCATAATACGTGACGTCACAGTAGGGGGGGTAGGTCTCACAAATGTGACCAGCTGTGACAAGGACGGGGGGAAGGGTCAAAGAGTCATGAAATTAGTATGACGTAATTTATGGATGGCATCTAACTGGGTAAGCTAAGTTTTATAGAAGTTTTACCGAAGACAAGCCACCTGTGGGTAAATAGCAAAAGAGAATAAGAAGAAAAGAGAGAATTTAATACGCCAAGAAGGAAAGGAGAAATCCGAATATTCTTATAATATAACTGAAGCACGTAAAAATATTACACAGTTAGTAGAACTAATATTAATATCATAAATGTGAAAGCTTGTGAAGATATTTGTATGTGACGTGGATGACTTCAAAAAAAGCGTGAATAGGCTTTTATTACCATCCTGGACCACATCTCCACTTACCATCAGGTGGGATTGTGGTCAAGCATTAACTTATTTAAAAAAAAAAAAAATTTATTCCTCAATCACGCCACAATTGCTAAACCGATTTGGCAGAAATTTGGAATGGAGATAGCCTACACCCTGGATTAAGACACAAACTTTTTGCCCTGGAAAAGTTCAGGGTTCCGCGGGATTTGTAAAATTTGATCTCTACCGCGGGTGAAGCTGCGGGCAAAAGCTAGTGAAGAAATAAAGCGAATTTGTTAAAGTTTGTATTTTCCTGTTACAACTTCTAAATCTTGTATCTGCAATTGAAACTTTCATATACTACGAATCATTCTCAATAATTCTATATCCTTACCGGTAAAATACTATTAGGTACACCTGAAATTTCATAACGCTTCAATCTATAAAAGAGTCACTCCAAGGCACGGACCAAGGGAAACTTCACCACGCTGCTCCAGTGGGGATTTGTGGTGGGATTATTGGGCATCCCAAATAATATCCGTATCCGTAACCGCTAAAATAATTATAATTAAGTATGATACCGCATTATCATCATAATGTCCGTATTAAATTCAAGTCTATATTATTACAAACATTATAGTTACTAAATATTTTTTCTAACAGTAATAACTTAAAACTAATAAGTTTCCGCTCAGATTAGTAAATATTTTTGTAATATTTTCTTTTTTGTAATATCTTTTTTAAAAAGATGTGCTGAGGAGTTTCTTTATGCCTTTTCTTCTCCTCCATGACAAAGCACCCTTCCGAAAAGCTGGTAGATTAAAAAAATGATGACGTGCATAAGTGTATCAGTGATACCTATATGAATAAAACATTTTGACTTTGACTTTGAAGTTAAAATCACTGAAGTTTCAAAGTAAATTAAGAACTTAACAAATCGTTTGTTTTTACGTTAACCCTATCGATGTAAGTCGCAACCACAGACTGAGATACGATCTTAACTGTCTCTCTGCGCCATTAGTTCCAAGGATCGAGTTTTATTGAGCCTATTAGAACCGCTCTGGAAGCTTCGAGAACAAATAATTCAGGATCTACAATTATTTGTTAGTAGAATGCAAGCCATGAAGTCATTTCTCGGTCTCAGTTTGAATAAAACTTTCATCCTAAGATCTAGTTACTTCAAATTCAATAACAATACTTTTATGTAATTAACTAAGCTAAGCATAATGGTTTCGTCAGTTTCAATCATAGACTTAAATAAATAGACGGGCTATTCCGAACAAAATCCGTGTCACATTTTTCGTACTCACTGACAGCTTGGTGACAGCCATGTGACAGCGCTTCGTTCGGTCAAGTTCGGTTCAAGATGGCGGATTTTTGATTTTCAACTTTTAATTTTTTTTACGTAGTAGCTCAAGCCGGATGTCCCCTTTATTAGAATCCATAATTCGACGGAACACTGACAAATAGAGTGTTAAGTTACTACCTATTGCAGAAAATTAATAGTGAGGTAAGTGTCGATATTTCAGTATTGAAGCTTGGTTCACCGACAAAGTGAGCGGTGAAAAAACGTTTAGACATGAAATTGAAAACCTTACATTACGTTGATATAATAGTGTTTGATTAATGTGTTGTACCTACTTCTTATCTAGTTAACCCACTTGTTACGGATATAACTTTTTTCGATGGAACTTGCCGATTTTTGGTATGCCGTATAGTAATCAAGTAAATAACAAGAAAAAAATTAAAAAAAATTCTAACTCTTGTGGAAATGCTGGAAAATGGTGTTTGATATACGGAACGCTAGTAATATAATGTACTACCGTGAAATGTTTGTATGAAGTACTTATTTATAGTGAGTTTTAGGTTCGTTTTAGTCAGATTTTACATGTGAATATAGTTTATTCTAATATATTATTCATTACCAATGCCACTTGATAATATGTTATGTATAAACCTTGCTGCTGAGTGAATTACTTGGGATTTTCATCAGATTTATCGATCTCTTATTACTCGCTAAACACCTGAATTAGTGAGATTACATCTTCCGCATCATCATCATCATCCTTCTGATGCTGCTGGTGATGATGACGATACCTGCCCTAGTTACTACCTGGCAGGTTTTATTGTGTCACATTTTCGCCTCCCTATCCTTCAAGGGCTTTATCAAGCCTTCACTCCAAATGGATCTCCCATGTTCGTTACGGTTATATGGCGCCTCGTGTTGAAGGTCGCTGGGCTCCATCCTAGTACTATCCAGGTTAATCAGGAAGATTCGCAAGTGGGTTGGTGCTTATTTTAACATGTTTGTCAAGTTCTTAAGTTTGCCAAAACCCTAGAAGGAGAATCATCCTAGAACCTGGAGAGGTTATATACGGGTCCCAAATATCTATATTGGCAAGTAACACATTAGTGGTGCCCTTGGTGTTACTAATATTCATGAGCATTGATGACTGCATACCATCAGCTGTTCATTTGTAGAGTATTTACATCAAAAAGTAATAATTGCATTATGATCTTCAATGACAAAACATGGTAGTCTATATTACTATCGTTTGTTATACGGAACACTAACTTTATCGTCAATTTAGTGACATATTCTGAAATAAAATTTATTGATATATATTACAAAAATAATAAGAGCCATCTAATTCAACAAGTTTTCACAAGATATTTTTTAATAACAGGAAATTCATATTATTTATGCCCCTTGAAAAAATAATGTCAAAAAAGAAAGAACTATCGACGCTCGTAGAATTTTTTATAACCATCCAATTTGAACACCAAATACATTTTTTTATGAAGGAACCATACACCTAATATAAGCCATTATCGATACAATTTGAAACTGCCCACAATTTGTTCAATATTTTTTAATGTACATTGATCCGTATATCAAACGATAGTAACAAATGGGTTAAAATATCTTCCGTTTAATGATTCGATGCCACCTAAAATCAATTAAGATAAGTTGTATTGTATAATTCAAAAAATTCAGTCACATTTTTATTACGAAAAATGCATTAAACATAGAGTTATTTTCATTTTAAAAATCAAGCAAAGTATCGATAAGAACATTTTCATAATGTCGGTAAGGACAGCAATGCTTATGTCCTGGCAACATTGTGCATTTGAGTTGTCAAAGTGATCTGTGGAATTATTGATTCGGCCGGTCTCAATAATGTACTAACAGATCGAAGACTGTTGATATGTCATATTTGTCAATTTTTCAGACGCAAAAATTGACAAATATGACAGATAACATACTAATGGTAGGGTAGCCCTATCCACAGTCTTCCATCTGTTAGTACATTATTGAGACCGGCCGTAAGTAAGATATTTAGTAAGTTATACAATGTAACAACATAATGTAGGTCATTAAACAACATTGTTAAAATCTCTCTTTGAAAAGCTAAACATAAGGTTACAAATTGAATAACGTCTAAATTGAATCACCACATCAAACTCAGGGTCTGTAGAACTACGAGATAATTGACTTCATGAAGGCTGCAGGCTATTTAATTATGACAGAAATTTAAGATTAGTTCTTTCATCTTTGAGCTCCAACCGGGTTGGTTGGATGCACTGCATTGCTAATGGACGTAATCAGAGAGCCAGTAATGTTTTTACGTTTTTATTTTAGCTTGAAAAGCATGTAAGTATGTATCTTACACGTTCGGTCCAAACCTTGTAAACTGAATTAATCCTTTCCTTCTGCGAAGTTGAAATTTTGCATATTGCTACGATTTTAATGACAATGTATCTTATGATAAACATGAACTGATAATAATTTAAGGGTTGGTTACAATTTAACTCCTTAACGGTTAACACATACATACAATTTTATTTACGAATTAAATTATAATAGCTCCATTCAAAATCCATTTCAAAATTCATTATAGACTGACTGCCACTGCCAGGGTTGGCTTTAGATAAAGGAATTCCTTAACATAAATTAATAGTATAAATCAATAGCTTTATAATTTACCTATTCAAGTTTTACTCTATTCGTAAGTTTGCCTACAAACCAATGATATTTTAAAAATGTAGATACGTTATGCCCTTACAAATCAACCAAAAAATCTGTTCCGAAAAGAGCTACAACACACACACGTTTATCTTTTGTTTCACTACACCAATTGAGTTGTTTCCTAAAATTTTTTTTTGTTTTAAATGGAAAGTTCATATATAAGTTTTATAACAAAGTTATTTTAGTTTTTTTTTATTCGCTATAATTTAAAAGTTACATCAAATCAAAAATACGTTTTTGAATCCAGTACCGAAAACACGCCGACAATTCCCGAATAGACCCGAGCGCGCGTGTGACGTCACTTTGTTAATTGCTATTCATTGTAGCATACAGCTGATACTGTGATTAGTGTGATTTGACTTTTAACTGATAAAATCTTAATATTATCGTCAATATATTGATAAATATATCAAAAATGCTAAACCTTAAAAGTTATCGTGCTTGTTTTGGACCATTACGTGGGAATACTACAAAAAAAAAACACCCCAAAGATAGTGTTAAATGTGTACCTGTGACCTTTTCGGTTTTCCCGAGGAGTAAGAGGTAAAATTTTAGTTTTCGTTCATAGATTCGTTTTTAGGGTTCCGAAGTAAAATCGGAATCCTTATAGTTTCGTCATGTCCGTTCGTCCGTCCGTCCGTCCGTCCGTCTGTCCGTCTGTCCGTCTGTCCGTCTGTCCGTCTGTCCGTCTGTCCAAAGCAAAGCGCCCAGACCCTTAGTGCTAGAAAGCTGTAATTTGGCATGGACCATTTTTGGAATTAGGGGTCCGTTTGCAAAATGTTTGGCTTTAAAGTGCTAATTTTGGTTACAGTCAAGTGTCCCCCCCAACTGTTGACTACACGATTGGAGTTAGACAAGTGAAAAAATTCTCAAAAATAGGGTATATGATGAATTTACAAGGAAAACTATCACGGCTATGTAAAACATAAGACAAGTATGAGTCATAGTCGATAAACTTACTATTTACTTCGGAACCTTACATTGCCCGTGGCCTGACACGCACATGTCCGTTTTTTTATGAAACAACTCATGGTTTTATTTTATTAGGTTAGGAATTTTGCAACGTTGATCCTACTCAAATTCAATGAGGATCTGATGATGGGTCTTGGGGCTACAAAGTGGAACACGTGGTAGAACAATGGTAGAGTAAAACGGAACCGTGTTTGAAGATATTAGTTATTATTATCGTTAACATTGTAAAACCAGTAGGTACATAAATAAATAAACGCTTCACACTCATAGCCCCATACTAGGATACCCAGTGTCGTGGGTGCCATAGACAACACAAGAACACACACTCAGACCAAGAACAGAAATACAAACTAATCATTCAAACCATCTCGCAGCATCCACCTCGCATCGAATCGAACCCAGGACCCTTGACTTAGCGAAGGAGTGGTAACGATTCGCCACACGAGTCGTGATCACTGACCAACTTGGCGTATTTCGGAGACAAAAAAAATTATATATTGTACCAGTTTAATGTACAAAGCGCGTACAGACCCATACCACCGCAGTAGGTTTCCCTGTGTCGCGGGTGGCATGGTCAACACAAATAATACGTCACTATAACACCCAAGACCCGAGTACAAATAATTATTTGTCACATTTTATTAGATATGGCCGGGAATTGAACCTGGGACTCTCACTTCGCAGGCTGGATCGAATCGCTATCGACTAGGCTATAGGGTCATCATAGGTCATATGATCTAGTCGATATGATCCTACTACTAGCATAGAATTTCTGTAGTATAGCATTGTGCATTTTTTTATTAATCACATTCTTCACTTCTCTCAGGATCCATATGTGAAATTTAGGTACACGAAGTCGCGGGTAGAAGCTAGTTGTATGATAAATGAAATATAATTTTATCATACAACCCTGATTTATACCCCTAACACCCTGCCCTGATTTCTCCCAGACACGATTTACCAGTTAACAGTGTAACCTTAACTAAATTTATTTAGTGTGTACAATCAATAGAGAGTTTTATCTATACTAATATATAAAGAGGAAAGATTTGATTTTTTGTTTGCATTGAATAGGCTCCGTAACTACTAAACCGATTTAAAAACTTCTTTCACTGTTGGGAAGCTACACTATCCCCGAGTAACATAGGCTATATTATATTTTCAAAAAAATTAGGGATCCTTAATAAAACTCCAATAATGTAACCCAAGGTGTAAAAAAATAAGAAAACCGAAGCAAAGCGAGGGCGGTTACTCGTTGTAATATATAATGAAGAATAAATCATTTAACATTTAAATTTACAATAAAATTACGTGTTATGAATATCTTTTGGCACTAAATTTCGGATATTTTTACTCAATTCACGTAGAAGCTTCTAACACTGTGTAATTGCTTTAACAAAATGACGTCACTAACATGGCGACCAAATCTGGCGCGTTTGTAGTCACGTGATTCTTTTTGAACTTTTATCAATTTTGAATTCATTATTATTAATATTAAAAATAGTTTTTAAGCGTTTTTAACAATGCCAATTAATATAATTTGTGTTAAAGATTTAAAATACATTTAAAAAAAATATTATTTTTTTAAATGAACAACTCAATTGTATTACGTTGGTATAATACACGAAGGCATTTTAACGCTGTATGTCAAATGTCAAGCACTTCTGACAACAACAAAAGCGTGCGTATCGTCTTGTATTGACAGAGCGACTACGAGCAGAACGGCCAATTGCCTGTTCTTACGCTCGTCATCGTCGGCGCACTAGTATGTGTGTATACCGGGTGTTTTTGAGGTTGTGCACAAACTTTACCAAATGATTCTATAGCATTTACTAAACATATCTTATACAGGTACTACTGCATTATAAAGCTTAGTTTTTAAGTTATTGGTAATTCCATTTAATATGATATGGGTGTACATTGTAAAAGGGTCTTTATTTGTGCTATGTTGCCGCTCAGTACGGTCATAATCATTCAAACTATACTTGTTTCATTTTAAATGTCATGTCATTATTGGCTTGACTTGTCAATAAAGGCCCATTTAGACGGAGAGCTTCGCGTCTCGAAGAAGCCACGATCGAATTAATAAAAAAATCTTTCTTACATTTACACCTCTCGCTATTTGACGACAATTTCCTCGCAATGGAATATTGATTGTAAACTTAACTCCAATGACAAATTTGGCACTCAAAACGTTTTCAACCGACTTGTATGATACACGTATGAATTTGAAAAATATAAATCGAATACAAGTCGAGATTGTCGTAAGTAATCTTACGTACAATGTGTACCTAAATAGACGTAGGAAATTATCGCCTTGATCGATAAGTTACGAATGTCATATGAGATAATCGTAGGTGAGAATTTAGTTCTTTCCTGTATGTAAACATTTGATACGATAATTTTATGGCGATTATTACCAGTGATAGTAGTGTACAATAGATACTAGAAACTCTCCGTCTAAATGGGCCTTAAAGTAAACAAACATCGTGAAACTTTTCGAACTAGTATTATTACCTATTTGGTTTTGTTAATGTCACTGGTCGCACAGACAACAAAATCGATGAGAAATAATTGTTAACGTCAATAAAAGTTTACTAATGTCAAAGTTTCATATCAATCATAATGCGACTGCCAGCTTGCGTAAAGAGATTACACATTAGGCAATTTACGTTCAAGTGTTTAGTTTGTAAGGAAATGAAAAATAAAAAAAATTAAAATTTCAATAATGAATCCATAACGAAAGATGACCAATTTAATGTTCTGAATAAGAGGCCGAAGTTCGTGCACAACCTCAGAAACACGGTGTATATACCAACCTCTTTTTTACATTATAATATCATTGATACAAATTACCAAAAAGCTACAGGGTCGCCTATTAGTAGTTACCATTGGTCAATAAGAAAACAATGAAAGTTGAGAGGGCATAGTGTCGGAAAGAATTATAACGGTTCATCCAAGTGGGATTGCTCGTTATTATTATTATTATTAAAAGTATTCAAACCATAAAAATGTCTCTGCTTCTATATAAACGCACTTCCACTAAAATATGACAAGGTGAAGGCTATTATTATGTTAAGTCATATTAATGTCTTATGAATATTTGAGGTAACATCAAAGTGCTGTTAAATTACCAATCTTGGGTGAAATTTCCAGCCGGCAGGTACAGGCAGAAATATTTTACTACTTAAAACGAAGATCAAGCAATATGCACTCTTATAGCAGTTACAACAAGAATTAGAATGGTATGAAAAAAATTAAAATGTAAAACTTATAGCTAACTATTCTTGAAGCATTATCAGGACCTGCCAACATGAGATTTATTACATAGTATAAAACGAACCTCGTGTCAAAACAACATAGTATAAATTATTCAGCAAGCGTTCATGCAATTTTTACCAATATTTCGAATGATTGACGAATGTTATAATCACCGTGAATTAAATTCATGGTTAAGTAGTAAGATTTTTAAAAGGTGTAAATAATATGGAAAAAGTATTGGAAACATCTTTGTATTCCAAATATATTCTGATAGCTACGTGTAGCATCTCTCTCATAAAAGTTTCGTTTTTCTATACATATGTTATTATTTTAAGAAAATGCTATTACAACAATAACAATATCATCTGAACTCGGATCGAAAGAAAAGAGGCAGAAACGTGGGAGTAATTTTTTAAGCGCTAAGAAACTGATGTCGCAGGCAGTATACGTTTTCTGTCCAAAAACATTTCGTATCCAAACTAAAAAGCAGTCACTAAGTTCAATGAATGAAATAAAATGAAAGTGAAAGTATTTTCACTCTAAAACACACTGTAAAATACTACACCGCAGGGAGAACGCCGGTGTACGCGTGCTTTCTTGACCTGGTCGTATACAATGTGCTGTGGGGCAAGTATATTTGATATTTATAATATTGATAATAATATTTGATATTAGATATTTGGCCATAATTGGTGAACTGTCCTCTTTACATTGTGAGACTTTAATTTTAAGTTTATACTCGTATAATGATTTATTTAAAGATACAGAAGTGTTAGTATTTTATTTATTGAATTAAGTAATATTTAGTTCATAATAAGCACTTAGATAACTTTGAAAATTAGAAATGCGTGCTTGAATCTAGCTCAAGACCCATCTCTCTTTCTGAATATCAACGTTGGAACTGCAACGCTTTCACCGCCTAAATACTTTGTATTATTATTAAGTTAAAAAAACCTTGGCCACTTATCACAATAGGCATGATGACAGTAAGTAAAATACACAAAAATTATGTATTTATTTAATGCCGCCATGATATCTTGAACGCCAATTAGTCTCAATCAGCGTGAATTACGTCGCGCCTCAGTAAAAAAAAAACAAATATGAAAATAACATCTTTTTCTATTACTTTACTGAGGCGTGGCGTCACAATCGACGTCATGCCTATTGTATGGAAAACTATCGCTATTACCGGATCAGAGTTTTGACTGCAACATGTGCTTTCTTAAAAAATGGACGCCATGTTTTGGTGAAACGCACGAAGGCTCAAATTGAGTGAGATGAAATTCTTAGCGCTTAGCTTAATTTATAAGATGTGGAAATTTCTAAAAGTTGCAGTAATTACAGCAATAAGTAAGAATTTTATATCGAGCACACATCGAGAACACCTTGGTAGTATTATGTAGAGAAATTTACCCTGCCAATAATTTTCTTTCACTGTTATAATGTACATTTTTAGGGTTCCGAAGTATAATTGGAAGGAACCCTTATAGTTTCGTCATGTCCGTCCGTCCGTCTGTCCGTCTGTCCATCCATCTGTCCGTCTGTGTGAAGCAAAGCGCCGAGACCTTTAGTGCTAGAAAGCTGTAATGCTATCAAAAACATAATTGGTAAAAAAATCAAGTCTCGCAACTCAGTTCTTCTACCGTAAAAAGTTGTGAGATCCATGTAATACCAAGTCGGTTAATTTATTCACTCCCTACTTAAGGGTCCCTACTTAAAAACAAAAATGTCGAAAATACGTTATTAATCAAATCAATAAAAGTTTTAAAACTGTGACACTAAAGATGGGAAATCGTGAAATAAGTATCAATGCCATCTCATTAATTTGGGAATATCCCATTAACAAGTGACTGAAATGAGTTCAAGAAAAGATGAAGCCTTACAACAATACGCATCAGAAAGGAGACAACGCCTACAAAGAGATATTTTTGCACAAATACCTACTTTAGACTTCTTCAAGATTCAATTTAGATACCTTTTATGATTGTGTACATTTCGCCTTTATACATTAGCATCGCTTGTAGAATAGTAAATATGGCCAATTGGCCAATCCCACCATGTCTTATCTGCGTGACCAATTTGTAAAAACTACGAAATAAATACGAAAATCGCTATAAGTCACTCACTCGCACCAATATCGACAACAAACACTTATATCCTTACAAAGTGAAAACAATTTGTCGACGACTGACTGAAAGGGTGAATGATGAATAAAGACATCACGGATAATACACAAAAGAGTGAGTTACATAAACACACTCACACATTGACACTTCCTTATTACATAGATAAACACCCACACATGGACACTTTCGCACTAGGATTCCTTTTGTAGTGGGGGATGTGGACATTACGTGAAATGTCAGAAACACAACGGGCCAAAAGCAAGCATTAATCTCTAAAATGTCTGCCCGCTGGGGAACCTTCTGTAGTTGTAGAAATTAATTCTTAATTAATCTCTTGGTAGCAGGAACATAAACTTTCCTTTCTCAATGAGAACTATGGTAAGCCGTACTTGGCCTTTTGATTAAACTATGGCCTTATAATAATTTGTGAATATATCATTTGTGCCATAGGTCACTGCAGAAATCGCATTCTAGAAGGTTACCTAATCTACTCAACCAAGTCAAAGAACTGGAACCCAGCAGCATCCGACGGCCTGTCGGAGAAGAAGCTTGAGTTGGCGATCAGATCGTACTCTCAGTGGAAAAAAGGCATAAGATGAAAATTGTAATTTTACAGGAGAGCAAAAAAACTGTTAAAATATCAGTAAGTAGTCAAAGGAATTAACATTACGATTTGTTGCACAAAATAGTCAAGATTTATGATAAAAATTGGAAAAAATTGAGCATACGCAGCTTTTGTCCCTCTTTCCAATATTAATGTCTAAAATTCAAAGTAACACGACTTATGCTTTTTTTTCACTGAGGGTGCGAGATCTGACTCCGGAATGAACATGGCTACAATAGATCAAACCTGGTCGCAGTGGCCCTTGGGACAGCTGTCTCAAGCTCAAAATCACAAATAATAATATATTATGAGCGGAGGAGCGATTTTAGCAGGGAACCTACAGGTTGGGGTGTTTTTGTTGTGAAAGTCAAGAGTTCTTGCCAAAGTTGCGCCAAGTCGAACACGATTTCTCAAAACTGTTCAATAATAACTCTAGAAAACTTTCAAGGATGTCTCCTCTCGATCCCATCAGCACCAACTTGTCTGATCTATGTATTGACCGACTATTAGAAAGGCTTAGTTAAGCGTATTCGTCCAAAACATTTTCTATCCATTTTTTTTTTACACACATTTTCATACATTTTTTCATACAAAAGTCGGACCTTGCAAACCACGCAGGGTTTATATATGCCCGACGAGTCGTTCATGATACATTTTACGTAACTTATTTTAAATACATAGGCAATCATTGTGTACGTAGGTAATAGGCTTTTATTTTATTTTTATATCTTTCATTATTATAATATAATATAATAATTTCCTTACGTTTTCAAATAGCAAACGCAACCGAAACAATTGCTATTATTTCTTATCAGGCGTTTAATCATAATTTTATGCCTTCACACTATATCTTTTCAGACATCCGTGTCGCCTTTTCTATGAATGAAACACATTTATATACGCAATAGCTACGAAATAGCACTCTAAACATTATTTATTAGTACTTTAATAGAACTTCCATTTCTAGCTTTCATTTCCTAATTCGAATTCTCAGAATATGAGTCATGTTGAGATTTTCTATACTAATATATAAAGAGGAAAGATTTGATTTTTTGTTTGCATTGAATAGGCTCCGAAACTACTGAACCGATTTCAAAAATTCTTTCACTGTTGGGAAGCTACACTGTCCCCGAGTAACATAGGCTATATTATATTTTCAAAAAATTAGGGATCCTTAATAAAACTCCAATAATGTAACCCAAGGTGTAAAAAAATAAGAAAACCGAAGCAAAGCGAGGGCGGTTACTCGTAACAAATAAACATGAAATAACTAAGCGTTTCAACATTAATATATTTTATTAAAGCTAAAATTATTTACTTCGAAGGTGGCGAGGTCATGTCTTGGCCGGTTTTATTTGGGATGGGACCTTTTTATCGGCATAAAGAGTCTGTCTTTACCAATTAAGCTTTGGAGTTAAATTTATAGTAAACTACTATCTTTGGATCAATATGTGACAGTCTTTGTCTAGAATCTCTTCTATCTATAGTAGGGTCGATTTGCAGCCGGTACAAATGTATACAAAATGAGTAATTTGTCTAAATAAAACGTATTTGGTATACAATTTCATGTCAATTGGTGAAAACCCTAGAAAACGATTTTAATGAATAAGTCGACCCTACTACTCGTAGACTCTAATAGACTCTAGATAGAAGAGATCTTCTCCCGCTTAGAATGACTTTGTACGCCACAGGATACTAATTATAATAATGATCCTATCCTACTAATTGTAATGTGAAAATTTGTGAAGGTTTTTGGATATTAAAAAAGAAAACATATTTATTCCGTCAGAATTCACAGTACCAACTACAACCAGAGATACATGATACATGCAGTATGTACATATAATGTATGTACTGTGAATCCTGACGCAATAAATATGTTTTCCTTCTAAATATACATATTACTAGCTGACCGGGCAAACGTTGTTCTGCCAAAAAAATTTAGGGGATGAAAAATAGATGTCCGATTCTCAACCCTAGCCGATATGCACGCAAAGATTCACGAAAATCGGTCGAGCCGTTTCGGAGGAGTTCAACTTCTAACACCGTGACACGAGAATTTTATATATAACGAGTAACCGCCCTCGCTTTGCTTCGGTTTTCTTATTGTTTAACAACTTATTGGAGTTTTATTAAGGATCCCTATTTTTTTTGAAAATATAATATAGCCTATGTTACTCGGGGATAGTGTAGCTTCCCAACAGTGAAAGAATTTTTCAAATCGGTTCAGTAGTTTCGGAGCCTATTCAATGCAAACAAAAAATCAAATCTTTCCTCTTTATATATTAGTATAGATATGTATAACCTCCTGACTGAAACGACCGCACTCAGATTTTGTGCGGGTCACACCTATGTTCTATGCTGCAAGCGTTTATTACCCGACTGCTAGGAAGGGTTATGTTTTTCGCGTATCTTGTATGTTTGTATGTATTCATGTAATATTCTTAATTACCTCGTATCTTCCAAACCGCTGAACGGATTTATGTAATTAAGATATCGTTAGATTCGTCTTGATAAACCAAGTGTAATTATAAAGCAAGTGAAATTAAAAAAACAAATATGGTGGCTGTAAGATGCTAATGTTTTAAGTTTCAAAAAATAAATATAAAATCATAATAGGTTTTTTTGATAGCAGGCGGGTTTTTTTTTTTGATATTTTTTAGCTGTTTCCATCACGCGCTCATAGTTGTATGGATTAAGATTAATAATATAATAATAAAACATCTCAAATGGGTACATAGTTCATGTCAAGGACTACAACATAGAATAAATTTTATCCCCAATGTAAAAATATATTAGTTTTGAATGGTTCGGACTTTTATTATTATTAAGTTTGTTATTCGGAAACCACTTTTCCGTGGGCGGAATCTAGTACCTAATAAAATCAGGTAATAATATTGAAAATACAAGCGTTTTACGAAGTAATCCCTAAGATACTACGATCACTCTGAAATATAAAAGTAAAATTGTGCACTCTCAAATATTTACGGAGAAAAGTCTAAAGGATTCTTGCATAATGAAATAGACGTAAAATTGTCGTAATTTCGATATTAAAACAAAAAAACAGTGAAGTAAAAATCGGGTGTAGGTGGAGTACGAAGTGTTTCTGAAAGTGGAGATTTATTTTTATGGAAATAGCCGGCTAACGAGCTGACAATCCACCTGATGGTAAGTGGCTATCGTCGCCCATGGACATCAGCGACACCAAAGGTATCTGATGCGTTGCCTGTCAAGAAAGACAGAAGAAAAAGAAAGAAAGAACTGGCTCTCAAGCCCCCAGCCGGAACACGACGAGTCGTTTGGTGGCTGACTCATGCTCGAGGGCGGTAGCTATCCAAGCGAACCCCATGGAGAAATAATAATAGTAATAATGGTATTAAATTAACAATTAAAATCAATATTACCAATACAATCCCTCGAGGGGCCCTACCACCAGCGGGCCGGATTTAGTCGCCTTTTACGACACCCATCCGGCGTGGGATTGGGGTTAGTATTCTAAGCCGCCCCAATACGGCTAAAATTTAATTTAAGATTGGTAGGAACATTTTTGTATATAATCAGTAAAAACCATTGAAGTATTATTACTAGCATATAGAACCGACACCGCGAACACAATGTATGTCCTAATGAATTGACGCCGATTGACTTCAATTTTCAATGGATTCTTTCGATTTTGTAAGGAGAACGGGGGCTCAATTTTGAAAATAGAACCTCCCGGCGTGACACATTTTGTTCGAGATGTCTGTTCTGTAACATTATACTTCAATGGTAAAAACATTTAAATTTACTGATTTCTTAAATAATCTGGAACAAGCGCAAAGTTTGTCTGTACAGATAAACAGACAAAAAGACATAAATTGAGTAAATCATCATTACGGGATCTATTGTGAATTATTATTACCATCCCCAATCTATTATATCTTCAAGGTACAGTTCGTTTATTATGTTTGATTCTATCCACGTTTCTTTTTTCCAAACGTTTCTTCAAATTAAAATTTTAGTCCCTAAGCCATAAAACATGTAAATAAATTTACATCAAAATAGCCCTAATTTCCATTGCCAACGCATTAAATCTGCCATAACCATAAAACATTTAATTTTATAATAAACTTAACTTCAACAATGTCATCATCAGTAAGTAAATCACTTTCGTAGAGAAAAACATTAAACTTTTAGTGCCCATTTTAAAGTCAACACTTAGAAAATATTTTTTAAATGGTGGACACCATTTTCAAGATTTTTATTTACAACTAAAGTAAGGAGTATCTACGAGTACTAGGGTCGATATGCAGCCAATACAAATGTAAAGAAACCATTAAAATCGTTTTCTAGAGTTTTCACCTACTGACATGAATTTGTACACCAAATGCGTTTAATTTAGACAAAGTCTCATTAAGGCAAAATAGTACATTATGTTAAAGGTTTCAAATCGCTTCTTGGAAATAAGGTTGTCATTGCAGTGTTTTTGAATGATGACAGTGTTATTTAATTTTGTTTGTTGCCACATTTACTCGGAGTTTATAATAAAATTGTTATCGATCAATATGTATTTATTAAAGAATTTACAAATACTTAATGAATACTTACGAATTTACAAATACTTAATGAATAGTATTTGTCTAAATAAAACGCATTCGGTGTACAAATTAATGTCAGTAGGTGAAAACCCTAGAAAACGATTTTAATGATTTGTTTACATTTGTGTCGGCTGCAAATCGACCCTAGGTATTATAGGTTTAGGGCTGCAGCCATCCTGGATCTGCAGGTATCTCCTGAGGAGAAGATCGCTCGACTCTGTACCATCACTTTTATCCGTTTTTACTTTCGAGTCTAGCGATTAAATCCAGCCGCTGGTGATAGAACCCCTTATACCAGTCAAACGTAAAATATCCTGTACCTAAATAATTCAAATAATGTAATTCGTTTGATCTTTCATCATCTATATTTAGACACGAGAAACCGCCCTCGCTTTGCTTCGGTTTTCTTATTTTTTTACACCTTGGGTTACATTATTGGAGTTTTATTAAGGATCCCTAATTTTTTTGAAAATATAATATAGCCTATGTTACTCGGGGATAGTTTAGCTTCCCAACAGTGAAAGAATTTTTCAAATCGGTTCAGTAGTTTCGGAGCCTATTCAATGCAAACAAAAAATCAAATCTTTCCTCTTTATATATTAGTATAGATTAGTCAAATTTGTAACATTATTCCGTAGACTGTATATAAACAATGATCCAATCAAAAAGTTCTTACTTCGTTTGTTCGTTCTTTACCGAAATCAAACAACATTCTAATTTTAAGGGTTCGGGTTCCAACAATTTAAATGTAACGTAAATCGAATCAAATCTTCAATTACCTACGAAGCCTTTGTATCGAAACTTTCGACAGACGTTACACTATTTTAAACAAAGGTTAATATGACCTTTTAAGAAATAGAAGAGAAGAAGAGTATGGTAGAACTACATAAGGATTTTGAAAAATTCAACCTAATATAAAGGGGTTGAAAGTTTATATCAAATGGGTGAAAATTATCGACATTTACCCTTGAAGTTTTGTACTTACACACTTAAGCAAAAATAAAGAAACGCCAACACGTTTCTTTATTATTCATTAGCATTCTTATTCATTAGCATTTATGGAAAAGAGCGCTACGTCTTTATCTAAGACGTAAGTTTATGGTACAAAGAATGAAATATGAAAAACGATTTAACGTTCCCCAAAAAAAGACTGAGTTACAATTGTATATGCCCTTAATTACTAGTTTTAAACAAACTTTTAGTTCGTACTGCTAGTTCTAGAGCTTTGAACTTTGGCCTCTCCCTCTGTAGGAGTCTATAAACTGCTCCCTCTGTAGGAGTCTATAAACCGCTCCCTCTGTAAGGCTACGTCCGCACAGACAGGTGGCTTGCTTAGCGCCTAGAGCCTAGCTAGTCACCTAGCGACTAGCTTAGTAAAACAAACGATCTAGAGTGTTCGTGACTGGCCGCACTGCGCGCTTGGTGCCTAGCAACGCGCTTAGCGTGTATCGACGTAGCCTAAGAGTCTATAAACCGTACATAGGCTATATCTACACAAATATAATTGTCCTAATTCAACAAACAAAATTAAATATCCAAACATTACAGATCTTAACCCTTAGCTCGACTCATGGCTTCTCCAAATTATCAAAGTCGAGCGAAGGAAACCACTGTAAGACAACCTGTTCACCCAAGAGTTCTGAAAGGAATGTAAAGTTTGCAAACCCTTCTTGCCAAGTGCCACATGCCAAGACCCATGGCTATTGTTATATCAGTTAAACCTTTGGCCCTTTGTAAGAGGACATACGAGTTACGGGCTGCCTTTTACGTGACACACACACACGGTTACACACACACACCCTGAGAACAGAAATTCAAACTCATCAACGACCACCCGTTGGCGCGATGGTTATCATGCCGGATTGCCACGCCAATGGTCTCGGGTTCGATTCCTAGCGAGGCGGAAATTTGAATGATGAGTTTGAATTTCTGTTCTCGGTCTGGGTGTGAATATCCCTGTCTTTGCATGTTGTCCATGGCACCCACGACACAGGTAACTCTAGTGTGGGGCGTGTGAAGCTTTATTTATAAAAAAACCCGCGTCGCTGGGAATCAAACCCACGACCCTTGGTACGGCGGCAGTTAATTAGTTCGGTAATTCATCATTCCCATTTCCGCTTTCCCACAATAAAGAAGAAAATTCCACAACTGTATACCGTTGTATACGTCAGTATTACGACGTTATACGTCGTGAAATAATACTTTACCACGTTACGTAACTAGCTCACACATGTTGTGGATCTACCCGCAAACAGCAGGAAATTGAATAAGTTACCTAACGAATACCGCAGCCGTTGGTTAGAGAGTTACCATATTCATCGGTTCACAATCGTTGATAAACATATTGTTTCGAAATATGGATAAAACATACAAATACATCATAGAAAATTGAATATACATAATTATACCGTTTATTTGTAACTTAGAAAAAGACAAAATGATTTAAAAAACATAAGAGGAAAATTAGAGGAAAATAAGAAAAATGGACCTCATTCCTAATATTTTAAAATCGATAAGAAAAAATTTAAAAGCCGAATAAGAATAAACAAAAAAGTAGGAGAAAGCTGGAGTAACTACTTGCCAAGCGAAAGATCTCAGTATCGTTGCTGCATTTTCGTTGCAGTGTTATTTTTTGGCATTCAAACTAGATTCTAGCATGCTTACCGCAAAAACATCTAGCAGATAACCTTAAATAGGTATTTATATTATATAATTGAAAACTGACATTGATTCTAATTGATATAGAATAGGTACTGTTTAAATTATTTAATAACTTGACATTTATCACGCCTATTATATAAGATATTAAAAAATTTATTTACATTATTATTGGAAATAATTAAAGCTATGTTAGTTATATAAAAATTGTAATACTTTAAATATTTGCATGCTTGGACAAGCTAAATGTGTGAAAACTATATAATATTAACATAACACCATTGTACCACCACATTTATTGCAAATAAACGAATATGAATATGAATATGAATATGAATATGAATAAATATTAGAAGCAATTGTACAAGCGCCCAAGACCATCATTAAAACTAGGTTACCACTGCTTTAGTAGTAAATCTGAAGTGAGACGTAAATCTTCGTTTTTATTCGGGCTATTTAAGTACCATTAAGTGTGAGTAATCCCTGAAACCATTCTAGGACAAGTACCACTGGCATAGTTTAAATGGATTTTCCACATGTAATGCCTAGAGTAACTTTCACTAGATAGGCTTTTCAACGAGAGGATAGTTAGGAATTGTTTATTCTACTTGCAATTAGCTTTTATTAAATAGTTTATTATTATTGCGTCAGTTATAAGCATTAGAAAGCCAATAAGAACGTAGTAATTGTAGATACTAAGTATATAGTTTAGAATCGCTACATTTTTGTAGACATTATTTTTTATACTAGCAACACTTATTTATTAAGAACATAGTTAATATAATAAAATTTTGAAATGGTTGAGGTCACTGAAGATATTTAAGAAAAACATATACGAGTGGTCTTCATTAAAATGAAAATGATGATTGGAGGTCTTTAAAACTGGTGCATGTTTTAATATAACACATCCCATATAAGCCCAAATATTATTAACAGGAATTTTAACAAGTCACTGACAAAAGCCACTATATAAATGAATAATCTTACACCTGTAAAAATGTAGTGCTGTAATGTACTCATTCATCCTCTCAAGCTATCCGGGTAAATAAAACACATTTCCAGGGCAATAAAGCTACCTCATACCCAGCAGTAGCTCACACTTATTGCTGGCTGCAGGAGCCTCGTAAATCCTTCAGACGCGTAAACAGGTCAAATAGGTGAAGAGGTGACGTATAAGGGCTCTAAGATTTACAATTTGTTGATCAGAAGATCTACGAAGCTTTTCCCAAAACAAATGAGAAACATACTTTGTTGATCTCGTGAGATTTCTTTTACGGAACACTTGATTTTTTCGTTGAGTTAGCTTCTCTGATTGATTGCTTAGTTTATTTATATGAAAGATGGTTATTCCTAACTATTTTACTTGCAGCAGATTTAATTAATAGCAATTATTATGTACTGTGTCTTTCGCACTGAACTTTAGTACACAATTGGGCTTTAGATAACGTGATTGACATAATCTCGCACAACTGCAGCTATTGACTGATTAATTGAACTCCCTTTTTATAAGAATAATATCATTGGTTTTAGGGAAATTTTGAATCAATTAAGAATTAGATAACATAACACTAATCCACACGTTAATTATAGCATTTTTCTCAAAATCTACAGGTATTTCTTGTCTTTATGAGACAGTGTACTAACCTAAATTGTCTTTAGATTATCCTGGACGATCCAACTTAAACCACAATATATATTCCCATACAGACAGCAGACACCGACAAAGGTACACATTTACTTAGGAATTTAATCCTAACGCCATAGGTGTATTCACACGTCTAGACTCAGGAATTGCATGGGCGAATAGCTATAGACCAAATAACACATAGAAATGCCTCTCGAAAAATTATATTCCATCAAGTATAATATTGAGCATGGGTTTTAAGGGCGTCTAAATACACTTGAGGCTAAAACCCTGTTAATGTTATACTCTATTGAATAACAACTGACGAGGCTGCGAAGCCAGGTCCACTTTGATAGCTATGCCCTATAAAAACGAGTTTAAATAATCAATTTGAAGTCGTTCGGCACGCTGCGCTGGGCCTACCAAAACCAACCAACAACTCATAATTGTCCCACTGCTGGGCCCGGGGTCTCCTCTCATAATGTGTGGGTTATTAGGCCACAGTCTACCACGCTGGCCAAGTGTGGATTGGTAGACTACACACACCTTTGAGAACTTTATGGAGGACTCTCCGGTGTGCAGGTTTCCTCACGATGTTTTCCTTCACCGAAGCAAGTGATAATTAACTTCTAATACGCACATAATATTTGAAAATTAGAGGTGCGTGCCAGGATTTTAACTCGGGCCTCGTCGTTCGGGAGACCAACGTGCTAACCGCAAGGCTATCACTGCTGGGCCTGCTAGGCTAGTACATAATTCATGGTTAAGCAAGTCTGCTTGGCAATATCAAAAAGGCATGGTCTATTTGTGTCTTTACGTACTCTATGATACCTCTTCATGACATCGGGATTTTGTAGCAAGTGCCTGTAAAATGTAAAATTTAATTTTACACGTTTCTGTTCATTGAACACCGAGCAAGCAGATAGAGATTGGAGTTGGAGTGATTTTAAATTGTATTTTAATATATAAAATATATTATGTTGGTTTTCTTAGAAAGTCACGATCGAAGAGAAAAATTGGCGTCTAGGTAAATAAATATAAAAGGAATGCTTGTTTACCTTACGTGTTGGATTTCATATTTTTTTATACAGATTTTCTAAAAGTTGTTTGACACGAAAATAATATTTTAAGATGAGTTTCCAATCAAGTTTGTTTTATAGCACTTAAGTTTGTTATTAGCAGTTCTTGTTACACACCATGTTCTCTAAGGATTGTGTAAGAACAACGGACGCACTTTTATGGCACAAAAAATAATATAACCTGGTTAAACAGAATACTTTTCTTGTTTTAACAAAACACAGTCCTGTGAATGAATCCAAATCCAAAAAAAAAGTCTTCTTTAATATAACCCTAGTGATAAAGAGGAGACTTTGAAGTGAAAACTTCTATATCATCGTTGTCATTTGAAAGTCAATGAAACGAAAAAGGGACAGTAAAAAGAGACAGACACATAAATTCATAAGATTTAACGTGGGAGAAAATGAGATAGGAAGCATTATAGTGTTTCTTGTTCGTGTTACTTTAAAAAGTGCTAAATTGTATTCATAGATGGCGCGAGGAACAAGATAGAAGATTCGTTTTATTGCTGCATAGATGGCGCTAGCTGCTCATTATACTCTTCATATTAAGTTAAGAGATGGCATTAGTTACCACTGTTTTATTTTTATTTAGTACAAAATAGTTTTTGAGACATAATTAAAACTGATACACGTTATTAAATCAATACTTTTGAAGGTTTCACTTTTGCCACGTGTGATTTGCACACATTTTTTTAAATTAATAACTTTTTTTAGTTTTTCTCACTCTCAACGAGTGAAGTCGCGGACGCAAGCTAGTCTCGCTATCACATATTAAAAATAAACCTTATCTTAACAATTTATATATGTCATAGACAAATAGGTACAGGAATTTGTAAACCTGGTGTAGAAGTTGCAGCTCAGATAATTTTTATTAACGTTAATCTCACCAACTGTGACCAGTGTCAAGAATGGTCCAAGTCACATACTTGGTTTGGGTTGACTACATTAGCAGCGCATTGGCCTTTTTAGAAAGTATATAAATTATAAGGTCAGACCCTTTTTTGTGGCAATACCACAATGCTCTTTATTTTTAATTTGTCGGACTCTGTAAAACTATTTTTAACCCCCGACGAAAAAAATGGGTGTTAGAAGTTTGGCGTGTCTGCGTATCTGTGTATCTGTATAAAAGGTGATTTAATCAAAAGTTTTCTTAGCTATGTTTAGTGTAAATCAAGCTGTTGGTTTTTTTTTCAGTTAATTAAGATTATTTGTTACGGAGTCATTTTATACCTCAATAAATACAATCGCAGAGAGAGAAGATTGCCAATAGTGCCATTAAATAAAATTGATTGTGATGTTATATTTTCAGCTTCACATAATAATTATTTTTTATATAATAGCCCACCCATGAATAGACAAGCTAGCAGCTTGGTCATGGTTGCACGTGGCATCAATGGTATCTTGGATGCATTGCCAGGTAAAGCAGAAGAGAGAAGGAAGACAGTGGCAATGTCTACTCTGATGGATCTCTCTGAAGTAACAAGTATTATAATAAATAATAATAAACGCTAACACACTCACACCCCCGCAGTAGGTTATTACCTGTGTCACGGGTGGCATGGACGACACATATAACACATCACAATCACACCCATGACCCGAGCACAAATATTTATCTGTCACATAAATATCTGCCCCGGCCGGGAATCGAACCCGGGACCCCTCGCTTCGCAGGCAAGGTCGCTACCAACTAGGCTACAGGGTCGACTATTGGTATTGGTGCTAACATTTAGTATTTTGACCATCTTCATTGACATCAGGACGAGCTGAACTTCGAAAGATATTTGCATTTTTGTGCTGTTGGTACAGGCATCAAGAGTCCAATGTCAAGAGTCCAATGTCAAGAGTCCAATGTCTCATTTTTGTTGCTGCTAATGAAGCTACACATCTGAAGTCTTGACAAAATTAATATTTAGTCAATACGTCTCATATTCATAGTAATACGTATCATAGTATAACTCGCGTATTTCCTATAACTCTGGCCAATCCCTACTATGTCACGTATATCCCGCACAACCCTTGAATTATTTCATCCCAACACCGAGGATCTGTTATCGCAGTGAAAAATAGAAGAAATCCGTTGAAATAATGGTGCAGCTTACGTAAAGCGTTGTTGGTGCAATTAGTACAGGAAATTACAGTTCATGTTGCCCAGTGAAAAGGGTTTCAGTTCTCAACACATATGATTTAAATTTCAGGTTCGTACCCTTTTTCGAATCATTAAACTCTGTTCATGTTTTTAAGATCGGTTTGTTTGAAAAAGTGTGATAAGTCACCATGAAATATTTGTCTTCGACTTCAAAAAAAGGAGGAGGTTCTCAATTCGACTGTATTTTTTTTATGTTCGTTACCTCAGAACTTTGGACTGATTTTGATGATTCTTTTTTTAATCGAAAGCCAATACTTGTCATGTGGTCCCACATAAATTTAAACGAGATCTGATGAGTACTTTTTGAGTAATATTGAAGTCGGTTATTTTTTGGTAGTAAAATTTAGATTATTTGAAGTCATAATTTATTTAGCATCGTTGTCATTTGAAAGTCGATGAAACGAAAAAGCGACAGTAAAAAGAGACAGACACATTAATTCATAAGATTTAACGTGCGAGAAAATGAGATAGGAAGCATTATATAATGTTTTTATTTCTTTCTCTCTCTCGTCTCGTCATCGGTGATGCCTTCAGTGTTGCTGATGATCATGAGCGACAGTGGCCACTTACTATCAGGCAGATCGTCATCTCGTTTTTTGGCTATTTCCATAAACAAACTCAGACCAGTTATGGTCGATAGAATTCTCACACCTTTGGAAATATTATGCAGCCTTTGCTCCTAGATCGAAATCACAAAGCTATCTCAGCAACATTGTTACCAATTTACAGGAACAATATTACTGAGAGCTTATACCCGACGAGCTATGGATTGAATCTAAGACCATTTACAGGAACAAATTAATATTACAGAGAGCTTAGACACGACAAGGCAGAGCTTTGAATCGAATCTAACAGGACATCATTAAAATTTGATACTCTTGAAATCCAAGTAAATATGAACAGTGACTCGAACGGAACGTAAGGATAGCTTTACAGAGCACAATCGCCATAGCAATAAATAAGTTTATCTTTATCTTTTTTATTCCTTCTTGGCCGGCAATTCATTTGTGCCTTTGGTGTTGCTGATGTCCATGGGCGATGGTGGACATTGAACACTTACCAGTTTTGTTTTGATTGCTCTTTTTTAGGGTTCCAAGAAAAAACTACATGTACTATATGTACTACTATATGAACTATATGTACGCATACTTGAACAAATAAATTCATTCATTCATTCATACAAATTAAAAAAATGCGTACAGTGAAACCAACTTATCTATGAATTGAAGGGAGGCGCTGTCGGACGCATTGGACCAATCATTGGACGCAATTCGAGAGGTAGTAACTGACAGACGAATGACCACAAAGTACTTATGAATGACTTTTAAACATGGCAGCATTAGTTCCAATTTTCGCCACTTCACAGATAAGTTGGTGGCATGGTAATTGAGTTCACACTTCATTGTGATATCTAGAGCACGAATATGGATTCACCTTCAAAAACAACTTTTGTAAAACTATGGGGCAACAAACGCGTTGGCAACTATAGAGCGAGAGACCCCCCCCCCCTCAATAAATTAACTGAAGTTATTTTGAGTTTATTGTCACCTACCACGCGTTCTCTCCATCACCCTGGGTTAACTGATAGATAATGCCAATAGGCGAATAATTAAGTTCGCCCATCTAAACGTAAAAAGGTAGATATAGCTCGTACAATACAGATTAAATAAATAAAATTCATCATTTATTTAATATCAAATCCTCGTCCTTCCGATACTTTGGGCGCCACACTTTCTCATGAAGAGTCGCCTGGATCCATGAACTGATGTTTTGCGTGGCGACCAGGACCACGTACGTCGGTCCCGAATCCAGATCACAGTCCTCTGGCTTCCAGGAAGACACGAGGCCCCACAGCACTCCGTTAAGGACAACTGGTGCTCCTGCTTGACGCTGAAATTGAAAAGTTACCTTAAGCCCTCTTTTCCGTGCTTCGGAAGGCACGCAAAGCCGTCGATCCCATTAAGTTAAGCCATGTTGGAGGGTTTTCGACAGTTGGGTTGGCCGCTAACCCAATCCGCACTGGAGCAGCGTGGTGAAGTATGCTTTGGGCCTTCTCTAGAAACCCATGCTCACTAGGTCATTTATGGGATGAAGCTAGTCAGCCGATCTACAAACTTATCCTAGATTACGGATAGATAAGAAAGAAAGTATACCTCGCAAGGATTCATCCGCACCGCAGGATCCAGGCACATGAGGGTATTGTCGGAGTCATTCAGTCCAGATATGCTCAGTTGTTCGGAGCACTCTTCAGGGTATGTCGGGTGGAGGTGGGAGACTGAGAGCAGACGATGACGCCTGATACTGTCGATGGACTCCAGGTAACGATTGTCTTCAGTGGTTGGGGTCTAGAAAGAACCATCCTACTATTATAACTATAAAAGTCTGTTTGTAAGAATGTATGGATGTTGGTTATGGAGGCAGGTTGCAGTTTGACTTGACGAAGCATCCAGTGTGCATGAGATAGCTATGGCCAGATAGCCATACCCTGGCCATGAGCGATCAAGTTTACTGGATGCCGCGTCAAGTCAAACTGCAGACTTGACAAGTATACTTGATCGTGTATGGCCTCCATTACTCTCTCACGCAAAACTACTGAATGTATTTTCATGAAATTTAGCATACAAGTAGACCATTATCTTTTCTGGAATAACATATAGGGTAGCCAGCTGCCAAATGACTTGTCGTGTTCCGGTTAGGGGCTTGAGACCCAGTTCTTTCATTTTCTTCTCTCTTTCTTGGTCAGCAACGCATCTGTAACGCCTTTAATAGCGCTGAATTCCATGGGCGATGATAGCCTTACCTTCAGGAGGATCGTCAGTTCGTTTGTCGGCTATTTCCATCAAAAAGTACCTAAATACATGCCTTATATTTACATTTAAGTAACCATATATCTATACTAATATATAAAGAGGAAAGATTTGATTTTTTGTTTGCATTGAATAGGCTCCGAAACTACTGAACCGATTTGAAAAATTCTGACACTGTTAGGAAGCTACACTATCCCCGAGTAACATAGGCTATATTATATTTTCAAAAAAATTTGGGATCCTTAATAAAACTCCAATAATTTAACCCAAAGTGTAAAAACATAAGAAAACCGAAGCAAAGCGAGGGCGTTTGCTCGTAAATAATAATAATAATAATAATAATAAACGCTAACACACTCATACCCCCGTAGTAGGTTATTACCTGTGTCGCGGGTGGCATGGACGACACATTGAACACATCACAATCACACCCATGACCCGAGTACAAATATTTATCTGTCACACAAATATCTGCCCCGGCCGCTAATCGAACCTGGGACCCCTCGCGTCGCAGGCAGGGTCGCTACCAACTAGGCTACAGGGTCGTCGATACATAAGTAATATAAACATAAGTTTGTTAATAAATATTTTTCAGAAAATTTCATTTTATTCTAAAAGTACGCGTAGTTTTCTCGCTGACCTCAGAAACAGCTTATCCTATTTAGATACGAATATCTCGCCCATATAATTTCGTTTTAAAAATTGATATCCATTAGGACAAAATAAAAAACAAAGTGGCCAAAAAGTACTTTTCAGTTTTTCTCTACTAATGAAAAGGTTTCATCGAATACATTCAAAGTAATTGAATCTGAGATTTAAACCTAACGGGATTCCACTGAGTATCTTACACACACAAAATGAGTGTCTACACACACACAAAATGCCTGTAACCGCAAACCCACAGCTCAGGCTCATACAAAACATCCCTTTGACTTATAGTGGTTTGGTTATTCTACTGTCTATTCACTGTCGTGGTCTTGTTGCAAAGATTGTGAATCGCTGGGGTCAAATACGAGTTGTTCAACGTGAGATTAAAACAATTAATTTGATATTCTAATATTCAGATGCTATTGACGTTATGTTGAACTAGCGACCCGATCTGGCTGGGCACTAATAAAACAAATAGTTAAACAGCTTTTATTTTTTCTTAGGTTGAAGGTGTTGCCTTATTTTGTTTTTAACCGACTTCAAAAAAGGAGGTATTCAATTCGACTGTATTTTTAGGGTTCCGTAGCCGAATGGCAAAAAACGGAACCCTTATGGATTCATCATGTCTGTCTGTCTGTCTGTCTGTCTATCTGTCTGTCTGTCTGTCTGTCTGTCTGTCTGTCTGTCTGTCCGTCCGTCCATCCGTCCGTCCGTCCGTCCGTCCGTCTGTCTGTCTGTCTTCTGTGATGTTTTCTGTGAACCGCATTAAGATTTTCACAAAAAATAGAAAAAAAAAACAATAAAGTTTGGGGGTTCCCCATACTTAGAACTGATACTCAAAAATGTTTTTTTCATCAAACCCATACGTGTGGGGTATCTATGGATAGGTTTTCAAAAATTATATTGAGGTTTCTAATATCATTTTTTTCTAAACTGAATAGTTTGCGCGAGAGACACTTCCAAAGTGGTAAAATGTGTCCCCCCCCCCCCCTGTAACTTCTAAAATAAGAGAATGATAAAACTAAAAAAAATATATGATGTACATTACCATGCAAACTTCCAACAAACATTGGTTTGAATGAGATCTAGTAAGTAGTTTTTTTACACATTGATCAAAGTTACAACGAACTACAAGAACTTTTATATTACTTGCTGCTACGGAACCCTTAATGGGCGAGTCCGACTCGCACTTGGCTGCTTTTTTATTGTTTGTTACTTCAGAACTTTCGACTGGGTGAACTGATTTTGATGTTTTTTTAAATCGAAAGCTGATGCTTGTCATGTGGTCCCACTTAAATTTGAGCGAGAGCTGACGAGTAGTTTTTCAGTTATCCCTAATTTGAAGTCAGTTATTTTTTGTCAAGAATTATATCCAATACACGTCTTATTTGTGTTGTCAATGCCATCAGCAAAGCAAGGAGACCATAACCACGTTTCAAGACAGATTTTTCTTTCCTTTGTATTATTTAAAAATGCAAAAATCTTGATTACAGTGCACGTAAAACCAAAACTCCTTTAATATGCAAAAACGGAACCTGAAATTCATAAGTCTATGCCTATCAAGTACTTTGATCTCCGGCCAGAATAATTAAACCTAAAAATTTAAGCTTTATTTTCGTAGTCTATCTATCTAACAGCCTTTTAAAATCCACTGCTGGACATAGGCCTCCCCTAACTGGCGCCACTCCGACCGGTCCTAGGCCCTCTGAATCCAGCGGCTTCCCGCCGTCTTCTTCAGGTCATCAATCCACCTGGTCGATGGGCGACCATTTTCGTAGAACATACATAAAATTCATAAAATTATGTGAATTTGGTGAGTCCTGCAAGAATAGTGCTAGCTCGAATTATCGGGATTCAGTGATTGGCAACAATATATGAGCAAAGACTAGAATTGAATTTTTATGAGTAGAGTTAGAATTTGTAGAAAAAAATACTAACCTACACAAACCCAGAATTTTAGATCATGTTACAATGAGTTCAAAAACTATTAAACTCATTTGTGTGAACGCTTAATCGATTTCTATCACTAATAAGATCAGAAGAGAAGAAAAAGAAGAAGAAATATTATTAAATACATTTTTATACACTTCCACGCCTGTAGGATTCCTCGTCTGGTTTGGACAAAGGTACTCTAGTTTCCCTAATTATACAGCACCTTGCTGAACTTTACGAATGAGGCAATAACGATGAATCTTTTCTTTTGTAAGTTCTTAAACTTAAGGTCCTCTTCCGTTTAATCGTAATTTACGGACATTTTGTACATGGTAAACTAAAGTAATGCTTAGTGGCCGTGTCTGGCTAGCTTTGACCTTTTGGTTATGTAATGTTTTGACATTGTTGAAATTTCACGCTATGACGTCACGCCAGACCTAAATCCCACTACCGAAGTTTTCTGCAACCCATACAAGTTCCGACTTAAACGATCGAAGCAAAGCCGCACCCGAGGCATGATCAACCCGTAAACGATCCTTTTATGCTAAACAATATGTGTCAATTACTGAGAGAGAGAGTTTGGAAGCGGATATTTTTTGTGTGGGTCAAATGCAAGCTTAGACCTACTTAATCTAATCGTAGGTTTACATTTAAGATCACACTACTCAATCTCACTACTCAATAGATAAACTGTAAATTGACTGCGATATAAACAGAGATGGATTTAAAATTTATTAGTATTATTAATTTTATTAGAATGACGAGTTATATTTGACTTATGAAAATACTTTGAATTAAAAAATTATGTTAGGACATTTATTTTATATTGTATACCTGTCTCAGGTTGGACATAGCGACCTGCATTGTATTTGTATCAACCATTATGTACCTATTGTCCACAATAAAGCATCTTTGAGTTTGAGTTTAAGAATGCTTTAGTTCTGATGATAATGCATTTTGGTGATAAACATGACCTGATACTTCATTCAGGTGTGTCTCCAGACCAGGGAACTCCTTAACAGTTAAAAGCATATGCTCTCTTTATTTTTCCTTCAGTAGATTGACACTATAAAAGCGTATAAAGTTGTTAAACTATTAACATGGACATTTTCTCACCTTAGCTTGCGTTTGCCATCCTGTCACAATAAAATGAGTAGCAGCCACTTTCCTAGGCCTCTGCTGCAGTCTTATCGGATTCAAGGTTGGTGTCAGCCGCACTGGTTGAGATAATCTTATGAGAGCTATGTCGTATTGTGGCTTATTGTCATCGAAATAAGGATGGATTTGGAAGTATTTTATCGGCGTGAGGGTTCCACCTTTTTTGTGATTGATGCTGCCGAGTCTGACCCGAATTATTCTTGAAGAATCTCTGAATCTGGAATATGAATGTTAAAATAAAGAAGTAGATTGCCCACCTGATGGTACGAGGACTACAATGAGTCAGGTCAGCCAGGGCATTAACCACGTTATTTGAGTGAATTATTGCTGCCAAGACATGAGAACATAACTTCACAATTATTTTTAGACGTATATTTATTTTTTTAATGGCTGCTTCCCAACCAGAGCAAACTCTTTGTGTCTGTACTTAAGGAGCAAGGTAATATTATCCCAAAAGTTTGTTATGAGAAACTCCATAGTTTCAGTTTAAGGATAGCAAAGGGTCATTCTGGAATCCAAGACAACTTTGCCCTGCTTAAGGTAAACTTTGTGGAAATATGAGAAGCCCTTTTATTTCAAATATTGCCGTTGGGGGCGTGCTTCACATTACAATATCAGGGAATTTACCTTCGGGAATCTTTAGGAATAGTTTATTTTCTTACTAGCTGACCCAGCGAACTTCGTATCGCCTAACCTAACAAACTATTTTTGTCTAAAATGAAAGTAACCTAAGATACTCCTTGTTACATCAGCTACCTGCTAGTGAAAGTCCCGTCAAAATTGGTTCAGCCATTTCAGAGATTAGCCGAAAAAACAGAGAGACAAACAAACAGACCAACAGACAGACAGACAAAAATTGTAAAAAATGTTGTTTTGGCATATGTACCATGTATACATCCAAATGCACTTAGTAAAAAGCGGTTATTTTAATATTACAAACAGACACTCCAATTTTATTTATTTCAGAGATTAGCCGAAAAAAACAGAGAGACAAACAAACAGACCAACAGACAGACAGACAAAAATTGTAAAAAATGTTGTTTTGGCATATGTACCATCCAAATGCACTTAGTAAAAAGCGGTTATTTTAATATTACAAACAGACACTCCAATTTTATTTATTTGTATGTATAGGTGTATAGATGTATAGATTAGCGCCGTACCACTGGCTTCACCCACCGGTGGGTGCACGGGTAATTCGTGTTTACCCATGCACCCACTGCATCAAGGTTGGAATTTAAAAAAAAAATTCGATAGTGATGAAAAATAACATGATAAGTCAGTTTTTTATTACAACTTTATACGTAATTTTTCTAAAAAATTACTAACGCTTATCTCATTTGTTATTAGTTGCATCTGTTCATTCACTATCTGATTATCTCTTAATGTATTTAAAATTTTAACCCGTTATTTTAATACCATTATTACTATTATGTCTATTCGCCTAAATAGCTACCACCCTTGAGCATGAGCTAGCCGCGAAACGACTCATGTTCCGGCTGGGGCTTGAGAGCCAGTTTCTTTATTTTTCTTCTCTCTTTCTTAGCCGACTACGCATTAGTGATGCCTCTGGAGTTGCTGATTTGCATGGCGGACGATGGCCAGTTACCATCAGCTGGATCGTCAGCTTGTTTGCCGGCTGTCTCCATAAAAAAATATATAACAAACTTTTACGTCTCAAGTCGTATAAATGTTTAACATAAGTTTACCCGGGAATCGAAGCCAACTGGCTTGGCAGGATTACCAATTGAACCTTATGACAATTGGGGCAGATAACCACTTTGTACTTACAGAAATAATGCATCTCCCGCTGTGACAACCCAACTGTCGTGTATCAAGGCTCCAGCACTAATATACGTGGTTTTCTTCAAAATGCCGGCAACGTATGGAAACGTTTCACTATCAGTAACCATTGTGTGCTCTCCAAGGGCTTTATATTCTTCTTTCAGTGTCTTGACATCTCTTTTGCTCGCATTTGTCGTATTAATAATAATAAAAATTAGAATAGAAGCAGCTGTTATGCTAAACATACTTTTTTTCTTTAAAACGTAAAAAGTTCGATTTTTATAAAACTATGTTACATTCGATTCATGTTTTGACTTTTTTATTGTATCTTAAATTGTTTTATTGTCCAAATGAATAAGAAGACTTTTGTTTATTAAATAACCGTCGACTCATTTAAATCGAATTATACATAACACACTTTACTGTATTAATGAATTCTTCTTCATAATATTTTTTGCTAATATTTTAATCTTCTTTGATTTTAAGATTTTAGGACTTATACATTTATTAATTTGTACACTAATGATGTAGGTATAACCGATACATACAGTTTGTGAACTAGAAGTTATGCAATTAATGAAACGTTTAATGCCTTGAACGAACGATAATGAAACGATAATCAAAGACGATTGGTTGTTGCAAGTAGAAATGTTTGTAAATTATTTTGTCAACAATTTTGCAAAGTTACCGTGTCTACGATAAGTGATTAGACGAAATGAAAACTATGTTTGAAACCCAGTAATACTCGTAATGCAGGTTCGTTTCTCTTTGTGGACAACGCTTCGGTGATTCCTTTGAAGCCACTGATGCATAGAATATCTGAGAGTGATCACTTAGTATAAGGTGGCTTGCCTAGCCTACTAAATTGTCAAATATATCTACAAAAAGAAAAAAAATATCTGTTTCCCTAGAGAATTGTTTAAATTATACGGAGCTCGTTGCCCGACGTTCATGAACAACATACGTTGATGAATACGTTTCTGACTATGTCAAAGAGTAAATAAGTAAACATATATTATATTCTGTAGATGAAAATGTAATCATACAAAAACATCATCACGCGCGGCTTACAAGAAATGCTAAGGAATTATTTTTCCTCCTTAAAGTATTTTCGCCGAATTCAAGAACTCATCAGTCAGTTTCTTGTGTGTTGTTTTTAAAGGATCTCGCTTACTTTATACAGGTATAAATGGATGTATTTATTAACGCAATAAATACCAACAACATTTTTTATACTTTCTATTTATAATGTAGATTACATTTATAATGTCCCAAGACAGAGAAGCCTGGAAGATCCTAGTTGGAAACACAACTTATGATGACCACGAACCTCAGTCATGAGGAAATGATGAAGAAGAAGAAGATTTATAATGTCTGTGAGCTTATATTATCTGCTACTCGGAAAATGTGTACCTATTATTATTTTTTATCGTTCCACAGATAAAAAAGTTTGATTGTTTAAAATTTTTCCTATAAATCATTGTTTGTAATGTACAGAAGACATAATCGTACTTATAATAGTAGTACTAGTTTAATTTTTTTATTATTATTCATGTTATTTTTTCCCATTTCGTTTTTACATAGCCTGGGAACTCATGTAACTCGGGTGATTTAACCTACATCAGGAACCAAGTTTTTACAACACACTATTTTAGTATGAGTACATTGATTGTAAGTTATTATTAATTTCGAAAGATCTGAATAAATATTCTATTCTATATCTAAACTCAACTGTATCGTTGATTTTTAGGGTTCCGTAGCCGAATGGCAAAAAACGGAACCCTTATGGATTCGTCATGTCTGTCTGTCTGTCTGTCTGTCTGTCCGTCCGTATGTCACAGCCATTTTTTTCCGAAACTATAAGAGCTATACTGTTGAAACTTGGTAAGTAGATGTATTCTGTGAACCGCATTAAGATTTTCACACAAAAATAGAAAAAAAAACAATAAATTTTGGGGGTTCCCCATACTTAGAACTGAAACTCAAAAATGTTTTTTTCATCAAACCCATACGTATGGGGTATCTATGGATAGGTCTTCAAAAATGATATTGAGGTTTCTAATATCATTTTTTTCTAACTGAATAGTTTGCGCGAGAGACACTTCCAAAGTGGTAAAATGTGTGTCCCCCCCCTGTAACTTCTAAAATAAGGGAATGATAAAACTAAAAAAAAATATATGATGTACATTACCAAGCAAACTTCCAACGAAAATTGGTTTGAATGAGATCTAGTAAGTAGTTTTTTTTAATACGTCATAAATCGTAAACCGCAAAAAACATTGATCAAAGTTACAACGAACTACAAGAACTTTTATATTATGTTATTTGCTGCTACGGAACCCTTCATGGGCGAGTCCGACTCGCACTTGACCGCTTTTTCATGAATAGAAAGATAAGGTAAATAAGTACCCTATTAAGAGGAATGTTTCAAGTTTAACGGTACCAGCGAACGTTATGGGAACATAATGTTCATACAAATCTTGTCTTGAATGAAATTCCTCCCAGCGGAGCGCGTTTGTTGGAGCAAGGGAGAAAAATTTTAACTCGTTAACGTTCGATTGTACGTACGGACAAGTACAAAATACACCCGTGGAATTTATTGAAAACAGAAAAGAAATATCCTTTCTACGTTACAAGAGAAGTTTTAATTGCTATAGTAAATTGTTCTTGCTTGTCTTGCACGAAGTACATCTAGGACTTGTTAGCCGTATTGGAGTTAACCCCAATCCTACATCTAATGGCGTAGTAGGCAACATCCACCAATCCACCAATCCGCACGGGAGCAGCGTGGTGGAGTATGCTCTAGGCCTCCTCAAGAGGAGAGACCCATCCCCAGTAGTGGGCCGTTAATGGGTTGAAGCCAAGGCAACTTCCAGCCCGCAGGTGATAGGGTTCTCGAGGGGATTATATTGGTAATATTGTAGTACTGTTTCTGCGTGTAAATTGATCTACAAGCTCCTCGTATATAGAAAGAATAGTGGATACACGACGTGTGCTAATACGCTAAAATAAAGAAATCAATTTAGGATAGAAAATGCATTGTTTTATGATCTCAAACCATCTTTCCATTATTGCCTTTCAAATGAAACCATTTTGGGGTATATCGGTTGGATGGTTTAAAATCTATAAAGGACATCCGTACAAACATATTTTGTGTTTTTTTTTTTTAATATAGATTATTGTTTACTTTTAAGCCAAGCTCATCCCGTGCGGTTTTTGTACATGGTTTATGTGAACCATCTTAATATTTTATTATTAAATTTAATCATTTCAACGAATAAGTTTCCATCATTATAAAATCAACTTTTACAAATTAAAATAAACTACGTTTATAATCAAGGAAATATAAATTTAACATACCACGGTTTAACGTTACATGAAGGTTAAATTAACCATAAAATTAATTATTCAACACGGAATTAAATTACATGTCAATTACCGAGCTGTCATCACATAGTAAATACAAAGCTTATGTCGTAGGAATTATGTTGCAAATTTATTATTAACTTGATGATGATTACCTAACTACGGCATACACAAAGGGAAGATTATAATTTTAGCCGCATGATTGAATGTTCATCTGTTTCTGCAGAAATTCTAAGATATTCGTCATAATGACAATTGAGATATTGCTTGAAGCGTCTTGACCATCCGCTAGTTATAGTCATAGACCTACTTAAATGTAAGTATATACTATATTAGACAGCCTGTTCAGTACTAAAAGGCTAAGAACTCACGGAGCGATTTTTACCCGCGCCCGCTGCGGTGGCGGAAATTTTAAAAAGTTTCAAAACTCATGAGACCGAAGTTTTGTGCGGTAGCGCAGCCGCCGCGGTTGCGTATATCGCCCGCAAACTTGGCGGGCGAATATCGCAAGACGGGCGGTATTTACGATCTGTACCCCCCTCCCTCCAGGTGCCCACCGCGGTCGCCCGCCAACCGACCGCAGAGCGTGCGGGAGCAACCCGCCGAGGCTGCGGCTGACCGCGACCCGCGCGATTCTAGAAGTTGCCCGCCGGTGCAGCGGGCGCCGCGAGTAAACCGCGCCCGCCGCGGGCGTAAACCGCGTCGTGAAATATGCCGCTCGTTTTTACATACAAATCTGCATTCTACAGGAGTTGCGGGCCCGCTGCCGCGGCGGGCGCGGGAGAAAATCGCTCCGTGAGTTCTTAGGCAAAGTTTGGACACCTACGTTGACACCATATGGTACCAACGCATTTTAGTCGACTGCGAACAAGCGAGACAGAATTTATTTTTATTTTATTTTGACCTAACATAATATGAATTAAAAACGGGTAAAGGAAAAGAATTTGCAGGTGACGAAGATTGTCGAGACGTAATATCTTGATGCGGAATTCCGAACTGAATAAAACTTACAATTTATTAAAAACTTCTTCAACTTGCAAACTGCTTCAGCGGGTAACCAACTTACTGAAAACTTAAAGAGAAGCTTAAAATGGAGATAAAAGGTATGCCTTTAAAGTGCCCTACAAACTAATGAGAACGAGTTCTTACTTCCTATAATTTTTAGACATTTTATTTTTTAAGAACGATTTTGATTTTAGATGGAGGGCATTGACTTAGTACTAATAGTAAGTGGCTATCATCACCCATTAACATCAGACACCAAATGCATCACTGATGCGTTGCCGGCCAAGAAAGAGAGAAAAATTAAGAAAGAACTGGCCCTCAAGCCCCCAGCCGGAACACGACAAATCGTTCGGCCATTTCAACAACAACTTTCTGCACTTCTCCCTCCCTATAACTTTAACTGTACCAAATATCAGACTTCTACACGCCTCCATTATTATTAAAAAAAGCGGCCAAGTGCGAGTCGGACTCGCCCATGAAGGGTTCCTTAGCAGCAAGTAACATAATATAAAAGTTCTTGTACTTCATTGTAACTTTGATCGATGTTTTTTGCGGTTTCCGATTTATGGGGTATTAAAAAAACTACTTACTAGATCTCGTTCAAATCAATTTTCGTTGGAAGTTTGCATGGTAATGTACATCATATATTTTTTTTAGTTTTATCTTTCTCTTATTTTAGAAGTTACAGGGGGGGGGGACACACATTTTACCACTTTGGAAGTGTCTCTCGCGCAAATCTCATCGCAGTTAGAAACCTCAATATCATTGTTGAAGACCTATCCATAGATACACCACACGTATGGGTTTGATGAAAAAAAATTTTTGAGTTTCAGTTCTATGTATGGGGAACTCCCAAAATTTATTGTTTTTATTCAATTTTTGTGTGAAAATCTTAACGCGGTTTACGGTATACATCTACTGACTAAGTTTCAACAGTAGAGTTCTTATAATTTCGGAGAAAAGTGGCTGTGACATACGGACGGACAGACAGACAGACAGACAGACAGACAGACATGACGAATTTATAAGGGTTCCGTTTTTTGCCATTTGGCTACGGAACCCTAAAAATGGGTACAAAGTATTTCCCTACACGTATTCATATATGGATAATAACTATTAATTTACATCAGACCCTCGTAATCAAATTAAAACTTTCTTAATACAGCATTGTCACGTACGAGAAAATTTCGATAAGAATTAGTTTAATTCCATTTCAATTGTAGGGAGACCATACACGGTCAAGTGTACTTGATCAAGTCTGTAATTTGACTTGTCTGCAGTTTGACTTGACACGCCATCCAGTGTGCAGTATCCATGAGATAAGATGTATGGCCAGATAGCTATACCGTGGCATTCACAAGTTTCAAATTACAGTGCTACTCAACGGGGTGAAAATAAAGCGTTTAAAAATTGGTTGCATTGTTGTCTATAATTGTCCATTAAAAATACACATGCGATATTATTGTTACTTTTTGTACGCTGCTTAAAATATATATCTATCTGGAAAATGAAAGGAATTCTAATAATTTAATATAGCGAATTGAAAGGGATACATTGGATTCCTTACGACGTTTCTTATTACATTCCATCAAAATATTGGATGTCGATAACCAAATTAGGTTTACATCTCCGACTACATATTTGTAATATTAATATTGACGTATCGAGAAAATTTATTTTATAAATACATTACAGCTATCGCTTCATGCAAAGTGGCTCTTGGTAGTCACATTTGAAGGCTGGTCTCCAAGCCACAGAATTCTGTCTATCTCTAAGGTATGTGTGTATCAGGAATAATAATAATAGTAGTCATGAATGAATAGGCTTTTACTAAGTTAATGTACCCACCACCTTAGACCACATCTCCACTTACCATCAGGTGGGATAGTGGTCGAGCATTAACTTTTATAACAAACAAAGAAATGGCTGACAATCCACCTGATGAGGAGGGGTCACCATTGTTCATGCACAAACAACACCAAAGGTATCACCGATGCATTTCATCCAAGAAAGAATAAGAAAGAAAGAAAGTGCATCGAAGCCCCTAGCTAGAACACGAGTCGTTTGGAGACAGACTCAAGACAGAGGGTAGTAACGAGGTTCTTCACGAAAAGATAGTCCTCTACCACGGACCTAAAGAAAAAGTCGGACGTAATCCTAACAACAAATTCAGTGAAGTACCCATTGTAATACCAACTCTCTATTCGTACAAGTACATACACCCACACATTGACACCATAGTGCTTCAATCGCGAATCAAAAATTACGCTCACATGGTAAGCGGGCGGCCATTGCTATGCTTCACTCTCGATTAGACGAGGTTATGTCCGTCTTTTTTTCAGGTCCGCCTCTATTTACTTATTTGAAATTATATTTTTTTATTTTATTTTATTTTGTTTTATTTTAGTTTAGTCAGGATAACAACAGCGTAAACAATTTACATATTTACTTAAAGTATTTGGTTTCAAGATGTACCTATTTTAATAGCGAGTTATCCCTTATTGTTATGCGCTTATTACACTTAAATGTAGTCGAAAAAACAGAAGAAATCTTCTCTTTCATTTCGTGCCCACCTGCTTGTAGTAGGTATTTTTATAAGATTAGCAAGTCGTATCATGGTGGATATTGACGGCAGGTCTACAATAAACTTGTACTGTGTCTAGACCAGTTTTTAAGGCCAGGTGGATTTAAATAAAATGCTAGGTGGGTGTGGTTTAATCAAAGCGACCTGCTCCACGTTACCAACGTTACCATATAAATAATCTACCGTGCGCCGTTTCTAGACTGGATGCCAATGGATTGGGCTATACCTACTGTGTGGGTAGGGTGAATTCAAACTAAGTTTTCCAACACTTACGCCCCAACTCAGAGTCACAAACGGTTACTTAAATCGCTCCTTAGTAAAGAATCACCATATAAATTCTGTACTAAGGAGCGATTTAAGTAAGTGACTCTGAGTTGGGGCGTTAATTTTTTTCGAATTATAATGAACATTCAAACGACGGGTATGCCATGCCACCTTTTCATAAGTTTAACATAATATGTGTGCAGATTCAAACCAAACTTGTTTATTTTATTAGTTTGTTCGTTATGTTTTACGTCTGGACTTGTAGATACAGTAACGCCATCTCCTAAATGAATCCAATAATGACTAAGTTTCTATACTTTACTGTAGTTACTCTACTCTACTACTCTAGTGATAGATACTTCTATTTTTCAAAGGTCAATCTGCAACCTGTTTGTGAAAAATATTGCATTTAATACTATACCCTTTAGGTAATATATTATTATTCTATGAATTTATTTAATTCAATTTTATTTTTCAATGAATTCCCTCTACAATACACCAAGCGAACTAACACAAAGGTATAACGATTAATAGTGGCAGTAATATTCTATAGATGTCGTTGTAGTCTATATTGCCTTTGTGGATTAGCGCCATCTTTTAAAAGGCTACTGTAACTCTTGTAACAAGCAAGTCTCCATGAACATTCTGATAGATTAGGGTTGCCATCCGTCCTGTTTTCCCAGGACACGTCCTGGTTTTTGTAGTGTCCTGGGACGTCCTGGATAGTTTTTAAGCAGCGTCCTGGGTTTTTAAATTTTAAAATTCGCGCGCCTCTTGTAATTTTTTATTTATTTATTTCTGAACGCACCCACGAACCCAATTATCCAATTCTCTCTATCCCTTGTATACCCCTCGCCGCGAGGACCTCGCGCCACCATTATTACCTTTATAGATAAGCTGACAAAGAAATTGTAATATTTGTATGAAATCAATCTTTTTGTCGTGTTCAAAAGCAGCATTTGATTCAGAAAGATTTAGTTGTAATCCGTAAATATTCAAAAATATGCTATGATGAACATATCTGATGAAACTTTAATCAAATAATTTATTTTATTATGCATCCATCCGTCCATCCACCCGCCTTTAGAGGTCAGCTGCTGAACATAGGCCCTCTCTAACTTGCGCCACTATGACCGATCCTGAGCCTTCTGAGTCCAGCGGATACCCACTGTTCTTCAGGCCGTTAGTCCATCTGGTCGGGAGGCGTCCTGTACTTCGTTTTCCGAGACGTGAGTGCCATTCGAGGACCTTTCTTCCCCAACGGTTATCGGCCCTTTGAGCTATGTGGCCAGACCATTGACAATTCAGCCGATTTTGTTCTTTAGAGATACCGAGCATAGCCCTCTCCATAGCATGCTGTGTGATTTTGAGCTTGTGGATTCGGACGACAGTAAAGCACCACGTCTCGGGAGCCGTATGTCATCACTGGCAACACACACTGCTCGAATACCTTCGACTTCAGGTACTGAGGTCATGTTTTGGACGACAAGATATGACGCAGTTTCCCGAACGCAGCCCGATTTGGGATTCTATGAGTGACTTATTTCTCGAAGTTCGATTTACCCATTTATATCATATAAATAAATAAAATAAAAAATAAAATAAAAATTCAGAAGGTTTTCAAAAAAGTGTATCATAATAACTTTAGTGATAGCAGGCGGATTTTTTTTTATTTTAATTTCAACAACCTATATCGGAACTAATTCCGGAATCTGGGGTCAATATCGAAAACTAATTCCGGTATTGAGAATAGTTCCGATATCACAGGGCCTAATTGCAACTCTATTACTACGTCCTGTTTTTAAACTGAGTTGTCCTGGTTTCTTCAACTTCAAATCCTGGTTTTTTAAATTTGAGCTTGGCAACCCTATGACAGATGTTAACTCTTATTTTTGATAGCTTTGCTTCTCTTTTTATAACTCACAACAACTTGTTAGCAACTGTACACTATGTTCTAGTAAATAAATACTTGACTGACACAACCCTGACGAAGCGTGTAAAACTCAACTTACGAATATTCAAAGTAGTAAGTAGTAAAATAGGTGTCTATTATGTTCGCAAATCTTTGCAACACTTTAGTGTTAATTAATGGTGTTATAAATTCTAAAAAACAACATTTTTACTACAATATTGTTGTACTTGATAACATTTCAGTCCCAAGTTGGGCGCCAGTTTTATGACGAAGGCGTTAATAAAACATTTAACGAGCAGGTTTTATCGAATAAAATTTATTACGTGATTGTCATGACCTTCGTTTTAATTTTGTCACGATAAGGACAGTTGTTCTTTCTTAGTAAAAAATAAATGGGTCTTATTTTTCGTTAATTAAATATTTATCAATGTTCTGTCAACTACTCGCGGGATAGTTACGGATGAAGATATAACTACGGTGTTTCTTTTATTGTAGGCCTTGTAAATGGCACAAGTTTCATAGAAAACAGATACAAAGTACCTAATACATTAATTTAGAAATCGCGCGGGAAAGCGATAAATGACAAGTGACATCGATTTGAGTGATGTGCCATGATAAATGAGGGGACAAGTTACAGATGATACAAGTGAAAATAAATTAAATTTTAATGATTTTATGTTAAGTTTTATTAAAAAATACAGTATGTATACAGCATAAGTATTCATTATTATTGTATTCATTATATAACCGTGATTCAGATATAAAAATAAACATAACATAGTTACAAGAGATAACAAAATGCAAAAATCGTTTAATTGTGTCTTATCTATATCTATACTAATATATAAAGAGGAAAGATTTGATTTTTTGTTTGCATTGAATAGGCTCCGAAACTACTGAACCGATTTGAAAAATTCTTTCACTGTTGGGAAGCTACACCATCCCCGAGTAACACAAGCTATATTATATTTTCAAAAAAAATAGCAATCCTTAATAAAACTCCAATAATGTAAGCCAAGGTGTAAAAAAATAAGAAAACCGAAGCAAAGCGAGGGCGGTTACTTTTTTATATAACTTTGAATGTTTTGAAGTGTGAATCGATTGAGGTGATTTACAGCTTATTTATTTGTTCATTTAATTTACAATCTTATAGATAACATTTGTCCCATCCATCCATAATCCAGAAAGTATACTTTATTAATTATTTTTCAATGACATACATAGTTATTCTATGTTTTATATAATTTTACTAAGCTGTACATTAAACATCATTGAAATTAATTAGATACATTATCGTCCCAACTCCAGAGTAACTAACGGTTACTTAAATCGCTCTTTAGTACAGAATTTGTATGATGATTCTTTACTAAGGAGCGATTAAAGTAACCGTTAGTGACTCTGATATGGGGCGTAAGTAATATACGGTAACAGAACTATCAAATAATAATTGTCAGGATCTTTATCCCGGTTGCATGTTCCCTGGATGATACACTAAGTACATGTTTATTTGCATTTTGTTAAACTGCTCTTCAACGGACAGAAACTAACAAATGAAATAACTATTTACATTTCAGAAATCTTCGGTTATAATTTTGATGACGATTTGCTTATTTGAGGGTAAAAAATAACATAATTTACATTTATGGCACACAAGAATCATGTGAAATTACTACAGTAATTACTTAAATACTACCACCTAATTTTATTTATATACCAATTATCTTACTCAATGTAAATCATTAACAGCGAATTTGATTACAAATAGAAGTCTACAAAATATAAATTACACTACATAAATTAGTACAAAACTTGACTAGGGGTTAATTTCTTCATTGTATGTTTAATAACTTACATAGGTACATAATATATTCACCAACGACATTTATTTATAAAAATAAATTATAATAAATTACTTATTTACTAATTACATTTAAAATACAAAAATGCAGATGAAACAAACCCGCTAGACTGCTTTTGGCAACAATCGTTGCCAACTACCATTTCTTACTAAACAATTTTTGACTTTATTATGTAGGTCTTAAAGTCCTCCAAACGTTGTTAAACCATAGACTAATATATTATCCAACCTTCAAACACAAGTTGGCAACATTACGGATCCACATGACATTACACGACATCAAATGAAATTCGACACCGCCATTTTGACTCAGTCAGTGCATTCTACGCTTGGATTCCTTTAATGTTTTAAATATGTTAATCCACATAAATTATATCGATGTGTGATTAAATGTGTGTAGTTATTAGTCTAGTTTATTAATAAAATAAGAAACATGCTCTTGTCGATCTTAATTTTATGGGTAATTAAAGTTTCAAAATTCATTGAAAAATACTGAATCAAGATCTATTAAAAAACAGATATATTGTTTAAGCTTGTTTTACTGGGTATTCAGAACAGTTAAACATATGAAGTGCGCTTCTGGAATGAGTCACAATCAGGATTTTAGTACGACGTGTCGTACTCTGAGATGAGGTCAAAGTTCACTAGCACGAAAGACCCTTTTTTTGCGCTGAGCAATCTAGCGGGTAACCGAGTTCCCTTGTTCTATTTCAAAAGAGAATATTTGCTTTCCACAGCCAACATAACTAAGTCATATACCCATTTCTGTAGACATTATGCACGTAGGCATTCCTACACGTGTTCCGAGCGTGGCAGTAAGGCCTGTGGTCTTCGTAAGAGAGGTCTGAAGGCCTCTTCTTGGAGTAGGTGAGCCGAGTCATGGTGGTTAGGCTGTCGTGCGTCAGGCTGTTCGAACAACAGAAGGCTCGACGGAACTCGCGACGGTATTTTCCTGGAATGTAACGGTTTTATTACAGTACAAAATTAATTAAATTTCAGTCTTGTATCATACTAAAACCTTGGATAAAGCGTCCAAAATTAAGTCTAATGCTAATCAAAAGTTTTACTTCTTTAGGCGCGTTATGAAATAAATTGAAAAAATGATGAGTGAAATTTAAAGATTCGTGACACGGTGACGGTGACACAAAAGGTGAGGAAAAACGTCACAGGTGATTTTTTAACGCTTGTTTTTAGCGCGTTATGAAAAATGATTATTTTGTTTTTTGAATATTTTTTTTTAATATTTTTTTAGTATTGTTTTTTTATGAATATTTTTTTAATGTTTTTGATTTTTTTCTAATTCTTTTTTTAATTTTTTTGATTTTTTTTCAATATTGTTGTTTTTTTTATTTTTTTTTGAAATGGCTTCTTTTTAATTGTTTTTTTTTTTATGACAAAGAAGTAACTTCTCCCGCGCGTACACCTTTATGTTTTTTAAATTAAGTTTGGCTTGATTATTGATTAATTGAATTGAATTCAATGACGGTATGGCCTAATAATGATACTTCAGTCAGATCTGTTGCAATCTCGATAATCTCATATAACAATGCCACAGTAGAGACACATGTGGAGTTCAAACATCCTTTGTGAGAGATGTTCTACTAGTTATATAAATAGCGCACAAACGTTCGTTTGGCACTTGATTGTAAGTCACCGATGCATTTCCAAACTGGCAAGAAAGAAGAGTGAAAGAAAGAACAGGGTCTCAACCTCAGTCAGACACGACGAGTCCACAAGCAAGAGAACGGTAGCTAGCCACTCAGGCTTCACGATTCTTTAGCAAAGGGAGATCTCTCGCCAGACGAGGTGGTGTTGCCTGGGGAGCGGCTGAACCCCGACTGATCTAGTCGGAGCGCTGTATATGCAACCGATGCAGAACACTTTGATAGCGTGATTCAGGTCGGCCTGATTTATGTGTCACCACAGTTTGTCGTGTGAAGCTCACGCATTACCACAGAGTGTTGCTTAACGCCACCTTCAGACAAGGTGGCCTGATGACATAAAGAAGACAGCGCCTAACCAAACCGCCAAAAGAAGGAAACCGCTGGATTCAGAGAGCCCAGCTGGTTGGAGTGGCGCCAATTAGGGGAGGCCTCAGTGGACTTTATTAGGTTGATATATTGATAATAAATCAGCTCATGCCTGACTACAAATCCACGTAGTAAGTGAAAATGAAGACCTGGATTGTAAAGCACAAACATTAACTTGCTAAAAGCCTATTCACTCTTGACCTGAACACCGACGTGGTCAATTTATTCCAGCCCTTCGCAGTACAGATAGTAAAAGACGAAGCAAAGCGCATCGTTCGGATCAAAAAAAAAACACACAGACAAGCAGACAAAAATTTTAAAAATTATTTTTACTGGATATGTTGCGTTAGTAAATACCCCTAGTAATTTTTTTCTCAAAAATGTCTTCCAATGTACAGATCGATCGGTTACAGTTCTATTATTGTATATTGATGATGATGATGATGATGATGATGATGATGATGATGATGATGATGCTGATGATGATGATGATGATGATGATGATGATGATGATGATGATGATGATGATGATGATGATGATGATGGAGATTATGGTGTTACTCACCACTCATGAAGTTGTAGATGAGCGGGTTGATGGCGGAGTTGGCGTAGCACATGATGTGTGACAGCAGCGCCATGAAGGTGATCACGTCGTTCTGCTCCATGTCCAGCGTGTATCTGGAATAGCATCATTTATCTCGGTTGAGTTGCTATAAAAATAAAAACAAGAAACATTAATCATAAATTATCTGAACTTGTGTACTACCTATGTTTACACAAGTACAAACTAGATGGCGTTGTTCATGAAGCTGAATCACGCTGTTGAGACTCTGTGAGATTTGTATAAGTAATAACATTAAATTTTAAATGTTAAACGTTTAACGTTTAACGCTTTGCAAGTCGCATAAGAAGTATAACTTCAATAAAACAACGCTTCACACTCATAGCCTCACCCTAGGATTCCCTGTATCGTGGTTGCCTTGGACAACACACAGAGACAGGAACACTCACACAGACCGGGAACAGAAATTCGAACTCATCATTGAAATTTCCGCCTCGCTGGGAATCGAACCCAAGACCCTTGGCATGGCGCAACGGTCTGGTATGGAAACCACCACGCCAGACGGGCCATCAATAAACTACATTGACCATCAATTCAAGATGCGTGTGTGTGTGTGTGTAAGAATGTCTGTAAGTGTGAATAAAGTACACTATAATTTTATTGTTGACAAAAATTACCGACTTTAAAATAACTTAAAAACTACTTGTCAAATCTCACTCAAATTTAAGTGGGAAGACATGGACAAAGGCCAGCTTTCAATTAAGAAAAGAATCATCAAAATCGGTTCACCCAGTCGAAAGTTCTGAGGTAACAAACATAAAAAATACAGTCGAATTGAATACGTCTTCCTTTTTTGAAGTCGGTTAAAAAAGAACCAGTTTGATATAAATTCAAACTGGTATTCAATTGACAAATTCTGCTCATCAAACTTATATAAGTTATATTTCACTAGCTGACCCGGCGAACTTCGTATCGCCTAAGAATGTAAAATCGGTACAGTCGTTCTTAACCGTTACAGTTTCTGTGTGCTCCTCCCTCTCCCTCTCCCTCTCCCTCTCCCTCTCCCTCTCCCTCTCCCTCTCCCTCTCCCTCTCCCTCTCCCTCTCCCTCTCCCTCTCCCTCTCCCTCTCCCTCTCCCTCTCCCTCTCCCTCTCCCTCTCCCTCTCCCTCTCCCTCTCCCTCTCCCTCTCCCTCTCCCTCTCCCTCTCCCTCTCCCTCTCCCTCTCCCTCTCCCTCTCCCTCTCCCTCTCCCTCTCCCTCTCCCTCTCCCTCTCCCTCTCCCTCTCCCTCTCCCTCTCCCTCTCCCTCTCCCTCTCCCTCTCACTCTCTCTCTCCCTCTCCCTCTCCCGTTCCCGCTAATAGCTATCTATCAACTACAAATAACAAAATTTTACCTTATCCCGCAGGAACAGGTCTATTTTCCGGGATAAAAAGTATCCTATATCCATCCCCGAGCTTTATTTGATATCTGTATAAACAACTAATCTATCAACTACATATAACAAAAATTTACCTTATCCCACAGGAACAGGTATATTTTCCGGGATAAAAAGTATCCTATGTTCGTCTCCTGATTCTAAGCTAACTCCCCACCAATTTTCAGCCAAATCGGTTCAGCCGTTCTTGAGTTATAAATAGTGTAACAAACACGACTTTCTTTTATATATATATAGATTATATGCCTAATCATCACCATATAACAAAAATATTGATTAAAAATGACCTCAACCAAACCAACCAAGGGAGATACTCGAAGCGCAAACAAGAGCCTTGATTGATGATTCCAGCGCAAACACTTGGATACACTTGAACGGTAATTTATGCTGAAGGGCGCACTGATTCAAATTGCACTTCTCATTCGTTTTTATTCTCAGCATTGCAATTGAGAATTTATTTTATTCCAGCATAATGCATATTATAAAGTACAAGGATAACGGAATAAAATTGTAATCAAAGTTTAAAAGCAAGGTCACATTAAGAATTAAATACAAAATGAATGACAAAAATAGAACTGGGTCTTTAACTCTTTAGTAAGTGCATTTGGATGTGTACACGCATATACACCAAAACAATTTTTTTTTTAATTTTTGTCTGTCTTTCTGTTTGTTCCGGCTAATCTCTGAAATGGCTGGACCTATATTGACGGGACTTTCACTGGCAGATAGATGATGTAACAAGGAGTAACTAAGGCTACTTTTATTTTAGAAAAAAATTGTTAGGCGATACAAAGTTCGCCGGGTCAGCTAGTACTTGATAAAAACCTAAAAAATCGGACTGAACTTTCTCGTCTTTGTCACATAAATATAAATATCTATGATTCGATTAATGCATATCTATTTTTAATACTATGGATACTGGATAGTTCTTACTTTCTTAGTCTCATTGAAGGATCCTTTCAGCTATTTTCGCAGTCAATATCCTATTAAATTTCACGGTGAACCCATGAGTCACTTGTATCCTACAAGGTATAATGTGTAACCAAATATTTATTCACATCAGGTCAATATCGCCCGAGTAAACGAAATAATTACCGGGAAAATAACCCATCGTTCAAAACAAAGGAAAGGTGTTTATGTGTCCGGTTATTAGCTTCGTATTTATCCGAGCCGATAAATTTTTATCCGACTACGCGAAGCAGGATTATTTCAGTCCGTATTTATACTCGTATTTTTATCTATTCCCGCATGATTTCTAAATACCTTGGACAAATCTTTAGTAATTAGTTATCACATTTAAAATTCTTTAATTATATTATTTTTAATGTCATTTTTACGTAATTGGGTTTGAAATAATTATATCTTGTTTATTTATGTCATAACCAATAAAGTATCCATGTCACTTGATAGTAATTAGTCAACGTTATAACCGGCAGAAAACTGAATTTTAATTAGCCTTTACTGCCACAGAATAATAAAACAGTTACAAAACAGTAGGTACGGCTAACTTTTATTTATTTTATTTTACTTTGGACACAGACAGTCACATAATGTTTCATATATTACAAAAAACTATGTTTAGGTTACAGACATTGAGTGCCAACACTTATTTACGTAATACTGTTTTTAATCTTGATACAATAAGACAAGTGATCTTCAAAAAGTAATTCTAGGTTTTACTAAAACATTTATGTATCTAATGTAATTAGATTAAACTTTTCACCAAATAATACTGGTATCCGCATCTATTGTCTTGTCAAGCAACTGTCAATACATCAGTATACCTTTCATCATCAGCATACCTTTGCTCGTTGTCGGATATTTACATAAACAAACATCTCATCGTAGATATATGTAAAAAGTTAACTTCCGTATATTATAGTATATAGACGCATAACGCAAATCTTGAAATTTCAACATTTTAGGATTGATTTATAACTTTCCATACTTATTACTTCGGTAGCCACAGAAGCGTGGCCGGGTTAAATAACAGTTTGCATAAAAACCTTAAGAAAAAAATAATTTCGTTTGCTATAAGTAGAAACTGTAATCACGCCGAAGTATCCGACACGTCGTATCGAACAGGTTCAAACAGCTTTAAACCACATTAAGCCGGTATGAACCTGAATGCTTCGAGAAAAATCCCTTACCATATGTCTGTCTTGTGAAATTCGATACATGGGCTTGAACCAGTTCTAACAGCTTAAAACCAGTCGAAGCACGTTTGAATTGCTTCGGAAACAATGTGTTACCTGAGCACGGACAGAAGGTGCACTGGGAAGTAGCAAACGGCGAACATCACCACCACTGCCACCAGCATCTTCGCAGCCTTCCGGCGAGACCGGAGCTTGGCTGCAAACATAAATGTAATGTTATCTACTGGTGAAAACAATAAACACTAACAACGCACTCATAGAACCGCAGTATGTTATTACCTGTGTCGCGGGTGGCATAGACGACATATAACACATCACAATCACATCCTGCACCCGAGTACAAATATTTATCTGTCACATAAATATCTGCTCTGGCCGGGAATCGAACCCGGGACCCCTCGCTTCGCAGGCAGAGTCGCTACCAACTAGGCTACAGTGTCGTCAATATATATGTGGATATACGATCGCAGAAATCGCGAGTTAATTACCTAAGTTTCAGTCCCATCTTTTTGAAAATAATCGTTACGTGCCAAATAAAAATTGTATGTGAAAATAAATTATCACTCGTTTATCACATTTTTCTTTTTCTTCTCTCTTTCTTGGTCGGCAATGGGCCATGGAAGACGATAGCACTTACTTACAAGTGGATCGTCAGCTTGTTTCCAGGCTATTTCCTTAAAAAATTACACATTTTATACATTTTTATGGATCACACGCCCAGCGTCACAAACGCATTTCGTCATGCAGTGAGGAATTTACTGTCACATTCGCGATCGGTCATAAATTGAGAATATGACCAATCGCGAATGTTCGTCATAATCGCAATTCGTCATTTACGCAGTTCGTCATAAACGTAATTCGTCACATATGTCATTCGTCACGAATATATTTAGACTTAAGTAAATAGTACCTTCAGATAATGTTTCAGTGTTTATGTCCTTCTAAAAATCACATACAAACAAGCAGACCAAACCCAATTAAGATTTCCTAAATTTTGTTCATTAATTGAGTATTTCCGTATCGTACGAAGAAATAATTGTAATTCCATTCCTGTCAAATCCAATTAAACCCGTGTCAGAATTGGTTCATTAGTTTTCTAATTCGTTGGCAAGAGTATTAACGCCCCAATTCAGAATCACTAATGGTTACTTAAATCGCTCCTTAGTACAGATTTTTATGGTGATTCTTTAGTAAGGAGCGATTTAAGCAAGCGTTAGTGACAGAGTTGGGGCGTGCTGTGAAACAAAACACTTTCGCAACGTGACATACCTAATGAACCTTAAATAATGGTTCTGCACTCAGGTGTCAGGATAAGTAAAATGATCAAAATCATCATCAAAAATAATGATATAATGATGATAAAAAATTTAATAACAACTCTTAAGCAGATTTAGATCTTATGATATTCTTTCACCGATGCAAGTAGCAAATTCTAACAAGTTGATAGTATGTATTCCAAACAGATGTAGTGTATTTTAACTGAATTTCCGTAAGTAGATGTGTAAATCTGAATTCTCTTGGAAAAAAATGATGTTAAAATTGCTAAGCAAAAATTAGAAGACCTTTTTCCAGCAAAAAATTTCCAAATGCTGCCGGATCATTGGATAGAAAATTACTTCCTTGTTACAAATATGCAAATGCTGAGTTCCGAATAATTATAACCCCAGTTGGCATCAAAACTCTCGGCAGCAGAACTACCTACAACATGGAAAGTTTTCTAATAAACCCTGTAGCGTCCGACTTTATACAAGGACGGGAGGAATGGTAGTTTGTATTTATAAAACCACGAAAACCGATGACCAAGTTTGAGTTGAGTTTGAGAGTAATAGTGGTGAAATTTCAAGAACTTCTATGCTGACGAGGAGAATATGAAAATCTTTCAGCCAATCCAAGTTTTCCTTGACGCAAACCCAGAAACTATAGTAACACGTTTGCAATTACCGACGATTTGTTCATGTACTTATTACTGGGCCTAATAAGAGATTTTAACGCATGTTTTTATGAAACCAAATAAATCTACAAAACCTTAGAAAAGTAATTTAGTTTTTTAAATACTATTTTAAGGCAATTATTCTAATGTATTCACGATTTTTTTTAGTTTTTTCTGGTATTTCGGTCGTGGCAAGACGCCGTCGAGTTTGTGAGTACCCGTTTAAAATACTCTACTTACTCTGTTCAGCAGACGCCAATTTGATGGTCTCCGCTTGTCCCGGGATGTTGTCAGACCGCCACAGTACCCTGACGATTTGGTAGTACGCTACCGTCATCAAGAGAACTGGTATCCTGTTAACAATACAATACAAATCCTCCATATTTTATGCCAAAATATTTCAGAAATATTAATTACTAGCTGACCCTACGAACTTCGTATCGCCTAACATTCAATGAATGTAGTGTTACTTTTAACTAAACTACACTTTTCGGCAGGCTTAACAAATCAGAGATCATTAAATCCCCGCTCCCTCTTTGGTCCGGCCGTTCACGCGTGATGCCAAGACATAAAATAGAAAAATTACGTTAGAAAAGTTAAGTTTTCTTAAATTTTCTAATTTTCTGTGCAACTTTCTTAATGTTTTCTTACAAAAGAACCTTCTACTGACAATAATGAACACAACAAAAAAGAATTAGCGAAATAGGTCCAGTCGTTGACGCATGACGCCATGACTATATTATGATATATATAGATAGATAAAGATACCACTGATTTCACCGATTAGCGATCTCTTCCAGAAAACCTTCATAAATATCAAAATAGTTGAAGGAGAAGGGTAGGGGTGCACAAATGATTGAAGAATGTTTATAATGGTAAGAAAGGTCGAGAATTGGAGGGCATAGCGATGGTAAAAAGGAAATTTGTGTATTTTATGCAAAAGCACGTTGAGCCATCGGTTTCGGTTATAAATGGAAAATTGCGAAATTGCATCTGAGGCTTAGGCGTGTGTTAATCCAAACTCCATTCCTGATTTTAATAAGCATCTTTTGAGTGAAAATCATTGTACCTCCCCTATCGATTTCAAGGGTTTTCACATCTTTCTTTAAAACAGTAAAAACCGCAGGAGAAATTATCAAACCAAATCAGAATAAGGATATTCTTTTTTATAATTGCTGTCCATAAAGTCCATAAAATGCATAATTAATACAAATTAAAATTACAATGAAGATTTAGGATATCGGACTTAGAAAAGTTATCCCAAGAACCTCTTCGACCAGGATTGATCTAATGTAGCCTAATAAAGACTACACTGTTCAGGAATTTATATAAAGTTTGTATTACCCTCGCGTTCTATACGATCAACAGAAGCAGTACTCACGTGTAAATAAAAAGCACTTTGATGACGTAAAATACGAGATCACTTGTGGGAGACCAGGTCGCCATGCACTGGACCAGGTATTCTAGCTCGAATCGTAATGGCACCATCTTCACTGTTGTTAGAACCACCAGATCCGGAGAATCTGAGGAATAGGAATAAGCAAACTAGCTTTTAGTAAATGATCACTACAAACAGAATAGAAAGCTGGGCAACTGCTTTTCATAACTTTACATTTTTTATGCAACACAATGAAAGAGACACTTTACAAAATAATTAGAGTAGTAGCTAACGACGCAGGTATAACTCCTTCCACTATGTACTTGTATCTTCGTCAAGAAAATGAATTAAGAGGAAGGTTGAAAACCATACCATCTTATCACATAATCACAAGAGCGCCCCACGAGAAGGGAAAATTGACTTTGATTTGCAGGGACTACATTTACATAATTATTCTCGTACCTATCGTATGAGGAAACCTTAATCACTCTATCCTTTGTCAACGTGTATTCGCTTGTAATCAAACGAATACACGTTGACAAAACATCTCCACGTGAATTTTAATATCATCCTACATCAACATTTTAGCATGGTTAGGTACCTACTTGATAGTAGTAGATAAACTTCAGCAAACACTTGATATTACATCTAAAAACATGTTCATTATTATTCCTGACAACCAAAATACAACATCAGATTTATTAGCATCGCTATCTCTCACATTAATTTACCTAACCACACCGTTACTAACAGCAAGTTATTTCATAAACACTCAAGTGGACACAGACGTATAATTAGCCTAAAATTATATAATAGAGTATATTCAGAACATACTGAAGAGCAAGGAGACGGTCCAGATGATGAGGATAGCGGTCTTGGCGCGGCTGGTGGTGGACTTGAACTTGAGCGGGAAGCAGATGGCGTACCAGCGGTCCACCGAGATGAAGGTCAGCGTCAGCACCGACACCGTCACCGACACTGACTGTGGAAGATGAAGGGTTATTAGTTCAGTTCATGGTGCCTGGACTCTGCTTGAGCAAAATCCTGATGATAAAGATAATGATTCCGATGTTCATGATAATGACGATGATAACAATGGTAAATTTTAAGATAATAATAATGATGACCATGAATATGACGATATGAAGAGACTAGGATGGTCTGTGTCGTTAGTGACATAAAAAAAACACATGCTGCAAAATCACAAAAATAAGAACACACTTTACTGTGTACTGTGTGTGTACTGTATTTTTGTGAACACACAGTAAAGTGTGTTCTTATTTTTGTGAAAGTACCGCGCATTACGTACCAGGTTCCATCAACACCACCTGAATACGTGGCGTTCGTCCACAGTTCGTTTTTCACGTAATTTCCTGCCAAAGACATGTAAACTGTGGTACGAACTTCCTGCATCGGTGTTCCCACTAAGCTATGACATGGGGTCCTTCAAGAAGCGGGTCTATTGTTTTCTTCGAGGCCGGCAACGCATTGGTGACGCCCCTAATGTTACTAATGTCCATGGGCGGCGGTGATCACTTACCATCAGGTGACCCGTCTGCTCGTTTGTCTGCTTAAGGCATAAAAAAATCTGTCAATTAAATACTCTTTAGTTCATAACTAGATAACGAGTTTGCAAGCAAAGAACTACTCCCTACGACCTTTTTCTAATGGTGACAAAGAGTGGTAACCTAGAGAGAAGTCTATGTTACTTAGGTAATCCAGTTTTTTTGTGTTGCAAATTTTGTAAAACAAAGATGTTCAAGATCAGACAACGACTTTCTGAATCTACCCAAATGGCGGAATAAATACTTTTGGTTTTATATTCACGCTCGTTGCATAGACTGATTATAATATGTTAAGCCAATTTTATACTTGACCCTGTGTTTTTAGATATGGAATTGTTTATCTGAGCCTAAATTTCTGCTCTGGCTGATGTTATCCTTCATTGGGTACGTTCGATCATGTTAGTTCTAGTTCAGTCGGTCATCCTTAAAAATCAAAGATATAGACAGCTATTTAATCTTTGTTCTAGATATTACAACCATAGAAATAAATAAATAAAAATTTAAAAAAAAACCTGCTTGTTATCAATAAAGTCATCATGATATACATTTTATGAAGAGTTCTTTAATTTAATAGCCATATTGCAATATTCATTTATTTTATTATTTAATATTTAGATCAATGGCGTCTCACAGCCACTATATTTCTTTTTATTTCACTTATCTAAAAACACTTGGGCTGTCAAGACGCACCTATCGATATATTAATTATATTAATTGGTCCATCCGTTTGGAAGATATGAGGTAATAAAGAATTTCTTTCTTTCTTTTTCTTTTGTCTTTCTTGGCCGGCAACGCATCAGTAATGCCTTTGGTGTTGCTGATGTCCAGCTCGTTTGCCGGCTATTTCCATAAAAAAATTACACACATTAAAAATACGCGCGAAAAACATAACCCTTCCTTGGCAGTCGGGAAAAAAAATTTACCATCACATCTTTTTCCCACTACTGAGCAAAGTCTCTCCTCTTGAAGAGGACTACAGCATACTCCACCACGCTGCTCCAGTGTGGATTACTGGAGGGGTGATTTTCAAACCCAAGTGTCGGAAGTTTTCATGTTGTCCGAAGATCTCCGAGATGGCTTATCGACTGTTATCTTACGATAACAACTGGGACTGACGGCTTTACGTGCCCTCCGAAGCACGGATACGCTTGCCATGCGGAAATTTTTGCCACTAGCGGTCACCCATCTAACTACGGACCGCGCCCATTGTTGCCTTTGTCGATCACTTAAGATCGACATAAGCCGCCGGGCTATAAGTGCTTTTATTTTATTTATTTATTTAACTTTTTGCATCATAAAATTTGTATAATAGCAAAGGCGGACTTAATGCTAATAGCATTCTATGATTCTATCCCAGTCAACCTTCGGATAGTGAGAACACGATATGGCGGTATATCTAGGTTGTTAGAAATAACACTACTTAGGATCAAAAAATAAAATTAAAATACATAGATACACTATATAAAAACATAAATACATAACTTCATACATAAATACATAAATAAATACATAATTTCATAAAAAATACTGATAAATATGTCAGATAAACCACATCTATCACAGACAGACGTGAGTAACAGGTGATGTGATTACGAATGATGATGCCCTACACATTCAGTAATTTAGTAAATATAATAATTCAGTGCTTCAATAATTATATTAATTACATTGTCATTCAATATATGTTAGCAATAGGTTACGTTCTTTATAAAACTGTCCTTATAAACACGTGTTCATGGCGATGCACGTTTGTTAACTTGAATCCGAATAGGTGGTATTATATTACAGCTAAATTATTAGCAACTAATCGCAGCACACTGCACGACTGCACAGCTCAAAGCAAGAGCAGTTAATGAATGCCTCTTCGCCTTGCTTCTTGGCAGGGAAGCCTCGGCCGGAACGCCCCTCTTTTTCTTCAACTGTCAAAGGGCGCTACAATCACTATGTTAATGTAGTTCTCGTCGGTAATCACAGATGGCAGTACAGGCAGTACAAACTGCTGGTACTTAAAATTGCCAACATATAAGATTCCGGATTTCGGTTGTCTTTCAACGTCAATACGTAATGTTTTTCAGAAATTAAATAGTCCATTGAAATGTTACATTTTTTAGGCCTTACCTGGCGTTTTTTAGAGGACGCAATTTTATTTTTTTGATGTGTAGGGAGGGTCAGTGTAATGCTAAAACCAAGTTTGTGGGGTCGCCACCCTTGTCCCACGGCCGCCATCTTGAAAATAGGGGTTGAAATGGTTTTTACGATATATCTCTTAAACTATTTACTTGATAAAAAAAAATTGTTAACATTTTTTGTTGCAAATTAAGTTCTCTACAACTTTGGTCCAGTAACTTTTTGTCATAAAACTATAAATAAAAAAGTTATAAGTGAAAATGTTCAGAAAAAAAAAATGTATCCTTCTATGCATTATTTCAAGCTCTTGCCTACTTTTGATGTCATTAAATGGATGGAACTATTGTTGGATCTTACAGATCGTACACTTTGGTGGAAATAAATTTCAGTATTGCCATACAAAAAATAATAATTTTCATACAAATGTTTCCTTCTATGCATAATTTCAAGCTCTAGTCTGCTTTTGATGTCATTTAAATGTACAGGACTATTGTTGGATCTTACAGATCGCACACTTTGGTGGAAATAAATTTCAGTATTGCCATACAAAAAATAATAATTTTCATACAAATGCATCCTTCTATGCATAATTTCAAGCTCTAGCCTGTTTTTGATGTTATTAAAATGTACTAGACTATTGTTGGAGATTACAGATTACAGACTTTGGTAGACATGAGTTCGTTATATCAAAACGTAACTTATATCGGATATGTGTTTGATATCATACCATATCGATAAACTGTCCAACATAACTGATATCACAAAAACTTTATTGTATCGATTCAAAAAACATTTCCTTTACGTTATATCAAAACATAAAACTGCAACGACGCAAACTTCATGAACGATATGAAGCATATTCGCTACCTCCCTTTCTTAATATACATTATTTTACTGGTGTAAAAGAGATGAGGCGAATATGAGGTTATTTCAGCTACTTAGCTACCGGCGTGCATAATAATAATAAATGTCATAAAGAACTAGCAATAAGGTTTAGTTTCTATTGTATTATAGTTACGATAACGTTTTCAAAGTTCAAATTTTGGCGGCTGGCAGCTACGGCTACTGGATATTAGTGAGATACTCTACAAAACATACCTACAGAATAAAGTAATAAGGTTGAACTTTAGTTGTTACAATATGGTATATGGATAATTATTATAAAAGGGCTATAATAATAATTGTTTTTGTTTCGTGCTTCGACTTTATTTTTATTTTTGTGATAGTTCTGCAATCAATGCTTTTGATCTTGGCGACACGTGCCATTATTTACGTAAAAGAAATTCTTTGCCTTTTCTATTTTTGTAATGTGTATACAAGAGTTTAATATAATTATAATTATATTTGTGGTAAACTGATAAATAGCTTTGAGTGTGTAGGTACTTAAATGTATGTAAAATGTATGTATGTAGGTACTTAGATGTACTAAAAACTGTAAGGCGTTCGTTGTTATAGGTGTACCAGAATATCATGGTATTTTTGACAAGCAGAAAAAAGGGTTTTTAATATGGCAATGAAAATTATTAAAACTATATCAAATTGTCAAGTCAAAAAAAGAGTTGTATGGATTTTTTTTCTTTTTGAAAATGATGATTATTTTCGACTTAATACCGAAAAAAATCTTCATGATCACAAACCAGAAATATTATTTTCAATGTTTATCGAAAAACATGTGAGAAAAAAGGTGTATTTAAACGACAATCTACAATATTCATATTATCCATCTCGTAGGATGACTCGTTTTGATGCTTTGTTTTCTTGATTATATTTTCTTAGTAATTAATCTAATTATGATTTATTTATATGTAAATAGATTTGCAAATTAAATAAATATTAAATAGATATTAAAATAAATGAAATGAAGAATACAAACATTGTTACAAATTAAAGCTTGCAAAAATGTTGTATAATTATATGACATGAAAATTTATATCATGCAAGTTCATTATCTATTTATTTTCTTCATCAAAAATACCAATATATAATACCTATAATACAGATGGAAAATTTTAAACTGTTGTAGCATAAATTACCTAGTCACTCTTATAATCAATTATAATATTAAAAATTAATGTGCTTAATTTAACACTGTCTTTTATATATTTTCTCTGAAGGTAATAAACCAGACTTTTAATGTAACCTATTATGAAACTAACACTATGATAAAAATATCAATGATCAAGAAGTTTTATTCAAATTTCCCCAACGCTGGGGAGTGTTGCGTCTCCAATTTTAATTACCCCATTTTGCCATCAGATGCTGGTACACCTATAGTTTTTGCATCTAAATATCATGTTAACGTTTGCAAACCATTCTACTGATATCGATATCTGAAAACCGTTTTCTATATCGATATGAAAACTTTATATCGGATATGTAACCGTTTGCGGGAAAAACTGAAAACGCCCATGTCTAGACTTTGGTGGAAATGAATTTTAGTATTGCCATACAAAAAATAATAATTTTCATACAGGATACATTATCCTTCTTTGCATAATTTCACGCTCTAGCCTGCTTTTGATGTCACTTAAATGTATAGAAAATGTTCACATTTTCGCTTATAACTTTTTTATTTATAGTTTTACGACAAAAAGTTACTGGACCAAAGTTGTAGAGAACTTAATTTGCAACAAAAAATGTTAACAATTTTTTTTTATCAAGTAAATAGTTTAAGAGATATATCGTAAAAACCATTTCAACCCCTATTTTCAAGATGGCGGCCGTGGGACAAGGGTGGCGACCCCACAAACTTGGTTTTAGCATTACACTGACCCCCCCTACACATCAAAAAAATAAAATTGCGTCCTCTGAAAAACGCAACCCCAAATGTAACTTTTCAATGGACTAAAACGATGAATCATCATAGAAGCTGTTGACATGAGCAATGTTTATTTGTGGATCCATGCAATTATGGTCGTCAATATTGACACGGTCACTCGACATCCGTCATGTGCGGTGAGCCGGTGACCTAATTGACGATTGGTTTGTTTAATGAAGAATGAAAATTTAATGAAATGCGACCTTATAATTATAGCACTCATCCATATTATGTAAATAGTTAAAAAAAATTGTTATCGGATGAATAATGTTAAACGTAAAATTTTGAAAATTGAATATTAAAGGAAACAGGTATGTCCAATTAGATGCCTAATTACCTATGTAATTATCTGCCTAATGTTCAAGTAAAAGAATTAGCAACGGGTAGAAGTGACACATCGAATTTATTTTGTGTCAAAAACATGATCGGGCGGTTTATTAAAGGAAATAAATAAGATACAATAGAAACAAAATGTTATTTATAATAGTCAAAGTCAAAATATTTTATTCATATAGGTATCACTGATATATATATATATATCACGTCATCATTTTTTTAAACTACCAGCTTTACGGAAGGGTGCTTTTTCATGGAAGAGAAGAAACGCCGTAAAGGTACTCCTGAGCACATCTTTTTTTTTAATTACAAAAAAGAAAACATTTAAAAAATATTTACTAATCTGAGCGGAACTGGTTGCAGAACTGGTCATTTCCATGCATCTTTTTCACTTAAATACTCGTCTACACTACATACAATAAATACAAAAAATATGAACTTAGAAATTATCATCAGTTAATAGTATCAGGCGTTACTTTGCGGAAGTCCATTGTTATTAAGTTAGTATTAGTCTACTTTGCAAAGTGCACTTTGTGACTAATTATCGTAGAATCAACTTACCCTGATGATGTTCCGTTTCGGGGCGAAACACGTGTTGGTGCTGGTATGTATGTTGGTATATACTTTTAATTATTGTAGTGCATTTAATTATTGTAGTGTTTCCGTTGTGGGAGGGAGGGAGGCACCACGCATGTCTTAAAGTATATACCATCATACATGTTTACCGCGGATTGTTGCAAAGTAGACTAATACTAACTTAATGGTTATCATCAGTGCATAAAAACAAAAGCAAAATATTGCAAAAAACAACACAACCTAGAGCGTACGCCTCTAAGTATACGACACCAGAGAAAGGGGGGATGGAATAGACGTATGAGTAGAAGAGAGTCGGAGTGTACAAATGCCTGGCGCAGTAAATGTTTCAAATCAAAAAATAATTGTTATTTATAAAAAAATACTGGATGCAGATCTTTTTTAAGCTGCTACATCCAGTTCATTATTTTAAAAGTCTATCTTAAAAGTAAATCTAAGGGTAAAAACCACTTCGTTTGATTAAGGAATCCCAGCTGTGACTAAGTAATCTAAATACATCTCGAGTACTGCCAAATTAATGTTTTATCCAGTGAAGCCGTGAACGGTAAATTAAGTTATTGTACACAGTACAATGAAAAGGCTCAGAGAAAAATAATTATGAAAACTGAGTGTGCCTCTCACTTCGACTTTGGCCGCCTTTTTATCAGACGACACGATAACGATAAGACGATATATCCACGACACGGTTTATTACTGAAGTGGTTCTGCCACACTGCAGTTCAAAAATGTTTTAAAATATCACATCGTTAGCTTCAACCCAAATGGCCCACTACTGAGCAAAAGTCTCTCCTCTTGAGGAGGCCTAGAGCATACTCCACCACGCTGCTCCAGTGCGGATTGGTGGAGATGTTAGTAGCCAACTGAAATATCGGAAATTTTTCATGCCGCCTGAGGGCCTCCGATATAGCTTAACGACTGTTACCCTATGATAACAACTGGAACTGACGGCTTATCGTGCCCTCCGAAGCACGGAAACACTCAAGAATGTTTTGTCACTAGCTGCCAGCAGTCACCCATCCAACTACCGACCGCGCCCGCTGTTGCTTAACTTTGTCAATCACATATGCGTCGGCCTCTGTCATCTGGATCCGGCTCTCATATGTTTTCATACAAATGTGATGCGTACGGCGCGGACGATGCCGATAAATGTGCGTTCACCATTACAGTGCCTCCAACTTATCTGTGAATTGGAGGAGGGCGCTATCGGACGCATTGGACCAATCATTGGACGCAATTCGAGACGTAGTAAATGTCAAATGAATGAGCACAAAGAACTTATGAATGGCGCGGCATTAGTTCCAATTTTCGCCATTTCACAGATAACTTGGTAGCACTGTAGGATCAACGCAAGCCGCCGGGCATGAGCGCTTCCAATTCAAGTTATATAAATCCTATAAATATGTTAATCTCGACAGCAATATTCGAGATTGACATGCTTTTATTCAATCAAAATTTACGGAATGTGGGAGACAAGTATTTACGAGTAAGTCGGTGAAGTTACGAACTTCGTAACTTTTTTGTTGTTGTACCTATCTACGAAGAAGAAAATTAAACACTCTTTATGATACAAAGCTTTTAAGTTCTGTTTTGGAACGAAGTTCCTTATCGCGCGTTGCGAAAGGGGGCTAGAGGGAAAAAATTAAGAGGAAAAAAGTTGTAACGACACTTTTTGCCGTCGTTTATTAATTAAAGCGAGTTACTAGGCGACCAGAAGTGTTCGAGGGTGCGATATCAGTAATACTGTACAATCATAGTATGTGGCTGTCTTATTTACTCTTCGGTATTTAGCATAGGCACAACAGGGATATCTATATTACGATCATGCACATTAAGTTATTATTGCTATTTCTCTTGTAATGCCAATTAATTATTGTCTTTCTATTTCCATTAACCCTGTATGTAGACTGGCCATTGCTACAAGGTTATTCATTAATAATATTCTGAGTAATGCATATTATGCACTTTTGCAAAGTGCCCCCACTTTGTAAGGTGTCTACTAAATCACAGGTATACGACTTTATTTTGGTACCGCTGACGCTTCATAGATAAAGAAATGTATATAAGGTATTTGAAGTTTATTTCTATTGCTGTGAACATTATCATTACAACGAAATGTTCGGTGCATTTCATGTTTATCTATACTAATATATAAAGAGGAATGATTTGATTTTTTGTTTGCATTGAATAGACTCCGAAACTAATGAACTGATTTGAAAAATTCTTTCACTGTTGGGAAGCTACACTATCCCCGAGTAACATAGGCTATATTATATTTTCAAAAAAATTAGGGAGCCTTAATAAAAGTCCAATAATGTAACCCAAGGTGTAAAAAAATAAGAAAACCGAAGCAAAGCGAGGGCGGTTACTTGTTGGTTTAATAAAATTCATTTCCACATTTTTGTCCAATGTTAGGTACCTACATTGTTATGTAATGTAGCCATGTATATTATAAATCGTAGAATATCTAACCGTAGAATATTATATTATGTTATACATAAAAACTGCTAATATTAAAGTTCAAAATGGGTATACACCGTAATAGCATACTTCAAATCATAATAAAATTACATACTTCAAATTATAATTAACTTCGAGTAATTTTAGTTTTTTAATATCCTGTGAGAATTCCAAATAAATGTCTAGACAGATTTAATCTCACACCAATCTCATGGGTCCTTGACGGGTCAAAAATAAAAAATTTGCCAAACCCTCCTCAACGAATTTTTGACAATTACTGGCAATTTGGCATTAAAGAGTAATTTGTACGAACTTCAAAGAAAGATCTAGATAATTTTACATACGAGTATATCTTGATATTTCTTTCGGCCGAGGCAGATATTTATATGACAGATAAATATTTGTACTCGGGTCATGGGTGTTGTTGTGATGTGTTATATGTTATATGTTATATGTTATATGTTATATGTTGTGTGTGTTATGTGTCGTCCATATCACCCGCGACACAGGAAAACTTACTGCGGGGGTATGTGTGTAAGCGTTTATTTATTTATTTATTTATTTTAGGGTTCCGAACGAAAAAAACGAAAAACGGAACCCTTATAGGATCACTCGTGCGTTTGAGCGACCGCCCTTCACAGCCAATTTTCTCCGAAACTATTGGAGCAAATGACTTGAAATTTGGTATTTATGTGCTTATTTGTGACACAAGGACGTATAAAGAAAAGAAATGAATTTTGACAAAGAAGTTTTAACGAATTCAAAATAAAACAAACAATTTTTTGAGAGAAATACAGAAAATAGTTCTTTGCTTATAGTATAAATTATACAGGAAAACCTATGGTATGCTAGTCTATGGTCTTAAAAAAAGGGCAAAAATAAATAAAATATAAAAATAACGGTAAATACATAATCAACATACGGAACCCTCTCCAAGCGAGTTTAACTCGCACTTATCAAGTTTATTTTTACATAATTATAATTTAATCCCACCTGATGGTATTAGGAGATGCAGTCTGTTGGTGAGTGCATTAAACTTATTGTTAGTAAAAATCTATTCACTCTTTTAGTAAAGATTTCATTAATTATTGCATAACTAATATTGAACAATTTTTCTTTTAACTTGTAACTGTTTTCTCAAAGCTTATTTATGTGTAAAAAATGTGATCGTTAATTTATTATAATTATGTTATTTCGTACATAACATTTTTAATAAGTTCGTAGCCTACGGCTTTATTCGATCCAATATGTACACTTCTCAAAGTAAACAAATCCCAATTCTGAGTATTAAATAACAAGTATATTAAACTTTATAACGACGTAGACGAGACTAGATGAGATACTACACTTTATCTAAATGTATTTAATATTCTGGAACTATCAGTTTTGTTGCGACAGTTAACTATATTAATACTAGTTGCACGGACAGACTTCGTTCTGTCGAAAGTTTTTTTTTTTAATTAAAACCTTCCGTGTGCTTAAGGGAGATGTAAGCTATCCTATCTTTTAAGTTGGATCAAACTGCACACGGTGTGCAAATTTGATTAAAATCGGTTAAGTAGTTTAGGAGTCCGTCGCGGACAAACAACGTGACACGTAATTTATGTACATATATTAAGATTATACTCAACATACCTGGAAATAAAGCAATATTTTGCATAACGCCGGACCCAGGAACCAAGTTTCAGTGACATCCCACAGCACAGTCGGAGGCAAGCAAAACAGTATCACCATAAAATCTGCCACAGCTAAATTGACAATGAAATAATTCGTCACAGTTCTCATAGAATGATTCCTGTACACCGCTACACACACTAGCGCATTTCCCACTAAACCTATGATAAAGACGGCTGTGTGAGTGCCTATCAGCACCCATTCATACGTGTGAGGGTATATGTAATCATTCAACATAGCTGTGTAATCTTCTCTTGTTAAGTTACAGAATTGCTTGTCTCCTACGCATTCTTCTTCTGTTTCATTCATTTTAGGTTCATCTTCTTTCACTTCTTTATTTACGTTGTCATTTGTAATACTTTTCTCAACTGTTTGAGTATAGTTGTCTATGTCTTCGTGTACTTCTTCAATGTAATTATCCATGTAATCTATTGTTCTTCTTAACCTTGTCATAATAGAATCTACATTAACTTTATTTGCAACGTCAATGACGTTATTTCTATTTTCTGTTTCATCTCTATGTGTTAATTTTGTCTTCAAAAATTCACTACTACAACTACATGTCGTTATTATAAGAAGAAGTATTAAAAATGCCGCCATATCTATGGGTTTAATTATATTCGTTGCTTTTAGTCTATCATCTTGATTTATTCAATCGTGGCGGAGTGGGTACCTGTAACAAATAAAATGAAAATAAATTAATACAATTATTTTTCAGGTGATAAAAAGTATAGGATTCTCCATCAATATTTGTATATGTTACCGGATATCTGTATAATTCAGCATTCTATACAATACCTAGGCAATGTATAGAATATCTAAAACGTTCAGGTAACGTTTTGAATATTATTTATTTCATACTTAGCCCAGGCATTCTATACAATACTCCATGCGTAGTTGGTAATGTGTGTAAAAGACGGTTCTCTAAGCTGCCTTTTCACCGAAAATTGTTTGGCCGATTATCACTTGCCAACTAACTTTTCGCAGAATTTTATTTCGCCGAATAATCATTTGCCAACTTATCATAATTTTTTTTTTATTTCCCAATCTAACAGTTGCCAACTGTACGTTTGGTCTGCCTTTTATAATGACACTTTTCAAAAGGCCAACTTTCAAGTAGCGAATGTTTCAGTTAGAGTAATATTCATTTAGTTGTATATTGTTTATAAACCTAGGTTTGTAAATTTGCGGTTCTTGTTATCTTCCGGTGACATATGCACTTTTAGGGAGAATTTAGGGGTTTTTGACACACAAAAAGGCTTCCAAACATCTCCGGCGCTGCGGGAAGTGCAGCGCCTCCGCCCTTGCGTAACTAACTGCAGGCACTCCATGCTCGCCTACGCAGCTTCGGCTTTTTGGTCGCCTACGGCGACCAGCCTCAGCCGCTTCGGCTCACATGGTGCCTGCAGTTAGTTACAGCGGGCGGGGGCTGCTCTCCCTCCGCGCCTCCGGGGTTTACATTCACTCTAGGGGTAGGGCAGACTAGTACCACGTGGGGTCGGGGTTGACTAAGTCGGTTCTGTCACCAATTTTGAAAAATCCGAAGCTGCGTAGGCGAGCAGTGTAGTGTAGGAGCCATTAGACTGCATCTCTCCATACCATCAAGTGTGATTTCGGTCAAGCATTAATTTAAAATGTATAAAAAAATATCTATTCATGCAGGTTCCAAGTTGACTACACATACCCAAATCTAACTTTATTCATTGCCGGTGGACCTGCAGGTATTCTGTACAGTAGTTGAGAAACGTATACATTACCTAGGCAAACTATGTAATGGTGATAATATTCATATAATTTAATACATTGCCAAAACGACCCAGGTATTATACACATTTCCTAGGAATTGTGTTGAATACCAGCATTATACAGTTATCCGGTAACATATACATATATAGAAGCGCCGTAGCATTTTTTTGTTATCTTTGCTTTCAGTAATTGGGGTTGAATGTACCCTATTACACGTTACTTAAAATGAATTCACACGAGGCTAACGACCGACAGACAACGACGTATAATACAGTACAATCATTATTTTGGACCCTCGGGAACAATGAAAGCTATAGTAATACATCACAATACATTGTTCACGGCGCGAAGACCTAGAGATATATAATGAATTTCATCTTGAACAGGTATCATAACATATTTTTATATGTGAACAGACGACAAACGAATAGATGAGCCACCTGATAGAATATAACAGAACACTCTTTATTGTACACCCCAAATATTACATTAGAACAAAAAGGAGTACAAAAGGTGTTCTTATCGCTATAGAGCAAACTCTTTTTTTATGGAAATAGCCGGCAAACGAGCTAAATAGAGCAAGAGCCCGTGAGTGACAGACCTTCGGATTTTTATAAAAGCTGAAAATTTTTCTATGTGTGTCCCTAGTACAGGTAAGAATGATCCCCACCCATGAAGCTGAGGCAGCGGTGGCTTTGGCAGGTAACAGGTAACAAGGGTGTATAAAATTCCATCTCAAATTTATCATAAAATAAAACTGATTTTTTTTATATTTGATTCATAATAATATCAAAACTCGCGTTGCTCATTGCCAGACAGTTAGTATGGTTGCAACCCTCTGCCGGACACCCTTAAACTATTATAATTTATAATTATACTTACGTTATATTATAAAACCTAAATTTTATATATAATTTTTTGGGGGCCTATTAATCTATGTTTACATAATAGCCGGACAGTTTCGACGGTTCTATCATCTTGCCAGACGCATTCAAAGTGAGCAGTAGTTCGGAGAGCAAGGAGCGTATACAGTAACTAGTGCGAGTGAGACAGAGCGCTTGGTCTATTGCGGCCCTTCACTGCGCATCCACTGTTATTAAGTTCAAATTGTGCAGTTTATTTTTTTTTTAATCAAGAAATCTCATTAAATAAATTTTTACAGTTTGAATAACAAATATTTAAAACAATACTCAGTAAAATTGTTCTAATACAACTTCAATCATATCGAAACTCTAATAATTTTATTTATATTATTACGACGATTATGAGCACGAAGAAGCAGACACCAAAATAGTGTACCACGCGTGTAAAATTAACCATGAAGCAAACATTGTGATTCGAACTGTTGACACCGATGTTGCTGCTATAATGCTAAGTCATATGCATCGTCTTAATGATGGATCACATGTTTGGATGCTTACAGGAGCTGGAAATAATTTAAGATATGTGAACCTAACTAAAATACACGCCAAATTAGGAGAATCTATTTGCAGAAGCTTACCTGGACTACACGCTTTCACAGGATGTGATTACAATCCTGCATTTTACAGAAAAGCAAAATTGAAACCGTTTAAATTGTTAAAAAAATATGAAGAATGTCAACAAGCATTCATGAAGTTTGGTGACAGCAAAATCATCGAAAATAACAATGAACAAGTATTAATCTTCGATATAATTCAAAGTTTTATATGCTATCTATACAATATGAATGATATCAATGATGTTGATGCTGCTAGGCTACAAATGTTTATTAATTCGTATACAGTATCTGATGTGAACGAAGCTTTTGATCGAAAAAAATTGCAAAATTTCGATGCTAGCTGTTTACCACCTTGCAAAAGTGAGTTATTGCAGCAATTTTTGCGAGCGAATTACATATGTAGCATATGGAACAACGCTCACTTACAAAAGCCAACAGCATATAAACCAGTAAATAATGGTTGGATACTGGAAAATGACCACTACTATTTTAAATGGTTTGAAGGAGATCAATTACCGAATTATGTCAGCGAATCTCTAAAAACAGTTCCAGGTATTTGATAATTATGTTAAATTATTGTACATTAATTTTGGACTATTTGTAGTTAAATTAACTTGGTTTTTTTACTATTGCAGAAAACAATGAAGAAGGCGATATTGAAGACGATCAATCCACAGAATGGAATAATAGTGACGAGGAATATGGATGTATTGACGACGACGATGAAAATGATGAAAATGTTTAAAGATTTAATCAAAATAAATGTATTTCTCTGTAACTTTTTTATTAAAAAAAAATTGCCCTTTGATATAATAAACAATAAAATTTGATTTACTTTAATTCATTGGCTTTACAATTTTGATAGAATTGAAAATAATAAACTTCGTAAAAATGAAAAATAATATAAATAAAATTATTAGAGTTTCGATATGATTGAAGTTGTATTAGAACAATTTTACTGAGTATTGTTTTAAATATTTGTTATTCAAACTGTAAAAAATTATTTAATGAGATTTCTTGATTAAAAAAAATAAACTGCACAATTTGAACTTAATAGCAGTGGATGCGCAGTGAAGGGCCGCAATAGACCAAGCGCTCTGTCTCACTCGCACTAGTTACTGTATACGCTCCTTGCTCTCCGAACTACTGCTCACTTTGAATGCGTCTGGCAAGATGATAGAACCGTCGAAACTGTCCGGCTATTATGTAAACATAGATTAATAGGCCCCCAAAAAATTATATATAAAATTTAGGTTTTATAATATAACGTAAGTATAATTATAAATTATAATAGTTTAAGGGTGTCCGGCAGAGGGTTGCAACCATACTAACTGTCTGGCAATTAGCAACGCGAGTTTTGATATTATTATGAATCAAATATAAAAAAATTCAGTTTTATTTTATGATAAATTTGAGATGGAATTTTATACACCCTTGTTACCTGTTACCTGCCAAAGCCACCGCTGCCTCAGCTTCATGGGTGGGGATCATTCTTACCTGTACTAGGGACACACATAGAAAAATTTTCAGCTTTTATAAAAATCCGAAGGTCTGGCACTCACGGGCTCTTGGACCAAAAGATCCACCTAATGGTAAGTGGCTATCGTCGCCCATGGACATCAGCAACACCAAATTCATCACTTATGCGTTGCCGGCCAAGAAAAGTAGAAGAAAACGAAAGAACTGGCTCTCAAGCCCCCAGCCGGAACACGACGAGTCGTTTGGTGGCTGATTCATGCTCAAGGGTAGTTAGCTATCCAGACGAAGCCCATGAAGAAATAATAATAGTAGCAATGGTATTAATAAACAATTAAAATCAATATTACCAAAACAATCCCTCGAGGGGTCCTACCATGCGGCCGGATTTAGTCGCCTCTTACGATACCCATCCGACGTGGGATTGGGGTTAGTATTCTAAGCCGCCCCAATATGGCTGAAACCAGCAACCTTTGTGCAGAGGACTTAGCAATGAGTGTAAAAAGGGTCACATACCCACTGGCTTCACCCACCGGTGGGTCCACGGGTAATTCGTGTTTACATGTACACCCACTGCATCAAGGTTGGTATCATCACCGATGCATTGCCACCCATAATGTGTTCGAATGACCAGCATTTCTATTTGTAGACTAGTTATTTCCTGCACCTATACTAAAAGTAGATTTAGTTTCATTTCACACGTATCCAAATGGGAAGCCACAAAAGATTTTATGTCCTATCAAATGTCTTTGTGCTTCATCTCTTTGTGTCGTTCTCTATGATCCATAATAATGAATTGAATGTCGCGCTACCAATGGAGGATCATTTTATTTTGTTCAACCAGGCGCATCAGAAGATAATGGGGTCATTATAGACCTTCCGTTGTGAGTAATATCGACCATTATCGCTCAATCAAAAGGGTACTGCTTTGCACCGCCTCGAGTAATACGACAAGTGAGTTTCAGTAACTTTCATGAACGTGTGGTAGAGTGTTTAGGACAACGTTTTCTTTTTGCTGTCCAAAAGTGACTATGAGATAATGCTTTTAGCATTAAGTCCGCCTTTGTTATTTGAAGTTTACTCAGGGGAAAAATTAGGAAGCATATTAACAACCTTCCTAAGAATTAACCCTTCGAAAAGCACTACTTTAAAATCTGTTCCCAGGTATAGATAAATTATATTCATTGAAGATATCGATATAAGTGTGGCTTCAACCCAATGCCTCTACTGAGCCCTGGTACCTCCTCCTGAGGAGGCCAAGAGCATACTCCACCACGCTGCTCCAGTGCGGATTGGTGGTGAGGATAGTGTTCAACACAAGTTTCGGAAATTTTCATATCGCCCGAGTGGCCGAGAGACTTAACGACTGTTATTTTATGAGAACAACCGGCACCGACGGCTTTTCATGCCTACCGAAGCACGGAAACGCTCCTCTTCCATCCAACTACGACCGCAGCCGCCGGGCTATGAGCGCTTCGCTATATAAGAGGCTGTGAATTACAATGCAAAGGTGGAGTACATTTGCAAAATCGATAAATTACAAACAAAGTCGTCGAATATTTATACAGTCTCTGCTATGGTAATTTAGGCGTGAGGGTAGTCTCTCTGGTGACGATTGCGTCACCATTACTGCTATTGAGCAGTATTCAGGTACAATGTTTACCTGTTATAGCTTATCGGGTGAGTGACCTAATAGTGTGTTATTTTGTTTATTTTACTAGCATTCTGCCCGCGGTATTGGCCCCGTTTCCCGAGATAATAAGTACACCTGACTACAGTTCACCTGAGTTAATTCTGGGTGAATAATGGTTATTATGGTGCCTTAACTACCCTATAAATTGTTTTGAAATGAAATGAAAGAATCTGTTATTCATGTAGGTATCACTGATACACTTATTATCATTTCTTGTGAATCTACTAGATCCCTTTTAGATCTTGGTCTACCTCTGTGCTAAGTTTCATGAAAATACGTCTATATTGTAGTTTTTGCGTGAAAGAGTCACAAGCATCCATACATCTTCACAAACTTATGTCCCAACTCAGAGTCACTAACAATTACTTAAATCGCTCCTTAGTACAGAATTTGTATGGTAATTCTTTACTAAGGAGCAATTCAAGTAACGGTTAGTGACTGAGTTGGCCGTTAGACATTTATATTATGAATAATATTAGCAACGTCCAACTTCATCCATCCATCCCAATAAAGCTTAGCACAATATTTGACGCTTCCCGGGTTTTAATCTATTCGTCCGCAGTATTGAACAGAATTGCTGAGGGTTCCTTGGCATAATACATCATCAATCAGTTGGGGCCCAAGGCAACATCAACTTTTGCGTATCTAAACGAGTGTTATTTCTAAAATATATTATAATATTCTCTGAAGTTATCAACCCAGGATAATGTAAGAAGTAAATTTATTCCAAGGAAGTCAACCGTCAGCGAACAAGTTCCTTCTAAATACACAAGGTCGTGGCGCTAGGCTTCTGGAGATTCTGGAGATTCTTGGTTGTGTACCACCAAGATTCAGCCTGAAAATTACTTGGCTTGGCTTCTACCTATTAGCCGACAACTTAACACAGGTCTCTCCTCTAAAGGAGGCCTAGAGCATACTCCACCACGCTGCTCCAGTGCGGATTAGTGGAGGGGTTAGTGGCGATGCGATAACTGCAGATATTGAGTCTCTGCTGATATTGAGTATAAATACAGACAAGAGCAGTACGAGCCATTTACAACCTCAGGCCTGGAGACTCGCTTAGGAAATCTTCTCTCTTTAATCAAATCAAATCAAATGTTTTTATTCAAAATTGGTTTGGTTTACAAACACTTTTTGAAAGTCATGCAAGCTACGCCAATGCTTCAACAAGGCCCTACTGTGAGAGGGCCCGGGAGAAGAAGCAGCAAGAAACTGCCGGGGTTGTTTTTTTCCTGCTCACAGTTACAGATAGCACTTATCATCTACTACAATCTGTATTCATAAAACTCATGTCTAAGCATCTTGTCTTTAAAATAATGCTTTTAATATGAGTTTTAAATTTAAGGTAAGGCATTTCTGTAATTTATTTCGATGGAATTTATAATAAAATTCCGTTAAGGGTTAAGTAACAAGAGTTCCCCTTACTACCATACTATTAGTATGACAGCCAGGAGAATTTTTACCTGAAACGTGCATTTCACAAGTTTAAAAAAATCATTTTGAAGTTCGCAAACAGAAAAAGCTTCAAGATAATACCAGTTCACATCATAAGTCTCCAGTAACAAAATGGCTTCCACTAAAATGTTTGGTTTCTGAAGTAAATCTTGCATCGATTTACTGGGAACATTAAACCATTTATTTCGGGTACTTTTTCCGTCTCGTGATCGCTTTTTTATGTTGTTATTAATAATGTCGAAAGGAAACTATATATTTTGGTCCTTGCCAATCGCTCAACTTACGTAAGAAACCTTTAGGGATTGATATAATCTGTTTGATGTGTAGGTTTTTATCTGTTTTCTATTTTCTTTGTGTGATCACTTATGTAGGTATGTACGTATATGTATTAAAATGTATTAAGTTAGTATTAGTCTACTTTGCAATAATCCGCGGGTAACATGTATGATGGTATATACTTTAAGACATGCGTGGCACCTCCCTCCCTCCCACAACGGAAACATGCACTACAATAATTAAAAATATATACCAACATGCATACCAGCACCAATACGTGTTTCGCCGCGAAACGGAGCATCATCAGGGTAAGTTGACTCTACGATAGTTAGTCGCAAAGTCTTTGCTATGTCTTAAAGTAGTTATATAATCAGTTTAAAGTTGGAAGTTTGTAGTTTCAAAACATTGTTTTTGTTTTCCCAAAAAAATGATTTTTCGAGTTACATCACTACACTCACTCTTCTGAAGGTGCGATATATATATTTTATTCGCCCTCGCTGCTAACATTTTGACATTAGCACAAGTAATAGAAATGTAACCAAAAATAGTCCGACTACACACAAATTGTATTCATAAAAGACTATATAGGGACCTGGAATATATAGGGTACTTACTGTGCAGAAAAACATGGGCAAGTCACGTTAAGCTAAGCTGAGCGTTAGCTAAGCTTATCTGAGTGTCATTAACTATAAAGACACAATATCTAGAACACTAGAATGGAACGATAAATTAAGCTAGATTTAACACAGCGGCAGGACCTAATGGAAAAAGCTTGTTGGGTCGAGACCCTGAGAGAGCGGTGGAAGTAAATTATAAGAGTTAATTTTAGGGACAAGTTATTTTAGTTCTTATAAATTAGCGACATCATCAATAAATAAAACTGTAACACACACTAAATCAATTTAAATATTATTATTTTTTTATGGAAATAGCCGGCAAACGAGCTGACGATCCACCAGATGTTAAGTGGCAAACGTCGCCCATGGACATCAGCAACACCAAAGGCATCATTAATGCGTTGCCGGCCATGAAAGAGAGAAGAAGAAAAAAGAAAGAACTGGCTCTCAAGCCCCCAGCCGGAACACGACGAGTCGTTTGGCGGCTGACTCATGCTCGAGGGTAGTAGCTATCCACCTATAATAATTACTTATCTCATAACAAAACCTTAGAACAATAAAGTATTTCAATACAAAACATTAACTTTTGGAGTAAACATAAAATCTGTTGGTTCTCGTTCCATTAAAATTTCTACTAAAACTAATTCTAATAAAATGTTTACCAAAGCAAAACGAAAGCGGGAGTAATGTAATAGATAACATTTTCTAAGCTTGTTAGGTGTTTTTTGCTTCTATTACAATACATATTCGTAAACGTGTCTAATTGTAAATTATAATTTACTAGCTGATTCGGCAAACGTTGTTCTTCCAAATTTTCAGTAATCACCTTGTGGTATAAAAATATACTTTATGACCTATTTTCATATCTAGCAAATAAATCTTACACAACAGAATTCATCAAAATCGGTTGAGCCGTTTCGGAGGAGTGCGACCACAAACACCGTGACACAAGATTTTTGCTGTAAAGATTATATTTCAGTAGCATCATAATTAAATTCAATTAATTCAAATTAATTAGGCAATGTAGTTAAAAGTACTATTATTTCTTCTGCTTACACCGCAGTTTTTAATATTCTAAACCTTGTACCTAAGTACTTTGCTCACATTCGCAGTAACAGACGAAAAATTAATGACGGGAGATTATTTATTACCTGGCAAGAAGATCCAGAGATTGATTATCAAAACGTGAAACACAGAGTCAACGGTTTTAGCGAATTAAATTTAATAGTATCACGTATATTATTTTAAAAATTATACATCTAAATTATTCATATTTATTATATTAAATTAAATTAAATTATTGTTATTACGTATATTGCAATTTAAACTAATATAATTCTCGACAAAAAATAACCGACTTCAAAATTAGGGATAACTCAAAAACTACTAAGTAGTCTTAAATAGCTCAACATGATAAGCACCAGCTTTCGATTGAAAAAGAATCATCAAAATCGGTTCACCCAGTCGAAAGTTCTGAGGTAATAAACATAAAAAATACAGTCGAATTGAATAGGTGCCTCCTCTTTTTTTGAAGTCGGTTAAAAATTAGTATAAAGGTTTTGCCTTCTCAAGAAGCATTAAGATACTTTAATGATTAAATTTTACATGGTAATCATTGACTGCTTACACATAAATCATCATATCAATAGTAGGTAATCAATGGTAATTATTTCAAAAAATAAAAAGCCACGGTTTTCCCGGAAGTTATTATTGAGATGTTTTGGGGACTGATGAAGGCTGAATGGAGTAATATTGACAGTATTTGACAGCCATTCAGATTTTGTGATAACTAACGAGACAGGTGATGACTGGCCTCTCACTACGGGCCTCTAGGACGCAGTTTTTCTTATTATTACTTTATCTTTCAAACACTTTCCTAGTTCGAATGTAAGAATGTTTAGGGTGTAAGCAGTGGCGGTACAGCCATACAAGCCGAAAAGCCCAGCTTACTATCATTGCTTTACATCACTCTGCAGATGTTAACATTCATATCATTTGTTGGTAAATATTATACGTATGGAATGGAGTGTTCTGTGTTGTCGGGCCAAAGATCCCGAGATCCTGGGTTGTACGACACAACTGGGCTTGCCTTGTTCGGACGACCTAGGCACGCCACTGGGTGTAAGAGGCACCATCAATCCTTCATTCTTTCTGAGCTATTTACGGAATTACTTTTCAATCTTTAACGGACTTCAAAAAAGGAGGAGGTTCTCAATTCGCCTGATTTTTTTATGTTTGTTACCTCAGAACTTTCGGCATCCATGAGAAAACCACATTAGTCTTAAATTTGTATTAAGTATGTGCGCGACAAAATGGACGAATAACTCAATATCACGCCAACCGATTTCGACGATTCTTTTTCTAATCGAACAATAATATACTAATGGTGCTTGTCATGTGGTCCCACACAAATTTGAACGAGATTTGACAAGTAGTTTTTGAGTAACTTTGAAGTCGGTTATTTTTTGTTAGCAGTCGTATTGGAGCGAATAAGAATACTAACTCCGATCCCACGCCGATGGATGTTTTATCCGTCACGCTGGTGGTACTGGTGGTAGGGCGTCTCGGAAGCAGTAGTATATTAGTAATGTTGACTTTTATATTTCATTAATACCATTATACAGTAGAGTAACTGTATAAAGAGGTTATATCTATGTGTGGCGAGGACTCGTACACGTCACACGGTGACGTCACGCCAACCTGAATCACGCTATCGAAGTTTTTTGCATCGGTTGCATATATGTATAGAAACGTTCCGACAACAGCAGTCGGAGCTCGGCCGTCTCCCAGGTAACACACCTCGCCTGGCGGGAGATCTCTCTTTGCGAAACTATGTATATCTAGTCCTGGAGGGACTTCCTTTTTGGTCAACAACTTATCGATAATGCCTTTGGTGTCTCTGATATCCGTGGGCGGTGGTGACTTAAGATATGATGGCTTGCCTGCTGTGTTATCAACTATAACGTATATTAACTACAAATAAAAAAATTTGAAGAAGAGGTGATCATGAATATTAGCGATAGGGTGTTACTCGTCATATATATTTTTCCCATGTAGATATATTATATGTTATTCCAGTTGTTGTCTATACTAATTATATAAAGAGGAAAGATTTGATTTTTTGTTTGCATTGAATAGGCTCCGAAACTACTGAACCGATTTCAAAAATTCTTTCACTGTTGGGAAGCTACACTATCCCCGAGTAACATAGGCTATATTATATTTTAAAAAAATTAGGGATCCTTAATAAAACTCCAATAAGTTGTAAAAAAATAAGAAAACCGAAGCAAAGCGAGGGCGGTTACTCGTAAGTTATAAAAGAAGTAAATAAAAAGTAGTATAAAAAGTAACTAATATCAAAATAAATCAATTAGAATTATGGCAAATTTTCAATTTTTTTTTTCGTGACGAGTTTAAAACAACCCTGTTGTTCACGCAAAATATTTAACGAATTCCAAACAACAATATTTCAGCCGGTTTAAAATTATCTGATCTTGACCAAAGTATGATTCCTACAACACGCTTACATCGTCTTTCGACGCCATATTAATAATGGTGCTCTAATCTCGATCAATCCACGTTATGTAAATACTTGTCAGATATTTATACTATGATCTATTAAGCTTTCAACAATATTATTAACAAATTCATTTCATATTGGCAGCGAGTTCCGGTCAAAAATCAAATTGAACTCGTGATTACATAATGCTATTTTCTGGCGGTCAAAGAATTGCAAAGTGGCTTAAGTACATGTTAATATGCCTTTTTTTAGGGTTCCGAAGTAAATTCAGAACCTTTATTAGTTTCGTCTTGTCCGTCCCTCTGTCAGAAGCAAAGCGCCAAGACCCTTAGTACTACAAAGCTGTAATTTGGCATGGATATACATATTTATTAAAACTCCAGAATCGTAGAACAAAATGTTAAAACATTTTTTTTCAGGACACCACCGCTACAGGTAACGTGAAGACGAATTTTTTTATGTGTGGGATATCGTTGAAAAGGTCTTTTAAAAATATTATGGATCTTTTAAGACCATTTTTGGAATTAAGGTCCGTTTGCGAAATACATATTTGTTTTAAACTGCTATAGGTTATAATATGATGAATTTACAAGCAAAACTATCACGGCTGTGTTAGCATAAGTAGTTAATGAGTAATAGTCGCGCGTGGCCTGACATGCACTTGCCCGGTTTTATTATTTGAACGTAGTTTTTAACCGACTTCAAAAAAAGGAGGAGGTTCTCAATTCGACTGTTTTTTTTTATGTTTGTTACCTCAGAACTTTGGACTGGGCGAACCGATTTTGATGATTGTTTTTTCAATCGAAAGCTGGTGGCTGTCATGTGGTCCCACATAAATTTTATTGAGATCTGACAATGGCATCCATGAGAAAACCACATAAGCCGTAAATTTGTGTTAAGATGTGCGCGACAAATTGACGAATAACTCAATATCACGCCACCCGATTTCGATGATTCCTTTTTTAATCGAAAGCAGGTGCTTGTCATGTGGTCCCACATAAATTTGAATGAGATCTGAAAAGTAGTTTTTGAGACTTTGAAGTCGGTTATTTTTTGTTAGTAAAATTTAGATTATACATAAGTACTATTATTTTTTCTGTGGTTTTACTCAAACAGAGACTTTAAACTTATAATGTAAATAACAAATACTATGCAGAGTTTTAACTCAATCTACGACAACTCAAACATAAGTAAGTACTACTTACTCATACTCGTACTTGTTTTCGTTTCGTATGAGCGTTCCCGACAGAACGCGCAGGATATAACATTCACGAAAATAATGTTGTTTGGCTTGCATCTAAATAACAAAGATTATTAAAAAAAATATAAGTACAGATTTAGCCAAATTACATAATCTGCCATGAACAATACTGTAACACACATGATCCGGGAAGAATAATTTATCTGTAACGTGAATATCTGCCTGAGAATCGAACCCAGGACCACTAGCAACTAGGCTACATGGCCGTCAAATTAAACCTATCCTACGAATATTATAAACATGAAAGTGTATGAAGATGTTCGGATGATTCTTTTCATCGCCTTGCTACAGTGCCCTAATTCCCACCACGTATAATTATCATGGGCGTAGCCAGGTTTTAGTTTCGGGGGGGTTCAAGTTTCGGGTTTGTTCAAGAAAATACAACGACTAAAAGTACATAAATTAACCCTAAAGAAAATTGAGACTTTATTTTTTCTCACGACGTATGTAGCGCCATCTATTATTAGTTTAGTCAAAAGTTCAAAAACGTGTTAAATAGAAATAAAGCTCCTAAAAATATGTGCGATAGCTCATTCGGAATGACATCTAGAAAAATGTTTTTAAGGGTTTATTAACACATAAAAATGTCAGTCCTTAACTTTTCGGGGGGGGGGGGGGTTTGAACCCCCCGAAACCCCCCCCCCCCCCCGGCTACGCCCATGACGTATATTATAGTATGTTATGTTTTATTTGGATTACATTAAAATCCAAACTTCTCAGTTTATACGTACGTAAACATTACCCGCTTGATATATCTATCTGACGACTTCGACGTTATTCGTAATCTGATTTTGTTTACGGCGATTTTAATACTGCGCGTTAAAGTATGAAGTGGCACTCTCGATTTGATTTTAGGAAATATGTCAAGGCTTTGATATTATGTCAGTCAATCATGAACTGAGTTAGTAAATACTGTAAGGTACAAAACAAAAACCTGCCTTTAGGTTTTACCACGATTTTATTTTCGTTTATTGTGATTTACCCTAGCAATTGTTTAAGCGATGGCGTAGATTGACGCTCTAAAAGTGTTTTTGTAAAAAACCTCATTTGAATAAAAAAAAATTCCTTCTACGGAAATCCTTTCATACGTAGTATTTTTAACACACTTAGGGCTTGTTTCACAATCTTCAAGTAAGTCCGAAGTAAGCTATTCGTTGGTTAAGTTGACATTTCGTGTATGTAAAATGACACTTTAACGTCACTTTAACCGGCGAATAGCTTATTCAGGACTCTACTTGAAGATGGTGAAACAAGCCCTTAATAGCAGATGTACTATGATCTAAGATTATACATATAATAAAGTACTTATTGTTAGTTTCCTGGAAATCACAAGCAGAGCCATGGGCGGAGCGTAAGTTTAAAAATACTTTTCACGCCAATCATCGTTTGAGCACAAAAGACATAATAGTACTTGTTTGCGGCGCTATGATTCGACCGTGTTATCCGCATTACATTATAATTGTTGACAAAAAATAACCAAGTTCAAAATTAGGGATAACTCTAAAACTACTTGTCAGATCTCGCTCAAATTTAAGTGGGACCACATGACAAGCACCAGCTTTCGATTAAAAAAAAGAATCATCAAATTGATTACCTGGTCGAAAGTTCTGAGGTAACAAACATAAAAAATACAGTCGAATTGAGAACCTCCTCCTTTTTTTGAAGTCGGTTAAAAAGTAAACGGTTGTAGACATCATGTTTACACAGACATGCTTGTGTAGACATAAGACAAGTTGTCTTGTTTGTAGTAACGTGTGGCCACTAAATGTGAATGTGAGGCATCAGAAACGCCTTCTCGTTTTTATCGATGGATGTTTTGCGAAAATATACAATGTAGCAGTGTGAAACAATTAGGTACTAAGTTTTAACACTATCAACAATTTAATAAAAGGTTATCCAATAAAAATTACCTTGAAAACAAATTTAAACCGAAAAAGTGTACCCATTTAAAAATAAATTCCTATTTTTAATTTCTCATTTGAATTTACATAAAACATTTACAAAACATTCTCTCTCTGTCAATCAAACCGTGTTACATTGACAACCATTAAAGATACGCAAACAAATTTAGTTTAACTGATATTTATTTATTCAAAAACATGTTTTTCCTTTCATCATCTTATATTTTTCGTTAAATAGGTACGATAAATTGTTTTTGTGTTATGTAGTGTTCTCTTTGTGTTGTGTTATTTTTAACCGACGAAAAAAAAGGAGGAGGTTCTCAATTCGACAAGTTCCTATATATAATTTCTTTTATGTATGATCACGCAGCAATCGGCAAAGGGTGGTCCGATTTTGACGATTCTTTTTTTAATGAATAGGGTATGTCTTAAAGTTGATGATTGATTATTCACCCACGGAATTTTTACCCATTCCCCCAATAACTTTGTACTGGATGATCAGATTTCGATGATTCTTATTTTATTGAATATTGTATATCTTGAAGTTACTCTTGTTTAAATTTGGAAACAAAACTTTACCCCTAAAGGTACGAAAATATGGGATGATTTATATTTTAACCTGGTAACTGAATCTATCATCAATAACTTATTATTAATTTTCATAGCAACTAAAAATTAAAAACTAATTACTTTTTAATAAAAAATAAAACCAACAATAAAAAACTGAAAAGCGGAAAATAAAATAAACCATTTAGTATTATAAATTAAGATCCTAAATTAACTGTAAATAAATAATTTTGAGGCGGTGCCAAATAAATGAAAAAACTAACGTTGAAAAAATGTGAGCCGCGCTGCTGCTGCCGTGTGCATCGCATGCCGCTGCCCTCATAAAATGAACTTTATGTAATAATTTTGTTTGTTTGTTTGGCACGGTCTCAAAACTTCATAACTTTAATGTTATGTAAATTATATACTGAATAAAGATTTTTGATTGATATTTGTATACAATTGAAGAAATTTGAACAATCAACATCAAATATTTGAGTTCAAACGAACCGTGTATACTCTGTGCTGCAACATAATTACTCCTAATGCTGTCAATATTGGAGTAGGTCTTTGGTTTGAGGTAGTATGTGCCTATTAACACGCGTAATATATGTATAGCACTGGACATGAGTGTGACATGATCATAACCTATAATTAAGGTGGAAATTATAGGATTTCATTCGTTAGCCATTGCTAGCTGCCGTGAAAATTGGAGAAATTAAAGCTTTTACAATGATCTAATTGTCCACCAATTTTCAGTCCTGTCTATCTGGGCCTGAGTTTCTGTGGAAGGTGGGTGACTCCTTTCACTGTGTTATTTTGATTTAAATTAAATTTGAATAAGGTTATTTGGCTCAAATACCAGTCTATACTTAAGTTCAAAGATGCTGGTCGTAAAAGCATTTTATTACGTTAAACTGTAACGAAATAAAAAAAAAATCTAAATTTGATTGAGGCAGCCATTCTCCGAGTTAAATATAGAGCCCTAATAAAATATATTTAGTGAGGCCCAAATAGGACTCAGGTAGTCTACTGTAGAATTATGTTTTTTTTATTTTTATTTTAATAATATTAATATTTTTGTTTTTATTATTTATAACATTTTGTTTTCGCATCGGAATGGGTATCTTCAAGGTTCTTAGGGTTCTTATGAAAACCGTTTAAGAGAATATTATTCCTGGGTTTATTTTATATTACGAAGGTCGATGAACGGATATTCTGGGAAAGTATGCCTTAGACGATAATTATTTTCTAAGAAATAATCCCGTATTTAAGTTATGTCAAGAATTATACGAGTAAGAAAAGTATGCCATATACAATAGGTAAATTATTTTCTAAGTATATTCCCGTATTTCCCCTGTGTTAATTATTATGATATTGATACCGCTCTGTCGGGATATTATGTATCCTATAAATGTTTGTCCAGATCATGGTATACGTGTGTGCTTTTAATTAAATCCGTTCAGTTGTTTTTGGCGTGAAACAGTAACACAAAATAATACAATACTGTTTATTGTGCACATACAAGGAAACAAACATCCACCATCAGGGTTGCCATAACTTGTGGGAAGCAATACGGGACGTTTTCTCTTCCGATGCCCAAAACCTGACACGCGGCTTTTCAACTACACCAAACATAGCATGCATGTGTACATAGTGATCTCAACCGTCTCAAAAGTATAAAACACATTAAATAAAAAATTAATGAATCAAAGTTTTAATTGGAAATGTTTCATGTTGACAATTTTTCTCACCTCTATTTCCGTATTTTGTCGAAATACGGGACATGTAGTACTACGGGACGGGATGGTCAAATACGGTGACAGTTCCGTTTATACGGGACGTATGGCAACCCGAACCATCCATATACAAAATTCTATATTCCATAGTCAAAATGTTTTATTTTATTAAAATCTTCCGTGTGCTTTAAGGGAGATATAACTATCCTATATTTCAAGTTAGATCAAACTGCACACGGTGTACAAATTTGATTAAAATCGGTTAAGTAGTTTTGGAGTCCATCGCGGACAAACAACGTGACACGTAATTTATATATATTAAGATTATTATATAGAAGATTGCTTAAATATTTTTTTAACAATTGATAAATTACAAAATACTGAGGCAACACAAAATTGAAAGTAATTAAGAACCTCCATTGAACGTCCAACAACAAATCAAGCGCGTTCTTTATATTTCCCATCAAATTGATCTTTGATAAGGATTCATTTAAAACTTTTAATTTACAAAAGTTATTTTGCATCCAATAACATTTTATTAATTCAATCTTCAAAGTTCCAGTCAAATTAATCAGTCTCAAATGTAAGGTAATTCAAACCTTGCGCAAACTATTGCTGTAAATTAATCTCCATGGCAACCAAATACGATCCTGTGTTATGTAATCAATAACAGCGTGGGTGCTAAATGCTGTAAATAGATCAATAGGTGAACAGTATTGTTTACTGTTATAGCACAGTGTGAGTTTAACCTGAACCGCCATGTTTTTTGTTACCTGACTAGTCCTTTATTGTAAGTTGCGAATAAGTGTAACAACTTGTCTATTATCGCACTGTGTGCTTCGCTAAGCGCTGATCAATAATAGATAAAATTTAAGTCATACGTTTTCGCATCGTGTATGAAAGACTATTTTAAATGCGTTTTCAGGTCACAGTGGACAATAACAAATTCGCGAAATAAATTCCTGATTTACCTAGATATTCATCTAGGTCCTTAGTTCCCAAAAAGGTCCAGGTGGACCCCAGGGCTCAACGGAACAGTCGACGGAGGTCTACAAAAAAAAATCAATTAATTAATTAACCAATTATTTCTCACTTTTTTTCGAAAACTATTAATCTCTATACATATATTCTAAACTCAGCCGCAATTCAAATTTCCATAGTTAGATTTAACCTTTATATTTTTTGTCTAATTTTGGGAACATGTTGGATACGTATATATGAAAAAGTCTGGGAACCTCTGATCTAGGTGTTCACTGTTCCAGCAACGTTTAAAAGGGCTGTTTAGCCTGGATACATCATCAAATAGGTCTGACAATCCAGTTTTGGAGACGATATTACTGACGTGACGTACTTATAATGCAACCTGTCCGCAAATATGAAACATAATTAGAATTCATAACATCTCACACATAAAATTCTAGAAGGACTCAACGTAATTATAAAACTATCTTTATTTTGTTGTACGTGTGTTGGTATGAATGCATTAGCTCCCGCGTAGTCACAATGTACAATCTATGGTTAAAATCTCGTAAAATATAATGTTAAAATGGCTTCAACTTATTACATGTACTGTAGGGCTGCATATTTATAATCGTCATCATAATAAAATAGAATAATAGACTATTTTAACATAATAATAATATCATGCCATATGCCATACAGTTCATGCCTCGTTTCGTAATCATATTTATGTACCTTTTTAGGGTTCCGTAGCCAAATGGCAAAAAACGGAACCCTTATGGATTCGTCATGTCTGTCTGTCTGTCTGTCTGTCTGTCTGTCTGTCTGTCTGTCTGTCTGTCTGTCTGTCTGTCTGTCTGACCGTCCGTATGTCACAGCCACTTTTTTCCGAAACTATAAGAGCTATACCACTGAAACTTGGTAGGTAGATGTATTCTGTGAACCGCATTAAGATTTTTACACAAAAATAGAAAAAAGCAATAAATTTTGGGGGTTCCCATACTTAGAACTGAAACTCAAAAATGTTTTTTTCATCAAACCCATACGTGTGGGGTATCTATGGACAGGTCTTCAAAAATGATATTGAGGTTTCTAATATCATTTTTTTCTAAACTGAATAGCTTGCGCGAGAGACACTTCCAAAGTGGTAAAATGTGTGTGTCCCCCCCCTGTAACTTCTAAAATAAGGGAATGATAAAACTAAAAAAATTATATGATGTACATTACCAAGCAAACTTCCAACGAAAATTGGTTTGAATGAGATCTAGTAAGTAGTTTTTTTTAATACGTCATAAATCGTAAACCGCAAAAAACATTGATCAAAGTTACAACGAACTACAAGAACTTTTATATTACGTTACTTGCTGCTACGGAACCCTTCATGGGCGAGTCCGACTCGCACTTGGCCGGTTTTTAAGATCCTTGTTAAAATATTATGATGCATGATGCTCTGCATAGATACTTATTTATAGGAGAATACTTGGGTGGTGGACATCTCAGATCTTATAATCATCAGCATTAGTAGAATAAGTGGCATACAAGAAGAATACATCACTTTTCTTTCAGTCGCACATTTGGCTATACGTATCCATCTTATATCCTTTTTTTCATCAAATACTTAGTTTATAGTAATTCGTCACTAATTTATGTTACCAATTTATATAATAATTTATATACTTAATAATAATTTCATTAGGTATATTCCTAGTAGGTATACTACAAACATGAATTGTTAATATAATAATGTTTTAGTAATGAGTAAATAATATTGTTTACACGAATGTAATGTAATAGGAATAACGTTACGTAAATTGAGAGTACTGAAATAAATTTTCCTTAATTTTATATCGCTTTCTTCCAACCCTTTTATGACCCGTAGAAAGCTTAACCAAATACATTATTTTGATTAGCAATCCGTCGCGTTCTTAGTTCAAAGCAAACATCGTGTGATTTAAATTATAATTATTATTAGCCAGTGAGTGATAGCCTAGCGGTTAGAACGTTGGTCTCCCGAACGAAGGGGCCCGAGTTCAAATCCTGGCACGCACCTCTAATTTTCAAATATTATGTGCGTATTAGAAGTTAATTATCACTTGCTTCGGTGAAGGAAAACATCGTGAGGAAACCTGCACACCGGAGAGTTCTCCATAAAGTTCTCAAAGGTGTGTAAAGTCTACCATACCAATCCGCACTTGGCCAGCGTGGTAGACTATGGCCTGTACCCCTCACATTGTGAGAGGAGACCCCGAGCCCAGCAGTGGGACAATTATGGGTTGTTGCTTTGCTTTTGCTTTTTTTATTAGACATTGAAATATCTACTAGCGTATAGAACTGACACCGCAAATCCGATGTTTGCGTAATGAACTGTGGCCAATTGGCTGAAGATTTTGATAAGAGACCGGGAGCTTGATTTTGAAAAACCTCTCGACGCGCACAAATTTTGTTCGCGATGTCTATTCTCGTATGTACTTTAGTACATTATACTTCAATGTGATTAGCAATCCGTCGCGTTGTTAGTTCAAAGCAAACGTGTGATTTAAATTTACCGATAAATTTTAAGTGTCAATGTCACACCTCCAAGCAAGCAACAACCCATAACTGTCCCACTGCTGGGCTCGGGGTCTCCTCTCACTATGTGAGGGGTATAAGGCCATAGTCTACCACGCTGGCCAAGTGCGGATTGGTAGACTTCACACACCTTTGAGAACTTTATGGAGAACTCTCCGGTGTGCAGGTTTCCTCACGATGTTTTCCTTCACCGAAGCAAGTGATAATTAACTTCTAATACGCACATAATATTTGAAAATTAGAGGTGCGTGCCAGGATTTGAACTCGGGCCCCTTCGTTCGGGAGACCAACGTTCTAACCGCTAGGCTATCACTGCTGTATCACACCTCCAAACATTGTATAATTTAGCTAATTTTGCAAATTACGTGAACTCGGAAAAATATTTCATTTCGGTTCTTTTTAATAGGAAATAGCACCTTTTAGTAACCACGCACTTATACCAGTTATATATAACAAGGCACGTAACATTTTTTAATTAAGTTTAACTAAAACTTCTAAAACTGTTTCAAAAGTTGCAAAAAATCTTTTATTATTCATATTTTCAGAAAGATACCAAGCTATGATAATCTGGCTTCATGAGGTAATTGACCTAAATGTTGCTGGTCAAAGACCTCCGACATGATAAATGAATTTAGATTTTGTAAAATTAAAATTATATCTGAAGCCACCTAAGACGTAACAGATTACGCTTAATTAATGTATTAAAAAGTTTTGTCACGAAATCTATTATATAAAATTCTCGTGTCACGGTGTTAGAAGTTGAACTCCTCCGAAACGGCTCGACCGATTTTCGTGAATCTTAGCGTGCATATCGGCTAGGGTGGAGAATCGGACAACATCTATTTTTCATCCCCCTAAATGTTAAGGGTGGTCCACCCCTAAATTTTTGGCAGTACAACGTTTGCCGAGTCAGCTAGTAACATGTAATATAAAGCAATTAAATCTGTAATATCATTATTAATATATACCTAATATATACCTAGAGAATTAATTGCTATTACCTTTAGATCAAGTAAGGTAGTAAGGATATTGGCATTATAATTAAAATAATTACGACCCTGTAGCCTAGTTGGTAGTGAACCTGCCTGCGAAGCGAGGGGTCCCGGGTTCGATTCTCGGCCGGGATGTGAAAGATAAATATTTGTACTCGGGTCATGGGTGTTATTGCGATGTGTTATATGTGTCGTCCATGCCACCCGCGACACAGGTAAAAATCTACTGCGGGTGTATGAGTGTGTAAGCGTTTATTTTATTTTATTACGACAATTAAAAGTTTTACGGATCCAAAATTATTTCAAACGCTTGAAGATCCTCTTAAAGTTTGTACAGCAACTTTCCATTACATCGTATCAAATCATTGAATATTACGTAAACCTATCAACCTGTCATGCTTCCACCTTGTGATGCTCTCGACAAAAGTTTGCCATAAAGCTTTTCAAAAATAGCAACAACGTATTTACAGGCAATGAGACCATTAATTAGATTTATCGTTCAAAATTCGCATAAACCATCTATTGTCTCATTGTCGAGTGAATGCGACAAGCGATTATTAGATTTTTTTGCAGAACTTGCTGTGAAATACTTTATATTTTAAGATAGATACAATATCGTTGACTGATACTACAGTTCTTTGCGACTAACCATCGTAGAGTCAACTTACCCTGATGATGCTCCTTTTCGGGGCGACACGTATTGGCGCTGGTATGTATGTTGGTATATATGTTACCGGCAAAACCCGATTTCAGGTTAAACTAGTTTGGCCTAGGCCAGACTAGTTTGGCGCGACACGATTAGGCAAAACTAGTTTCTCGTCAGTCTAAAACTGATTAGAACCGAATTGTTACAGATTTATATTTATTTGACAAATCTTTGTGCTTTAAACCTCTTAAATTACAGCTATTTTAGTCACGACTGCACTTCAAATTGTATTCGAACATCAAATGTAGTAAATGATCACCAAATTAACTGCTCGCGTATATATTGTTTCTTTTGGATTCTTTTAATTTCCAGATGTAGGTCGAAATGGTTACAAAACCAACTTAGTCAACCCCGACCCCACGTGAATGTAAACCCCGGAGGCGCGGAGGGAGAGCAGCATGGAGTGCCTGCAGTTTGTTACGCAAGGGCGGAGGGGCTGCACTTCCCGCAGTGCCGGAGACGTTCGGAAGCCTGTTTGTGAATCAAAAAATGAATTACCATCTTTGGTTATAATTTTACATTAAAATGCTGTTTTAATTTTGGTGATCATGTACTACTTTTGGGTTAACAATGATTTATTTGGTGATAAGTTAAACATAAGCCAAACTTATTGACGAGAAACTAGTTTTGCCAAATCGTGTCGTGCCAAACTAGTTTGACCTAGGCCAAACTAGTTTAACCTGAAATCGGGTTTTGCCGGTAACATATACATTTTATTATTGTAGAGCATGTTTCCGTTGTGGGAGGGAGGGAGGTGCCACGCATGTTTTAAAGTATAATACCATCATACATGTTAAACGCGGATTGTTGCAAAGTAGACTAATAATAACTTAATGACTGATACTACGCTAAGGGATTGCCTGAATGAAAAAGCTTGTTTTTTTCTTTTAATTTATATATATATATATATATATACATATATTATATATACATAGTTTTTACCATGACGGATCCATCATACCCCTGGCCATACCCATGGTGGTAGGGTGGGTACTTTTTATTGAAACTATACTACCGAAAATAGTGATGTGAAACATATTTTATACAATGAAGAATACGGTGGAAAATAAAATTATTTATTATTTTAAAAATACAATAATTGTAAGCCTAAAGTAGGTGTTGTTAGTCCAGATGATGATATTCTGTGAAAAATTATCAAAATTATGGTCTGTTAATCCAAATAACTTATTTCCTTTTCTTCTCTCTTTCTTGGCCGGCAACGCATTAGTGATGCTTTCGTATCGCTCATGTTCATGGACGATAGCCACTTACCATCACGTGGATCGTCAGCTCGTTTGCCGGCTATATCCATAAAAAATAACCATAAAATAAAAAAAGAAATGATTTAATTTGCTTCTTTTGTGTCGAATTTTAATGATATCAACTTACCATGACAATTATCACTCTCAATACAAACTGCGAATTTAATCCCTACACTCTGCCTCTAATCTCAAATCGCTGACAGTAAGACAATGACCTAAAGCAACTTTCGGTTAGAAGAAACCAATTTATAATGGAAAAACGCATACATGTCAAACAACGGGTGATTTAACACGCCATGAGTCACCATGTTTCGGTGTTATTTCTGTCGGTTTGTTTGGCAGGCGGGTAAGGCTTCTTGCTGGCGAACGAAAGAATAACTGTTTATTGATTGTTGCTTGTTTTATTGCTTGGTTTTGGTTTATTGTTTGACAGTATTTGAGCAAAGCTTTGTCAATGACATACAACGCACCTTGTGTTAACAAATGAAATTAAAGTGTAGGCATTCGTAGGAGTGCTATCGCGGGTGGCATTGAGGCTATGGGGCCATCCATAAATTGCATTACACGTTAGGGGGGAGGGGGGGGGTTGATGTAGTGTGACATTGTGTGACAAGGGGTGGGAGGGGGTCCTAAATTTCGTGACGTCACATTTCAAAATCGAATAATTGGTATGTATAGGTAAATATTAAAAACAATTAATGGAAATAAAACTTATTTCAGAACTGCTTTTTTATTTAATGATTTCTAAGTGTAAATTTTCATAATATGTGACGTCACACTAGGGGGAGGTCTCACAAATGTGACCAGCTGTGACAAGGAGGGGGGAGGGTTCAAAAAGTCATGAAATTAGTGTGACGTAATTTATGGATGGTCCCTACGGTCCATTATGACAACACAAACACCAACTAAGCAGGAACAAACATTTATTTATCACACCGGGAATCGAATCTGGGTCAGCTTGAGGATTACGGGACCTGTGGACATATTTACTAGTTGAGAAGATAAAGATAAAGGAAGGTTTCCTATATGAAACAGCTATTTAACATTGCAACCACAGGTTTTCCAACTTATTACTACCAACTTCACCATAACTTTTCCACATCTACTTATCAAATCAGCCATCAGTTTTTAATAATTCTCTTTGGTTAATTTAACCTTACTCCTAGGAATCCTAATAATAATGTTGTAAATGACATTCTCTACAGAAACCTGTCAGAATACTCGTATCTTTACCAATAATTAAAAACCAACTAAAAGGAAAAGAAGTAATATTACTATCCGATTCATATCTGTACAATAAATTGCGAGTATAATAGTAATGTTGAGCCTTCTCTCACAATATACCCAAGATAATTGTGATATTAGTAGCAACGTAATTATTATAGCATCACAGAAATTAGTGACATATTAGTTGCTACGTAATATTATTCAATTCCGGGGAGAATATTGGAATGTTTATGAACATACGTGTTAATAACCCGTATTTGTTAACCGACTTCAAAAATAGGAGGAGGTTCTCAATTCGACTGTATTTTTTTTTATGTTCGTAACCTCAGAACTTTGGACTGGGCGAACCGATTTTTATGATTCTTTTTTTAATCGAAAGCTGGTGGCTGTCATGTGGTCCCATATAAATTTTATTGAGATCTGATAATAATCCATGATAAAACCATATAAATCTTAAATTTGTATTAAGTAAGCGCGACAAATGTACGAATAACTCAATATCACGCCAACCGATTTCGATGATTCTTTTTTTAATCGAAAGCTGGTGGCTGTCATGTGGTCTCATATAAGTTTTATTGAGATCTGATAATAATCCATGATAAAACCATATAAATCTTAAATTTGTATTAAGTAAGCGCGACAAATGTACGAATAACTCAATATCACGCCAACCGATTTCGATGATTCTTTTTTTAATCGAAAGCAGGTGCTTGTCACGTAATCCCACATAAATTGGAACGAGATCTGACAAGCAGTTTTAGAGTAACTTTGAAGTCGGTTATTTTTTGTTAGTATTTAGATTATTTGACTTCTTCTGTTATGGAAGATAATTGAGAAAAACTGTTCATGTCTAGAATACTGAAATAATCTGAATTATACCAAGAAAAAAATAACTTACTTCAAAATAACTCAAAAACTACTCGTCAGATCTCGCTCAAATTTAAGTGAGATTACATGACAAACACCAGCTTTCGATTAAAAAAGTATCATCAAAATCGGTTCACCCAGTCGAAAGTTCTGAGGTAACAAACATAAAAAATACAGTCGAATTGAATACCTCCTCCTTTTTTGAAGTCGGTTAAAAACACTCAAATTAACGGTATTTTCTAATCCTAAATCATCTTAAGTAAATCTCTGATAGTATGTCTCTTATTGGCTGTTTGAATTAAAACTAACGGCAAACTTCCCGAAAGATTAGAGAGGAATTCAATTCGAATTTAATTCATGCGACCACCCAACCTTCAATATTCTTTTCACTTTGTGTCAACCTTATTTTTTAATTGCAAATTACAAAAAAAGACACAAGACTGTTTATCAAATAGGAGTCGATGAAAAAAATGGACTATACCTTTGTTCAAATCGAATCAAGCGAACGATTGAGTGGTGACTCAATCGTTGTGGTGATCGATGATATTCCTTTTACATTGCACCATGGTATATTTCCAGTTCTCTTAACGTTCCCATCAGTATTCCAAAGTACTTCAACAGTACGTGATCAATAATCATCTGTTCTCCCTTCTTGACAATTCCTTAATCCAAGACACGACATTTTTTATATGCCAGCCTCTGCTTCGGACAAGCGTTGTACAATAAAGAGGTCCATCCCTGGACCTTAACTGGAGATTCCTGGCCTCACCGACATATACAAGAAGCTACTAGATTATATTCTTCACGTTGAATTACGAAATTGAAAATGTCAGTATACCCTCGTCAAGAGGCGTTCGTTTCATTTTACTTTAAGAAATATCTAAAAGAAATTGTGTAGCATTTGTCTAATACTTTTAGATTTTTTTCTCAGGTTTTTTGTAGAAATAACTGACAAATGAAATTACGATCTTCCTCGTGGTCTATCTTTGCCTATCATCATCGAAATCAAAGGCATCACTGATGCATTGCCAGCCAAGAAGGAGAGAAGAAAGTCACTAGCATAAATTCACAAATTCCACTTGGTCTTGCTGTTTTGTGTCTTCTATACAAACTAAGTTTACCAGATACGGGCTTTTAATTCCGGGACAGTTCTACTAGACCTCGATGCACTGACGCACTGGCGGATCCAGGAATGTTTTTGAGGGCGGAGCGGCAGCGCCCTTTGAAGCACTTCATTTTCAATTTCAACGTGGCAACCTCTGAAAAACCTCGCCAGGCGCCCCTGTGTCTATTGGCATCCCTTGCACTCTTCTATCAGCGGAATCCGGGATATAGAAGTATAAATCCTGGACCCGAGACACGATGTAAAAATCCAGGACAATCCCAGATTTGCCGGCCAACTTAACACGTATACTGTCTAGTTCTATGTAAACAAAGTGAAAAATCATTTGAGCCGCGCCTGACGCCACGCACCGAAAACAATTCTAACACATCTAAAAATACGACTTGGTAATGGAAGGTTTGTTTGTCTTTGAAATATGATTTGATTTAAACTTTGCGAATGAGTTTACTATGGAATTTGTGGTGATTTTTTCTATGATATGATAATAATATATAATATGATATGATGATATGATATAGCAGTGATAGCCTAGCGGTTAGAACGTTGGTCTCTCGAACGGAGGGACCCGAGTTCAAATCCTGGCACGCACCTCTGATTTTCAAATATTATGTGCGTATTACAAGTTAATCATCACTTGCTTCGGTGAAGGAAAACATCGTGAGGAAACCTGCACACCGGAGAGTTCTCCATAAAGTTCTCAAAGGTGTGTGAAGTCTACCAATCCGCACTTGGCCAGCGTGGTAGACTATGCTCTGTACCCCTCACATTGTGAGAGGAGACCCCGAGCCCAGCAGTGGGACAATTATGGGTTGTTGCTTTGCTTTGCTTTTTTTATGATAATATGATATGATATTGATCTGTGTTTCTTAAAACAAATGAATATGTTTAACTGGAACCTTTAAATGTGTGGCAATGATTACCATGCCGGATCGCCTTACCAAGGGTCCTGGGTTCGATTCCCAGGGAGACGGAAATTTGAATGATGAGTTTAAATTTCTGTTCCCGGTCTGGGTCTACGTGTGTTGGCCATGGCTCCCATGACTCAGGGAATCTTAGCGTGGGGCTGTGTGTTGTTATTTAATGTGTTGCGGTAAACACAATGTGATCACCGTATTTCTATGCTCCCCGTTCGCGTACCATAACCAATAACAAGTACAATTAGCCTTAGGCGACACAGTATTGTAAGCAACTACAAGTTTGGATACCAGTATCTTAAAAACATTGTTCTGTGAATTTACGAGATGTTTCTGAAACGTGGTGTAAAGATTCAGCCCGCGGCTTCGCCCGAAGAGTGGGTTCACAAACGTAATAAACTTCCAAATCATCGCACGAGAATGTATCTGGGACAAAATCAACCCTATTTTTAAGTCAAGACAATGGGTTATCTGTGTACAGTGAACAAATAAATTAGGTATGGAGGGTATGATTCTAAAACCTTCATAAATAATGTTTGTGTTATTTTCAATGTTAAAAGCTACCTGTAAAGGTAAGGTATGATTTGCCTTTGCTTATAACGTAAACAATAAATAAATAAATAAACATTGCAGAATGTTTTTGAATCATGCCCTGAATACCTCTCTTTTTCTTTGTGTACCAAGTTTCATGTTAAAACGTACAGTCACCTACAAAAAAAGTAACCCATCTGTTTATAAATATACGAACAGCAACGTTTCCATTGCCTGTTGCGTTGTAAACACATGGCTTACTTTTCTCTGCAGGTGACTGTACTACGAATAACGCGTGACCTAAACATCCGAATATCTTCACTAACTTTCTCATTTATCATATTAATAGGATCTAGGATTGTTTCTCAGTGAATACCTACCTGGCTATAAGTATTCTTCAGTTAACTCTTAGCTTAGCTATTCTTTTCTTAACATCATGACAATAGTTTACTATTGAAGTTCATCAGATATGCTCACCACCTTGGACCACATCTCCACTTACCATCAGGTGAGATTGTGGTCAAGCATTAACTTATTAGTGTAAAAAAAAATATATATATATGAATAGCTATAGACTTGATTCCAGTAGAATAGACTTCATTCCCCATAATCCCCTTCTTACTATCAAACGCCAGTCGTCACGGTAGATACACCTTTTGTTAACATTCTTTTCCTATGGACAATGCTTCTCGCCTCATTGCTTTTTCCTTTTTTCATTAACTATCTTCCCCTGATTCATTTATTCACGGGCCTTGATAGTTAAGTTACTTGCTCTACCGTATACTACCTACAACATAACGTAAATCACTGTGCCTATTACCAGTGGTAATATAATGTGACGGTGAAAGTAAATAGGTTCTATTAGTTATGTACCAGAAGTAGTTACCATTACATCCTAGTTTACCATCAGCTAAATTGCCAAGCACAACTTATAAAAACCAAAAATGGTTTTTCAGAAAATTCCAATCTAATGTTTTTATTCCAAATTGGTTTAGTTTGCAAACTCCTTTTGAAAGTCAAATTACGCCATTGATTCAACAATATCCTACTGTGAATGGACCCGGGAGAAGAAGCATCAAGGAACTATTGTGGTGTATTTATGTCTTATGTGTTTTGTGGTGTACAAACAATAAAGACTTTTATCTATCTATTTTTCCTACTCACAGTTACAGATAGCACTTATTACTAACTATTAGTATTACTATTTATAAAACATAAGGCCAAGCAGCCTTTTCTTTAAAACAATTAACTAATTTGTAACAACCTTTCGTCATAAGGATTATTTTTTTTAAATTTTGATTAATGTTTAAAAAATTTCGCTCCAAGTCCCTTTGTAATATTCATTATTACTTAGACAAGTTATTTCAAATGATTCAGAAGAGAGTTTCTAATTGCTGGTTATTTTGAGATCGCCAGTCGAAGATAGAATTTCTTTAAAGACTAACAAGTGGAAATTAATATAAAAAATAAAGGACTTAATTTAAATTTAAGCTATTTTGTTTTCTTGATTAGCTAAGTTATTTCCGTACTGAAACTCGATACATTTATAACTTTCCTTAAACTTTAAACATTTAATTTGGCGGCATTTCAATATCTAATAGATTTAGAGACAAAATCCCTGCGAACTATTTTATTTTTTAAGCGCAAACCAACCATGCACTGAAATCGATTGGTTGTTTCAGAAATTAGCGTCTATAAACATACTCGTTAATAGTGACACCGATGAGTTAAGTTAAATTAATAAAATTAATTTATAATTTAACCACGATGAGTTAATTTAATAAGTATATGGAAGATGTTGAACAAAATAAATATCATCAGTACTGGAAGTGTCATCAGTCAGCCATGATAGATCAGAATTAAGTAGATCGTTACACTTAACAGACCAGATATTGATAGTCATTGCGACCTACATCAGCATTATCAGAAGGGTCCTGGGTACGCCAATTAGGAAGAGAAATCGCTCCCTCGGGTGTCAAGTCAACCTAGTAAGTCGAGGAGTCAAGTACCCGTATGTAGGCCACGGTATTGCCATTCAACGAGCTGATGTTACTTGATGACAGTACTTTGTATATTTGTCCCTGTCTTCTTGTTTAGTCATGTAGATTTACAAGCTATCACTTGGAACCTGACTTGAAAATTAGATTTATGAGCCATTTACATGGAGAGAGTTTATCGTACGTTTAGGCGTCGTATGCTAGCTGGAGGCGATAATTTTCGTACGATTATCGAATTTGAACGTCTACATTCTGTTAGGGTTTAGAATGTATGATGAATAAATTTTGGCTTTTAGAAAAAACGAGGCATTATTTTGGGATTTCACCTGACCTGTTGCCTGTGATCACAACGGATTGATGTCGGGTTTAACTAAATGTTAGTGTTATAAGTTTAAACAACGAATCATCACAAAGGGATCACATTGGTCGGGCCGGAGAGAGGCCAGCACCGAATGCCCGGTCATAGACTGGGAATAATTCAGCCAAATAATAAAAACTCGCCTCCGATGTCGTACGATATTCGTAATATTATTTTTGCCACGCGTTTTGTTTACTTTACACAAATAGAAATTATAGATATACTTGCCAACGATTTCTTGTCTAAACACGATCTCGTATGGAGGCGTCCATAAATTACGTGAGGTGTTTTTTTTAATTTTCTGTCCCTCCCTCTCCCCCTGGTGAGATGTTGTGAGATTTTATTCAACCCCCTCCCCCATCCCCCAATCTCACGTGAGATTTTTCAAAATGTGGGTTTCTTACGTAAACGCGTTGGATTGTTATTGTAAAAAGAAAAAAAAATACTTCGTGCTTTTATTTACGACGAGTAACCGCCCTCGCTTTGCTTCGGTTTTCTCATTTTTTACACCTTGGGTTACATTATTGGAGTTTTATTAAGGATCCCTAATTTTTTGAAAATATAATTTAGCCTATGTTACTCGGAGATAGTGTAGCTTCCCAACAGTGAAAGAATTTATGAAATCGGTTCAGTAGTTTCGGAGCCTATTCAATGCAAACAAAAAAATCAAATCTTTCCTCTTTATATATTAGTATAGACTAGTTAAGACTAGTAATCAATATTGCTGAGAGTTTAATTATAAGTGTAATAAAAATTTAACTTAAGCATGTACAATCTGGATTAAATGGACCAAAATAGTATAATTTTTTTTTTGTTTCAATCAGAAAAAAAATTGCGTGATATTTGTCGAAACCCCTCCTCTCTCCAACGTAAGATTAGATGAGATTTGACTCGACCCCCTCCCCCCCTTATACATCTCACGTAATTTATGGACGCCCCCTATGACATTTTTCAAAGTTTATGCAAGTATCGTACAAACCGGTTTGAACCCATCTGAATGCAAGATTTGCTATTCGAGGACCATGCCTCATGTACTTTTCATAAAGATAAGTAGTATTTAATGTAAACAAAATACGGTCAAATTATTATTAAGAAAGTGACAATTAACTTGAGTTAACTTGATTATAAAAGACACTCAAAAATATTATTCGTATCAACATTAATTTGTGCATTTTCAGTTGTCAAACTGGTCTGTTGAATTATGGATTCTACAATAGCTTTCACTGCTATTACAAAAAAATTAACGAGCAATAACTTTTCTCTGAACTTTTTATTATCTAGCAGTCAAACGGCATTTAATTCCGCCCGCATAGCTCAGATCCTTAACCCGGCAGAATGGTACCAAAGACAAAGTCTTTGACCCAAGAACAATGACATCACATTAGAAGTCCACGGAACATTGCCTTTTATGAGGGTATATTAACGAGGTGTCGACAAAAGATTTATTTCCAGCCATTGCGTGTCACTCCTTTACTCAAGTTTCTGAATATGCCTAATAATATCCTCCAATACCTATCTTTCCTCTGATACCACAGACATATATATATGTCTGTGCTCTGATACCACAGACATTCTGATACCTATTTAATGCGATATACGATATTGATTGCATGAAAATCAACGTAATAAAATCAGACAGATGCGTAAAGGGAGATGAGGACGTAAGTTTAAGAACTCTGTTTATTTTTTCATTAACCCACGTCGAAAAAAGAGGGGTGTTATAAGACTTGTCTGTGTATATGTCTGTCTGTAGAATCGTAGCTCCCAAACGGACGAACCGATTTTGATCTAGATTTTTTGTCTGAAAGGTTACTTATTCGAGAGTGTTTTTTGTCATGTTTAGTGTAAATAAAACTGTCAGAGGTTTTTAATTTAAGATTATTTGCGACGACCGTAAGTCGATGAACTAATGATAACAAAAGAAGCTTCTGCCTCTCCGGAGCCAGTAAATATTAAGTTTTTAATAAAGTAAGTCATTTTCGTTTCTAAAAATATGAATAAAGGAAAGCACTCTCCTTACACTAATATTTTTTTTCCCTAAAATGTATAGACTTCAAATAAACAGTCTTTGAATAAGGGACCACTGAAATTATCGCTAAAGATATCTAAGCCCGAGATATACCTATCATTTTAGAGTATGTACTTTCTTCAATTCCTCATAGATCCTACCTGGTTCAAATTCGATTCCCGATTAGAACAGGTGTTCGTGTAACTTAAGTATCCAACATACTCTAGGATGTGTATAATATTATGGTATCTAAATATTATGGTTTTTTAATGGTCATGCGTATGAACGTTTATCCGCTCTGCGGTCAAAATTCTACGGTGAGTGTCAAAGGGCGCCTGCCTTCTTATTGACATCTTTGTGTGTATATTATGCGTGTGTTAAAATTAAATGCATGGTAATGTGTGTAATGTTTATGCGTTCCTAATGCATTATTTCTGCACTCTTTTTCCAAACGTTAACTGTACCACATTTCATACTCCTACATACTACTTACAATGTTAGTTAAAATCATTACATCATGGAATCATGCAACAGATTGTGGTCATTAAACTGATCAGTCGGGCCGCCACGTTAACGTTATAACTAGGTATAAACTTGAAATGTTTCCACACACTTTGATCAACTTGTAAAGTGTAAACAAACGTGTGGGTTTATTGCATATTGCGACTTATCGTTTATTAACGTAATATCGCACCCTCAGTGGAAAAAAGGCATAAGATGAAAATAGCAATTTTACAGGAGAGCAAAAAAACTGTTAAAATATCAGTAAGTTGTCAAACGAATTTACATTGCGATTTCTTGCACAAAACCATAAAGATTAATGATAAAAACTTGAAAAAAATTGAGCATATGCAGCTTTTGTCCCTCTTTCCAATCTTATTAATAACTAAAATTCAAAGTATGACTTATGCTTTTTTCCACTGAGGGTGCGATATATTATTATGTTATTAGTTTGTGTGATTATGAAGTATTTTTATACAATTTTTTTTTTGTCAAAATTATCATTTCAATCATTATAAAGTTGAATTTTCGCTAGACTACGAGATCTATGAGAACTTTACTTATAACATCTGTGGATTGTGAAAATTAACGCAAATAGGTATAAAACTGATCGCTTCGCTCCTTGTAACAAAAATTTTAAGGAATTATTACGGTACTTAATTAATTATTAATTATAAACTCGTCAATCCACAACAACGTAAGGTGTTCAAATTTCTATTAGAGCTTTTAGGAATAGATAAAACTCAAAAAAACGGAAAAGACATCAAGTAGGTAGGTACAGTCGGCCGCAGAAGTAGCTTAACATTTTAGTACCTTGTCACATTACATTTCTTGAATTTGTCACAGATGTTGCTAGGAAACCGTCGAAAGAGTTACTATTACAAAGTACTAAAATGTTAAGCTACTTCTACGGCCGACTATACCTACCTACCAATTAATAAATTGAAATTTGAAAACACTAAAATGTCTTCTGATCCACAAAACAAAAGACCATTCAACCATTGTAAGTCCAAACTTCTATTCCTGAGTGCTGTTGTCGTTGTGCAAGAAATGAATAAATATTTTAGCGCGTATGGCCCATTTCGGAGCACAATGAAATTCCTAATCCTGCCACGAAGCCATTTGTTTTAGGAAGCTGTTTATCTTATCCAGGGTCTAGTGACAAATGAACAAAATGCTATGTATTCCAGTATTCCCTTAACTCGAATAGTCTCACTCTCATAGTAAAATAAATAAGTGATAAAAAAGTATACCTAAATTTTCTAACGATAAAGAAAGGATTATCAGAATAATCCCCTCAAAAATATCCCTAATATAGGGATGGCGATCTGAGATCGATTAATCGAATAATCGATTTTTCATGCCCAAAAGATTTTTAAATCGATACTCAGTACTGAATTGATCCAGTGAATCGATATATCACCCTTGAAAATCGCCATTCGATTTTTTTTTTGGTAAAAACCATAAATAATTTTTATTTACAATTAGTGGAATGTATCTGTATATTACGGTGTTGCCGATTAAAGGGTTAATCACTCAAAAACTCGCGAGATGGCTTAGTTTTCTTCGTTTCCATTTAATTAAAAAAAAATACGTTTATAGTCTACGACTTTTTGTATTTATTGATTGATATTGCGTCATTCATTTGTTTACCTAAGCAAACTGTATCGTAATATTATACTATAATGTGATTAGCGAAATAAGTACTTTTTTTGGTGTAGTGTTTGTTACGGAATAATAATTATCTGAGGGTAACTAAAGCGCTTCTTATTTTTTACTTTGATGCTATTATTTTGAGTTTGTTTTGTTAGTTTGAAAATAAATGTCTTCTTTCATACCTGATTTGACTTTGATACGGTAATAAAAATGATTGTTATTATCGAATTCCCTGAACTAAAAAAAACTGATTTGACTGATAACTTGATAAGAGATAATTTATTATGTGATCTTTCTTGTTTCTCATAAAATGGATTTATATTTACATTTTATATGCAATTTTTCAGAAATCGATCTTTTAGACCTCGATTTTTTTGTGAATCGATACATGAGCTTACGATTCGGATCGATTTAAAATCGATCTTTTCTGGAAAAAATCGCCATCCTACCCTAAAATGCTGTCATATCATCAACTAGTAACTACAATTAATACAATTTGTCAATATAAGTTAACTATAATTGATATTTATGGTAGCTACAACGTACACTCGTACTAGTGATTCAGAAAACGGAACAGCGCCATCTAGTGGTACCTACACGATGGTACAAAACGCAGATAGAAACGTTTAGAAACGCTTAATAGAAATTAAAAACGTAAGTTAAAACTATGGAAAAGAATAGAAGAGGAAATGAAAGGAAAAAAGTAGACTTTTCTTAAGTAGGTGTAAGACATGACCACGGACTTCATCACCAATCACCATCAGGTAGGATTGCAGTGAACATAATGTTAAAAATTGTATCAGGGAACCTAAAATTTCTTGTGATCTTTGCCAGCAAAACCATCGAATATACAAATGCATCGACGAGAATCTTTTAGATTTGATATAGAAATCGAAACCTATTAAATACTGGATTTGCCGGTTTCTGAAGTCTCCAGTTAAATGATCAATAGCTATTGAATCAATAAAGTTAAACTTAAGTTATGTATTCCATAACTGTCACTGGGTTTCTGAACACGCGAGCGGCCTTTCAATAACTATGAATTCAATAACGAGTACCTAAAACTGCCACTAGATAGCTCTCTTCAAAATGACAAGTTTCAAAGGGATATATTATCATTTTCATATTCAGTTTTATTATATCTAGCCCGTTATATTGACGATTCCCTTCAGCTACAGCCAGACCAGCCAAGCCGACGCAGCCAGATGGTGAAGGGAATACATCAATTGTATTATAGTGTAGCCTTTGCCATAACAATACTTTTTGGATAGAAGTACCTAAAGAATAAATTGTGAGATTGACGGTCGGGTTGTCATGGATACATTATTATTGATGAATGTCAATGTCAAAAATTAAAAATTGTTGGATTTATTTCATTAATTTTATAAGTATTTAATTTAACACTTTGCATTGGCGATTCCTCTGGTATTGCTCATGTCCACAGGCGACCGTAACCACTTACTATCAGGTGGCCCGTATGCTTTTTCATCTCCCAAATGTTAAAATGAAACGTCAAATCTTCATCTGAGCGTCAAATAAAGTTATGGAACCTATAAACGGTCATCTTGGGTTAGATAAGATGATCTTAGTTTAAGCTGAGTTTATGTATTATCGCAGTGCTCAGAAACGCTTTTGCGGAAGTTATCGATCCGTTAGCGTTATTGAATAGATAAACTTCCGTCAAAAGGACCTCAGAAACCGGCCATAACCCGTTAACGAGTTGTCGCTCTTTATGTCATTGTCCTCAACAAAGTTTAGCCTTATTTAGTTTAGTTTTATTAGCCGTATTGGGGCGGCTTAGAATACTAACCCCAATTCCACGCCGGATGGGTGTCGTAAGAGGCGACTAAATCCAGCCCGCTGGTGGTAGGGCCCCTCGAGGGATTATATTGGTAATATTGATTTTAGTTGTTAATTAATACCATTATTACTATTATTATTTCTCCATGGGGTTCGCCTGGATAACTACCACCCTCGAGCATGAGTCAGCCATCAAACGACTCGTCGTGTTCCGGCTGGGGGCTTGAGAGCCAGTTCTTTCTTTCTTTTTTTTCTTTCTTTCTTGGCCGGCAACGCATCAGTGATGCCTTTGGTGTTGCTCATGTCCATGGGCTCGTTTGCCGGCTATTTCCATAAAAAGAGTTACACCGGACCAACTTTACGATGGAATAAACCGTTTCTGAATATATTAAGTTAATTTTTACGGGCCCCTGCTTTGGAATTCGTACATTGTCCCAACAGGGGTAACATATGCGGCCGGGTCTCTGATGTCTCTAATATTGTAATCTATACGGTTGATTCTACAAAATAGTGTTTTCTGCGATTCCTCTGGCGTGTATCACATGGCGATTCGTATGGTAGATTTTTCAACGCAAAAAATATTTTCTGGAAAAGTACCTTTGCTCATCTACAGCTTATCTACGTCCAAACCACAAATAAATTACTTGAAACCGTAAAAAGACGAATTTATAACAGCCTAATGACATCAGTTAATTAGGCAGGGTAATCATTAAACTACGTGAATTAAAGTCAGAGTAGATATTTACTTTTGTAACTCCAAATCGACGCAGACCACGCGAATTTCCCTCTTAACACTTTTGTAAGGATAGCGGTTTCAAAGATCATTACTTGCGTACATGTAAGCACAATAAAACTCTTGGCAAAATAATCCATGTTTAATGGTGTTTAAAAGCGTAAAATTTACGGAAGCAAGTGTCACAAAAATACTGCTGAATATTTCTCAATCTGTGCAGCAACATTTCAGATCTAAACTTTAATAATTAAGGCTAGCATTTTGTAGAAGTTGGACACAATACCCTATGAATTTTCTTTTTATACTGTAAGAGCTTATCATGGAAGACATCAATGATAAGCTCTCACAGTATAAAAAGTAACATACATACATAGTTAAAGATACATTTTCCAATGTTTTCATGAAAAACAAGAAAAACAAAACAACACTGTGGCTTCGCTACACAAAGTTTTCTTCCGGAACACATCAAAGACGTAGCAACACAAAAGGAATAAGATGAACAGGCTTACCACATACAACATACACAATAATATTACCACATACACTTACCTCAACAAAGACCAAAAACCGGGCAAGTGTGTGTCAGGCCACGCGCAATGTAGGGTTCCGAAGTAGTAAATTTATCGAATATTACTCATAATTTCATTAATTACTTATGCTAACATAGCCATGATAGTTTTCCTTGTAAATTCATCATATAACCTATTTTTGTGATTTTTTCCACTTGTCCAACTCCAACTCTTTAGCCGGCAGGGGGGACACTTGAGTCTAACCAAAATTAGCACTTTAAAGCCAAATATTTTGCAAACGGACCCCTCATTCCATAAATGGTCTTAAAAGACCCATAATATTTTTAAACCTCACACTTTAAGATACGCAACAAATAAAAAAAATCTCGATACATGTAGGGGAGGTACCCTGAAAATAATGTTTTTCAATATTTTATTCTACGATTCTGGAGTTTTAATAAATATGTACATATAATTGTGTCTCGCCACTTTGCTTCGGATGAATTGACGGACGGACGAACTGACGAACGGGCAGACAGACGAAGGGGGACATGACGAAACTATAAGGGTTCCGATTTTACTTCGGAACCCTAAAAAGAGAAAAATATTCATAAAAACACCTCAAACAGCGATGGCAGAATTCAGCATTTAAAAAGCAAAGCAAAGCAACAACCCATAATTGTCCCACTGCTGGGCTCGGGGTCTCCTCTCACAAAGTGAGGGGTATTAGGCCATAGTCTACCATGCTGGCCAAGTGCGGATTGGTAGACTTCACACACCTATGAGAACTTTTATGGAGAACTCTTCAGTGTGCAGGTTTCCTCACGATGTTTTCCTTCACCGCACATAATATTTGAAAATTAGAGCTGCGTGCCAGGATTTGAACTCGGGCCCCTTCGTTCGGGAGACCAACGTTCTAACCGATAGGCTATTACTGCATAAAATGCTGATCAGCATTTAAATAATGGGAAATGTACTTTACTCCTTTATCTCAACTCATCCGAAATACGGAAGCGTTGGAAATTTACTACCACTAGTCACCCAAGCCACTAGTATCAAAGAAGCAAGACAAGCCAGGCTATGATTTATTTTAAAACTTGGCAAAGGACAATAACCCCAGAGGCCACTACGAGACTTTTAATATTTTGTAGCTATGAGCACTTTATTTTAATTAAAGCACAATTTTCAAAGATCCCATCTAATCCCACGAGCGTTCGCAGCGTCCTTTAAAAACAGGTCCGCATATATTTTTAAAAATAAGATTTCCATCGCGATGAAATTTAAATTTTGTTTTAATTTTCTTAATCCGTCTCTCATAGTGACACGGTTTCACATATTCCACGTCGCGTCGTTCGGTTTAAGCACGTTATAGTTACAATCAAAAGCTAAATTATACATTCCATACTTTTTAGGGTTCCGTAGCCGAATGGCAAACAACGGAACCCTTATAGATTCGTCATGTCTGTCTGTCTGTCTGTCTGTCTGTCTGTCTGTCTGTCTGTCCGTCCGTATGTCACAGTCACTTTTCTCCGAAACTATAAGAGCTATACTGATGAAACTTGGTGAGTAGATGTATTCTGTAAACCGCATTAAGATTTTCATACAAAAATAGAAAAAAAAACAATAAATTTTGGGGGTTCCCCATACTTAGAACTGAAACTCAAAAATGTTTTTTTCATCAAACCCATTCGTGTGGGGTATCTATGGATAGGTCTTCAAAAATGATATTGAGGTTTCTAATATCATTTTTTTCTAAACTGAATAGTTTGCGCGAGAGACACTTCCAAAGTGGTAAAATGTGTGTCCCCCCCCCCCCCCTGTAACTTCTAAAATAAGAGAATGATAAAACTAAAAAAAATATATGATGTACATTACCATGAAAACTTCCAACGAAAATTGGTTTGAATAAGATTTGATAAGTAGTTTTTTTTTAATACGTCATAAATCGTAAACCGCAAAAAACATTGATCAAAGTTACAACGAACTACAAGATCTTTTATATTATGTTACTTGCTGCTACGGAACCCTTCATGGGCGAGTCCGACTCGCACTTGGCCGCTTTTTTAAATACGATCCTAGCTAAGTACGATTAAAGTTAGTTACGGATACGAAATTGAAAATAATATCATTAGGTAGGGAAATGTATTTTAACCGACTTCAAAAAAATGAATTCAGTTTTTTTTTCATGTCAATAAGGTTACAATTCATTTCTTTTTGTTTTTATATTTTATATGTTCAAATTTCTCTCGATTCAGATTTCAAGGCTTTTTACCACCTCATTCATATCGGACAGTAGCTACGGACGGTAGCTATTCGGACAGTAGATTGTATTTTATTTTTATGGTGTACTAGCTGACCCGGCGATCTTCGTATCGCCTTACAACCATTTTTTTTAATAAAAATAGCCTATGTTACTCCTTGTTACATCAACTATCTGCCAGTGAAAATCCCGTGAAAATCGGTCCAGCCATTTCAGAGATTATTCAAAACAAACAGACAGACAGACAAAAATTAAAAAAAATATATTTTAATAATAAAAACAGACACTCCAATTTTATTTATTTGTATAGATAAAAAATAGTGTAACATAAAATAATACCTACCTGACTTAACGCCATTACGCAATGTAAGTTATTTAGTTCTACATTTAGTTCCTTTTAATACATTTTTTCTCTACATATAATATATCCATCGTTGTTTTTCATACTTCCCGAAGGTTGACTGGCAGAGATTTTTTTTTGCATAAAGTTCACCTTTGTTCCTTTTACTTTTTGTAAGGTTCTAAAGTCTAAATAAATAAAATAAATAAATTTAATGTAGAAATTTAATAACTCTAAAATTTATTCAGGTTATTTACATGAGCTATAGACACACTTAATAATATAAACTAAACTGAACACACGCCCAACTGCTTGCGGCTAAGCTCAAAGCAACAACCCATAATTGTCCCACTGCTGGGCTCGGGGTCTCCTCTCACAATGCGAGGGGTATAGGCCATAGTCTACCACGCTGGCCAAGTGCGGATTGGTAGACTTCACACACCTTTGAGAACTTTATGGAGAACTCTCCGGTGTGCAGGTTTTCTCACGATGTTTTCCTTCACCGAAGCAAGTGATAACTAACTTCTAATACGCACATAATATTTGAAAATTAGAGGTGCGTGCCAGGATTTGAACTCGAGCCCCTTCGTTCGGGAGACCAACGTTCTGACCGCTAGGCTATCTGCTTATATATTATGCGGCTAAGCTCACGAGACTGGAAATTGCCGTAATTTTGTTACGTAAATAGGGCAAGCGAAATAAAGTATATCTCCTTTATTCCTCCTGAGGGGATTTGGAAAAATCCGGCGTAAATTTGCCTACAAACTTACTCAGTTTTAGATTTTCAGCTGAATGGGTTGTGAGCGTTGGTAAGATATAGTAGGGTCGATTTGTAGCCGATACAAATGTTAACAAGGGTTTTTCACCAACTGACATGAATTTGTACACCAAATGCGTTTTATTTAGACAAAGTACTTATAAAGGTATATTATTATGTGAATTCTTATAACACTGTCATCATTCAAACACTTTGCAATGACAACCTTATTTCCAAGAAGCGATTTGAAACCTTTAACATACTTAATAAATGAGCAGTTTTTAGGGTTCCGTAGCAGAATGGCAAAAAGCGGAACTCTTATGGATTCGTCATGTCTGTCTGTCTGTCTGTCTGTCTGTCCGTCCGTATGTCACAGCCACTTTTTTCCGAAACTATAAGAGCTATACCATTGAAACTTGGTAAGTAGATGTATTCTGTGAACCGCATTAAGATTTTCACACAAAAATAGAAAAAGAGCAATAAATTTTGGGGGTTCCCTATATTTAGAACTGAAACTCAAAAATGTTTTTTTCAATAAACCCATACGTGTGGGGTATCTATGGATAGGTCTTCAAAAATGATATTGAGGTATCTAATATAATTTTTTTTAAACTGAATAGTTTGCGCGAGAGACACTTCCAAAATGGTAAAATGTGTCCCCCCCCCCCCCTTGTAACTTCTAAAATAAGGGAATGATAAAACTAAAAAAATTATATGATGTACATTACCAAGCAAACTTCCAACGAAAATTGGTTTGAATGAGATCTAGTAAGTAGTTTATTTTTAATACGTCATAATTCGTAAACCGCAGAAAACATTGATCAAAATTACAACGAACTACAAGAACTTTTATATTATGTTACTTGCTGCTATGGAACCCTTCATGGGCGAGTCCGACTTGCACTTGGCCGCTTTTTCTAAATGAAACGCATTTGGTGTACAAATTCGTGTCAGTTGGTGAAAACCCTAGAAAACAGTTTTAATGGTTTGTTTACATTTGTCTCGGCAGTAAATCGACCCTACTACAGCTAAGAAAATAATAATTATGACTTTTAAAAAAATGATTAATGAAAAATTTAAAAGAAAACGAGAAAGATACATTTCAAATCGTCATTAGCGTCACTCGATGTCGTTTTGATCCCACAGAACCGAGGCACTGAGTCTGCAGTAATGAGGGTAACCAGAGGCGGAGGTTGCTCGATTCTAGCGAATTAATGATCGGTTTAATGATTATTTTCACGGGATTCAGTTTACTTCACGAATTATAAATTTGAAAGTTTGTAAAGATTTTAGTAAAAGATGTTTGTCTTTGCATAACGCGCTAACTTTTCGTTTTATGATAGAACTTGGCACATCCTCGTTGTATGTTCCCGTGGGATGATTGGGTCGTTATACTGCGATGAAGTTATGTGAAATCACTCGACACCCTAGATACGTTACTTACTTATCAATTACTTACAAATCAATCAAAAAGCGGCCAAGTGCGAGTCGGACTCGCCCATGAAGGGTTCCGTAGCAGCAAGTAACATAATATAAAAGTTCTTGTAGTTCGTTGTAACTTTGATCGATTTTTTTTTGCGGTTTACGATTTATAACGTATTAAAAAAAAACTACTTACTAGACCTCGTTCAAATCAATTTTCGTTGGAAGTTTGCATGGTAATGTTCATCATATAATTTTTTTAGTTTTATCATTCTCTTATTTTAGAAGTTACAGGGGGGGGACACACATTTTACCACTTTGGAAGTGTCTCTCGCGCAAACTATTCAATTTAGAAAAAAATTATATTGGGAACCTCAATATCATTTTTGAAGATCTATCCATTTTTGAGTTTCAGTTCTATGTATGGGGAACCCCCAAAATTTATTGTTTTTTTTCTATTTTTGTGTGAAAATAGAAAACACATGTTTATCTTTTCTTTCACTACACCAATCACATTGGTTTATTACACGAAGGCATTTTAACACTGTATGTCAAATGTCAAGCACTTCTATCAACAACAAAAGCGTGCGTATCGTTTTGTGTTGACAGAGCGACTACTAGCAGAACGGTCAATTGCCTGTTCTTACGCTCTTCATCGTCGGCGCGCTAGTGACATATCTACCTCTTTTTTAACCGACTTCAAAAAAAGGAGGAGGTTCTCAATTCGACTGTATTTTTTTATGTGTGTTACCTCAGAACTTCAGACTGGGTGAACCGATTTTGATGATTCTTTTTTAATGGAAAGCAGGTGCTTGTCATGTGGTCCCACATTTTGAACGTGATCTGATAAGTACCTACTTTTTGAGTAATATTGAAGTGGGTTATTTTTTGTTAGTAAAATTTAGATTATTTACATTATAATATCTTTGTACTGGGTGTAGCCCAGTATTTTTATAATTTAATCATTACTATCATTACGTAGGCGTATCGCATAATTAAATAATGTGACATAAATTCGGGCACGCCAATATACGGTTATCATTATTATATTAGGACGGTATCTGATAAGGGAAGCCGGGCCTTTGTCGGTGTTTCACAATGGCGGATTTCTTATCACACGTGCGGTAATTACTTTAGACGTGTGCACAAGAAAAATCTATAATATACTAGCTGCCCGGACAGACTTCGTTCTGTCAAAAGTTTTTTTTTAAATAAAACCTTCCGTGTGCCTTAAGGGAGATGTAAGCTATCCTATCTTTCAAGTTGGATTAAACTGCACACGGTGTACAAATTTGATTAAAATCGGTTCAGTAGTTTAGGAGTCCATCGCGGACAAAGAACGTGACACGTAATTTATATATATTAGGATAATACAAAAAATGTTTCTACCGATGTCCTCTACAGACATTGTAACCATCCAACCGATATGCCCCAACATTTGATTTAATAATGCGAAGATGTTTCCAGACCACTAAAATAATGCATTGCACATTTTCGATTTTTCCCGTAAAAAAAATAGCGTAGTGGAATACAGCGGGTATCTACTAGTAATACCTAAATAAGTTCCAAATCTAGAACCTGGCTGGAAAATGCACGATGCACAAAGTGTGAAAGTCAAAAACAAGATGTCCCATCTGAATTTGTTATGTCCTACTAATATTATAAAATAATTTGTATGCATGTTTGCACTCACGCAAAAGCTACTGAAAGGATATTCGTGGACGTTTGCACACAAGTAGACGGTGACAGGAGAGAAAGGCAGGCAGAAAGGGAGACAAGAAAACGCGAACAAAGTCGCAGGAGTACGCTAGTTCCAAAAAAAACGTAATACTAGATTTCCATATGAGAGATCATTATCCTAATTCAACTGCTCAAAGTGAGGATCGGGTCTCTAAAAGACTTCCCACGCGCGGTGGCGCCATTAAAAACTTTATTCCTCAGGATGTTTTCTTTTGCCCTCATCTCTTTTTATGCGCATGACAAAGACATCCATTTTGACGTTGCTGATGTCCATGGACACATTTTATCGACGATATACGAAGTTTATCGATTTTTCACATAAAAACCATTGCTCGAGTCAACGACCCGTCGTGTTCCGGCTGGGAGCTTGAGAGCCAGTTCTTTCTTTATTTTTCTGCTCTCATTTTTGCTGGCAAAGCATCTGTGACGCCTTTGGGGTCGTTAATATCAATGAGGTGTCAACTCATTTGCCGGCAATTTCCATAAAAAACATAAGCAACTAACACTCAGTATTAATAATGCACACTTATCTGTTGGTAATTGGAAATACATTTGAACTCGGTTTTTTGAAAGACAACATTCAATCCACAAAGCTGCAATTCCATTTGGTGTGAGTAAATAACAAATTGAGAAGCTGTCAGCGTGTAAATTACGAGAGACCAATTTGCTTCGTTCACTCGTGCGCCTAAAGGCTGATCGATCACTTCAAACGGTCATAGCCCGGTGGCTTGTATTGGAAGTAATCAAACATGTTGACACTCAAAATCATTTATTTCTAATATCCAGGTATTATCAAGATCAACTTTTTTCGGTATGATAAATAACACTAGGATTCCCTGTGTCGTGGCTGTCGTAGGTGCCATGAATTGGATATCACACAAAGACAAAAACATGCACCCAGACCGAGCACAGAAATTCAAACTCTTCATTCTAAATTTCCATCTCGCTGGGAATCGAACCGAGGACCCTTGACACGACGATCCGGCATGTTAATGGTGCATCTACGAGTACCCTACAGTGTGATTGCTATGGATTGTGTTTTACGTACTAAGGAGTTTCTTTCGCCATTTCTTCTCGATAATAAGGTATTATCCGAAAGTGTGAAAGCAAAAAATGTGCATAAGTTTATCGTTGATGTGAATAATAACAATAAATTACTTTAAATTTGGAGCAAAGTAACAACTAACAAGATAGTATGTAGATAATTAATTTTATTAGATCACAAGCAAGCCGCAGCAATGTAGACTCCAGGTTGTTCTAGTTATGGAAATAGTTGATACGTTTGGATGGTTTAGTCAACACCGCACACGCCAATTTACTGCTGAAATATTGATATTGAACTAATATTGGTTCAACACTTTACTACAAAAACATGTTGTTGAAAATGTTTCCAAATAAATTTTGTATAGACCGACAGTCTAATTTTGAATAGTCAAAACATGCAGAATTTTTAAAAAGTAACTAATAACTATGAGCAATCTCCGAGAAGATACACTTGTAAATATAAAAGAAGAGTTTTTTCTAAATTAAATAAACCGGACAAGTGCGAGGTAAATTCGCGTGGAGAGGGTACCATACGTTGATTTTCTATTTACAATTATATTTTTATTTTATTCATTTTTGACGTTTTTTGTAAGACCATAGATTCCTTATAAGTTTTTCTGTGATATTCTATTCTAATATCTACCTTTGAACGAGCAATTCTTGTATATAATTATATATATTCAGTCTTGGAAACGATTCCAACGACTTTCATGAAATTTAGTATGCAGCGTATGTACCGACCGTGTATAAATCTAAATGCACTTCGTAAAAAGCGGTTATTTTAATATTACAAACAGACACTCCAATTTTATTTATTTGTATAGATGTATAGAATATCTTTAATGTAAATAAAGAAAAGGTTTTGGCTTACCGTCATCCTCGATTAAATAACTCCAGATAAAAAAAAAACTTAATCTGTCATTGACACCTTATTCCATGATAAGGTAACTAGGATTATTTTTTTCGTATCTCTTCATGACTCGCAATATAATTTATGTTGCTTTTGTTGTATGTACCTACCTACTGTAGTGTCCATGGATGACATTAACATAAAATATTTCGTAGCTAAATTAAATAATTTAATTGTAGCTATTTCAAAGTTTAATTATCATTAGCATTTTTCTAGTTGTTGTTAGCATTTTTTTTTAATTAATAATTTAACTTACATAATTTAGAATTTGTGGATTTAAGACGACAATGATGAAACAAAGTTTATAAGTTGATTGTTGTTTAAGAATTATATAACTACTTTCATTCAAGCTGTTTTAAGTCCTTCCTTAGAATAACTTAACAAATTAAACTGAAGTATTTTTAAACAACTTCTCGATAGGTCGTTAAACCGTCCGTCGATTCACATTCGCGGAAGATTGGATGAGCCTTAATGACTCAATCAATAGACCATTGTTTTATTGTAGCGCTCACGAAATTATCTATACTAATATTATAAAGCGGAAAGATTTGATTGTTTGTTTGCATTGAATAGGCTCCGAAACTACTGAACCGATAAATTCTTTCACTGTCGGGAAGCTACACTATCCCCGGGTGACATATACTATATTATATTTAAAAAAAATTAGGGATCCTTACTAAAACTCCTATAATGTAACTCATGGTGTAAAAAAATAAGAAAACCGAAGTAAAGCGAGGCGGTTACTCGTGAATTAATAAATTAGTTACTCTTCAATAGACGAAATTATAAATGAATACATTTGTTCCTAATTGCTCTTGATGTCAGTGCTTGTATTGTACAACTACATTCACCTAAAAAAAAAAAATTGACCTGATAATCGAACCCAGGACCCTTGGCGCGGCGATCCAGTATGGTAACCATTGCGCCACACGGGTCGTCAATATGATCACAGTCTGGAATATGGAGAGAGATCTTTTACTAAAATTCTATACGTTTTAATTAGGTATCCTTTTGAACGAAAAAAGTTTACCCAGTACCACAGACATAAAAAAAGAACAGACGTAACCTTGTCTAATCGAGAGTGAAGCTGACAGCTGACAGCTCGCTTACCATGTGTGCGTAATTTTGTAATTTTTGATTGGCGATGGTGTCAAATTCGTAGCCGTATGGTGTCAATGTGTGGGTGTGTGTACTTGTACGAATACAGAGTTGGTATTCCTATGGGTGCTTCACTGAATTTGTTCTTGGGATTATGTCCGTCTTTTTTTTAGGTCCGTGCCCAGTACCTACATATTTAATTTAAACTTTTTAATGATTGAAGCAAGGCTTTTAAGCGTAGTAAAAGCTTTTTGTAATACTGATAAGAATAAAATTATTCTTGGCTTTTCTTTTCTTGGCAAAAACAATTTTCCCGAGCCTTTTGAGATGGAAAACGGAAGACCACTTTTTTCATACTACGTAGTGATTAGTCATTCATGTTTCCTGACTCTTGACGTTACCGGAACTTATAACTAGTTTCCGATAATATTAGGGTTGTGTCTACACAAGTGTCTATACAAGTGACGTTGATCTATGAGGGTTTCGGTTTATACAATAAACTCTAGAGGTACAGGGTGTTTCTTCTATTTTTATTCCTATCTTACAGTCAAACACCTCTAACATGCAGGATTAGTTCTACTTTATGTCATAAAAGTGAAAGAAAACTAAACATTATGGAATAATAATAAAAATAAATATTAAGAAAAATAAACATCCATAAGGTTTGTTTTTCTTTCACGCAAAATCTACTGAACCGATTTTCATAAAATTGTGCCCACAGGTAGACTATGGTTTAGAATAAGACATAGGGTTCTTTTTAAACTACGGGCAAAGTCGCGGGAAGAGCGCTTGTGTGCAATAAATTATACAACTATAATTTGTATTAAAATTAGAATGTTTAAATTACAGAATTTACTTATTAAACATAAATTATTAGTAAATTGCCTAAACTGCTGTACTGTTTCTAATGATCCGAATCTACATTCTAAACCAATTACATATTATGCTTCTACAACAATGTCTCGTATTAAAAATATAAGATAATTAGTGTACAATCTTTAAATATTGTACACTAATTATCTTATATTTTTAATACTACATTTACTACAATACAATTACTACAATCTTTAAAGAGTTTAAAGGAATAAATAATTTTTAAACACCCTGTACTAAACGCTCACCTGTGTAAACAGAGTGGGTTTGATAATACCGGTATCTGTTACCCGTATCGACCTACCCATTACCTTTATTGGTCCATTGCTGAGTGATACAGGTCAGGCAATATTTTGTTTATTTGCTCATTGTGGAGAATAGAATAGTAGGAGGGTCATCTCACATGGAGGGAACGTTGAAAAAGACAAGTGTCCAGCTGTTTACTGAAAATAGAGGTTCCAATACTGGCCATTTCAGAATGGCGCTAGTGTGTGAAAAATAGATATTTGAACATGGCTGTTGTAGACGGAGTGATGTTTATTGAGTTATGCCACCCGTAAAGAATGGCGCTAGTGTCCGACAAATAGATATACGAACATAGCTATTGCAGATCGCACCGCAACGCCACCCGCGCGTTTTTAGCGTAATTGGACGCGTTTTTACGGACACTTTTCATACAGAGATGGACCTCCTTCTACTATTCTATACCCTATGGTTTAACTGATATAAAGTATCATAAATTACTCCAAAGGCGTTGGAAAGGACGATAGGCTAAGCAGCTTTCAGATTTCTTGAAAATCGCACAGTAATCAGTAATAAGGGAGCGTCGCGGACTTATACAAAAAAATGTATAATTATTGATTCAATGTGATTCAAAAACATTCCAAAAAAAATTAAAAAAAAAATCCAAAAAATATATATTACTAGCTGACCGGGCATACGTTGCTCTGCCAAAAATTTTAGGGGTAGGGGGATGAAAAATAGATGTCCGATTCTCAACCCTAGCCGATACGCACGCAAAGATTCACGAAAATCGCTCGAGCCGTTTCGGAGGAGTTCAACTTCTAACACCGTGACATGAGAATTTTATATATAAGATTATACTCTCCCTCCACTGATATATCGTCTACGATATATATCGTCTTCCTCCGTCACGCGATATATCGTCTACCCCCTCTACGCAGCCATAACGCTTTTTCGTGACAGAAAAATCCTAATACTATGTATAAAAGTTTCACTTTCAAAAATCGATTCATGAGCAACGGAGTAACAACTTAAAAAAGATAATAAAATAAAATAAACAAAACAGTTTCAACTACATACGAATAAAACTTTACTACGTAAAGAAGTTTCACTAACGTAATATGTGTGTTTACCTGTACACAATATACCTATGTATATAATACGCATTCATTTATTTTGTCTCATTTAATAATGTTATTAGCTTTAATATTCCTGACGAGTAACCGCCCTCGCTTTGCTTCGGTTTTCTTATTTTTTTATACTTTGGGTTACATTATTGGAGTTTTATTAAGGATCTCTAATTTTTTTTTTAAATATAATATAGCCTATGTTACTCGGGGATAGTGTAGCTTCCCAATAGTGAAAGAATTTTTGAAATCGGTTCAGTAGTTTCGGAGCCTATTCAATGCAAACAAACAATTAAATCTTTCCTCTTTATATATTGGTATAGAAGTATAATAAATTAAATATGTATGTATTATCTATATAATTCAGCGGCTAAGGAGACAGCTAATACAAATAAGCTGAATATTAACTAGCAGTCTGATAAATTTACTAACAGATTAAGATAGAATTCCTAATACAAACAGAGATTAAGGTAAGTCTGTCTGTTGTTATTGTATTTGTATTAGAACCAATTAGTCAATATAGCGAGTGTTTCGTAAAATCGTCTAACTGAATGGCAGGCAGGGTCGCTCCCAATTAGGCTATAGGGTGACTCCATCTGTCCTTTTTAAGGTACGAACAGTTAACGAACCGAGCTTCGCTTCGAACTTCGCTCGGTATGCCAGATATTTAGAATACTTTTAAATAAGGGTACAAGGTTTCCCGTAACGAAATAACAGGTAGTAAAGCCCAGACCCTCTTATGCCCTTCCCCACTTCTCTATGAAATACCTTTTGATAGGCTAACATTTTTAGTAAGTCAATCAGGTATGTAAGTTATCTTAAAATAGCAATAAATAAGCATCTACGCATATAATTGTCTCTTGAACTGTATAACCTATAAATGTTTGTGTGTACAAAATAAATAAATAAATAAATAAATAAATAATTTAAAGAAGATTCTACAACTTTCTCAAAATATTATAGACTAGCTGACCCGGCGAACTTCGTATCGCCTAACAAACTATTTTTTTTTTCTAAAATAAAAGTAGCCTAAATTACTCCTTGTTACATCAGCTATCAGCCAGTGAAAGTCCCGTCAGAATCGGTCAAGCCATTTCAGAGATTAGCTGCAACAAACATACAGACAGACAGACAAAAATTGTGGAAAATGTTGTTTTGGTATATGTACCGTGTATACATCCAAATGCACTTAGTAAAAAGCTATTATTTTAATATTACAAACAGACACTCCTATTTTATTTATTTGTATAGAATAGATGTATTTGATTGATTATATGTATGTATAGATGTCTTATTAGGGTGTGGGCCTTACTAACTGTTATTTCGTAGCAGCTACCACACTACATTTACCACAGTAATGTATATTTTTTATACCATCAGAAAGTAGATTTCAAGCAAAAAGCCCACTGACTTTTAAAAAAGCAGATATGTTGACGTCAGAATTCTCGATTGAAAATTAAAGTGCTTTTTCGATATTAAGTCGATATAAGGTGAAAGAGGAAATATTTTAAATCAAAACAAATGCAGTGTGTTTGGGACAAAATAAAGATAAATTTTCACCAAATTTTGTAAAAAAATGTAAAAGATAAAAATAAAAAATAAAACAAAAACTTGGTTATTTGAATTTTTCACATAAATTTTGAGGTTATGTGAAAATGTGTAAATACAAAAGTTGTAGATGTTTTCTTACCTACAACTTTGCCATTTAACTTTTTTCCATAGGACTTGTAGTGTTGTCGGAAATCGAGATAAACCGTTTTTAACCCTTAAAAACTCACATCCACTTCCCGACCTCACATCGCCCGTAAATTATTTTTCCATTCATTTTTGCTATATTCTCTTTCTTTTCCAATAGAAACCCCTATTATTATTTTAATAACCCTACAATTTTTTTTTGGTTTCATAAATTATCGACCCTGGTCTATCAGTACTTTTTGAGTTACATGGTGGTACGCCGTAGCGTATTCTACAAACTAAATAGTGCCTTTACAGCTACGGCGTAGCACCGCTTCAAATAGTTGAGTTTTCTCGAACTCAAATACTCAAACTCAGTACAGTTTAAGGCACCTTTTAATGTAATATTTCCCTTTGAGTTTTATTACTGTAAACTTAAAACGTGTTGATGATCCATCTAGCGTTAAGCGACCATCGTCGCACCAAGGCATCACTGATGCGTTGCCGGCCAAGAAAGAGAGAAGAAAAAGAAAGAAAGAACTGGCTCTCAAGCCCCTAGCCGGAACACGACGAGTCGTTTGGTGGCTGACTCATGCTCAAGGGTGGTAGCTATCCAGGCGGATTGAAATCCAATATGTTAAGTCATAAAATACTGCAGTTATTACTGGAGTTTTGTTAACTCCGTCTATCTATATGAGGGGCATCTGTATGAGTTTTATTAACTCCGTCTATATAATGAGCATCTGTATATGAGTTTTCAGTCTCTGTAAATATCCTATTGTACGGAAATACAGTTCAATTTCATTCCAACAATATCCAATGCTGGAATGTTAGAAGCTGTTGTGATCTTTCCTTTTTATGACATCGATATAAAAATGTGTATCATTGTTGAGCGACACGTGATAGGTAGAATCTATTCAAATTCATAATATCAGTTCGTAACAATAGTTTCCATAACTTCATAACCTATAAATTTTATATTTCTTTACGTCAAAGCAACTTGAGTAGGTAAGTGATATAGTTAAAAGTGAAAACCTGAAATTTAACAAAACAGTCAAGTCGGTTCGGTAAGTATGTAACAATTTGTAAAATTCTAGTGATGATTTAGTTGTATTGAAGCAGAAATGGCACATATACCTCTTTGGCATGGATACGCTTATTATTTTAAGATGTATTTTTATCAAAAATGTTACATGAATCGTTCCAGACCAGACAATGATAATTTACTGAATTATGTTCGAAATTAGCTCAGTTTTAACGTATCATTCATTCATTCTTCCCAGATACGGGATCTGCGTACTAATCTTGCACGAACATCTAATTTTTGAAAGTCATGTACCAATTGGACATACAAAAAAATACATACGTACATTTATAGCATGATCAGGGTATATATACTACGATATAACGAATTCTCCTTTACTTGTTCACTTGTATAAACTTAGCAACTGGACCAAAAAACGATCTATTACATTTGGTTGTATATTGATCATTATAATTAAAGGATGGTTACCCAAGCAAGTCGATGGCGTCCTTATCGTAATTACGCTTGGTGGTAGCGACCCAGCGAAGTGTCTGACGTCGTTGCCCTGAGATCCGGACATTACCCCTTGATCCGGATATTATTTCGGATGAAGTCGCAACAACTATTAATAATAACTTGTGATAACATAGAACCTTGAAGCGCTAAGCGCTAAGCATTGCATTGATGCTAATAAATAGTTTAAATGATAGAGACTAACTGAAGACTGGTAATCATATAATCAAAATTCTACTAACAAAAAATAACCGACTTCAAAGTCTCAAAAACTACTTTTCAGATCTCGTTCAAATTTATGTGGGACGACATGACAAGCACCTGCTTTCGATTAAAAAAAGAATAATCGAAATCGGTTGGCGGGATATTGAGTTATTCGTCAATTTGTCGCGCACATTTTAACACAAATTTACGACTTATGTGGTTTTCTCATGGATTCCATTGTCAGATCTCAATAAAATTTATGTGGGACCACATGACAGCCACCAGCTTTCGATTAAAAAAACAATCATCAAAATCGGTTCGTCCAGTCCAAAGTTCTGAGGTAACAAACATAAAAAATTCCGTCCGCATTATTCACATCGGCGAAAAACTCTCTACCCAACCGTCCGGTAGTAGAGCTTTTTGGTCTCTCGCCAAAGCGGTCGAGAATAATTTCTGTCGGCCTACACTGCCTCCGCTGCTAAAACCGGATGGTTCCCTGGCTCATACAGCTAAAGAGAAAGCGGACTTATTCGCATCTCTTTTTGCTGAGAATTCGCGTCTGGATGTCAGCAATAACGTACCACCCCAGTTGACTCATTGCGGTATCTCTATGCCGGAGATCCGTATTACAAACAAAGAAGTCCTTAAAACCTTGCGGTGTCTAGACGTGAATAAAGCCAGCGGACCGGATGGTATTCCAGCGATAGTAATCAAGAAATGTGCACCCGAGTTGTCTCCTGTATTGACACGTCTGTTCCGCCTCTCAATTGAGACTGGATCAGTGCCTCAATCCTGGAAGCTTGCCAACGTGCAGCCCGTGCCCAAGAAAGGTAGCCGTGCTGACCCCGCGAACTATCGGCCTATCTCAATTACCTCCATACTCTGCAAGATTATGGAGCGTATATTGAATAGGCGCCTCATGGCATACCTAGAACAGAATGATCTCCTTAGCGATCGGCAGTACGGGTTCCGCCGAAACCGATCAACAGGAGATCTTCTAGCGTATGCCACACATATATGGGGCGAGGCCCTCGAGAAAAATGGGGAGGCACTTGCTGTCTCCCTTGACGTCTCGAAGGCCTTTGATAAGGTCTGGCACGCTAGCCTTCTAAGCAAGCTTCCAGCTTACGGCATATCCCCTGGCCTTATCGACTGGGTAAAAAACTTCCTGAGCGACCGGTCTTTCCGCGTTGTAGTCGATGGCTGTTCATCGAAGACGATGGCTACAAATGCCGGAGTTCCTCAGGGGTGCGTTCTCTCTGCCACTCTATTTCTGCTACATATAAATGACCTGCTTATGCCCGGTATCTATGGGTACGCAGACGATAGCACAGTGAATTAATAATAATAAGTAAATTAATTAAATTGAATGAAAAAGAACATAATCAAAAAAGGTCGCAAAAAAGAGATTCTCCCGACTCACCGGAAAATATTACTCAATATAACGTGAAAGAACATGAAGGAAGCACTCAAGCTCGTAAGAAGGCAAAAGAGCAAAAAGTTTATAGTATAAAAAATTATGTACTACAAAAACCGAACCAGGTCCAAACTCACCGTGATATGGCTCAAGGCCAGACAAAACCTTCACAACTCAGCACAATATAGCAACAACAGATGGACCCCCTACTCTCCTCTCATCCCCCAGTACGGTTGGTCACCGCGGGGGAGATCGACCAAAACCCTCCAAGGAAAGGAACCAGAAAAAGTAATTTATACATTTGCACATTCAACGTTAAAACTTTATCATCAGCAACAAAACTTATCGAGTTAAAGGCAGCGCTCCAAAATATTAACCATGATATAGTAGGACTGAGTGAAGTACGCCGATTAGGAGAGAACATTATCGAAGATGATGATTATATAATGTATCACTTGGGTAAAACCAAAGGTCTTTACGGCGTAGGCTTTCTAGTCAAGAAAAAATATAAAGAAAATATAAAAACATTTATTGGAATATCAGATAGAGTCGCTGTTCTAGAAATCCTTCTAGATAACTTACCGTTTGCAATAATACAAGCGTACGCGCCTACCGAAAGCTCATCTGAAGAAGATATTGAATTTTTTTACAAAGACTTAGCTAAAGCACATGAGTCTGTCTCTACAAAATACATTATATCTATGGGAGATTTCAACGCGCAGATAGGAAAACCGAAAGACCACGAGTATTCAACTACAGGCATATATGGATATGGGAACAGAAGCAGCCGTGGTGAGAGACTAATGCAATACGCACAAGAATATAATTTATGTATTATTAATACTATGTTCAAATTAAAAACTAAGCGAAGATGGACATGGATCTCTCCTGACAAAAATACCAAAAACGAAATCGACTACATTATGTCTACTAGACCGAAACTATTCTCAAATTACGAAGTACTTTCGTCAGTCCCCTTCGGATCCGACCATAGAATGCTGAGAGCTACAATCCACCTGAAATTAAATAAAATGAGCAGACGTAACTTCTCTAACACATCAACACCGTTGACAACGTTGGAAGAGCAAGAAACATATCTTAAAAACTTAAACAGTTATATACCAGATCTTTTATCGAATCATGTTAAATACAAATCAAATGAATATTGTCAAAAAATCACGCATTGCATATTAGAAAGTTTAAAAGGTATCAAAAGAAAACAAAGACGTAGCATCTTGTCGGTAGAGGCACTACAGCACATGAAGGAAAGAAATATACTTCAAAATAAGCCAAAGCTAAACAAAACTGATAAGGAAAACTTAAAGAACCTCTACAAAAATACAAATAAAGAGATAAAGAGATGTTATGATACCTATAGAATAAACACTATACATAGTCACCTCGAGAAATCAAGATCTAGCAAAAAAGCACAAAAAGAACTAAATAGATCAAAGAGATGGATTCCATCACTTCAGCCCAACTCTACCAAATGCCAGTCCCGAGTGGAGATCATAAATACAGCCACAAAATTTTATCAAAAGTTATATAGCGAATCTGACTCATTGCAAGGATCAATCGCTAGTAACCAAAGTAGAGACATATCTGCAATTCAAGAGTTTACAGAGCCTGAAATCCTGAAACACATAACGAAGCTTAAGCCTGAAAAAAGCCCGGGACACGATAAGATATCTAATGAATGCCTAAAATTAGCAAGAACTCTACTACTGTCACCCATTACACTTTTATGGAACAAAATATTAGAGGAAGAAACTGTGCCACACGTATGGACAGAATCCGAGATAATCTTGCTCTATAAAAAAGGTGATCCAGCAGACATAGGGAATTACCGCCCAATAAGCCTCATGTCTTGCCTCTACAAACTTTTTGCCTCCTGTCTGCTCGAAAGAATATCCTCAGACATTGACGTACATCAGCCAATAGAGCAAGCTGGATTCAGAAGTGGCTTCAGCACAGTTGATCATATTCAAGTAGTTGACCAGGTGATAGAGAAATATTTAGAATTCCGTAGACCATTATATATAGCTTTCATTGATTATAAAAAAGCTTTTGACTCTATATCACATAACAGCATCTGGGAGGCACTGAAAGAAATGAACATAAATGAAAAATATATAAATATACTAAGAAACATCTATGCTCACAGTACAAGTAGAGTCAAATTAGATAGAACTGGCTCAAAAATCAACATCAAAAGAGGCGTGAGACAAGGTGATCCGATCTCTCCTAAACTATTCATAGCGGTTCTTCAAAATATAATGAAAACTCTACCATGGTCTAATCAAGGAATCTACATAAATGGGAACTATTTAAGCCACCTCAGGTTTGCCGACGACATCATATTGTTTTCAGAGACACCCCAGCAACTGAACAACATGATATTTGATCTCCATCAGGCTAGTATAAAGGTTGGACTAGAAATGAACCTAGATAAAACGAAAGTTATAACTAATCATCGCGTGTCACCCATCTCGATAAACAACAACCCTTTAGAGTTCGTGGAAAATTATGTATACCTAGGAAAACAGATCTCCTTTAGCAAAGATAAAAACATAAACGAAGTAGACCGAAGAATAGCGATTACCTGGAGGAAATACTGGGCACACAAAGAAATATTCAAATCACAGATACCACTGCCACTTAAAAAAATAGTTATGGATTCAGAAATACTACCATGTCTCACCTACGGATGCCAAACTTGGAATTTTGACTATAAAACGAGAAATAAAATACAATATACTCAGAGGAGAATGGAAAGAAGTTATCTTGGTATAAAATTAAAAGATAAAGTAAGAAACTCGAAGATAAGAAAGAAAACCAAGATTAATGATGCCTTAATGTACGCATTACGCAGAAAATGGAGGTGGGCCGGGCACGTGGCTAGATATACTGATAAGAGATGGACCATAAATGCAGTAAAGTGGCGTGGCCCACGAGGTACCAGATCGAGAGGCAGACCATGTGCCAGATGGGCCGACGAAATAGTGGCAGTAGCAGGTCAACACTGGATAGACACCGCTAATAATAAGGAGAAATGGAAGTCCTTGGAGGAGGCTTTTACCCGAAAGGGGTCCATGCAAATAATATAAACAATAATTTCAATTACATTCAAAAAATATTAACAATGAACAATGTATTTATTTTAATCTATTTTCCTGTATTTGATGATTGAATTTTAATATTATATTTCATTACCACTAATTGAATCATTTAATAATTTGTTACTGTATATTGTAATTTTTGTATGGAATTAAATAAAGCTTTATTATTATTATTATTATTATTATTATAGAGAGATACCTACCAAGGTCCAGGGCCAGTCGGGACGAAATTCAGTCTGAAAGAGAGGCCATGGTGGCTCGTTTGAATCTGACACTTCGGGCTGTGTCCGAGTGGGGCGAAGCCAATCTTGTGAGATTCAACGCCACTAAAACGCAGACGTGTCTATTCACCGCCAAGAAGAGCCCGTTCACCTTGGCTCCTACTTTTCGGAATGTGTCCTTGGATTATACCGACTGCCTTCAGTTGTTAGGAGTAGAGATATCCTCGAAACTCAACTTTGGGCGGTTCATCGAGACCAAAGCTAAGGCTGCTGCAAGGAAACTTGGTGTCCTTGCAAGGGTGCGACGGTACTTCACACCCAGGCAACTCTTAAGCTTGTACAAAGCTCAGGTTCGGCCGTGTGTGGAGTACTGTTCGCACATTTGGGCAGGCGCAGCCAAATGTCACCTTTCTGCTTTGGACTCGATGGAGAGGCGTGCGAAGAGGCTCATTGGTGACCCAGATTTGGTTGAGACCAATCTTCAAAGCCTCGAGCACAGGCGCAAAGTAGCCAGCCTCTCGGTTTTCTACAGGGCACATTTCGGAGAGTGTGCGCAGGAATTGTTTGAGATAATTCCCCCATCTCCGTTTCTCCATCGAACGACACGACGCACGGCGGGTATCCATCCTTTCGTCGTGAACATCCCGCCGGTACGGACGACGCGGTTTGCCTCGTCATTCGTTATACGCACCGCGAAGGACTGGAATAACTTGCCTGCGTCGGCGTTCCCGCCAGCCTACGACGTGGATGTCTTCAAGAAAAGAGTGAATAGGCTTTTTCTAAGTTAATGTGCTCAGCATCTTGGACCACATCTACACTTACCATCAGGTGGGATTGTGGTCAAGCATTAACTTAAAAAAACTTTTTTTTTTACTTAAAAAAAAAAAAAATACAGTCGAATTGAGAACCTCCTTTTTTTGAAGTCGGTTAAAAATCAGTCTTTTTTCAGTGAAATTTTTTGTTCTCAAATCGTATAATTTACCTGTTTTACACGAATTCAAAATAGCAAGAGGTTTTTCAATTCGTCATGTATATTTTTTAAGTGAAACTCGACGTTGCGCAGACGGGGTACAAAAATAAAATTATGAAATTTAAGTTGTGCCAAAATTATACACAAGTTGTATAATTTAGTTCATATAATTATGACCCTAATATTTTGAATCTGTAAGCGTAATCTGTTTAATTTTATTCACTTAGATGTTTATGAGAGATTTGATTCTAAATCACTAGACCATGAAGCTAATCATAAACCAATACGTTTAAATATGCGTAGAGAAGCAATGATTAATTCCTAGCCACGTCTCAAAACATATGCAGTCCAGGGTACATATTTATAGCACGACCTTAGATATCTATGTGGTCATTGAGTTGACCATGAAAAAGTACTTAATTTAAGTGAAGAAAGTAAGGCTATGAATAATAATAATTTAATATATCAATAGAAAGCCACATTATTTATAAGTGTCATAAGCTATCGGATTTTTGGAAATTCATCGCCTAAGGGGTAAAAATAGGGGTTGGAAGTCACTTTCATCCAGACCAACTTCGTCAGTTTTAGAGTTATAAATATGAAATGTTTTATGTAATAATAACATAATGTGCTTTGGCATGGAGTAAAAGAAATGGCGAAAGAATTATCAAACAGAAATGAATAACAGTGTCGATCTATTTCAACTGATTTGGAAAATTATATTTTTGTTTGAAAGGGTCAAATCCAGTTTGGTCCCATATTTATCGAATTTTGGTTCCGATGATGAGATCTAAGGAAAGGATTATTCTCAAAGAGTATTTCTTCGAAGTTGTTTTTTTTTTTTGTAAAATTTACTTTGGCTTCAACCCATTAATGGCCCACTACTGGACACGGGTCTCTCCTCTTGAGGAGGCCTAGAGCATACTCTACCACGCTGCGTCAGTGCGGATCGGTGGAGGGATTAGTGGCCAACCCGAGTGTCGGAACTTTTCAAACCGCCCGAGAGCCGACATGGCTTAACGACTGTTATCTTATGATAACAACTATTCAAATGTACTTTATTACACTATATTCAAATTAATTCAAAATGAGCTCTTCAACATTTCACCGAAAGACGTTGAAAATCAAGATGAATTTTAGATATATGGTATTAGCCAATTAGATAGTTTGATTAGTTAATTAGGTAAGCTCGATTACCAACGAGATTATACTAAGAAGCCCAATGAACCGCCTATCACGCGTGCCCTTTGTAGCTCGCCGCAATATACACAAATCTGTTTGGATCACATAGAACGACTTTGACGTATGATTTATTGTCATAATCTTAATATTATAAATTACGTGTCACGTTGTTTGTCCGCGATGGACTCTTAACTACTTAACTAATATAGGAATAGCTTACATCTCATTTTATAAAAAACTTTTGACAGAACGAAGTCTGTCCGGGCAGCTAGTTTACTATATTTAGTACTAGCTATGCTCGCGAGTTCTTTTGTGTGGGAGCTTTTCCCAAGTAAATGCCAATCCCGGGGTAAGTCCGAGATAAAAAGCCTATATGTTGCCCTACTGTATCTAACAGAGAAAGTTCCATTAAAATCGGTTCAGACGTCCAACGGATTAACCTGGACATGCAGGAAGACAGACAGACAGACAGATAAAATTAAATAATAAATCTTGTGTTCTAGTATAGTGATGTATACATATAACAACAAGCACTTGAGAAAACTGTTATTTTGAAATTACAAACAGACATTTCAATACAATATACGTATAGATATAGATGTATACATCATAGTTGTCTTGTTTATAGCCATGGAAGAATATTTTTATCCCCCGACAAAAAGAGGGGTATTATATGTTCGACGTGTCTGTCTATCTGTGTATCTGTATGTCTGTCTGTGGCATCGTAGCTCCCAAACGGATAAACTGATTTTAATCTAGTTCTTTTGTTTTACAGGTGACTTAATCGAGAGTGTTCTTAGCTATGTTTTTGCTTTGCTTATGTAATGTAATTGCAAATTAAGTATTGTTATGTAATGTAAGTGTATTAAGTATTGTTTATGTTGTATGTTGTGTATTGTAATGTAATTTGCAGCAGAACTGATCCAACGTTCAAGGATAGTTATGCTACTATAATATAAGATACGAGTTAAAGTGGAAATAAATCAATCTTTGACAGACTTCTCCCAATCAAATGGCAATCCGAAATCGTAAACGAATTAAAGTTACATAAATACGATACAGTAAACATCTCCGTACATTTTGTCGCCAAGTTCAATGTTTGAGTATCTAGTTAGAGGATCCGAGGCTTTGAAATCTCGATGACGTCATGACGACGCAAGAGCCAGAAGTTGTCAGTGACACGTAAAGTAAGTCAAATTACTGTTTTTTACTCGAATTCGCGACGTAAATAAAAAGGTTAGGGTGCATGGTTTAAAAGGGGTAAAGGTTCGTTAGTTTATGAAAGCCTAGACATAATATACCTCGTATATAATATAACTCGTATATACCTAGACATACATATAACTCGTTTACAGACTTTAATAATTTTCAACCCTGTAGCCTAGTTGGTAGCGTAGCAAGGGGTCCCAGGTTCGAATCCTGGCCGGGGCAGATATTTATGAGAAAATCCAAAAGTGCACGCCTCATTACGTTTATTTGTTTCCATAAAGTAACAAAACGTATAATTGATCCGAACAAAAACAGTTTCACTGTAAAAATCGCGCCAAGTCTATAGAACTTAAATTATTTAAAAGACAATTAAAAATATGAATTACAAATGATACTTTACAAAAAGATATAAAGAAAATACTTTCAACATTTCGCGCCATTCTCGACGTAAAGCAACACAACAGCTCGCAATCATTGTGAACGAACCCAATTTTCATAAGATACACACTAAATACTAATCAATTTTTTTTAGTTTTTTATAAATTTTAATTAAACGACAACGAATTACCAGAGATTTTCAAAAGCAAATTAGCGCGCTGCGATTATGACGCTTTAAAAAAAAATACTTCGATACATTAATTTTTACGGTCGTGAGAGTGCCAGATCCATGTGACAGACATCCGGACGTCCACGAATATTTTTTTAATTTTTTTTTACTTTAAACAAAATAATTGTTTTTTAAAAATATCAAATACGTTTAAAAGAATGTTTTTTCTTGATATACATATATGTATATGATAATATTATCTATATATGATATACATGTATATATGATAATACTTAAGTGCAATGTGAGAAAAATACAGTCATTTTTATTTTCGAAAAGTCCTTGACTTCCATATATCGGGAGTAGAGCATCACCACAACGCTTTGCTTATGAGGCGTGCAAAAGTCAAGGAGCTAAATCTGTCTTCAATAACAACTGGGATCAACGGCTTTACGTGTTCTTCGAGGCACGGAAACGCTCAAGAAATTTTACCACAAGCAGTCACCCATTCAATTTTCAACGGATTTATCTATAATTTCCACACCAAGTGTAAGCAAAATTTGACTTGGTTGAGTTTATTATTTTTACAAAACCATCCACACAATACCGTTGTCATTTGATATGCGTTTGGTTTGAAATCAAGGCTTTGGCAAGAAACTAATGAAACACCATCCAAACTTTCCTGCAACCTAACATTTAGAAGTCCTGTCACCCACGGCGGCTAAACATAGTCATTAGACAAGGTTCACTGAACACTGATGACCTAAGTTTAAGAGATATCAAAACGCACCCTTAGAATAAAAGTGACCTAACTCAAAATTCCTGTAATTTCTGTTTTTGCTATAAACTTACCTTAATATGCGTACCCTAAAACACTATGATGAAAAAGAGCTCGAATTATGAGTAAGAAAAGGACAACCTAATAATCAGTCACTTTCATTGATCGCTCTATTCATCGATATATAGGGGAAAGTCGGTAATATTGGACCGCTCTCTAATTTGGACCACCTTCAAAAATTGGTGTAGTAGATATTTTATTTATAAAATGACTACACCAAAAGATGCGCACCTAACTCCATTGTACATTGGCCATTTTGATGATTGATTGGCATTAAATGAGACGATTTTTTTTTATTTGCAAAAAACAATTTGTAATGTTTTGAATGTTATTTTTGAGTGGTTGTGCTAAGGGCATAGTTAAATTAAAGGTATGTTTTTATTTTCTTAAATTTTGTTTGTATTTCCGTTATTTACATGCAATCAATTGGTGATGAACGTTTGTCGGCTTTAAGAGATTATGTTTTGGTTAAGTGTGTTTTCTTGCAAAATTGTATGGTTCGTTAATATGGACCACATGAAGTTTGATAAAATGGACCGGTCCAATTTACCTAACTAGTCTATCTATTAAATGCTAGCAATCCCCAAGAGTCTGTGCTATCTCCTACGCTTTTCATCCTGCATATCAATGACATGTTGCAGCATAAGAGTGGTATCCATTGCTATGCAGATGACAGACAGTACAGGGGATGCCTACTACAAAGCCCTCGCTAATGCCTCTCAGATGCACGTAGCGGATAGCAGAATTAACTTTGTATCTGTTGTCGAGAAGTCTCTGGAGTAAGTCCGTAATGTGGTCAACTTAATTTGGTCGAGTTCAACCCCGCGAAGCACTCATAGCCCGGCGATTTGCGTCGATCCTATGTGATAGACAAAGTTAAGCAACAGCGGGCGCGGTCGGTAGTTGGATGGGTGACCGCTAGTGGCAAAAATTTCTTAAGCATTTCCGTGCTTTGGAGGGCACGTGAAGCCGTTGGTCCCGGTTGTTATCATAAGTCGTTAAGCAATGTCGGAGGCCCTCGGGCGGTTTGAAAACTTCCGGCACTTGGGTTGGCCACTAACACCTCCACCAATCCGCACTGGAGCAGCGTGGTGGAGTATGCTCTAGGCCTCCTGAAAAGGAGAGTCTCGTGCCCAATAGTGGGCCACCAAGGTACCACACTCACTGTAAGTAAAAGTGTTGGGATTCTGGGAGTTGACACCTCGAGTGATGTTCGACGACGGCTTCATTTAGAAGGCAAGGCTATGCTGGCCTGGAGGCCAAGCTTCAGAAGCTTGGTGTCCTGAATAGGGCTATAAGCAGTACTTAACTGCAAGGCTTCTACTCATGCTTTACAAAGCCAGTCCTTACATGTCGAGTACTGTTCTCACTTTTGCTACGCACGTGCAAACTGTGGAATGAGCTTCCTTCGAAGGTATTCTCAGAGTGCTATGACATGGGGTTCTTCAAAAAAGATGTAAAAAGAGTTCTCCTTTAGGGCCAGCGATGCATTGGCGATTCTCTGGTATTACTCATGTCCATAGGCGACGCGACGGTGACCACTTACCATCTGCTTTTTCGTCAACCCTTCAGGCAATAGACTTGCAACGTGCAATCCAAAATTATTATAAAAAAATTTAGTTTTACGTTACTTTTATGCTGAAGTCCAATTTAACAACCCCATGCTCCAATTAATCGAACTGGATGGGTAATTTGGACCTAAGACACGATCTCACATTTTGTTGAATTTTTAGAAATATATAAATGCCTGGTTGATTATTATTCAATTAAAATAAAACCAATTAAATTTTGTTTCATTCCATGTAAAAACATTCTTTAAAATACTTAAAAATATGTGCAATATATGCAGTTGAAAAAAAGTGGTCCAAATTAACCAACCTTCCCCTACTTTTTTGAAAACTTTCTTGCTCATTTCCCACAAATTCCAATTTTTGAGTTAGGTCACTCTCATTCTAAGAGTGCGAAAAGTTACTATAATTTTTTTTGTGGTAAATTTTATTTGATTTTCCTGTTCTGTTTCTTAACAGTTCAGAAATGGTTTAACCGATCTAGATGATCCCCACTGATGAATTGTTGTAAGCTTGGGATAACTTAGTGTTTCTTTTATTCAATAGGTTCGATTTTAAACGTTTTAAAGTGCGGGTATTAAGAATACCGTAACGTAATTTGCAGTATACCGCTTGAAGATTAAATTATCCTTTTATTGCATCCATAAAGAAACTAACCGTATGTCCTATAAAAGCTACTTGAATGCAGTAAAATATCAGTTAAGACAGATACCCCGTAGTGTTGCCAGGGTTCACGATTATTCGGGAATGTCCCATATTTCAACCAAAGATTGATTACAACGATTTATTGGAGACGATAATTTCAGTCTGGCCTTCTTATGAACGCCTTGTAACCCTTATCGGTCACAAGACGGACACATCCCAATTTGCTTCTGCTCAAAAGGCCTACGGGTGTTAACGAGAACTATAATACGTCTCAGTAAATCAAAACGGCAACGGTAAGGCTTCTTTACTTTGAAAACTCATGTTTTAACTTTGTATAATTATTGTTCAGTCGAGCCTCTTCGTTACTTCTGCTGTCCTAGTACAAATTCATCTCAATTATCCTTACAAAATAATATAATAATCAATAGACGATTTAATTTTCTCCCACTTCACGTTTACTGCAACTCACGTTAAATACTAGGAAAAACGATAATATCCCTTCCGTCCTACTGTCATTATTTTAGTTCAGTTCATTATTTTCCCCTTCCATTTTAAGTTCAGCATTGAGCAGCTGGCTACCTTGCTCATATCGGGCCAGTCTAGATAATCTACGACGCAGTCCATTTATGTGTCAACTAGCCAACACTTATCGAGTTACAACACACTATCTAGTAGATGCGAAGCTGAAACCTAACATGATACAGAATAACGTTCTAGGAGGTTATACGCTTGGAATTACTTGGATGACTTTGACTTATGGACTTTAAAACTTGAATATGTATGGATGGATGGAGGCATAGAAGGATGTGGATGGGTGGAATAAGATATAAATGGAATAGTTTGGATGGGTTCGATTTTAAACCAAAACTGATCTGAAATACGTTGCCGCTGGTTTTAGAAAGTACGGGATCCGTCTTAGCGGTGCAAGTTAGGGGAGGCATATGTCTAGCAGTAGATTTTTGAGTGGATGCATGAATGGGTTGATATGTGGATGGATGGATAGATACAAATATGGGTGGATGGGTAGATAGATGAATGACTGCAATGGGATATAATTCATCATGTGCAAGCGTAGGTAGTAGACGAAGGAACTGGACAGTGACTTTCAATTTCGTCTACTGTCTTCCAAAAATAGGAGGAGAACGTTTAATAATCTGTGACACGTAAACAGGGGCGTAGCTACCGCCGTATCAGCCGTATCAATTATACGGGACACCCAGCGTATAGGGGCCCCAACTAACATTCCCAAAAAAAGCTCGCCAGCAGCCTACGACCATTGGCACTCCTTTTATATTTGACAGCTGACGCTGAGGGGGCCCACAAGAAATATTGATATGGGGCCTCCCTAAGGGTAGCTACGCCACTGCACGTAAATAAGTTATTTGTGTAGCAGGTTTACCACGAACGTCTCCGTATGACTCTTAGCAAATCGTGAAATTATTATGTTGTTAACGGCACAGTACGTTAAATATTTATACTTTTCACTTATGTCATTCATAAAGTAGTAGTTATTTTAGGCGAAATGTGTGGGAAAAGTGAGAAAAAGAAGAGTTGTCTCTCAATTTGTCTCTCCGTAAGCTCCTTAAGCACAACGCCATAATTATGAATGTTGTGATGAAGAGCATTTTCTAAACAGGTTATAACCTTTCTTTTCTTGGAATTAATATAAGTATTCAAATCGCTAAAAAAACATAGAAATATTTTTATGAAATATTCAAAGGAAAAATTGATTATTAAATTTATTTTATTTTTATTTTTTATTTTATTTTATTCAGGATAACAACAGCTTTAAATTACTAAAAAAATTACACAATTACTTAAAGTAAGCCAATTATAGTTATCCACTTATTACTAACAATGTAATGCTACGTACAACCTTATTGCGCAAAATGCGAATTGAAACATCAGCAACTTGAGGTGGCAAACAGTGCAGCACAAGATAATATTTATATGTGTACTCAATAAAATTAATATTTTATATGTAAAATATATATTATATTTTATGTACATAGAAGTAAATAAATAAATAAGTAAATACAATATATATGTATAATATTTTATGGTTCATCATATTGCTGCGTTCTACCTACTGGGTCACTACAAACCATGTAAATTTAATCAACAGGAGCTGTGTTCAAAATGCATTCATACACTGTGTTTCTAAAGCTACTTTTACTACCTATAAAAGGATCAATGGCATTGAAAGTATTATTATAAGTTGATACCAAACGTGTTAAGACACTATTTTTACCGTATAGCGTGGAATGATGAGGAATACTAAACATAGATTTGATGGTGATTCTAGTTCGTTTTTTAGGCACATGAAATTCAATAGAATTTAGTAAATCTGGACAATCAATACCACCACGTAAAATACGAAAACCTAAAACTATTCCGGGATACAAACATAATTCGGAATTTAATACTTGTTTTAAGTATCGGAATTGAGGAAAAATTGAACGTCTATTATACTCCAGAACTTTGAGAAAATTTATTCTGAGCCGATATTTTAAACCCATTAATTTGAAGTGCCCGATATCTTTATCCGTGTAAAAAGGCAGGAAGTGCCATCAATCGACTTTCGTTTTATCGTTTTTACGCCCATTGCTACTCCCCAAACGCTGGCAAAATGCGACGGAATTAAAAAATAAAACCTTTTATTTTTTAATTCCGTCGCATTGATTGATTGATTGATTGATTTAATGTATTATGTAACCTTTTCGTATTTAATTCAGCATTATATTATGACGATTTTGTAATGTAAGACCATTATAAAAGTATAAAATCTTTGGATATTGCTTTTCTACTGTCATATTTAAATATTTTGTGAGATATAAATTCAACAGATTGATATTTTTTATGCAGTTGTTTTGTTTTATTTATTTCTTAGTCAAGAAATTATCAAAATGTATATAATAGTGTCAGATAAAAATGTAAATAACTTACCGCCATAGTCGTAGCACACACAACTCGGAAAGGGATCGTCACCGGATCGTCTCGCCGTCAACCTAACGTAAGCGGGTTACCAACCGACCAGCAGCTCCGAGTCGACTCGGCTGCGGCTAGGCGACGCCGCGCTTACGGCTCGCCGGTCGCTGGTTGACAGCTAGGCGGGAGCCGTAAGCGCGGCGTCGCCTAGCCGTAGCCGAGTCGACTCGGAGCTGCTGGTCGGTTGGTAACGCGCGTTGATGCTTGGTTGACGGCGAGGCGATCCGGTGACGATCCCTTTTCGAGTTGATATGTGTGCTACGACCATTAAGAGTGAAGACACAAAAACTACGCTACTTTCGTGTATTATGCGAAATCATGCACACACACATACATAACGTAAAAACTATACTAGTTTTTTCCAGTACCTCACGGTTTGTCCTACTGTAACTTACACGAAAAAATGGTATCCTGTGCAGTTAAATGGTGCAAAACAATACAATATCGAGTAAATAAGTAACTAAACCTAAAATTTTTGGCTTAAACTGAACTCACTTTCAAAATTAATTAGGTACAGTTTTTTCTTAGGAATACTTTAACTACATTTTATAAATTGTATAAATCTAAATAAACCACTTATATACTTAATGAGCGGCTTCGACACTTTTCAAACTTTTTACGTCGAGGGAGGGCTTTTAAAATGATAAGTGATTCAATTCGTGGACATTAATTGATTTATGCTGTTCACTCACTGTAGCGTTTCACAGGCTCTGAAGCCTTAGTAGGAAAATTTTCTTCGATGCGTATCGGTTACCCTGTTAACGTCGGAAAATCTATGGAAAAGGACCTTACTAAATGACTTGATTAACTAAATTAATTGTATGTCAAATGGTATCTTTTAGCCGGTCGCCTACTAACGAGTAAAAGAACCTCTTGCTTTTGAATATTTTTGTGTGATATGAACAAACGATGGGAAAAGACACCTAATGGTAAGTCAGCCATGGACACCAGTAACCCCAAAGGCATTACTGATGCTTTACTGGTCAAGAAAAAAGGGGGATAAAATTGCTAAAAAAAATACTCTTAATCCCGATGAAGTAACACAATAAGTAACACGATAGCTTCGCTGAAAAGAATGGTGTAATTATATATCATAATTTATTTATTAAAAACTCATTTAAGTCCAGTTTAGACGTATTAAGTAGTTAAGTAGGTAACTAAATTTTAAGTAATTTTTAAGTGATTATTTTTCCGACCCAAATGTCGACCAATAGAATTGCACCATTCGACGTCACGTGGTACAACCTACATGGTATTATACTGATAATTTTTTGAAAATTTTCTCTGGTCGTTGCTATATATAAAAAACAAATCATGATCCAGTCAAATTAACCACACGTCAAACTGACAGGTTGAATTCAATTGTGAAAATTGGAGATTTTGCATGAAAATGAGTCGATTTGGAGTTTGTTCTCTGTCCACCATCGATAAAAAAGTCAAAGGAAATGTTCCCATTAATACGGAGAAGGCAATACGTCTCATGGTGCAATTCTATTGGCCGACATTTGGGACGGAAAAATAATCCCCCGAACTGTGCCCCCGAATACCACACGAGCTTCAAAATTATCTGGCATTTCCCTCAAGGTTCCCTGCAAACAAATAAAATCGTCAAGTTTTTCAGGAAAAATCACGAGCGCTTCGCGCTCGTGATTTTTTAACCTGAAAAACTTGACTCCTTCATTTGTTTGCAACGAACCTATCGGGAAATACCCGATAATTTTGAAGCTCTTGTGGTATTATAAGTGAATAATTTTTACTGTCCGTCCACGCGTAATAATTTAGTAAAGCTCTTTAGTTCATACAATTCTTCACGACCTACTTAATTACTTAAGCATTTTACTAAATTTTAACTAATAAGTGCCTGTCCAAACGTGTTAAGTGATATGCCCCGCCCACCTACTTAACAGAAAATAGAAAAATTTATAAATTACTTCTTTACTTGCGTAATAAATTTTTACTAAATTGTCCGTTCACACGTATTAATGTACTTAAAATTTGTTAAAAAGTTAACTACTTAATACGTGTAAACAGTAAATAAAATGCTTAAGTAATTAAGTGGGTTTTGAAGAATTGTATGAACTAAAGAGCTTTACTAAATTATTACGTTTGGACGCGCACTAAAAATATTCACTTAAAAGTTACTTAAAATTTAGTTATCTACTTAACTACGGAATAGTTCTTAACCGGACTTTAGGGCCGGAGATATTTCGACTTGAGATCTTCTCTTTTATTGTATGTATCTATTAATGGTGGCAGGTCGCCCGTATGTTTCTTAATGCATAAAAGTAGTACTTAATAAAAAAAATGGTCTTTAAAAATGTATAAGTGCAAATAATTAAATAAGGGTATCAAAAAAAAATGTAAAACCTTACAAATGTAAGGCAATATTTTCATTTGAGACCGGTGCCATCAAAGCTATCGAATATTATTAAGTCATTGAAGTTAATGAAATTATTATGTTGATAAACAAAAAACTGCATACACTACAAAAAAATATTCAAATAAAAAAATGTAAGTTCATTTTTCGAAATGAAAAAAAAATTACGACGTAGCGTTTAGCTACGACATAACGTGATTGAAATTGGATTTGGTTAGAAATTTAATTTTTATAAAGCGGAAGCCCAGATTTCAAGTTTTACGAAGGGATTTGAAAATACATCGAATAAATAAAAAGTATGTTAATGAAAAAAAATAAGGCATCGTATTCATACATTCAGTTTTTTTTATTAATTTTATGTAATTTTTTTGTAAACGATTGCCTGTGTTAGGGATTAGTTAGTAAAAATTGAAAACTTACCCAAAAATTGCTCTTCAATACAAGTCACAAAATAGTATATTAAACGTCAAAAATAAACTGCACTACCAAGTCAAAAATAAAGATCACCACGTCACTAAAAAACTGGAATATCTCGATTCGTAATATACGCGCCAAAACGTTCTTTATTTAAATTTTGGCGCGAGCCGCGTGTCCGGTACGAACAACTGTCCTCGCCCGACTGTGATCACAGAGTACATATCGTGGACTGAGAATTTTCTCTTGGAGTATCTCGTATCGTAGGCATCTGTCGAATTTCCCATACATTGCGTTCATACTTTCCATTTCAATTTCCGCTACTAATCCTGTACTTTGTTAAAATTAAACCAGACAACTTGTCAGCGTTCGATAGATTTGAAAATGTCCGTTTGCCATTGTTCCGGATTAGGTAAGTACACATTATCATATCGACGCTTGAAAGGCAAAAATTACCAAGCGACATGTTGATAACTTTACACTAGAGCATTTTAGTTTTTAATTTTATAAAAAAAAATCTTAAAAAATCGCTTTATTAAGCATTTCAACTGCATTTAAAATTCATTGGTATGAAGTAGCTATGACTAATAGGCGATTTTTTACGATTTTTTTTCTAAAATTAAAAACTAAAATGCTGTAGGTAGTGTAAAGTTGTCAACATGTCGCTTGGCAATTTTGGCCTTTCAAGCGTCGATATATACCTCATTTCATACTACCATAAATAAGTCACAAAGTACACTTATTTCAATTACACCCCTTTGACAAATTGCACTATTTATCCATAGTCATTTTAAGTTACTTTTTTGGGGATAGTATTACGTTAATTAAAAAATAAAGTGAACGAAGCAAAAACAAAACAAAAAAATCGTTTTTGCAAAAACTATGAAAAAAATTATAGAATGTAAAGACAATAAACGAGGCATGAGTTTTTTTTATGGAAATAGCTTACAAACGAGCTGACGATCTACTTTACAGTAAAGTCTTACAGTTTTACAATTTCAAAAAAAAGAACTGAGATCTAAATGGGTGCCAAGTTCTGTGTAGAAAATCCTAAAATTTTAGTCACAAGAACATGTAATTGAAGCTCTACATTTGACTTGATTAGTTTTCACGTACCTATCTAGGCTATATTATAATTGTTAAGTATTTAAGTTTAATGTAATACCCATGTTACTTTTCTAAAAGTGGGTTGTTGGTTGCTAACTAATGAAAACTCGCCAAGTCAAATGTACAGCTTGAATTATATGTTCTTGGGACTAAAATTTTAGGCTTTTTTACACAGAACTTAGCACTCATTTAGATCTCAGTTCTTTTTTTTAATTGGCTCTCATTTCACATTTATGTTTTTGATGAGATATCATTACTTTTTGTCTAGAAATTATAAGTGTTTATATATAATGAATATACCTATTGTATTTTGTAAATTACTCTATACAGTGGAACCGCTAATTCACTACTTTTAATAATTATCAATAATTTCCAGTTTTTAGTTTTTTTCCTTTACATACGCCTAATAGCCTACCTTGATGCTAAATATAAAGTTTCTAGGTCATCTGGGACTTGGTTAGAGTTTTGATCTATAGGTCATTCAGTGAAAAAAATGCCGATTTTTGGACGTTAATATCTAAATAACCGTTAGGGGTATGTATGAAATTTGGAGCACATATGTATTTTGCAAGTCTCAATAAATTAGCCAAATTTGAGAGGTTTATGTGGAACAGTTTTTAAGTTATGAAGGGGTAAAAAATGACTCCAAATGGTTCGTGTAATTTTACACACGGTGCTGCTCGTTCTGTTAGCTTGCAGTTGACTTGACACGCTACCGCATGTCTAGATGGCCACAAACATTAGTTGCCAACATAATTAATATAACAATGTCTTTATTAACAGCCCACTGCGGAAGTAGGGTATCTCCTTGTAATAGTTGTAATTATGAAGGCCTGGTACATTGTAATAAACGTAGAACGGGTTCAACACCCGATTTATTAGTTCTAGTCGAGGTGGAAGGAAACGATGTCAATTTAAAATAATTCATTAAAATTAAATGGTTACGGACAATTTAATGATGAGATTTCAATTAAGGCGTCTATAATAAACATTGGTGTCAGCGGTAAGATGAATTAAGGAAAATTAAGATTTTTCCAGGTCTGATTTTCCATTGTATTAAATGACACAAACTTTAATAAAATTAAAAAATGAACTAAACTTAAAAATGCTACTACATCATTATGTCTTAGTATTTAGAATCTTCTATACTAAAGGCAAAATTAAAGAGCAATTATTTGCCGTTAATTTATTTTTATAAGAAAAATAGTTAAAAAAAACTAAAAAGACGCTTTCGTTACAAGAGTCGGTTACAAGTCACAAAGAAATAAAGAAATAAACAAACAAACAAACAAACAAACATACATACATACAGGTGAAGCTAGTATAAAGCGTGCAAAAAGAAGGAAATTTATGCGCATATTTAAAAAAATTCAAAAATTGTTTTCCCCAATCAAAGCGACGCGGCGACGGTGGGTTCGTTAGGTTAAGATAAAATTAAAAAGCTTGCTGCGTTTTTCAGTTGTAATCTAAAAGAGCCAGTATAGAGTTTCCCCTTTTTGGTCGACACAACATCATTGTTGCCTCTGATGTTACTACTACAAAAACTTGTATAAAATCACGGACCTGAAAAAAAGACGGACGTAACCTCGTCTAATCGAGAGTGAAGCATAGCAATGGCCGCCCGCTTACCATGTGTATGTAATTTAATTTTTGATTCGCGATTGACGCAGTATGTTGTCAATGTGTGGGTGTGTGTACTTGTCCGAATATAGAGTTGGTAATGTTGGTATTAATGGGTGCTTCACTGAATTTGTTGTTGGGATTACGTCCGTCTTTTTTTTAGGTCCGTGTATAAAATATGGCATTTAATTAAACTCAACGTGATTACAATTGCAAAAAGCTCCAAGCTCTATCCACCGCAAAGATTAATGAGTATCATTCATATAATCTAAATATCACGACGGACCCAAGATCTCTGTCTTAGAGAGAGTAATAAACAAGCAGGTTTTTACTCCTTGATTGAGTGCCATGACTCTCAAATAACATGTAGAAATAGTAATTATTTTCTTCTGCGTCGTATTTGGAATTAGTTTCTGAAAGAAGGTGAAACCCATTGCGTATAATAAACGTGAACTATTTCTGCGGGACAACAATACGAAATAGCTGGAATTCCATTCCACATCTGTAGTGCGAGACAACATTGAACACGTAGGAGTTGCTACCCATCTACGGTTATCTAATGTTTATTTACTTATTGGTTTTGAGGTAAGAATTCGAATTGAATACCGCCTCCTTTTTTGAAGTCGGTTAAAATATGTAGTAAGAGTTATCAAAGAATCTTGCATTAGTATCGGTAAAACTGGGTGGTTCAGACCAGTGACAAACATTCAGTTGTTATCCAGTAGCACTACAAGCAGTGTTTAACTTGGTCTCAAAAAGAACTGACACACTGAAACACGCAATTATGGGTCTTTCCCACTACTCCCATCGAGTTGTCTCAATAGTGCCATTTGTCCCATCATTGTACACTCAATACGACTACCATTACCTTTTAATATACAACTGGTTTATCGAATTGTAGTGAGTAATAGCCTAACGGTTAGAACGTTGGTCTCCCGAACGAAGAGGCCCGAGTTCAAATCCTGGCAAGCACCTCTAATTTTCAAATATTATGTGAGTATTAGAAGTTAATTATCACTTGCTTCGGTGAAGGAAAACATGGTGAGGAAATTTGCACCCCGATGTGTGAAGTCTACGAATCCGCACTTGGCCAGCGTGGTAGACTATGGCCGAACAGTAACACCCCTCACATTGTGAGCGGAGACCCCGAGCCCAGCAGTGGGACAATTATGGGTTGTTGCTTGCTTGTTTTATCGAATTAAATTCCCGTCTGAGACATAATGACAGATAAATCTTTATTCTAAAGTCGTGAATGCTTGTTGATCATTGCATGTACATATTTTTGACGGCATTCGGGTGCAGGGTGTAATTGTGATGTGTTATACGTGTCGTCCATGCCAGTGTGTTTATCCATCTCACCAGCAACAGGGATCCCTAATGCGGGGGTGTGATGTATTTGTTTATTATTTTATTCACATTTAAACAGTTCGTGTTATTTCCACATGAGAGACTGATCAGGTGGAATTTTTCAAATGTCATCCGCTGAATTCTGGTTTATTTACGTTATTTAAGGTATACCTTTCTGTGGAATTTATTCACTGAATAACGTCCAAATGTTTCTGAGTATTTTTACGTTTCCTCATCCCATTAATGGCCTACAGTCCTCGGTTCACTGACCACCACGCTGCTCCAGTGCTTATTGTTTGAGGTTATTAAACGCAACACATCCCTCATAGCCCCACACTAAGATTCCCTGTGTCGTGGGTGCCATGGACAACACACAAAGACACACACACTCAGACCGAGAAATAAACACCGTAAACAGAAACACATCATTCAAACTGCCTCGCTGAGAATCGAACCCAGGACCCTTGGCAGGACAATCGAGCATGGTAACATAAATAAATATTCACACCCAGACCGAGAACAGAAATTCAAACTCATCATTCTTTCCGCCTCGCTGGGAATCGAACCCAGGACCCTTGGCAAGGCAGTCCAGCATGGTAACTATAACGGCAGACTAGTCGTCACATTTATATTAATTAACTATACGTCGTATTGGACATTGGAGCCAAGAGTTAGAAGTTTTTATTCCACCCGAAGGCCAATGATATGGCTCACGGTGTGCTATGTAACGATAACTTGGATCAATGTGTTGTGTACCCACTTCCCTGAATCTGTACAAGGCTACTAAGCACGGGTCTCTCATTTTCAGGAGCAGCATACTCCAACCTGTTCCAATGCTTCCACACCCATCCCCCGCATTAGATTTTTACTTGTGTCGCGGGTGGCATGGACCCCATGGACGACACGTATAACAAACACATCACAATAATATTATACCCATGACCCGAGTACCAATATTTATTTATCACATAAATATCTGTCCCAACCGGGTATCGAACCCGGGACCCCTCGCTTCGCAGGCAGCGCTACCAACTAGGCTGTAGCCTAGGTCGCCAAATATATGTATATCTGTCAGAGATCATTAAATAGAAAGTCAAGCCTGAACAAGCTTGGGTGTATTCGGACGGAAGTTGAAGATGGCAACACTATGCAAATTGTCTACTCTCATTTGAGTACACGCGGTAGCGGGGATAACCGAGGATATCTATTAACTTGCCAGCCACCACCGGACACTCTTTAGATAGCTGACTCCGAGCTGAGTAGACGCCTAGAGTAGAACGTCATTATTCTGGAGACAGCCTCCGGGATGAGCGGAACGCAATGTGTGAAATTATTGTTGGTAATCCTTAATGCCGTACCGCGGTGTCCGATTTAACCGCGTTATCTTATTCGAATCTGTGAATCATTGGTGATCGCGTATTAAAATAGCGAGTTTTAAACCTATGTTTTAATGAGTTTCTGACTAAAATAATGTAAACGCCTACTGTCTTATTATTATCCAAAGTAACTGATATTTCAGTACGGTCAATGACTCGTTTAGAGGATCTCCACATTTGGAACCAATGACCGATTTTAGGGTCCCAACCTTCTTGTAAATGACTGATTCATTTATTCACAAGGCGATTGCCTTGTTTATCCGCTTATACCTAAGAATTAAACGTGAAGTGTATTTGATCGAAAAATCGGTAGCGAAATTACTTTTATTATAAATATACGAATACTGGTAGCTACTTATTCGCTTTGAAGAAAATATGCCAGTAGCTGTAGTAAGCTTCACTCAAAAATGTTTGAATGGGATTTTGAAGTTTCCAAAACTTTTATATAAGTAAAACGATTCAAATAAACAAACAAAAATATTGAGCGTTTCTAGCTTCGGAGGGCACGCAAAGCCGTTGGGACGGATTTTCATCGTAAGTCAGTCGTTCAGCCATATCGGATGCTTTCGGGCAGCATGAAAACTTAAGACACTTGGGTAAGCCAGTAACGCGTCCATCAATCCGCACTGGAGCAGCGTGGTGGAGTATGCTGTAGGGCTCCTCATAAGAAGAGAGTCGTGCTTATGTTCAGACGCGCCAAGATACGTCGGCCGTATTGTACAACAATACATCGGTGAAAACTGATTAAAAGTGTTCAATGTCTCTTTAAGCAGAGAAGACATAATGGAAGAACATAAAGACAAGATAAACAAAGAAGATAAAGACATAAATACATGTTTAAGTAGTTTAAATAGTAGTAGTTTTAATGTTTAAGTAGTAAGTTTTAAGTATTTGAGAAAACCTAGGTTTATTAATTTATTCCGTAAACATATTTTTAATTTTGGATGCTATCATTTTGGATACTATAATATAATACACTTAAGCACGTACGTTTTTTTGGAATCTACCAACATTTCGAAAGGCGCTTTGTCATGGAGGCTAAGAAATGGCGTAGGAAACTCCTCAGCACATGACATACTCGTAGAAGTAGGTTTTCCGAAGCGAAGTTACGTATGCTAGTCTTAACAATTTTTATTTATAGCGGGATCGAATCCGTACATTAAATATTTGGAAAATTATATAGGCTTTGTTACAGATATAGAGGGCACAACAAATTTTTTGGGATGTTTATCCAGGAGTACGCGCATTACGAAACCTCTGAACAGATTTAAGTGATACTTGGCCTATTTGTAACTGATATTCTGTGCCAATGGGATTAATGATAATAATAACTTCATTTCCACATTTTTAGTATAATACGGGTACTTACGATATACAGGGTGTCCAGTAACTAACTAGCGATAATTTAAGAGCATGAAATATACCTAATTTTATCGACAAAAATACCCACATATGGGTCTTCTAGTTACATATGGGTCTACTAGGGGTTAACCCTCTTTCTTTTGGAATAGCTGCCATTTTAATTTTTTTATGTTAGACGACTCTGTTGAAATACTTCGATTTCCCTGGACTTAAAGGTCCAATAGATGTGAAAAAGGACAAAGATCATTAAAAAAATATGATTCAATGTAGTCAAAAATTTCACTAGCTTTTTTTTGCTTTTCTAACATACTCCAAAAACTAGCACATTAACATACCTTTTTTAGTACATGCATTGATTTACAAGCATATTATGTGCAAAATGGCATCAAAATTGCTCCAAGTTACAAAACTGGTGAGTTATTGCTGTTTGAATATGAACCTTATGCTAATGTACCATACTCCACGCGTAGCTACGTGCTACATTAAAAAAAATTAAAATGGCTAGACCCCTACGTGCAGGTATTTTTGTCGATAAAATTAGGTATATTGCATGCCCTTAAATTATCGCTAGTTAGTTGCTAGACACATTGTATATTTAATACGCCGATATTTCGACCTAGTTGCAGGGATTGTGGTCACGGCTATACTGCGGTGGTGCGGAGAAACTCTTGGCAGGTTGACAGACGACGTTGATTAATTTGTGTATGACGGATGACGGATGTCAGAAGCCTGGATGTTGGATGACGTTTGACATACATCAGTCTATCTACCTTACGTCTCGATCGTTTTTAAGCTACATTGCTATACGTATACACTGAACACATCTTGCCGCACAACATTTGACAGGTTTCGAGACTTGCATAAACTAACCACTGGATTCCACGTCGGTGCTAACTTAAAACCGTCCTCCCTATTAAAATTATTGAGGTGTTTTTCGATTTCGATGGCTTAACTGAATTGGCGTTCCGTGGTCCGTGACAATCACCTAGGGGTTGTGAAGCTCGATCCAATGGTTAGTACCCGATTCGAGAAGATGTTCTGCAACAGCTGATTTATTCCCGTCTTTTTTTTAATAAATAAATAAATAACACTTCACACTCATAGCCCCACACTAGGATTCCCTGTGTCGTGGGTGCCATGGACAACACACTAGACAAGGAAATTCACACCCAGACCGAGAACAGAAATTCAAACTCATGATTCAAATTTCCGCCTCGCTGGGAATCGAACCCAGGACCCTTGGTGCGGCGATCCGGCATGGTAACCATTGCGCCACACGGGTCGTTTTTGACTGTTGCGTGTTTTTAATTTCACCCAAATTCGTTTAGGCGTTTTTGTGTGATTGCGTAATAAACAACATAAAAATAAACAACAATTTGTTAATTATTACTTAACAAACACCAATGTTTTTTCATTTATTCCTCGACTACGTAAAATCGCCGCAAGTGATTCCATAATTGTAAAAATGTACAATTTACAATTATAATCCGTCGCCGGCAGCGACTCGTTTCACTTCCTTCTCATTTCATATCTCATTCAAATAGTAATCAAGATGCTTTTACTTTTCATATTGCGGCCATTACCAAAATAATGACCACTAAAGATGTATAAAGTTTTAGTACCACGAAATAAGTGTAATAAAAGTTAGTTAATTCCACCTCGTGCCAGTACTGCCAGCTAACAGGAGCATTATAGGATAGAATAATAAAACAGTTGATTCCAAACTGGATTCGCATTATTTCGGTTCAATCGCGGACCTGAAAATAAGACGGACGTAACCTCGTCTAATCGAGAGTGAATCATAGCAATGGCCGCCCGCTTACCATGTGTTCGTAATTTTTGATTCGCGATTGAAGCAGTGAAGTGTTAATATGTGGGTGTGTGTACTTGTACAAATAGAGAGTTCGTATTACTATGGGTGCTTCACTGAATTTGTTGTTGGGATTACGTCCGTCTTTTTTTTTAGGTCCGTGGGTTCAATTTAATTAATGTGATGTTAAACATGCCGTTTAAGGCAAAATAAAAAAGCAGCAAAAAATAGGTAACCTTTTTGGTATTTTTTCCATAAATGATAGAAAAAGTTTCATTTTAATTTCATTGCTAGTAATATTGGATTACGAAGTTTAACTCTTTTAGGGTTCCGTAGCCGAATGGCAAAAAACGGAACCCTTATAGATTCGTCATGTCTGTCTGTCTGTCTGTCTGTCTGTCCGTCCGTATGTCACAGCCACTTTTTTCCGAAACTATAAGAGCTATACTGTTGAAACTTGGTAAGTAGATGTATTCTGTGAACCGCATTAAGATTTTCACATAAAAATAGAAAAAAAAACAGTAAATTTTGGGGGCTCCCCATACTTAGAACTGAAACTCAAAAATTTTTTTTTCATCAAACCCATACGTGTGGGGTATCTATGGATAGGTCTTCAAAAATGATATTGAGGTTTGTAATATCATTTTTTTTCAAACTGAATAGTTTGCGCGAGAGACACTTCCAAAGTGGTAAAATGTGTGTCCCCCCCCCTGTAACTTCTAAAATAAGAGAATGATAAAACTAAAAAAAAATATATGATGTACTTTACCATGCAAACTTTCACTTAAAATTGGTTTGAACGAGATCTAGTAAGTAGTTTTTTTTTAATACGTCATAAATCGTAAACCGCAATTTACCTCGATCAAAGTTACAACGAACTACAAGAACTTTTATATTATGTTACTTGCTGCTACGGAACCCTTCATGGGCGAGTCCGACTCGCACTTGGCCGCTTTTTTAATGCTAACGGGGCTCTCCTACAATAATGTAATGTTACATACATTATATAACAAAATATTATAAAATAACTTTAAAACTTTACTGCTTATAATTTATGTTTATTAATTCGAGTTTTGTAAATTTTGACTTTAATTAAGCCGTTTATTGCTATAATGAAATAATTAATTTAACTTCGACTTTTTTACTTTACATGTCCACATAAACAAGAGCATACAGGAACAGAGTGGAAGTCTCATTGGCCTTAAGGTGGCCATAAACAATATTAATCCATTAGAACTGAAGGCAGCATAACACCCTCCAGTGTATTGTTTACGTCCAAGTATTAATTTACGTCGTTCAACATTTTCCTCTTTTGTGTAATATTGAAGTTCATTACTGGACTATTATTTAATAAGAACCATAGTTTAACACGTTCACTGCGTCAACACTTTCAAAGAACTTTCAGCCTGTGCTATGGGGACCTCAAAAACCCCATAACTAAACTTTCCTGTGGTGCGTTAGGGACCTCTTCAGCCCCCTAAAATAACAGTTTTGAAAATAATTAATATCTTCCTCAAAACCAATGATATATTTATGAGTTTTTTGTGGCTTAAACATAGACTATGACTCTATCTTTTGGTAGGTTCGCACGCAGTTATGACATTAGGGTAAACCGCTATTACAAAAAAAAATTAGGGATCTGTTGTACCCCGTTCCGCAACAGATGATGGTTCAATGTGTGTAGCTACTAATGATGGGAATAAAATAAAATCCCAGTTGTCGAGAGGTAAACAAGTTTTATTTTAAAAAATTGGTACATGAATAATTTAATATTTTAAGAAAAGTGTTATTAAGAAAAGTGTGTGATAAAAGTTTTTTTTTCTTACCAGGACGATTAAATATCTCATAATCCGAATCACTATTACTGGCCACTGGCGGGATATGTGTATATTTTGCAACATTTTTATTTTAGCATCCGATGGATCCGTTCCTGTATAATCCGACGTTGACTTATTTACATACTTCTCGCACTTTTAAGGGTTCCGTACGAAAAAACAAAAACGGAACCCTTATAGGATCACTCGTGCGTCTGGGTGACCGCCGTTCACATCCAATTTACTCCGAAACTACTAGACAAAATGAGTTGAAATTTGGTACTCGTGTTCATTTTTGTGACCCAAAGACGAAGGTATAAAGTAAACAACTGAATTTTGAAGAAACATAAACGTGTACTTATGTTCGCGCGTGAGAAGTTATACTTCTCTGGCATCATTAAATAAATATTTGACACTAGCTGTCTTGGCGAACTTCGTATCGCCTAATAATCAGTGAATGTACTTTGTTGTTACTTTTAACTTTTATAGTTTTAGTAGGTTTAACAAATCAGAGACCATTAAATTCCCTCTCTCTCTCTTCCTCCCCTCCCCCTCCCGTTTCACTCCCTCCCTCCCACTCCCTCTCCCTCTGCCCCTCAATTAATAAAATAGAAAAATAACGGTAAATACATAATCGACGTACCCTCAGAAACGGAACCCTCTCCAAGCGAGTTTAACTCACACTCAAGTTTTTTCCCTTTTAAAAAACTCATTGTTCGTATTTACGAGCGTAATAATTTGATATCGAAGCGCACGAACGGAACGATCGATACATGAACATCACTAAAGCAAAACTTGTGGTGCTCGTGCCTCCCAGTCTCCCGTCCTTGCGGCTACGGGGCTCGCGATTCACGGGTATCAAAACAAACCCCCAACGCAAGGAGTGAATATATTTTTACTTCTGTGCGGTAGGGACCTCGTCGACCCCTAAAATATTTTATTACACCATTGAATCAAAATTTTTGCGGGAAGCAAATATGTATATTTGTCTTTATCATACACATAGAACTTTAGACGTTATAGCCTCCCGCACAGAGTGAAAAAACACGATTTTTGACGCCGCACAATACGAAAGTTTAGCACGGGATCTTGTATATCCCGTAACGCAACGAACGTGTTAACGACCTCAGATGAACCCTGATGAGACCTGAAGGATTGACGTTTTATACTTTAGTTCAAATTGAAAATTCGTTGTTTTCATATAATTTTCTAATTTGATTTCGATTTGGATTTGTTGATTGTTTGGAGTAATAAAATAGGTTATTTATGACGTACTTATGTATTTGCGTAGGTTGGTATTAAATTTGGTGTAGGATTAAGTGTGTAATTACTGGAATACTGATTCAGACGGTGTTTAATGGTATGTATCTATTTATCTCTAACTGCCGATATTAGGTACCTACATAGGTCATCATCGTTAGGTATCGACCGATCGACATTATTTTAGACTTAATAATTGCCTAGTAGCAAATCTATCCGTGATATTATATAACTCATGTGTGGCACCTGATGAAGCCCTTCATAAGCATCCTACGGCTTAGCTACGAATGTCATCTGAACTGACTGTTCCTATACTGGACTGGCCATGCTGGAAGGAAAATGTGGAATTTCGCAACCCCAAGCGTGTCAAGTTACTACCTAATGTTATTGGCCATACAGCCAATTGCCTGGACCTTCTGCTGACAACCAATCCGATCGGACACAGTTGAGGTTTCTTAATTCCCCACTGGTTACCTCTGATCACTGTCTGGTGAAATCTGTGTCGTCATAATTATTCCTCTCCGACAGGAGGTCCGTCACGATTGCCGTGGTACAAGGCGAGTATGGCATCACAGGTCAGCAGAATGGGATAAAATACGACACTTCTTTGCATTTGTTGACCCTGTAGCCTAGTTGGTAGCGACCCTGCCTGCGAAGCGAGGGGTCTCGTGTTGGATTCCCGACCGGGGCAGATATTTATGATTGGTTCCCTTTACGTCGAGTCATGTGACGAATAAATATTTGTACTCGGGTCATGGGTGTTATTGTGATGTGTTTATGTCGTCAATGCCACCTGCGACACAGGTAATAACCCACTGCGTGCGTATGAGCGTGTTAATTAGCGTTTATTATTTATTTATTTATCTTATCGTTGGCGGCAGGTCTGCTTCTCTTGAGATGATAAACGATGTGGTACCTACCTTCACTGACGTCCCCAACGGTGGCAAATCTCACCTTTGACTAAACGCCGAATGTGCTCAATCTGAGAAGCGCATATATTCGGTGTAGGTACTAATCATGGGTTAATACTAGAATCCGGGAAGCTCCGTAAATTTTTTTTAGCTAAACCAAGTTCTATAAAAAGGCAATACAGAAAGTCAGTATTTTCGCAAAGCTTACATGTATACGTATATTTGTTACGCTCAAAGAACGGTAACGTTAGCTAAGCGAAAAATTAAAGGCGTAACGCGTAAATTTTTTGTAACGTTATTGAAATTGTCACATAACCCCAAAAAGTTTAGGGTTTCGCGGGGATGATTAATTAGAAACAGACAAAAAACAAATTTGCCCAAAATTTACGTCAGATTCAGTAACGCTTACTCGATTTTTTCAGAGTTTCGTAGTCAAAACGGAAACATTATATTTATGTCATGTCCGTCCATCCGTCTGTGATTATTTCGGAGAGTATTAGAAAGTTGTAATATGGCATGATAAATATTTATCACGCAGCCAAATTGTTAGACTGAAATTATATTTTTAAGCCACCTTGAAAACACGTGAAGTACTTTTTTTTCTCGTCCGAAGTAAGTTTTGTACATCGTAGGATTGGTTTTTTAAAAGTTGTGGGTTTACAAATACTATTTTCGGATTCAGAAATCCGTTTGTGCAAGTACTAATATTATCACAGAATATGATTTTGACGTGTCTGTGTATCTGTATGTCTGTCTATGACATTGTGGCTCCGAAACGAGGGTACCAATTTTGATTAAGATTTTTTTTGTATTTGAAAAGTGACTTCATCGAGATTTTTCTTACTTATGTTTAGGGTACCTAAATACAACTGTCAGGGGTTCTTTAAATTTTAATTTAAGGTTATAGAATGTATTTTCTGCTACCAGTGAAATCGAGATCGCGAATCCTTATTAGCATTGTCTGCGAAATATTTAAATTTATTATACTCAGGTAACGTTAGAACCTATTATATTAAAATTACTGAATTTTATTTACCTATTTTGATTTCGGGTCCCTTCTAAGTAGAAGTTTGAAAAAGTTTTCAAACACAAATTTGTATCGATTTAAAGTTATCAAACAAATAAGAATACATATTTTAGGAGAGTTGGTAAACATGTAAAGAGATAACTTTACGAAACTCCTACAAAAAGTGTATAGCAAAATTTTGCAACCCAATATTATTTAAGGCAACAACATAGCGCAACAAGTCATACTTTTATGTTCCAAAGGAAATATTCAGGCTTCCTTTTCAGACATAAGAACTTTTGTGAACAAATGTGGGTATACACCGTGTTTCTGAGGTTGTACACGAACTTCGGCGTGTTATTCAGACCATTAAATTGGTCATCTTTCGTTATGGATTCATTATTGAAATTTTTTTTATTTTTTTTTTCATTTTCATACAAACTAAATACTTGGACGTAAATTGTCTAAAGTGCAATCTCTTTACGAAAGCTAGCAACGTCGCATTATGATTGATATGAAACTTTGACATTAGTAAACTTTTATTGACGTTAACAATTATTTTTCATCGATTTTGCTGTCTGTGCGACCAGTGACATTAACAAAACCAAATAGGTAATAATACTAGTTCGAAAAGTTTTACGATGTTTGTTTACTTTAAGGCCCATTTAGACGGAAAGTTTCTAGTATCTATTGTACACTACTATAACTAGTAATAATCGCCATAACATTGTCGTATCAAATGTTTACATACAGGAAAGAACTAAATTCCCACCTACGATTATCTCATATGACATTCGTAACTTATCGATCAAAGCGATAATTTCCTACGTCTATTTAGGTACACATTGTACGTAAGATTACTTACGACAATCTCGACTTGTATTCGACTTACATTTTTCAAATTCATACGTGTATCATACAAGACGGTTGAAAACGTTTTGAGTGCGAGATTTGTCATTGGAGTTAAGTTTACAATCAATATTCCATTGTCGTCAAATAGCGAGAGGTGTAAATGTAAGAAAGATTTTTTTATTAATTCGATCGTGGCTTCTTCGAGACGAGAAGCTCTCCGTCTAAATGGGCCTTTATTGACAAGTCAAGCCAATAATGACATGACATTTAAAATGAAATAAGTATAGTTTGAATGATTATGACCGTACTCAGCGGCAACATAGCACAAATAAAGACCCTTTTACAATGTACACCCATATTAAATGGAATTACCAATAACTTAAAAACTAAGCTTTATAATGCACTAGTACCTGTATAAGATATGTTCAGTAAATGCTATAGAATCATTTGGTAAAGTTTGTGCACAACGTCAAAAACACCCGGTATAGATATCGGTAGGTAAGCGTACAAAATCCAGTGGAGATAGCAGTCAGTACGCCCATGCATTACAAATTTATGTAGGTACCTATCTCAGGACTGAAAGCATTTTTGACTCACGACAAACTTTGCCTATTCTATTCAAAGTTAAGCACATTTCAGTAGATAAAACTTTTTAGCAGCACTTTTTTACAGCCGTATTTTATTATGGTAGCTACTTACCTGCTTCGTAAATATACCTACAGTAAAAGGCAAGCATAATTATTATGGAACACATGTCGTCACAGCACTTCACGCAGTAGGTATGCATGATACACATGGAGATGAGAGTTTTTCAACCGCAAACTACCGCACAGTTAAGTTTGTTAGTAGTATTTTCATAAAAGAAATTTTTTCCGTTCTACAAGTCTATACGGAACCCTTGGGTCGCGAGTCGGCCAGAGTCCCCATTAGACTTCATTTATTTTGCTGGGTAAATCCACTTGGGGATAGCTTGGTGGAGATTTCAGGAATAAACCATACATTTATTTGTGCTATCAAAACATTTAAATTATTGACGCTACATTCGGCTTCCAATGCGTCATTCTACCACTTCTGCTGTTAAAGAATAGGAACCACGGACTTACAAAATGAACTTAGAAATCCTTAACGCCCTTCTCAATGTTATATCTATCCAGTGGCGTAGCTAGCTCTAAGGAGGCCCCATATCAATATTTGTTGTGCGGCCCCCCTGAACGTTAGCTGTCAAATATAAAAGGAGTGCCAACTATAGCGGTCATAGGCCGCTGGCGAGCTTTTTTTGGGAGTGTTTAGTGGGGGCCCCTATACGCTGGGGGCCCCGTATACCTGATATGGCTGATACGGCGGTAGCTACGCCCCTGTATCTATCCAAAATCCTCGGTTACTTAGGAACTTATAAAAGTCACAACATTAGTGATAGTTGGTAGGACTTTACATCTACTTAACCGGAGTTGAGATTCAGATAGAGGAAAACAGCTGTAAGATATCACGAATAACATCCAAATGCATGGAGTAGTGATATAATGTCATTAATTTTTTTCGTCATAACTACGTAGTGCTCTCAGAAACACATATGTTGAAACTTTGATCATTAGCGGTCACAAATATCCGATCGCCTTGCGTAGTGCGGACGAGTAGAGGTTATCAGAATAATGTCAGAGGATAACAGGGGAATCCTTCATTATAACCTGAAGAGTATAGCCACTGAGAAACTATATTATACTTGAGTCAAACTCGTATCAGAATACTTGTCAATAAATCGTAAAAATTCCTTTATAGGGTTTTCACAAACTGATTTGTATTTCGCACACCAAATAACTATTAAAGAACGAAATAATCATTATAACGTTTGTGACAACTTCATTATTTTAATATTGACCTATAACAACAACACACTAAGAGAAAACGACGTAAAAACCAACATCTTAAAACAATTTTCGTCATGAATTGGGTGAATATTCAAACTATACCAAATGTGCTATTTCTTGTGAATAACAAATTTAAATTTAGTTTTAGACTCCTTTCAATAATTTTATAAAATACTAGCTTGTACCCGCGACTTCGTCCGCGTGAATCTAGAATTATGTAGATTCAGATCCTACTAAAATTTAGATGTTAGGTTTACATGTTTGGATGTTTGTGAATTAAACTTATGGTAGGTATCCTGCTTTTGATCCCAAAGAATGGATATCATTGATGCCGAAAACATGCTTATTATTTCGCGTTGTAGCAAGTTGCTAAAAGGATTCGAAAAAATCATAGGGCATGTCGTGAGGAATAAGTTCAGCGGCAGGCTACCTTAAGAGCTGCTTAAACAGGCACATCATCGACACCAGCAACATGCTCATTATTTGGCGTCCCAGCGAGCTGCTGAGGGGTCATGAAAATCAAAGGGAACGTCGTGAGGAATAATTTCAGCAAGCTTGAGAGTTGCTACGTCGGAACAGGCAGGTAAACGACGTTAGCAACATTCTCATGAAACAGAATGACCGACACGGGCTGTTACTAGAGTATGATGCGAGTCACAACTCGCGAGTCTCCATAGCCACAAGCTTCTAAAAAGGGACAAAATTTGATTCACGGTCCATAAGGTGAATGTGTCATCTCTCAAATTATTCATATTTTTTCTGTTGATCTTAAATACGCAGATGAAGTTGCAGTTTGTTATATCGTTGAACCAAGTACTATTATTTAATTAGTCAAGTTTTAACTTAAAATTTAAAAAAAATCTATTTGTCTGTGCTTCTGGTTTTACAGTGTTAATATTATTACGAATAACAAATATTTTTAAAAATTGTTTAATTATATAAATTGTTCCGTTGAGGAGTCATATTTCGTCTCTAAGACACACCACTATACCTTGCGATGTCAACGATTCATAATGGTATCGATGTGGACAATGTCAACGATAACAACAGCAAACATATTTAAACACGGTTCAGTTATGCTCTACGACTGAAAAGCTCACTCTTTATCTACAGAATCCATCATCTCACTATATATTCCTTACAACGTTCTCTTTGATTTTTATGACCCCTCAGCAGCTCGCTGGGACGCCAAATAATGAGCATGTTGCTGGTGTCGATGATGTGCCTGTTTAAGCAGCTCTTAAGGTAGCCTGCCGCTGAACTTATTCCTCACGACATGCCCTATAATTTTTTCGAATCCTTTTAGCAACTTGCTACAACGCGAAATAATATGCATGTTTTCGGCATCAATGATATCCATTCTTTGGGATGAAAAGCAGAATACTATAAGTTTAATCCACAAACATTCAAACATCTTAACCTAACATCTAAATTTTAGTAGGATCTGGATCTACATAATTCTAAATTCTCGCGGACGAAGTCGCGGGTAGAAGCTAGTCTCACTATATTGAAGTAGGACCAACATGAGTAAATTCCCAATACAATAAAAAAATCATGAAAATCGCTTCTCAAGCAACGAATCTATTCGTACCTACAACTATTGTATACATACTAATGGTCTTGTTCATTAAAAACTTATTTAAGGTTTGGAGTGTTCGGCTAAAGCACTGGCTATTTATATGCATGCACAGCAATAAAAAAATAAAGAAATGTTGACATAAGGCCGATCTTGACATAAGGCCGACACTACACTAGGAGTTTATAAGCGTACGCGTTCATCCGACACACGTGAATAACGATTTGCTAAATAGGTTAGCAAAATTCAAATTTATTTCTATAAAGTAATTAAAAAAATATAGGTAGATATTTACGAATGTTAAAAACAAAATTTGATGATTTTTTGCAAGTAATTAAACCTGATACGATACAGTATAATATTTCAATCGCACTTCATATTTAGAGCTAGGAAAAACCTTATTAAGCTGCAAATATTTATTCAACGTAAAATTATTATTTTTTTATAGCTCATCGATCAAGCGTTGGGCGAGAGGAACGCTCGACAAACGCTGATGTGAAAGCAGCCTTAAAAAAATGCTGTGTTTGCTTTATTTGATTTTATACGAGATCGATGACTATAAAAGCTTCCATTGTATGATAAAAATTATCTCAACGTGTCTCACCGCAAATTTTTATATGTTTGTAGATAAACATATTAAAACAATAAACCAAAATAAATATTATAATTTAATCACTCAATCAGCTGTTTTTGAGTTTTCTAATGTCACTGTGATGACAAACGTCAAAACTGTTTTCCTATTACTATAAATTTTATTTTTTCTCCCTCAGGAATAGATAATTATCTCGGGATAAAAAGTTTCCTATATTTTATTCTAGGTATTAAACTATCTGTGTGCCAAATTTCATTTATACCCGATCAGCCGTTTTTGCGTGATTGCAAAACAAACATCCAAACATCCAAACTTTCACATTTATAATATTAGTAGGATAGGATAGGATATACCTATGTATTTTAATAGGCGCATCGTTTATTTTATACAATTTATATGTAAATTATGTATATTTTTAAAGAAAATAACATCAAAACTCATTACAGGGACCTTTTCCACTGCTAGATTTCACATATTTAATAGAATTTCAGTAAATCTAGCGCAAATAACATACATTTGCCAACTGTGCCTAATAACTCGTTTATAAATTATTACGTAATTATAAACAAAAACGTAATTTAAGGTATAAAATATTAACAAAAGCGTTTCCAAACTTTTGTCACGCTGAAAAACTCATCACCAGAACCATCACTACAATTCGATTTTACGAAGCAAAAACACTTGATCATACCGCCACATAGTATGTCGCCGCCTCCCCGCACTTCAGTCGATCGGCTAATGTAGCAGTAGTAAGAATTACGAAAAATTTCGCGCCAAAAATTCGATTATTCTGGGTGTTGACCGTGTTTGGTACAGTTTGTGTTTCATTACAAGTCCACTTTATATGTGGTATGTATTTGAAATTTTTATCTCGTTATTACATCAATCCATTCGATTTTGGTTCATTTTAAATTTTAAAAGTGTTTGAAGTATATACTGCTTACAGAAAAATGTATAATAACCCAAATGTATGCATTTGTCATTGCCGTGTAGTTCATTACCATCGTTTACCGTAACCTTTTAGAAGACAAAAGAGGAAATTTTAGCTAGAAGAAGAATAGAAAAACGTAAAAGCTATGCTGATTTAAAAGAAAATGAAGAATTGTGCAATATTGAAAAAGAAAAAAGCAAGATATTTGAGAAAATCTGAAAAAAATGTTAGCATCAAATATTTGACCCCCCCCCCCCCCCCCCTTTACCCAAAGGGATAGACGCAGAAGATTGAGAACAAACAGCACGAAATATATAAATAAATAAAACTGGAGAAAGAAATTGAAAAGGTATTGAAAAAATCCAAGATGAGCCTAGAGAAGATGGTATAAGTGATGCTCTTGGATCAGTTCCGTTAAATTTTGCTGTAAAAGGAACTGGTACCGTCAGTAACGAAAACGAAACAGATAACATTTTCAAAATAAGGTTAGATTATGGTAAAATTAGACATTTACGATAACGAAGAGACAAAGATGTACAAAGACTGAAAAACGAACTTAGCAGTTTAAAAAAGAATGCAAGAAGTTGAAGATACTTTTAAACACATATAAAACAAGATAACAGATAATAAATTAATACTGGGAAGGAACTTCTGAGAAGAGGAAAAAATATGACCAAGAAACAAGGTAACACAAAAAAAGGAAAAGAAATAGTGGAAATAAATTCAGGCAAACGAGCAGACAGTAACACTGGGGGCATCACCAATGCGTTGCCGGCCTAGAAGGAAATGATAGACCGGCTTCTTGAAGGACTCAATATCATAGTTTGGAGAGAACACCGATGCAGGAAATTCATTCGATAGTTGATACGTGCGGGGTAGAAAACTACGCGAAAACCGAAATGTGGACGAACGCCAGGTATATAGGTGGTGTTGATGGAACCTGGTACACCGTCATGTGCGATGACGAAAATTAACAGGGATTAAAACAAACAGTTCATCAGAACAGTCCCCATTATACTGACGGTAGAATACGCAGAGAGCCTCCTCATTTCCAGCAACTCTAGTCCGTCTGTAAGCTTGGGATTATCGACAAGACGAAGAATGTTCTGGAACTGTTGTGCTATGATACATTTTGAGCGGTTTCTCGGGGTTGAAATGGACTAAATTTAGTCTACTCCATTCCGAAACCCGCTCCAGAGATGTCTCGACTTCAGATACAAGTTTTATCTTTTTTTCCTCAATCTGCATCCGAGAAAGATTTGCTCGGCCTGTATAATGAGCATGACCCGTACCGTCATCAGCATAGCAATGAATATCCCCGATATCAAGCATATCATTGTTGTACATAAACTAATATCATTGATATTGATTTTGATTGTAACTTGGAAGGCTGATGTGTCAAAAAAAATATTTAATTAACGTAGGATAATTTCTTATTATGTTTTTAATTTAACAATATAAAATATTATTGTTTAAAATATGTTTTTTTCAATGAATGCATTATTTTTTATCATTACCTTGTCTTAATATTTCATCACCATACACTCAAAGATTCATTACCAAGTATAGGGTTCATTACCGTAGCTCGTCACATATTTTAAATGGCAATAACTCTTTCAATGTTTTGAGTACATACGTGCCTTTTGGTTATCTATTATATGAAGTTACGCCAAAAACCATAACGGGATCAAATCCAAATAAAAATGAAATTTAGCATTTATCGAAAAAAATGCGCAAATATTGTCTAAACTGGAGAAACACCCAATTACTCACGCTCGCACATCCTTAATTTCGTGAAGCGACTTCAAACCTTTGTAGAAACTTATTGTTTTGAGGCCGGCCTACCTATGACTATAAATAGAAATGACTACGAAAACCTCACAGCTATAATGGCGCTTACATGCTTTGCAACTTGGTCGTATTATATTTCGAAATACAGTGAAATCAACTTATCTGTGACTATCAGGAGGGCGCTGCCGGACGCATTGGACCAATCATAGTGCGCATAGTAGTAATTTATGAATGGGATGGCATTAGTTCCAATTTTCGCCACGTCACAAATAAGTTCTTGAGAGATGGCACTGTACAGATTATACAGATATTTCATTCCACTCAATATGCATGAGCATAAAATTATTTATAAGTTAAATTTCATTAAACAAAGCCGAATAACATTTTATATTTATGTTTATGTATTTTAAAACAGTCTATATCGATTTTATACGTAACTATTCCGTGTTATTTTAAACTTTTGCAAAATAAATATTATGTTTAAAAATAAAATAAAATTATAAAGAGTGGAACGGAACGCGACTTGCGAACTCCAGATTTAGTTCAAACGTACTTTATACGACCAAAAGTTTCATGCACCTGTTTGTTTGTGGTTGCTAGGCAACACAGTGCTTATGTAAATTCTGATTCGAATGTGAATATAGTATAGGTTATTTGTAAGCATCTTATTATTCTACAAGTTATACCTACTAAATTATTTCTTAGTTATTTATTACACACTAATTTCAGCCTGCGACTTCGCCTACGGAAAAATGGTTTTTTATAAAAAAGGCACTGCGGGAGTGCCGACAGAAGTGAAAACTTGAACAAAGTATTATATTTTTTGAATCGTCAGGAAATATTTTATTGTGCAAGTTTTAATATTTTTAAATGAAGTGGTTTTTTTTATTCATAAAGTATTATGTAAACTCATAAAGTATGCGTAAAGTATATGTAAACAACAATCTTGATATTAATACGAGCTGTTAAAAGTAACTATAGTTCTGTACTTTTTTTAGAGATGGCGCCACAGGTAGGTGTCGACTAAAATGACGGTGTCGCGAGCTGATTGGTATTATCCCATCTCAAAAAAATGTCCAATGCGCCTAAAGAAGTTTTCACTTCAAAAACATTTTGTATTGATTTAAATCTGCTCCTACTCTCCTCTAAAGTAACGTTTTAAGCTATCGATGCTGTACGCACGGACAGTCGAAATATAGTCCGTGAGCCAGATAGTATTTTTTGTCAGTCATTTCCTCTCAAGCGATAACTCGTGAAATACTTCAGAGAGTTGCATTATATAGCATGGTGAACGTCAGCTGCCGCTCCAAGGGTGGGTAGGGGGGCGGCAGCCTTTCAATCATGTAAAAAAAATTGTTTTCAGTCATTTCCTCCCGACTGAAAATTTGTTAGATGATAGATAACGTAATTATTTAAAGGTATAAAAAAGTCAGCTGGCCATACCGTGGTGGATTATACGTCAGCTGGGCGCGCGCACAGAGCCTAAAGTAAAATAACTGTAGTTACGTAATTTCCTCTCACTTGAAAATGTGTCAGGTGATAGTTTACGTGCTATTTTGAATAAACAAAAACATCAGCTGGCTCTAAGTTGGTGAATTATACGTCAGCTGGGCACGCGAACATGCAAAAAAAAATTTTTTGTTCAGTGATATCCTCTCACTTGAAAATGCGTCAGATGATACTTTACATGTTATTTTGAGTAAATAAAAACGTCAGCTGGCTGTATGTTGGTGGAAAGGTCGTCAGCTGATGCAGTGAATGGTGGAGCTCAGAAGCCAGGCGTGAGCGCCGATCGCTTATTTACATTCGTCAGCTGACGGGTTTTCCACCAACTTAGAGCCAGCTGATGTTTTTGTTTATTCAAAATAGCACGTAAACTATCACCTGACACATTTTCAAGTGAGAGGAAATTACGTAACTACAGTTATTTTACTTTAGGCTCTGTGCGCGCGCCCAGCTGACGTATAATCCACCACGGTATGGCCAGCTGACTTTTTTATACCTTTAAATAATTACGTTATCTATCATCTAACAAATTTTCAGTCGGGAGGAAATGACTGAAAACAATTTTTTTTACATGATTGAAAGGCTGCCGCCCCCCTACCCACCCTTGGAGCGGCAGCTGACGTTCACCATGCTATATAATGCAACTCTCTGAAGTATTTCACGAGTTATCGCTTGAGAGGAAATTGGTCAGGAAAATCTGTCGCTAGCTCACGGACCAATATATAAACATCTGGTCCTTGAAATTGAAATGGGCGACCATAAACTAGCAGTATCTATGTAATTTATTTATTTATCTTTATTAGATACACCATTGACTTATCACTATGCATTGATAACTAAATAAATTGTTACAATTGATCCCTCCAGTGTGATTTGTCTTCTAAGGCGTATACAACTTTTATTGTTGGTAGCAGCTAATACAATTTTTATGTCAAAACCAAAAAAAATACATTAATAGGAGACTGGAAATTTGTATGGTAATTTTTGATATTAAAGCAAGACAAACTTACACAATCCAAATAGTTAAAGAAATAGAAAAAAAAACTATACATTTTTTTAATAAAAACTTGGGCTAACTAAGGTAATCGTGACTGATCACTGAACTATTCACCGTTATCATGGTTCCACCAAGTACCACGTGGTCCGCGCACCGCATGGTTAAGTCCCGCCGATTTCCTTGAGGAAAACAAACGCATCTTATATCGAACACTAAACAAATATCAGTTTTATTAGTTTCCGATTAAATCGATGACATTGATCCGTGCATCTCGTGAACGACAGACAATTACTTTTATGTACATGTGCTTATACTGCGGTGTGGGTCATGGATAATTAAGTCTTAATTAAGGTGCTTGGACCAGAATGGAACAAAATATTCACTATTTATTTTTTAACGAGCTATTGCCCGCGGCTTCGCCCGCGTGTTCAAAAATTATTGGAACGAAATTCCTTATCGCGCGTTGCGAAAGGGGGCTAGACGAAAAAAATTAAGAGGAAAAGTTGTAACGATACTTTTTGCCGTCGTTTATTAATTAAAACGAGTTACTAGGCGACCAGAAGTCTTCGAGGGTGCGACAGTACGATCATAGTATCTGGCTGTCTTATTCACTCTTCGGTATTTAGCATAGGCACAACAGGGATATCTATATTACGATCATGCACATTATGTTATAATTGCTATTTCTCTTGTCATGCCAATTAATATGCCATGCCAATAAATATAGAATAAATCTATCCCTGTCGCTCTTCCGCATATTAATTGGCATGACGGGAGAAATGGCATTAATAGCTTAATGTGCATGATCGTGATATGGACGTCCCTGTTTTGCCTATGCTAAATACCGAAGAGTGAATAAGACAGCCACATACTATGATTGTACTGTCGCACCCTCGAAGACATCTGGTCGCTTAGTATTAATCAAAAGGAACTTCGTTCCATCCGGGTGTCCCTTGACACCTCTCATTTTTTTGTATTCAAAAAGCTCTTACAAAAATTCATAACGTCAAGTTTATAGGTTTTCTCTTTTTATTAAGTGAATCAAACTTATTACTTTATGTATATAGGTATGCTCATATTGCTCATAATATCATCTACAGCGTGATTAAAGTATTTTCTTACATCATTGATTTTCTACAATATTTTCATGGATAAGGGAATGCCCCGTGCCAGACAGCTTCAGACACTTACCAGCTAAGTACATTGCATAAGTAAATGTTATTATGTGCTGATAACGTAGACGTGACCTCTCAACGACTTCGATTCGTTAGCCTAGAAACGTATTAATATCTGCTTATTCAGTTATGTACTGAATACCTGAAGTAACCATTGTACACATAGCTTTGAGAATGTCTCGCAATAAATATGTGTATCCATATCGACGCTTGAAAGGCAAACATTACCAAGCGAAATGTTGACAGCTTTACACTAGGGCATTTTAAAGCTTTTAATTTTAGAAAAAAATCGCTTTATTAAGCATTTAAACTGCATTTAAAATTCATTGGTATTAAGTAGCTATGACTAATAGGCGATTTTTTACGACTTTTTTTTATTCTAGACAAAGAGTTTTTTAAGTTATTTGTCTATGGGGAATGAGGTATTATTTCATGTTGGTCTCTTGGCCAAAATAGTTTGGGAATCCCTGGCCTAGACATACAAAAATAATGTAAATACACTCAACTCGTTGTTCGCATTATGCACTGTAATTATTAATTCAGCAGCCGTGTCACCGAGCCAACAGCCAACAATGATAAATTGATTCACAAAAATTATGTATGAGAGTAACAACAAACGAATACATGACACCGGGGGAAGTACCGGCTGATGTTTGGAGATGGAGGGATTTTTTCGAAGTGCTGTTTACACTTATAATATCTTCCCCTTTGTTTGTTTACAAAATACTGATAAAAACACAAGGTACTTATATGTACCTTTAAAGTTATTAAGTAGCAATTAGTGATTGAGTATATTGAGGGTGTTACCTTAGGGCCAAGAGTAGAAACGCTCAAAGCGAATTCGCTCAATCCAGTATATATTATGTGTTTGGCCGTATTATAAGTAGGTACCTATGATTTAACTGTGTGTTTCAATTGGCTTTGATATTTACACAACGGTTCTTATTGGAACCTTATAATCACAAATAAATGATTTGATTTGTGGCAATGAAAACCTCTCGCAGGGCTTGTGTTTCGTATCCAAGCCATTATAGCTGTACGCTAACCGCATAACATACTTATCTGGTTTTAAAGACGACCATAGGTAGGAAATACTCTTTTTTATCAGAGGGCCCATCTGCTAATTTATTCACTATTTAATAAATAAATAACGTTGAAGAATTATCTTCATCCATCACTGGTGCAAGTACCAGAATAAATGAATGAACTTTGAACAAAAATTAATTCCTAATAGAAAGTCCGTATTCTTTACAAACAATTTACGAAACACTTATTAATTATTTAATAATATTTTCTAGTTACTTTATCACCCCTCCAAATTCTAATATTTAAACCGCGGAATGTTTTCAATCGCACTGGTAAAATTACAAAATATTTTTTATGTTATAAAATTTCACTCAGAAAGAAAAGTTTGGCGTGAATTAAAGTAGCGAAGTAGAATAATTCCAACTCTCAATTAAAAAGGGTCCGATGTCCTGCGGAGACCCTTTTATGGTTGATTTTGCAATTTTCTATGTGGCTAGCTTTAAATAGGTTCTAGTCCTGACAGAGTTTGATAAATGATTTTCAAACTAAACTAATAGTAGTAATTATCTACTAAGTACCTATTATTATTATTCTCAGTTATATTTAAGTGAAAAAGATGTTGGAAAAGCCAACTATCGAAACTCAAAATGACTTGTGGACCAAAATTGTGGACCTTAATATTTTGCTTCTCCCACCGTTTCTTATAGTTTCTTAATTAAATTCTATGCTTCCCTGACTTCCCGAAAGCATTTAAGTCCGCCTTTGTTCCTTTTACCTTTTGTAAGGTTCTAAACTTTAATTAATTTATAATGGGAGCAGACCACATTTTAGCCGTATTGGGGCGGCTTAGAATACTAACCCCAATCCCACGCCAGATGGGTGTCGTAAGAGGCGACTAATTCCGGCACGCTGGTGATAGGGCCCTCGAGGGATTATATTGATAGTATTGATTTTAATTTTTAATTAATACCCTTACTTACTACTATTATTATGTCTCCATAGGGTTCGCCTGGATAGCTAACTTGGTCAGCCGCCAAACGACTCGTCGTGTTCCGGCTGGGGGCTTGAGAGCCAGTTCTTTCGTTTTTTTTCTTCTCTCTTTCTTGGCCGACAACGCATCAGTGATGCCTTTGGTGTTGCTGATGTCCATGGGGGACGATAGCACTTACCGTCAGGTGGATCGTCAGCTCGTTTACCGGCTATTTCCATAAAAAAAAACACATACATCATAGGTATGTCTAATGTCTTTCATAATCGATGTCTATTGCAAAAGATTTCAGAAAATCGTTGCCTATTTTATAAACGCAAGATCCCATAGCATTAAGGTTAAGAATTTTTGTCTGTATGATGTTTTGTCTAGTTATCGACTTTTTAAATTCCACTTACAAAGCTCCGTCGTGGACCTTAAACCGAATTAAATAAGTCCTTTATCTACTCGTAGATGAGTTTTCCATAGACCTACATAATATTAATATATAAGTGTAGGTAAAAAAAAACTAACTTAAAAAAATTAACCCTTGAAATAAATGAAGATGGTCGCCAAAAATGTTAAATGTATTTAAAAAACTAGCCCAGTGTAAGTCAGACTCGTATTTGCAATTTTATTATAGGTAAGTATAGTAACCATCAACGCTACAGTAAGCATAAACTGGACAAAATCCTACATTGCAGTCAAATAGTATGCCTTGACAGCATTGATAAAGAAAATAATTATCTTAAATGATGAAGAGATGACATATCGCATGACATACACATAGTTCAATTATCCAAGTTTGCCAACCCTTATAAAAGAGCGGGAAATCTGACGTGACAATGTCAGTACGCGCACGAATTGGATTGCGCGTCTACATACACGTGCGAAGCGAATTTGCCGCGCGAAAAATAATAAAAAAAATTAAAGTAAAAATAAAACAATACAGTATAACAATTAGGGTTCTGAAAACTCATTTGACCCAAATACTGAAGTGTTAATTTTAATAATTATTTATTAATATAAATAGATTTAGTGAATACTATCATTATAATATTTTTGAATATAAGCAGTGGACTCTTTAAATTAAGAAATCGTAGAAAAAGTGAATTCCAAAATAAATGTGTTAGTAATTACTACGAATATTGTTTACTAACTTAGTAGTTTCATCGCCTAAACTAAAAGTTACAGCCTAGAAGTTCCGGAAACTCTTGAAACTAAGTGTGTTCGAGACAATATTTATTAATTATCTACATAAATAAGAACAAGGTGCAAGAATGTCCATGACTGTTTGAAGATTGGTTATTGAGAAGTGCCAGCAGGGATAATGGTGACCAAATTGTACAAAGTTAGTTCGGACAAGGAGGCGAGAAGCGGCAGCAAACATAACCAAGTGTTGATGTCCATTGTGGGTGAGTACTGGTACAACTCAACGTCAGCTGTCAAATATATGAAAGGAGGTAGAGTCGTAGGCCGCTGGCGAGCTTTTTTTGGGAGTGTTAGTGGGGGCCCCTTTACGTTGGGGGCCCCGTATAATTAATACGGCTGATAGTCTCATGTTCTGAACGGAAACCTGAACTCAGCTGTTACGGGTGGAGGAACGTAATGACACCTTATTATTATTATATTACCTAAGTAATTTTTTAAGATACATAATAAAGGCCTCCAAGGTCTCCATCCTGGAGCTTAAGCCAACCTAAACAATCGACAGGGTCATGGAACCAGGTCCTGTTAGAAGTCATTGAGCTATGACGATTCAATCCGATGGTATACACGTATTATTTTGACCTCCTTGTTGCTACCACCCTAATCAATCTAAGAGACAGTAACGGGTCCCCTGCTTCCTTCGCTTACCTAGTCTTCATGAGCGAAGGTGGCAATTACCATGAGCCTCGTTTGTAATTTATTTACATAACGCTGACAGGTGGTGACAGAGACAAATTTATCACGTTCCTCGCTTATTACACGCTGAAAAATGGAACTTGTCCTGTTTATGTATTTAAATGTACACAGTTTTCCTCCAGGGAAACTCTGTCGCGTGGTTCTTTGCTAAGTGACGCCAGACTTATCAAGTTTACGTCGTTAAAGAAAAACGTGTGTACTGGTGCAGCGTTCCCAAAGTGTTTTAAGTTATGTTCATACTTTATGACCTACTAAAAGTTATTTTGCTGTTATGGTATTGAAATTATTCCATCGCTGGACTCAGGTTTCTACTCACAATAGGACAGCACGCCGGTCAAATGCGCGTTGCCAGACCTCTCACATCTTTGAGAACATCTGCCTTTAAAAAGATTATAATGAATTCTGAAATATCAAATTTTCCTTACATAGATTTTCTTTACCGAACTATGTAATAAATGAATTTCTATTTAGCACATCTAAAAATTTGAAGTTCTAATAGAATTCGAACTTCAAAACCCTTTAAAAGATCTTGAAGAAAAACAAAATTTACATTACATAATACAAACTTGAGATATATTATTTTGTATATCTATCTATCAATCATGAAAATTACTAAGAGTAAAAAAATATGATTCACCTTTATCACCAATAACTACCATATATAGCTAATTATAATTTTCGTGGAAATCCCAAGCATATTGCCATTTCTCGCATAGTGCCAAGTTATTTTCTTGTACTGTTCACGTGACAATACTGATATTATTTATAGAAAATTGAGCATCATTGGGACACGTGGATTGATTCAGTGTGAATGAATGAGGAGAATTGCTGGAGGTTCCTCAGCATTCATCAGGACCCATAACTATAAGCATACTAGCTGACCCGGCGAACTTCGTATCGCCTAACAAACTTTTTTCTAAAATAAAAGTAACCTAAGTTACTCCTTGTTACATCAGCTACCTTCCAGTGAAAGTCCAGCCATTTCAGAGATTAGCCGGAACAAACAGACAGACAGACAGACAAAAATTGTAAAAAATGTTGTTTTAGTATATGTACCGTGTTTAAATCCAAATGCACTAAGTAAAAAGCGGTTATTTTAATATTACAAACAGACACTCCAATTTTATTTATTTGTATAGATGTATAGATGAAGAAAAACGTCATTTGGAATCTGAAAAGATGAACCTAATCCCGCTTTCTGAAGTTTTCACCAACGATACCACCCGACTACTCCATGATGTGAACGAAAAAAAATCCGCAAATTACAAAAAAAGATCACTTTGGCGTGCCACAAAGTGTAGCAATATATATATGCCAAAGTATAGCCTTCTAGTACCTACTAAGGGTCTAATCGCTAAGCCGCGGACTTGCGAAAGTATAATTTTTAACCGACTTCAAAAAAAGGAGGAGGTTCTCAATTCGACTGTATTTTTTTTATGTTTGTTACCTCAGAACTTTGGACTGGGCGAACCAATTTTGATGATAGTATATATTTTTTTAATCGAAAGCTGGTGGCTGTGTGGTCCCATATAAATTTTATTGAGATCTATCAATGGCATCCATGATAAAACCATTATAAGTCTTAAATTTGTATTAAGATGTGCGCGACAAATGGATGAATAACTCAATATCATGCCAACCGATTTCAATGATTCTTTTTTTAATCGAAAGCAGGTGCTTGTCACGTAATCCCACATAAATTTGAACGAGATCTGACTAGTAGTTTTTGAATAACTTTGAAGTCGGTTATTTTTTGTTGGTAAAATTTAGATTATCAAACAACGTAATATTAAATCTAAATTGCTCTTAAGATAAAAGTAGAATGTAGATTAACCTTACGCGTCTAAACGTTTCTCTGAAACCACGTTGTCTATTGATTTTTCAGGCTATTGTAATCTATACCACAGAAGAAATAATCTTCTAATATATAACATTCTCGTGTCACGGTGTTAGAAGTTGAACTCCTCCGAAAAGGCTCGACCGATTTCGTGAATCTTAGCGTGCATATCGGCTAGGGTGGAGAATCGGACAACATCTATTTTTCATCCCCCTAAATGTTAAGGGTGGTCCCCCCTAAATTTTTGGCAGAACAACGTTGGCCGAGTCAGCTAGTAGTACTTATAATAAGTATCTATACTAATATTATAAAGAGGAAAGCTTTATTTTTTTGTATGTTTGTAATGAATAAACTCAAAAACTACTGAACCGATTTTATTTTAAAAATTCTTTCACCATTACAATGCTACATTATTCTTGAGTAACGTAGGCTATCGGATTTTTAGAAATTCATCCCCTAAGGGGTAAAAATAGCGGTTGGAAATCACTTTCATACAAATCAACTTCATCAGTTTTAGAGTTATAAACATGAAAATTTTTATGTAAGTTTATAGTTATAAACAAAAGCTAATTTTAACATATTTTTTGGAAAAATCATCTCTTAAAGGGTTAATTTAGGGGATGGAACTTAGTACGCAACTTCGTAATTTTTTTTAAGTTAAAAAAATTGAAAATTGATTTATTAGCTCAAGATTAGGAACAAAATTTAACAGTAATGCGTTTTTTTTTTAGAAAATCATCGCCCAAAGGGTTAATTAAGGTGGTGCAAGTTAGTATGGCAACTTCGTCAGTTTTGAAGTAAATAGGGTGAAAATTTGTAGATAAGCTTATAGTTAAACACAAAAAATAACTGTATCACGGTTTTCTCGGAATTCATCCCCGAAGGGATTGTAAATTTGTACGCCACTTCGTCATTTTCTAATTAATAATTAGCTTATAGTTAGAAACAAGACATAATTGTAACACAAGGAGGGGAGGGAAGGGAAAGAGAGGAGACATGCACATAACGATAACGGCTAAGAAAGGCTGTACCGATTTTATTGATCTCTGATTTGTACATTCTTAGTCGATACGAAGTTCGCCGGGTCAGCTTGTGACAAATAATTGTATTTATTATGGTAATAAGTAAGAATAAAGATATAAATAATAATAGACCATAACTTTGTATATGATTGCCAATTAAGATTCATTTGCGACCAATAACGTGAAACAAAGTTGCCAATCAATTTCTTCTGTTTTATTACGCAACACCGGTTCCAACAATGTTGGGTTCTCATTGTGTACACTGGTCGAACTTACTAAAACGCAGACATGTTATACGGGTATACATCGATATTGTGAGATTAGGAATATATTAGTCAACATTTACATATTAGATTCCAAACTTTGAAATTGCCAACAATATTGAATTACGAGTATATTGAATTAGCTGAAACAATCGCGCTAGGTAAATTTTTAACGTAAATTTAATCATCAATTAGTACTTATCTTAAAGGTCTGTTAATACGGCAAACATTGGAAATTCCCCCACTACTATCTTTATCTATATATCTTTCTTTTCTCTTCCTTCTTGGCCGATAACGTATCCGTGATACCTTTGTTTGTATCTACGACATTGTCCATTTACCATCCTTACCTCTGCTGGTTTGTTGCTAACCTAACAACAACAACAACAACAAAACTCTTTATTGAATTAATAGATAGAATGGTGGGTACAATAGGCGGTCTTATCGCTAAAGAAGGGATTTATTCCAGGCAACCTTATGGGAAGAGGACAAATTAATAAAGAGACAAAGTAGTGGTGTACGAGAAGAAATAATAGTGCTTATAATGTAATAGTAATTATAGATAACCTTATTGTTCCAGTATGTATGCCAATAGTGGCCTACGGTACAGCAATGGGCTGGATCTCACCCTACAAGGAGCTGCTGATGGGGCCGTCCTCTCCATCCAGCCCTGTGCTATCAGAGAACGACGTGTCCTGGATGGCTTCCATCATGTTCATCTTCGCTCCCATCGCTGTATTCATCTATGGCGTCGCAGCTGACAAGTTTGGACGGAAGAATGCCCTGCTCTGTGCTTCGGTGCCCATTTCTGTAAGTTCTACATTCAATTCTAAAGAATCATTTCCTCCTTTTGACGTGATAACGTCTTATAAATTGGTTGACTCGGGTGTCATTCACGAAAACTGTGTAAGATTTGCTGGAATGTTAACATGCGCGTGAGAGAGAGAGGCTCGCTCGACCGGCGCGCGCCCTGCGTCTCTCTTCTACGCCAGCGTTTCTGGCGTCAACGAATTATGTCAGTGAATTATGAATTTAAAATTGTGATTTTCATTTAATTCTATGTTCCAAAAACTTATACCACGAACAGACGTTGTCACGTTAAATCTCCGTCCGTATACCGACTTTACAGACAACCATTTTTTTCGAATGAATAGTTGCTGTTGGCCCTAGAGGTCTTTGCAGCTTCACGCGAATAGGATTTCTTCGTAGTGACACAGAAGACGTAATAGTACATTGATACAGTTAATGCAGGACATTTTTGCGTTATCGTGAAGGAGGAGCGGTAAAAGTAGGTAAATCTACAGTAGGTACTAATTTAAAAAAAACTAAGTTCAACTCACGGACCTGAAAAAAGACGGACGTAACCTCGTCTAATCGAGAGTGAAGCATAGCAATGGCCGTCCGCTTACCATGTGTGCGTAATTTTTAATTCGCGATTGAAGCAGTGAAGTGTCAATGTGTGGGTGTGTGTACGAATAGAGAGTTGGTATTACTATGGGTGCTTCACTGAATTTGTCGTTGGGATTACGTCCGTCTTTTTTTAGGACCGTGGTTCTACTTTAAAAAGCATTGATTACAGAAATGTACCTACCACAATTTGAGGGGAATCGGTTGCAGAAGTGGCCATTTCCAGGAAGAGTCACCATATGTCAGGATTAGTCCTGAGTTTTTAGGGTTTTTTGATTTGCTGCCGGTTTTAAGAAATCTTTGGAATGTTTGGAGTAGTCATAGCCAAAAACCAATGCCTAATTCATTTGTATGTTACCGCCAGTATCTCAAAACTTTCCTATGAATTTCTGCCATTTTCAATGATCCATCAGGTCCATCTATTTCCATGTCCTTGGCAAGTTGTATATGTATATACGTATATCCACCTATACATTGGTATATTGTAGTATGCATATAGTTGTACATAATATACATTATTCATCTACACTACACTTCTCTCTGATACGAACGCTTTACTCATTATTATGCGTACCGCAAGGGACTGGAATAACTTGCCGTCGGAGGCTCGGAGCTCCTACTGGATTACAATTTGGGTGTCTTCAAACAAGAATAGGCTTTTATTAAATTAGTTTTTATACGCACTGGTTATATGCCAATAGCTGACAATTGATTAGCAGAATAACAGATGAGACATCCTATGGGGTATGAATTAATGTTGCTAAGTTAAGTATACTAAAATATAACTATAAAATGAGAGGGAAAAAAGACGTTTAAGCATAAATCCATAGCTTCTGTCAAATCCAAATGGATCCTGGATTCATTGATTCAAAGGAAGGTAAGAGGTTAAATTAGATATATGAATCACTGTATTTATATATCACTAACATAGATGTCAGTGTATGCTAATCTCATCTTGTTATGTGACTTATTTAATCCGGTGAGATATTTATCTTCAGGCCCACGATGGAGCTCTGTGAGTATATAAAATATAAAAGTAAAATATAACTTAATTAGGCGAAAATTCGTCTGCAAATTTTGCATTCCACTTCAATTACTTTTAAATTCCACTCACAAAGGTCCGTCGGGGTCCTTATGTAAGGTACCTAAGTAAATATCGCCGAATTAAATAAGTCACATAATCAGATGAGTTTCCTTACGTACCTTGATGACGACCCGTGTGGTGCAATACTTACTGAATTTCTGTTCTCGGTCTGAGTGTGTGTGTTCTTCTCTAATGTGTTGTCCATGGCTCCCACGAGTCACGACACAGGGAATCCTAGTGTGGGGCTATGTGTGTGTAACGATATTAATGTTGTTATTATTACCTTGTATTTGTGGTCCATTATAATAATGTAAGATATCCCTGTAACCTCGACATACTAGGTGAACAGCGTGAGCACTGTCCGACTTGTGTGTCGCCATTCAGGTTAATATTGTAATTGAAAATGGATTGAAAATAACGACGTGCATCCAAGTAATTCATTTATTATTTAATTCATTCATGAGTTCTATTAAATCTAAACATAAAGGTATCTTATAGTCAGTATTTTTTTTTTGGTAAATTTAAATAAAAGTCAATCTATAGTGCAGCACACGTCCTTACCAAAACTTTGACTCCATAACTTAACGATTTTTACAACATAAGTTATTGATTATAATTCAGTCAAGATTAAGAGTAGATTTCGTCCACAGCTGGGCTGGGCAGTGAAGCTGATCTGCACGCACCCTATCGCCCTTATCGGGGCGCGCGCCCTCATCGGGTTCGGCTCGGGGGGCGCCTTCGTCGTCTGTCCGCTGTACGTGAAGGAGATCAGCGAAGACAGCATCAGGGGCATGACTGGGACTTTTATTATCTTCTCGCAGGTGACTATGTGTCTATAGAGTAGGGGTATTCTACGGCATTGGTATTATTAAGTTAGTATTAGTCTACTTTGCAACAATCCGCGGGTAACATGTATGATGGTATATACTTTAAGACATGCGTGGCACCTCCCTCCCTCCCACAACTCACACTCCCACAGTTGACTCTACGATGGTTAGTCGCTTTGCGACTAATAAGAGTCAACTTACCCTGATGATGCTCCGTTTCGGGGCGAAACACGTGTTGGTGCTGGTATGTATGTTGGTATATACTTTTAATTATTGTAGTGCATGTTTCCGTTGTGGGAGGGAGGGAGGTGCCACGCATGTCTTAAAGTATATACCATCATACATGTTTACCGCGGATTGTTGCAAAGTAGACTAATACTAACTTATTAACAATGGATTTCCGCAAAGTAACGCCTGATACTATTAACTATGCATTGGTATTAGTTTACTTAAATAATATTCTTCTACTACTTCTCTCCCACGGACCTAAAAAAAGACGGACGTAATACCAACATCAAATTCAGTGAAGCAACCATAGCAATACCAACTCTCTATTCGTACAAGTACACACACCCACACATTGACACTTCACTGCTTCAAACGCGAATCAAAAATTACGCACACATGGTAAGCGGGCGGCCATTGCTATGCTTCACTCTCGATTAGACGAGGCTATGTCCATCTTTTTTTCAGGTCCGTGTTCGCTCCATAATTTATTTGAGGGTTCCTCATGTTCACCTCGAAAATATAATGTCTTAGGGGAGACCTAGGAAGGTTGTGGTTACCTGACATAATACATCTCAGCCAAAAATAGCCCTACCTTCACGAAACTTACACCAAGGAATAGCTGGTACACCTAAAAATGTAAAAAATAATCAGGGGACAGGGGAACCTAAATCCAAAGAAAAAACGATACCCCAAACAGGCACACACACATACACAGACACATCAAAGTCAAAGTCAAAATATTTTATTCATATAGGTATCACTGATACACTTATGCACGTCATCATTTTTTTATCTACCGGCTTTTCGGAAACTTATAACACCTTTCGTCAAACTTATAACACTCTTAGTAAGTACAAAAAAACGTATCTTAGCGTCGTCTCTAGCACTTGTTCAGGATGACCAAGATGGTCCTTTTAGCGTCCTAAAAAAGTTCGACAGACAAATCAAACGGTTGGCCACCCTTGGTTCTATTTTTTAACCCCCACGAAAAAGAGAGGTATTATAAGTTAGACGTGTCTGTGTATCTGTTCATCTGTGTATCTGTGTGTTTGTGTATCTCTATATCGTAGCTCCCAAACGGATGAAACGATTTTGATCTAGATTTTTTTGTATAAAAGGTGACTTAATCGAGTGTTCTTAGCTATGTTTAGTATAAATGAAACTGTAGGGTTTTTTTTAATTTAAATAAAAAAATGGTTGTCTGTAAAGTCGGTTTACGGACGGTAGTTTAACGTGACAGCGTCATGACAAAGCTCCGCTCCGCCCGCTCCTCCCCGCCCCGCTCCGCTCCACTCAACTACGATCGCCTACGGCTCGCCTACGGCATCGTCTACGATACGCCGATCGTAGCCGATCGTGCCTCTCTCTAGCTTTTTCCGCTCTCTTGCACGCCTAACGCTACATTTTTTCGTGCGTGTGCCCGGCGTTCATCGTTTTAATAGACGTTATCACGTCAAAATTATGGAAATTAAGCCATAATTGTTTGCAGACTGTCGGCAATCTGCTAATGTTCGTGCTGGGAGACCTGCTGCCGTTCAACACGGTGCTGTGGATTCTTCTGGCGATTCCTCTGATACACTTCTGTATCCTGCTGCGGCTGCCGGAGACTCCCTCTTACCTCGTCAAGTGTGGCCTGAAGGAGGTAAGACAATGATTCTTTGAACTATCAATCCACCAGCCTTACCAGGGGCCTTCTGTCCAAGGCGCTTTATTTGACGATTGCATGCAAGGAGCCAACTAAAACATAATTTGGAATCGGCTAACGCGACGATAAAGCTCCGCGGACAGATTACGTACTGTTACTATGCAAGCTTAGCAAGCGACAATTGACTATTAGTATGACGTGCGTCTATGTGGACAAAAAGCCTAAGGTAACTGAGTTACCTATTTTGAAGTTATACTTCTTTAGGCGTCTTATGAAATAAATAGAAAAAATGATGAGAGTGAAATTTTAAGATTAGTAACACGGTAACGGTGACAAAAGGTAATGAAAAACGTCGCGTTTTTAAAAACGGGCGTTATGAAAAAAAAATTATTATATTGTTTTTTTTTTATTTTTTTTAGTATTTTTTAATATTGCTTTTTTATATATTTTTTAATATTGTTTTTTAATATAGTTTTTTTTTAATAAAAAATATCACCCGATATCATTTGTTTGTGGCTCTCCGATACCATCTTTAGAAGGGTGGTAGCGGTGGCATTAAAACATAGAAAGAGGAAAAAACATAATAGAATAATAATTGAAAAGTATGATAAAATACTACGCCATTAGGTACGAGTAGGTCATCCATCCTGAAGTCCTCAGGATAAATGGGGCACTCAAATAGAACAAAAACTCAATACCCCGTCCTTGAGTTACTGTTATTTGAGCACGAAAACCTTGAACATTACAAAATTATATATAAACACATGTCAGCAATAACAAACCTTGGGAGATTAATTTGATTTTCGTTTGAAGGAAATGAAAACTTTTTGATTACGTGTGTTGGAGGATTTTATAACCCAGTGAGTTGGGTTATAATCGGTATAATAGATAATCGGTAAATTAGCTACTTCATGGACAGAGAGACATGAAGGGACTGGAGATACGAGTTCGATCTCCGGACGAGGCATAACATTTTGCAGTTGATGTTGTAGCTAAATTAATTAAGGGGCATCCATAAATTTCGTCACACATTAGGGGGAGGGAGGGGAGTCGATGTAGTGTGACATTGTGTGACAAGGAGTGGGACTAGTGGGAGGGGGTCCTTTTCGTGTTAAAAATATTAAAAAAACAATTAATGGAACAACTTATTTCGGAACTGCTGTTTTAATTTAATAATTTCTAGGTGTAAAGTTTCATAATAAATGTGACGTCACACTAGGGGCGGGGGAGGACTCACAAATGTGACCATCTGTGACAAGGATGAGGGGATGGGTCAAAAAGTCATGAAATTAGTGTTTCGTAATTTATGGATGGCCCCTTATGACCGTACGAGCGAAGTGTATAAGGTTATATTTTGCGACGTACCCAGAATATCTTATAAATGAATTCCTACCGTGTTTTTTGAGGGTTCCAGGTTCGATCGGCCGAAACAGTCCAATACGCAACCTGCTCAGATCTCGCTTGTTAATAATTTTCTGCTGAAAATACTAACTGATGTTGCGAATAATACAGGGAAATGTATCTGAGGGTTATGTAGTTTAATTTATGATTTATTTATTTATTTATTTAGGTCTGCCAGTGGTTACAAGTTTACAACACTCAACATACAAATGAAGTTTATAACTATTCTTAATAACTATGTGTTTAACCTTTTAAGGTAAACATCGTTGAAGATAATCGTTGAATATCGTAATAAATGTGACTACTAACTAGGTAGCCTACGCATTTACTTTTAAAGATTAATATAATTATAATATTTTTAGTTCTTTAGCTTTCTCCTGTAAGAAAGTGTTTTAAATAATATTCCAGTTGCACAATATGAAATTGCGTAACCAACGAAAATTTTATCGCAATTTCACCAGAGCGCTTAAGGCGATTAAGTGGCTTTATGTCACACGACGTCACTCGGTTGGAACGATGGAACGCGTGGTGGGAACGCTTTCAATAATGAAAAGTTTAGTCACATCTACGCCTGATTTCATTGTTCAACACAGATTCGACGGAATAACACTTGAGTGTCAAATGTCAGCCTCTTAATTCTGTTAAATATAAATATTGGCATCACAAATTGTGATATCAACACGACTTCATGGATCTCGCAAAAATTACATTATAAGATCACCTATATTACTATTGCTAAATGACCTAAAAACGTAAAAGCCTAACCTAAATTAACCTAAATTATTACTTTATTATTCCACTAGACAAGTTTGGCTTTTAGGGTTCCGAAGTAAAGTCGGAACTCGTATAGTTTAGTCATGTCCGTCCGTCCGTCTGTCCAAAGCAAAGCGCCGAGACCCTTAGCGCAAGAAAGCGGTAATTTGACACGGATATCACGGATATACATATTTATTAAAACTCCAGAAGCGTAGTATAAAAAAAAATATATTATATATTGAAAAACCTTTTTTTTTCAGGGTACCTCCCCTATAGGTAGCGTGAGGATGAATTTTTTATTCGTCGCGTACCGTATAGTGTGGGATATCGTTGAAAAGATCTTTCAAAAATATTATGGATCTTCTAAGACCATTTTTGGAATTAGGGGTCCGTTTGTGAAATATTTGGCTTTAAAGTGCTAATTTTGGTTAGAGTGAAATGAAACGAAATAAGTTTTTATTCGAAGTACGTTTGTTACAAACACTTTTCGAAAGTCACTCAACGCCATCGCTTCAACAAATCCCTACCGTGAGTGGTCCCGGGAGAAGAAGCGGCAAGAAACTCCCGGGATTATTTCTTTCCTACTCACAGTTACAGACAGCACTTAATACTACTTATGGCAATATTTCATATAAAAAAACTCATGTCCAAGCAGTCTTGTCATTTAAATACTCATCAACTTTGTAATATGCTTTCTTCATGAGAATACCTTTTATAGTTTTAAATTTACATTATGGCATTTCTGTTAATTCTAACGGGATTTTATTATAGATTTTTACACATCTACCCATGAACGAGCCACCAGTTTTGCTGAGTCTAAAACTAGGCACAATCAGTCTAGCCTTATTTCTTGTGTTAATATTGTGAACATCACTTTTTTTTTAAAGTATTGGACTATTTTTTAACATACCTACTTACATAATATTTTCCAAAATGTGTTGTGAAATAACAGTTAGTATATTAATTTCTTTAAAGAGTTCTCTAAGAGAGTCCCTAGGCCTGAGGTTATAAATAGGGCAAACTGCTCTTTTCTGTAGATACTTAATACAAAAGTAAAGTAAAATTGTCCGTTAATTATTCTGTCGATGTCAAAATTTGTGCCTAATAATTCTCTTGGCCCACTGTCATATTACGTCACAACAATGAAAACATATAATAATAATAATAATAATCATAGGTATTACAGGTCTTAAAATATATTAAAGCGGCCAAGTGCGAGTCGGACTCGCCCATGAAGGGTTCCGTAGCAGCAAGTAACATAATATAAAAGTTCTTGTAGTTCGTTGTAACTTTGATCAATGTTTTTTGCGGTTTACGATTTATGACGTATTAAAAAAAACTACTTACTACATCTCATTCAAACCAATTTTCGTTGGAAGTTTGCTTGGTAATGTACATCATATAATTTTTTTAGTTTTATCATTCCCTTATTTTAGAAGTTACAGGGGGGGGGACACACATTTTATCACTTTGGAAGTGTCTCTCGCGGCAAACTATTCAGTTTAGAAAAAAATGATATTAGAAACCTCAATATCATTTTTGAAGACCTATTCATAGATACCCCACACGTATGGGTTTGATGAAAAAAACATTTTTGAGTTTCAGTTCTAAGTATGGGGAACACCCAAAATTTATTGCTTTTTTTCTATTTTTGTGTAAAAATCTTAATGCGGTTCACAGAATACATCTACTTACCAAGTTTCAATGGTATAGCTCTTATAGTTTCGGAAAAAAGTGGCTGTGACATACGGACGGACAGACAGACAGACAGACAGACAGACAGACATGACGAATCCATAAGGGTTCCGTTTTTTGCCATTCGGCTACGGAACCCTAAAAAGTACTCTATGTTCGGCCCTTTCAGGCATACAAATATCTATTAACTAGGTACTCGTATATGCGTCATACTCGTATACCTACGTCATATATAGTCTATAGAATGCGCAATAGTATGTTCGCATTGAGTTAGAGGTTCCTTTTTTTTCGACAGCGAGAAATGTCCTCCGATGATTAAAAAGGTCCACTCCGCTTTCATCACGGCCCACGAGACACTTCGCTCGACATATTGTCACATATTGCACTGGTTTTTAGCACGGACAATTTTCTCGAACGTTTGGACTGATTCATTTTTTCTCTGTTATTGGTACCTACCTCATTACTTTATATTATCATAACTGTATATGGGTTTAAAGATAAAATATGAAATTCTGATATAAATATTAAACACAAAATAAACTTAAAAATTTTCATTATTAAGTACCTACGCAGTGAGATAACGAAAATTATAAAATTACAGCCATTTTCCCTTAGGGGGCAACATAGGCAACCTTACCCTACCCAGTACCTAGGTACCTAGGTCTAAACTTAAAATTAAACCCTTTTGGAAGTTACGAACGCATGTAATTACATTTCATTTATTTTCCTAACTCACATTCATGAATACATTCATGAATACTTACTAACGTTAAAAGAAGGATTTGTGATATCTACGCAAATGGGTCTTGGGACTCATTAATCCTGTGTGGATGGTAGACATTCACTCCGTTTTAAAACGATTAGAATTACGCCACAGAAAATCTTTATCTATACTTAGTACCTAGTGTACCTACCTACCTTCTAATAAATTAAACTGTAAGGTCTTTTGTTCACGTAGACGTAGTCGCTTGCCTGCATCGTTCGTAGTAAAAGTACGTTTGTCCACGGGGTGCAATGGACAGTACGCCTTACGGGGCCGATCCCCTACCTCTGGAAATCAATAAGATTTTTTAGGATGATTGGTTTTATCCGATGGACTAATGAAATATTAGTACTGGCGCCAGGAGGCCTGAACACAGCAGTAGATTTTAAAAAGGCGGAGAGTAGAAGTAAGCTCTCATACCCCGGTGGCTTGCGTTGATCATAAGCGATCGTTAAAGTTAAGCAATAGCGGGCGCGGTCGGTAGTTGGATGGATGACCGCTATATAGTAGTGGCGCAAAGGTCTTGAGCGCTTCCGTGCTTCGGAGGGCACGTAAAGCCGTCCGTCCCTGTTGTTCTCGTAAGATCCTATCGTTGTGTCGCTAAGCCATGTCGGAGGCACTCGGGCGGCATGAAAACTTCCAACACTTGGGTTAGCCACTAACCTCTTCACCAATCCGCACTGGAGCAGCGTGGTGGAGTATGCTCTAGGCCTCCTTTAGAGGGAAGACCCGTGCTCAGTAGTGGGCCATTAATGGGTTGAAGCCAATAGCCAGCCTAGCTACTGGAAGCTACTGGAAAGCAGGGCTTTATTATCGGTACAGTATTTTTTTCTGTCCAATAATGCCAGTATCACGTTGAATCCACTTGTACAGTACCACAAACTTTATCTGTGAAATGGTGAAAATTGGAACTAATGCCACGTCATTCATAAGTTCTTTGTGCTCATTCATTTGACATTTACTACCTCTCGAATTGCGTCCAATGATTGGTCCAATGCGTCCGACAGCGCCCCGCTTCAATTCACAGATAAGTTGTGGCACTGAAAGACTTAGTTTTATTTTATTCTTATTTTATTCTTTCCTTCTTCCTCCCAGGAGACAGCCAACGTTCTAGGGTGGCTTCGCTCCGTGCCTCCCACTGACAAGAGCATCTGTGAGGAAGTGGACCGGCTCTCCGTCGAGCACACCACCAGCGAATTGAAGTTCTCACCACGACTTTTATGTAAGTCGATAGATTTGTTCTTATAGTGCGTTCGGGTTAACTTGACACCTGCGAATGGGATCCCCTCTCCACTATCCCGCTCGAGCCCCACGATGGCCACTAGCCATAAAAATATTGTGAAATAACTTTTAACAAAAAAATAAAGGACATAAAAAACAGTTTTCGAACAAATATAACAGCGGCCAAGTGCGAGTCGGACTCGCCCATGAAGGGTTCCGTAGCAGCAAGTAACATAATATAAAAGTTCTTGTAGTTCGTTGTAACTTTGATCGAGGTAAATTGCGGTTTACGATTTATGACGTATTAAAAAAAACTACTTACTAGATCTCGTTCAAACCAATTTTAAGTGGAAGTTTACATGGTAAAGTATATCATATATTTTTTTTAGTTTTATCATTCTCTTATTTTAGAAGTTACCCCTGTAACTGGGGGACACATTTTACCACCAAAGTGGTAAAATGTGTCCCCCAGTTACAGGGGAGTGTCTCTCGCGCAAACTATTCAGTGTAGAAAAAAATTATATTTGAAACTCCAATATCATTTTTGAAGACCTATCCATAGATACCCCACACGTATGGGTTGGATGAAAAAAAATATTTTGAGTTTCAGTTCTAAGTATGGGGAGCCCCCAAAATTTATTGTTTTTTTTTCTATTTTTATGTGAAAATCTTAATGCGGTTCACAGAATACATCTACTTACCAAGTTTCAACAGTATAGTTCTAATACTTTCGGAAAAAAGTGGCTGTGACATACGGACAGACAGACAGACAGACATGACGAATTTATAAGGGTTCCGTTTTTTGCCATTTGGCTACGGAACCCTAAAAATAAGAACATTATCATTGGTGACGCCCCTAATGTTGCTAATGTCCATGGGTGGCGGTGATCACTTACCATCAGATGACCCGTCTGTTTGTTTGCCTGCTTAAGGCATAAAAAAAATCGTACCTAGTCGAAGTCAATTAAATACGCATTTATATTAGGGATAACTCAAAAAGTACTCGTCAAATCTCGCTCAATTACAATTTAAATGGGACCACATGACAACCAGCTTTGGTATACAGGGTGTCCCAGGGCCAAGTGACACCCTGTATATAAAAAAATTTCAAAATCGGTACACCTAGTAAGAAGTTATGGGGCCACACACATAAAAAAGCTGTTGAAATAAGAACCTTCTCCTTTTTACACGCTTTATATTAGCTTCACCTGTATGTTTGTAACTTGTAACCGACTCCTTTGGACTTGATTTTGACCCACTTCAAACCGTCAGATTTCTTTGAAACTTCGTAGAGTTATCGAGGACCATTGACAATTCAGTATTTAAAGAAAAAAAAAACCTAAATTTCATTTAAAAAATCTAACTAAAAAATGAAAAAAAAAATCATTAAAAAAACTAAAAAACACACTTTTATACAAAATCATAAAATTACAGCCATTTTCCCTTAGGGGGCAACATAGGCAACCTTACCCTACCCAGTACCTAGGTACCTAGGTCTAAACTTAAAATTAAACCCTTTTGGAAGTTACGAACGCATGTAATTACATTTCATTTATTTTCCTAACTCACATTCATGAATACATTCATGAATACTTACTAACGTTAAAAGAAGGATTTGTGATATCTACGCAAATGGGTCTTGGGACTCATTAATCCTGTGTGGATGGTAGACATTCACTCCGTTTTAAAACGATTAGAATTACGCCACAGAAAATCTTTATCTATACTTAGTACCTAGTGTACCTACCTACCTTCTAATAAATTAAACTGTAAGGTCTTTTGTTCACGTAGACGTAGTCGCTTGCCTGCATCGTTCGTAGTAAAAGTACGTTTGTCCACGGGGTGCAATGGACAGTACGCCTTACGGGGCCGATCCCCTACCTCTGGAAATCAATAAGATTTTTTAGGATGATTGGTTTTATCCGATGGACTAATGAAATATTAGTACTGGCGCCAGGAGGCCTGAACACAGCAGTAGATTTTAAAAAGGCGGAGAGTAGAAGTAAGCTCTCATACCCCGGTGGCTTGCGTTGATCATAAGCGATCGTTAAAGTTAAGCAATAGCGGGCGCGGTCGGTAGTTGGATGGATGACCGCTATATAGTAGTGGCGCAAAGGTCTTGAGCGCTTCCGTGCTTCGGAGGGCACGTAAAGCCGTCCGTCCCTGTTGTTCTCGTAAGATCCTATCGTTGTGTCGCTAAGCCATGTCGGAGGCACTCGGGCGGCATGAAAACTTCCAACACTTGGGTTAGCCACTAACCTCTTCACCAATCCGCACTGGAGCAGCGTGGTGGAGTATGCTCTAGGCCTCCTTTAGAGGGAAGACCCGTGCTCAGTAGTGGGCCATTAATGGGTTGAAGCCAATAGCCAGCCTAGCTACTGGAAGCTACTGGAAAGCAGGGCTTTATTATCGGTACAGTATTTTTTTCTGTCCAATAATGCCAGTATCACGTTGAATCCACTTGTACAGTACCACAAACTTTATCTGTGAAATGGTGAAAATTGGAACTAATGCCACGTCATTCATAAGTTCTTTGTGCTCATTCATTTGACATTTACTACCTCTCGAATTGCGTCCAATGATTGGTCCAATGCGTCCGACAGCGCCCCGCTTCAATTCACAGATAAGTTGTGGCACTGAAAGACTTAGTTTTATTTTATTCTTATTTTATTCTTTCCTTCTTCCTCCCAGGAGACAGCCAACGTTCTAGGGTGGCTTCGCTCCGTGCCTCCCACTGACAAGAGCATCTGTGAGGAAGTGGACCGGCTCTCCGTCGAGCACACCACCAGCGAATTGAAGTTCTCACCACGACTTTTATGTAAGTCGATAGATTTGTTCTTATAGTGCGTTCGGGTTAACTTGACACCTGCGAATGGGATCCCCTCTCCACTATCCCGCTCGAGCCCCACGATGGCCACTAGCCATAAAAATATTGTGAAATAACTTTTAACAAAAAAATAAAGGACATAAAAAACAGTTTTCGAACAAATATAACAGCGGCCAAGTGCGAGTCGGACTCGCCCATGAAGGGTTCCGTAGCAGCAAGTAACATAATATAAAAGTTCTTGTAGTTCGTTGTAACTTTGATCGAGGTAAATTGCGGTTTACGATTTATGACGTATTAAAAAAAACTACTTACTAGATCTCGTTCAAACCAATTTTAAGTGGAAGTTTACATGGTAAAGTATATCATATATTTTTTTTAGTTTTATCATTCTCTTATTTTAGAAGTTACCCCTGTAACTGGGGGACACATTTTACCACCAAAGTGGTAAAATGTGTCCCCCAGTTACAGGGGAGTGTCTCTCGCGCAAACTATTCAGTGTAGAAAAAAATTATATTTGAAACTCCAATATCATTTTTGAAGACCTATCCATAGATACCCCACACGTATGGGTTGGATGAAAAAAAATATTTTGAGTTTCAGTTCTAAGTATGGGGAGCCCCCAAAATTTATTGTTTTTTTTTCTATTTTTATGTGAAAATCTTAATGCGGTTCACAGAATACATCTACTTACCAAGTTTCAACAGTATAGTTCTAATACTTTCGGAAAAAAGTGGCTGTGACATACGGACAGACAGACAGACAGACATGACGAATTTATAAGGGTTCCGTTTTTTGCCATTTGGCTACGGAACCCTAAAAATAAGAACATTATCATTGGTGACGCCCCTAATGTTGCTAATGTCCATGGGTGGCGGTGATCACTTACCATCAGATGACCCGTCTGTTTGTTTGCCTGCTTAAGGCATAAAAAAAATCGTACCTAGTCGAAGTCAATTAAATACGCATTTATATTAGGGATAACTCAAAAAGTACTCGTCAAATCTCGCTCAATTACAATTTAAATGGGACCACATGACAACCAGCTTTGGTATACAGGGTGTCCCAGGGCCAAGTGACACCCTGTATATAAAAAAATTTCAAAATCGGTACACCTAGTAAGAAGTTATGGGGCCACACACATAAAAAAGCTGTTGAAATAAGAACCTTCTCCTTTTTACACGCTTTATATTAGCTTCACCTGTATGTTTGTAACTTGTAACCGACTCCTTTGGACTTGATTTTGACCCACTTCAAACCGTCAGATTTCTTTGAAACTTCGTAGAGTTATCGAGGACCATTGACAATTCAGTATTTAAAGAAAAAAAAAACCTAAATTTCATTTAAAAAATCTAACTAAAAAATGAAAAAAAAAATCATTAAAAAAACTAAAAAACACACTTTTATACAAAATCCAAATAAAAAATTGAATTAAGAATCGTGAATTAAAAGCGTGGGGTGCGTGGTGTCAATGAGTAGAAGGAATGATATCTTAAAAGGTACCTACCCCACGCTTTTAATTCACGATTATATTTTTAAGTTGGATTTTATATGAAAGCGTGTTTTTTAGTTTTTTTTTTACTATAATTTTTTTAAGGATAAATTAAGAATAGCATGATTTCCGCGAGGAAATCCACGGACAGCTCGCTATTGTTTGAAAATATTTGCACGCTCGATCTATAAACCGCGCTTAGGCTTTGCTCAAATTTAAAATTATCGGAACAAGAATTAAATTTACACGTTTTTACTGTTGTTTGACCAAAGTCCAAGTCTAAAGTCCGGTTTACACGTATTAAGTAGTTAAGTAGATAAGTAAATTTTAACTAAATTTTAAGTGAATAATTTTTAGTGTCCGTCCACACGTAATAATTTAGTAAAGCTCTTTAGTTCATACAATTCTACTTAACTACTTAAGCATTTTACTAAATTACTTAAGCATTTTACTAAATTTTAACTAAATTTTAACTTAAAAGTGCCTGTCCAAATGTGTTAAGTGATAAGCCCCGCCCACGTACTTAACAGAAAATAGAAAAATTTCTAAATTACTTATCTACTTGATTACTTAACTACTAAATTACTAAACTACTGAATTGTCCGTTTACACGTATTAATTTACTTAAAATTTAGTTAACTACTTAACTACTTAATACGTGTAAACCGAACATAAGCACTGAGTGCGGTTTATACTTAGGTCTCATCTAGTCCCTATGGTACCTTAGAGGATTTTTACAAAACTTCGCTTAGAAGTTTTTAGAGGATATAAAGTTATTTCATTTGAGGATTTCTTCTCGCTAAGTATTTTACGTCGTCTAAACCTCCTTACAAAGTTGTTTCTACGTGAAACAAGCTCAGTCTAACGTGAACAGAAACCAATCAAAGAATTCATTCGACCAATCTGTTGACGACCCTTGAGGCGCAATGGTTACCATGTCATGCCAAGGGTCCGGGGTTCAATTTCCAGCAAGATGGAAATTTAAATGAGTTTAAATTTCTGTTCTCGGTCTGGGTATGTGTGTTCTTGTCTTTGTTTGAAATCCTAGTATGGGGCTATGAGTTTGTAGCCTTATTCTTTCCATTTAGGCTCTCCCACACTTTAAAGGAACTCCTGTACAAAGATTCATGCTTCTAGGGCCACTGGTCAGGCTACGTATTGTCTTTGTCATTCACCGATAGCATTTTTAAGCAGCTTTTCAACAAAATATCTTCCATGGAGAATGAAGCGACCTTAAATGATATTAATTCAAACAACCCACAAAAAGCCAGAAACAAGCCACCGAAATTAAAACTAAACAAATTGATGGAGACGAACAACAGGACAAGTGGCTGACCCGCAATTCCTGGTGCGCCGCCCTTGACTCCCGACTCGTGTCGTTATTCACAATTGGTTCCGTTTAATTCGGTTGCCATCGTTGCTGACCGGTCAGGGCACGAGTCAATTGCCGCCGATGAGATGCGTCAATGGATTTCGTATTCTAACGTCGCCAAACAATTCGCGTGTCGTGTTCTAATTGAAGTAACGGTTTGTTGTGATGTTGTGGACGAGTTTGATGATAGACGATTGATAGTTTTTCAGGATAAATATTCGATTTTAAAATCTATTAGATATACCCATTTTGGATACGTTAGTGGGCGTGGTAGCAATAAGTAAGAAAATATTTACGTAGCTAATTTGAGGATTGTGGGATAGACAGGAAGGAAATTGAGAACAGCCGGGAATTTGATCACATCATCGCTATATAATGATATTGTAAGAGGTGCTGTAGGGTTGCTGCCCTACTGGCCATAATCCGTATTTTCATATTTATTGCAAATTTTTCCTTAGTGGGTACATTTTTTTCCTCCAGAATTCTGTATCATCTTAAAATTTCACGTCAATGCAAATCCACTTCTGTGCTAATCCATTTGTGTCAAATTTGTGTTCAATTGTATCTTGAGATTTTCATCTCATTTACACGAGTTGATCTATTTTCATTTCAATCTACTTACTTAATTTCAATTTTATTTTTCAATTTTATTTCGTTACATTTATTTTCTACGAGTCAATTTTTTGTAATTCAAACGGCGACTGTTAACAAGGTCAAGGATGGTGGTAGATATTGACTTTTCATCTGTTTATTGAGCTCTGATTCTTTTGTTTATTGTTCCAACTGGGGTAATGCGCGCTCTCGAGACTACTCGAGGCTTCTCGGGGTCACGGAATAAATATTATAATGGAAACATAGCTACATGTATTGTGTTCGTAATTGAAAACAATCTATTACGCTACAAATCCTCTTTTAAGGTCTTTCAGTAGCAGAGGATTTAAGGAGCTTATGTGAGGTTGTCGTTTACCAACATATTCACATAATAAGTAATGAAGTGATGGAGTACCGTACCTAATTTTTGAAGGTGAATCTCAAACACGGGGGCGAATTACAATTTTAGAAGTCCGTATTTGTCAATAAAATAACTGCATAGGGGAAGATAAGTCCTGACTGAGGACATGCAATAAACTGCCGAAGAACGAATGAAAGCTTACCAGCATAATTTAATTCTTGAGACAGGGCAACTTCAAAGGACTTCATACAAATTATGTTTGAAGTCGTTAGAAATGAAGAAAATATGATATAGGCTCTTGTGATCGTTTTCAAGGTAAAAGATTCTTGTCTACTGCTGACATTAATTTAATATTAAAGAAGCTTTCTTAGTAAGATATTTTTGGATACATAGCATTTAAGGGTCAATCACTTGTAATGTATGGGGACATGGGTAAAAGTGCTTAGTTTAATTTAAGAAACAAAGTTATGCCACTTAACCTTTGTTGTGAAAAGTTCGGTAACCTTTAATATATAAAGTTAACTTTACATAAACTGAATGTGAAGCGTTGTTATTATAAGTTTTGGCTGTAGGTACCTAGTACCCACACCCACCTATTGGGACGGCTTATGCCAGTAGCATAGGTACTAACAATAAGATGTCGTGAGAGGCGTCAGAAGCCGGCCCGCCTGGTGGTGGTATTATAATACGCATTAAGTATATTATTTATATCGTGAATATTATTAAAGGTATTATTATCATCATTCTGTGAAACCTTCCTGGGCGTGGATAGCCTAGGTGGACCGTCGCTTGACTCATTTGTCAAAAAACTACTAACTTTTTTTTTATGGAAGTAGCCGGCAAACGAGCTGACGATCCACCTGATGGTAAGTGCCATCGTCGCCCATGGACATCAGCAATACCAAAGCTTGCTGGCCAAGAAAGAGAGAAGAAAAAAAAGAAAGAAGTGGCTCTCAAGCCCCCAGCCGGAACACGACGAGTCGTTTGGCGGCTAACTCATGCTCAAGGGTGGTAGCTATCCAAGCGAACCCCATGGAGAAATAATTTAAATTTTACTAACAAAAAATAACCGACTTCAATGTCTCAAAAACTACTTTTCAGATCTCGTTCAAATTTATGTGGGACCACATGACAAGCACCTACTTTCGATTAAAAAAAGAATCATCGAAATCGGTTGGCGTGATATTGAGTTATTCGTCAATTTGTCGCGCACATCTTAACACAAATTTACGACTTATGTGGTTTTCTCATGGATGCCATTGTCAGATCTCAATAAAATTTATATATATCTCAAAAAAACAATCATCAAAATCGGTTCGCCCAGTCCAAAGATCTGAGGTAACAAACATAAAAAAAAGAAATACAGTCGAATTGAGAACCTCCTCCTTTTTTTGAAGTCGGTTAATAATAATAGTAATGTATTAACTATTAACTTTGTGAACTGCAACAGTTGCAGACAAAACAGCCCTGAAAGCGTTCTGGGTGGCGCTGGTGGTGAACCTGACCCGCGAGTTCTGCGGCTGCATTAAACTAAATTTTAACTAAATTTTAACTTAAAAGTGCCTGTCCAAATGTGTTAAGTGATAAGCCCCGCCCACGTACTTAACAGAAAATAGAAAAATTTCTAAATTACTTATCTACTTGATTACTTAACTACTAAATTACTAAACTACTGAATTGTCCGTTTACACGTATTAATTTACTTAAAATTTAGTTAACTACTTAACTACTTAATACGTGTAAACCGAACATAAGCACTGAGTGCGGTTTATACTTAGGTCTCATCTAGTCCCTATGGTACCTTAGAGGATTTTTACAAAACTTCGCTTAGAAGTTTTTAGAGGATATAAAGTTATTTCATTTGAGGATTTCTTCTCGCTAAGTATTTTACGTCGTCTAAACCTCCTTACAAAGTTGTTTCTACGTGAAACAAGCTCAGTCTAACGTGAACAGAAACCAATCAAAGAATTCATTCGACCAATCTGTTGACGACCCTTGAGGCGCAATGGTTACCATGTCATGCCAAGGGTCCGGGGTTCAATTTCCAGCAAGATGGAAATTTAAATGAGTTTAAATTTCTGTTCTCGGTCTGGGTATGTGTGTTCTTGTCTTTGTTTGAAATCCTAGTATGGGGCTATGAGTTTGTAGCCTTATTCTTTCCATTTAGGCTCTCCCACACTTTAAAGGAACTCCTGTACAAAGATTCATGCTTCTAGGGCCACTGGTCAGGCTACGTATTGTCTTTGTCATTCACCGATAGCATTTTTAAGCAGCTTTTCAACAAAATATCTTCCATGGAGAATGAAGCGACCTTAAATGATATTAATTCAAACAACCCACAAAAAGCCAGAAACAAGCCACCGAAATTAAAACTAAACAAATTGATGGAGACGAACAACAGGACAAGTGGCTGACCCGCAATTCCTGGTGCGCCGCCCTTGACTCCCGACTCGTGTCGTTATTCACAATTGGTTCCGTTTAATTCGGTTGCCATCGTTGCTGACCGGTCAGGGCACGAGTCAATTGCCGCCGATGAGATGCGTCAATGGATTTCGTATTCTAACGTCGCCAAACAATTCGCGTGTCGTGTTCTAATTGAAGTAACGGTTTGTTGTGATGTTGTGGACGAGTTTGATGATAGACGATTGATAGTTTTTCAGGATAAATATTCGATTTTAAAATCTATTAGATATACCCATTTTGGATACGTTAGTGGGCGTGGTAGCAATAAGTAAGAAAATATTTACGTAGCTAATTTGAGGATTGTGGGATAGACAGGAAGGAAATTGAGAACAGCCGGGAATTTGATCACATCATCGCTATATAATGATATTGTAAGAGGTGCTGTAGGGTTGCTGCCCTACTGGCCATAATCCGTATTTTCATATTTATTGCAAATTTTTCCTTAGTGGGTACATTTTTTTCCTCCAGAATTCTGTATCATCTTAAAATTTCACGTCAATGCAAATCCACTTCTGTGCTAATCCATTTGTGTCAAATTTGTGTTCAATTGTATCTTGAGATTTTCATCTCATTTACACGAGTTGATCTATTTTCATTTCAATCTACTTACTTAATTTCAATTTTATTTTTCAATTTTATTTCGTTACATTTATTTTCTACGAGTCAATTTTTTGTAATTCAAACGGCGACTGTTAACAAGGTCAAGGATGGTGGTAGATATTGACTTTTCATCTGTTTATTGAGCTCTGATTCTTTTGTTTATTGTTCCAACTGGGGTAATGCGCGCTCTCGAGACTACTCGAGGCTTCTCGGGGTCACGGAATAAATATTATAATGGAAACATAGCTACATGTATTGTGTTCGTAATTGAAAACAATCTATTACGCTACAAATCCTCTTTTAAGGTCTTTCAGTAGCAGAGGATTTAAGGAGCTTATGTGAGGTTGTCGTTTACCAACATATTCACATAATAAGTAATGAAGTGATGGAGTACCGTACCTAATTTTTGAAGGTGAATCTCAAACACGGGGGCGAATTACAATTTTAGAAGTCCGTATTTGTCAATAAAATAACTGCATAGGGGAAGATAAGTCCTGACTGAGGACATGCAATAAACTGCCGAAGAACGAATGAAAGCTTACCAGCATAATTTAATTCTTGAGACAGGGCAACTTCAAAGGACTTCATACAAATTATGTTTGAAGTCGTTAGAAATGAAGAAAATATGATATAGGCTCTTGTGATCGTTTTCAAGGTAAAAGATTCTTGTCTACTGCTGCTGACATTAATTTAATATTGAAGAAGCTTTCTTAGTAAGATATTTTTGGACACATAGCATTTAAGGGTCAATCACTTGTAATGTATGGGGACATGGGTAAAAGTGCTTAGTTTAATTTAAGAAACAAAGTTATGCCACTTAACCTTTGTTGTGAAAAGTTCGGTAACCTTTAATATATAAAGTTAACTTTACATAAACTGAATGTGAAGCGTTGTTATTATAAGTTTTGGCTGTGTACCTAGTACCCACCTATTGGGACGGCTTATGCCAGTAGCATACTAACAATAAGATGTCGTGAGAGGCGTCAGAAGCCGGCCCGCCTGGTGGTGGTATTATAATACGCATTAAGTATATTATTTATATCGTGAATATAATTAAAGGTATTATTATCATCGTTCTGTGAAACCTTCCTGGCCGTGGATAGCCTAGGTGGACCGTCGTTTGGCTCATTTGTCAAAAAACTACTAACTTTTTTTTTATGGAAGTAGCCGGCAAACGAGCTGACGATCCACTGATGGTAAGCGCTATCGTCGCCCATGGACATCAGCTACACCAAAGGCATCACTGATGCGTTGCCGGCCAAGAAATAGAGAAGAAAAAAAAGAAAGAACTGGCTCTCAAGCCCGCAGCCGGAACACGTTCGTCGTTTGGCGGCTGATTCATGCTCAAGGGTGGTAGCTATCCAGGCGAACCCCATGGAGAAATAATAATAGTAATAATGGTATTAATAGTATTAACTATTAACTTTGTGAACTGTAACAGTTGCAGACAAAACAGCCCTGAAAGCGTTCTGGGTGGCGCTGGTGGTGAACCTGACCCGCGAGTTCTGCGGCTGCATCGCGGTGCTGGTGTACGCGAGCCACATCTTCCGCGCGGCCGGCGGGGGGGAGGGGGGCGCGCTGTCGCCCAACAAGCAGTCCATCACGCTGGCTGCGGTGCAGATCGTCGGCTCGTTCACTGCTTGCCAGCTTGTGGATAGGGTTGGCAGGAAGGTTCGTAATATCCTATCTTTAGTGGATACACAAGCTGAAGTTTTGATGTTTGGATGTTTGTACAGTCGGCCTCAGAAGTAGCTTAACATTTTAGTACCTTGTTGCATTACATTTCTTGAATTTGTCATAGATGTTGCTAGGAAACCGTCGAAACAGTTACTATTACAAAGTACTATAATGTTAAAATACTTCTGAGGCCGACTGTACACGCTAGTCTATGGAACTGCTATAAGTAATATTGTTACAGCTTTTTTCCTCTTATACATATAATCATCAGAAAAATATGAGAAAAAGTTGGGACAGTTCTGGAAGCATACACTTTCAAATAAAAATATATCTTCAAAATCGGTTGATAAATGACGAGTTTTGTGGTACCTAACAAACATAAAAAACAACCGAATCGGGAACTAGGTACTTTCTTATTTTGAAGTCTTTTAAAAAAGAGTAAAATTAAAAGATGTGCTGAGGAGTTTCTTTTGCCACTTCTTCTCTACGACAAAGCACCTTTCCGTTTTGGTAGATAAAACAAAATACGTTCAGTGTCATTGTTCACTGTATTGAAAAAATATGATAATTAAATACGTTTAAAGGGCTTCCAACATTTTTGTATGGAGCCTGGCATACCTGCAAGTCCGCCATTTTGAAAAAACATCGATTCGGCGGCCAGTAATGAAACATATGTCAATCGATAGAATAAATGATTGTGATCAAAAAGTATTCAGTGATGAAATGTCGTAAGTGGTATACTTTCTGAGATATTTGAGTTCAAAACCATAGGAAAATAAAGCAAAAAACATCGTTTCGGCCGATATTGATAAAACATGTGTCAATCGATAGTCTAAGTGATTACGATCAAAAAGTATTCAGTGATAAAATGTCGTAAGTGTTTTGCTTTCTGAGATATTTAAGTTCAAAACCGTACAAAAATAAAACATTTGTAATTGTCTTTTTATTTTTAGTGGATCTGTAACTGTATCAGTGTAATGCCAGATAAGAAATATTATGAATATTTAGAATAATTACTATATACATATAAAATCACAATATACATAAACAAAATGAAATAAATACAGTTTTATTCATATTTACATATAAACATCTTATATATTAAGTAAATAAATATTTATAAATACTTACATATATAACATCTGGTTGAAGACCACGGGCGACAACATTCTAATTGCTTCAGGTAGTGCTGCCGGACTTCTTGAAGGAGCTTTTGGTAGTCTATGATTTTTTGATGTCTACAAGCAAGGAGTTCCAGAACAGTATGAACTGTATTGTGAAGGAATTCACGAAATAAGCAGTGCTATGGGTTTCCTTTAAATAAACAGGAGAAGACACATTATTCAAAATAGCATAAAATGTTGAGAGAATTCTGAAGTTTCGCCTGTATCGAATGGGTAGCCATTTAAGTTAGGAATGGAACTGGGAAATGTGGTCATACTTACGTAAGCCGAAGATATATCTAATACAGTTAGCCTAAGAACTCACGGAGCGATTTTCTCCCGCGCCCGCCGCGGTAGCGGTAATTTGAAAAAGTTTCGAAACTCACGAGACCGAAGTTTTGTGCGGTAGCGCAGCCGCCGCGGTTGCGATTATCGCCCGCAAGCCTGGCGGGCGAATATCGCAAGACGGGCGGTTTTACGATCTGTACCCCCCCTCCCCCCCGGCGCCCACCGCGGTCGCCCGCCAACCGACCGCAGAGCGTGCGGGAGCAACCCGCCGACGCTGCGGCTGACCGCGAGCCGCGCGGTTCTAGAAGTTGCCCGCCGGTGCAGCGGGCGCCGCGAGTAAACCGCGCCCGCCGCGGGCGTAAACCGCGTCGTGAAATATGCCGCTCGTTTTTACATACAAATCTGCATTCTACAGGAGCTGCGGGCCCGCTACCGCGGCGGGCGCGGGAGAAAATCGCTCCGTGAGTTCTTAGGCTTATTAAGAAGGCGCTCCAATTTATTCAAATTTTTTAATCGTAATCAATTAGCCTATCGATTGACATATGTTTCATCAATGTCCGCCATAACGAAGTTTTTTTGCTTTATAAGTATTTCTACGGTTTTGAACTCAAATATCTCAGAAATTATATCACTTACAACATTTCATCACTGAATACTTTTTAATTGTAATTATTTAGCCTATCGAATGACATATGATTTATCAATGTCCGCCGAAACGAAGTTTTTTGCTTTATTTTTCTACTGTTTTGAACTCACTTATCTAAGAAAGTATATCACTTACGACATTTCATCACTGAATACTTTTTGATCATAATTATTTAGTCTATCGATTGACACATGTTTCATCACTGGCCGCCGAATCGAGGTTTTTTCAAAATGGCGGACTTGTAGGTATGCCAATTAGGTTGGATGCCCTTTAAAATGTTGCATGTCCAGCCGCTCCTAGCCGTGACGAGCGTGGTAGCGGGCTGCAGCCTGTGTCTGCTGGGCGCCTGGTTCTACCTGCAGGCGGCGGGGAGTGCGGGCGGCGGGGCGGGGGCGGGGGCGGGGGCGCTGCCCGGCTGGGTGCCGGTGGCGGCGCTGTGCACCTGCATCTTCGCGGACGCGGCGGGGCTGCAGCCGCTGCCGTTTGTTATTATGACGGAGATGTTCAGCTTTCAGGTAATGTAATACAATATACTTACACAGACGCAGTTGCCAGTCTGACAGCCTCTCAGTATTCTATAGGATACATTTTGGAGTGTGCGCAGGAATTACATTGTAAGGATGTGCTTAGGCGATGAGTGAAAGACACGGGTGCTGAGTAAATACTGTCTTAATTAGTTAAAATGTAGGACATTATACATGTTTGGTAACACAACATAATATAATAATATGCAATGTATCTACTACAACATTACTTAAGTCCTCCCTCTCCTTTCTACCATCGAACATCCAGACGCACGGCCGGTATTCATCCATTCTTTGTCAACATCCCCCGGTGCGGACGTCACGCTTTGCTTCGTCTTTTATTATGCGTACCGCAAAGGACTGGAATAAATTGCTTGCGTGGATATTCCCATCTGATTAAAATATGGGTGTCTTCAAGTCAAGAGTGAATAGGCTTCTATTAAGTTAGTGCGCTTTACGATGTACTGTGGTCCATAGCTGCTGTGGTCAAGCACTAACTTATTCTGCATAAAAAAGCGCTCCTTGCGCGGTGGCTTGTGTCGATCCTAAGTGATCAACAAAGTTAAGCAACAGCGCCAACAGCTGGCGCGGTAGTTGGATGGATGGCATAAATTTCTTGAAACTTTGCGTGCTTCGGAAGCACATTGAGCCCTCGGTCCCGGTTGTTATCGTTAGATAGCAGGCGTTAAGCCATGTCGGAGGCCCTCGGGCGGCAGAACTTGCGACACTTGGGTTGGCCACTAACCCCTCAACTAGTCCACACAGCGTGGAGTATGCTCTACACCTCCTCAAGAGAGACCCGTGCTCATGTATCCTTAAAAGATAAACTCATTATTGTATTTCAAAACTAGTCTCAAACCTTAGATCATGATATAACATTACGATTATAGAGTGGGTGTCTTCAAGTCAAGAGTGAATAAGCTTTTACCAAGTTAGTGCGCTTTACCATTGACCTCATTTCCGCTTAACATCATAATGGTTTTGAAGTCAAGCGTCAGGTTATCTTAATATATGTAAATTACGTGTCACGTTGTTTGTCCGCGATGGACTCCTAAACTACTTAAACGATTTTAATCAAATTTGCACACCGTGTGTTTGATCCAACTTGAAAGATAGGATAGCTTACATCTCCCTTAAGGCACACTGAAGGTTTAAATAAAAAAAAAACTTTTGACAGAACGAAGTCTGTCCGGGCAGCTAGTTTAGTATAAAATGCATTTTATCCACAGCTCCGAGGCACAGTAGCGACGCTGATCATGGCGATATCCCTGGGCACAGACTTCGCGCTGCTCAAACTCTTCGCCCCCCTCATCTCCTGGATCGGCTACCACTACACCTTCTGGATCTTCAGCGTCGTCTGCCTCTCCAACGTCTTCTATCTCATCTTCTGCGTCCCGGAGACCAAGATGCGGAACCTAGAGGATATTTACGCTGACTTGGAAGGGAGAAAGAAAGAGAAAAAAGTGGAGAGTAATGGAGATGTAGTTGAAACGAATCATGTGTAGGGTAGTTGGAAAATTAAACAAACTTACCGAGTGAAGTGCTAGCCCGACTTCGGTGTTAATAGAAACTATGAAGGTACTGGTGATTTTAGACAAGCTTAGGTGCATTTGATATATAAATGTGGATTACCTGATATTGATGACATTGTTGTAGTGCATATGGTGAACTCCAACCGCGACGCAGTATTCCTGGTATGGAAGTCTTAATTTATTAGGCGTGCTACACACATGTAGAATTCGGCAACCAGTGACAAATACTGCACCCGTTACCGAATGTCTGTTAGGACTTAACTAATTGATGGTTTGCAACAGTACCATGTTTTAATGTAGGTACTAAAATCGTCAATAACTGTGTTCTGTTTAACTAAAGCATTTCACAAAATACATGACTATAACGTAAAAAGAAGTTCTTTTATAAACTTAATAGTAACAGAAAATAGCTAGATAATAACTGTGTATAAATGTAAATATTTTTAATTTTAGTACTTTTAGTTGCTACATAAGCGAAGTTGATTATTGTTATTTTATATTAAAAAAGCTTAGTATTAACATGTCCTGTAGTTTTATTATAAAAAAAAGTAATAATAAGAAGACCCATCATTTTATGCAACATTACACTATGAAGGAGCGCTTCATGTTCAGGGGACAAACCATATGGGTATGTTGAACCCCATATATTTAAAAGGTTACCTATCCCCGCACGTCGCTAAATAAAACAAGTGAAGACCAGCTTTAGAAGATTTACTTATCATAATAAATAACCAACTTAGTTTACAAAAGCATATTTTTTTGTTCATTTTCCGTTTATATTATAAAATATTTGTTGAAACTAATTCGTGAGTGATAACATAACTATTTATTGCCAGTTGTAAAAATGTGTGTAGGTACATATGATAAAAATGATTTTTTTATTTATTTTATTAAAAAATTATATGATTCCGCTATCCGCGACACTTAAATAAAGACTAGTCGAACAACACTGCGTTGTCAGAATATTTATCCATTTCTACATTAAGTTATATAAACCCATAAATTTACTGGAAGTGGCTCCAGAGTCAAGACTCAGTACATGGTAACAAGCTAGCAAATAAATCGAAAAATAAATTACAACATTACCGTTTTGATACTGGCAACACTGGACACAATCGGCAACCCTCGTAAGACAAGGCAACTTTCAAAACAATAAGCCACAAAATTACTACAGTGCTACCAACTTATCTGTGAATTGGAGGAGGGCGATGTCGGACGCATTGGACCAATCATTGGACGCAATTCGAGACGTAGTAAATGTCAAATGAATGAACACAAAGAACTTATGAATCGCCATAGTTCCAATTTTCGCCATTTCACAGATAACTTGGTGGCACTGTATACCTTAACCTTAAAATCAATAATTTAATTGACAGTAAGTTTGTTAAAATACTTCAAAATCATAAGTCTTACGAAGGGAACCAACTTTTGACGAACGTGTCCTTAAAGTTGCTACATTAGGAAACTTACGGACAACTTACTTAAATCTGAGAACAATTAGAAATGGCTAACAAAATTAATGATCAACATAGAACAATAAAAACAAAATAACTTATAGTTCGGAAAATGATCATTAACGAAAATATATTTATCGAGTTATAATAAATTACACTAAATATTGTTATTATTCATTCGTTAAGAGAGTATATTAATGAGACAAAGTTTGAATAATATCTTGTGATACCATGACGACGACATCTAGAAGACTTAATAATAATAATAACTTTTATTATCATCTTTCTTTTGTTATAGTCAACTTCTAACTGAAATAAAAAAATACATCCAAAATTTTCACACGCACATTTATATAATTTTGAAAAGTCTTGCCAAAACATATATTAACTGTAATAGGTCATAAATTGACACATCTTTTAGAGTCTAGTGTTTTAATATTGGATTGTATTTTGGATCTAAATATACTGCCTGAAGGTTAAGTAAACTGATATTGAACACAGATAAACGTATTAATCCATTAATGAACATTGAAACAAAGTCCCAGCCCTTACAACAACTTTTTTTATGGTTGTTGTACAATAATTAATTCGATTCAACACTTTGGACATCGTATACGAAAATTAATATCATAAGGACCCAAGTAATACGTATATACCTCAATGACACAACAACAGATCTAACGTTAGAACATATTATCTATTCATTTACTTTTATTTGCCACTTGGTTACCAATAAATACTACATAGAACTCCATTCTGCTTACTCCAACTGTTACTGTTAGGAAAATAAAACCCTGGCTCATATTAAAACTTCACATCACATGGTTTTCATAGCCATTTGAAACGACTTAATATTATAAATGGAAATTGACTTGGAAACGACATTCTAACATTCACTTTGACATAGTTTCACATCAGCAACAGACGAGTCACTATAGCTATAGCTACCTGAAATAAGTACATAAGTAATACAAATCTTACTTCATGCAATTTGTGGTGAATATTCACTATACCAAGGGTTTTATTTCCCCAACGGGTCTTCACACTCCAATCAACAAGGGATGTCATCGTATAAATATTAAGTCTATGATATCTAGAGATAAACACTTTACAACTCCAGCACTGGGCACAGCCAAGCATTTGAAATATACAATTTGATTGACGCTCGGTCACATGACTTATAACAGAATACTCAAACATGACGTTGTATTAAAAATACTATCATTGAAATTAAAATACCAATACAAGTGTTATCAACAAAAGTGTTACAAATACGAACAAAAAGCATCGATAATTCACTTATTCAACGTTTTTGCCAATTCTTAATATTGCAGGATTTTCGTCGTTTCGTTAAATTTTAAACTTTTTTAAACTTTACCATTTTGATTCAGAACCACACAAATTAATTACTCGAATACTTCGACAAACTAAAATTATTTTTTTAAGGTCGATGCACACGTAACGTGTTTTTACCCGGACGGAACGGGACGTGAAGTTTTGGAAACATCGTTTCATACAAAAAGTAAACGAACGTATGCATCGACATTTAATCGACGCAAAAACGATTAAAAAACTAAAGTGACAGTATACAACGTTGTCACATTAAGTAAGTCAGTTATAATTGATAAATAAAAAGAAAAACATGTCCAAAACACACCGACAGGCCACCTGCAAGCCCAAACATAAAAAAAGGTCAATTGATAAAACCCTAAGAAAATGTACTTGCAATTTATTACGCAAATATTTGTCACAATGACATAACGTCAGTTACATTTAATATAATTCCAATATAAAATAAAACTAGTCAAATTGTAAGTATTGTAATATAATAAGTATATTATGTACTTTACATTAATACCTATTGATACATACTCTTGAGTATCTGAGTCATTGCTTCAATTCAATCATTTAAAAATAAGAAAAACACTCAAATTGAACCACGTCTCTGTATATGAATCCTTTTTTCAAAATCTATTCAAGACTGAATATCTGTATGTATGTAATCCTATCTGAGAATCCTCAAGTGAAATAAATCCAAGCCCTTTAAAATCGATTCCGAATTTATTAAAGTTCTTCAGTATAATAATAATTCATCTTCTTTAAATAACCCTAATGTACTTTTCCAAGCAACTAGCCCTTACAAGACGGCTCAGCGCTTAAATCCGTGAAAATAAATCCAGTCTTCCCACTGGGAATCGAACTCGAAACTCAGTCAGACAAACTAAATGTTGGGGTAAAAAGATCCATTATAATCATAACGATGTCATTTATATTTCGTTTTGTGTACTAAACGTCATGTCGCTTGTTGAGACGGATTTGACCAAACTTCAATGTTATCGTCGAATAAAACGTCATATCTGAGTCATATCCTATTCATGGCAACATTGACACATTCGTTGACATCATCGTTACAACCACGCAAAATGACGTTCACTTAAATCTTTAGTTTCGCTTTATTTTATTTGTAATTTGCTTATTTTATGTTATTAATTTTTCAACTATTCGAGGGATAGTTATTCTGATATATGTATCATGTCATGACATTTGGTCTAATCCGTCCGTAGTATCATATATAAATCCATGTGACCGAGCCAAACGAACGCGCGAGTCGAAAACCAATAGATGGAAGTCATTCAATACTATTCGAGCTTCGTCACAGCTACCTCTCTCACTCCTAAAACGAATGAGCGAGACAGAAGTATCGATAACAGCTTCTTTTCAACGGAATATTATCTATTTCGTTTGTCACGTTATAGATAGAATGAGGTACAGCTATGTTTTTATGATAATAACATATCTATCTAATCGCTACAAAACTTAAATCGAGATTCAATTTCAAAATCCATTAGTTAACTTACACATAATAATATGAAGGGTTGCAGAATCTATTACCAGAGTATTTAAATTAGAATAGAATAGAATAGAATAGAAAAAGTTTATTTTGTCAAGCACAATGCAATGCAACAAGTTATAAATGGTTACATAATAATTAAAATTAAACAATAAGGTAGGTACATAACATAACCCGCTGCAGAACCGCTCAACAAAAAAGGGACGCACTCAGCATATGCCGCGGCGAACCACGGCTACTGGTTTTCAGTGTGCCCTTTGTTGCATCGTAGTTCGGACGAAATGGTGTCAGTTCGCCGCATAAGGACAATAAAGTTCAGCTTAATTATAGCTAAATAAAATTAATAATTACAAATTTCGCTATTTGTCAACAGCGCCATTTTTTAAACTCAATATAAATTTCTAACACAAAAATACTCATTTTGAGTTTCATATTATGAATTCAAATTACTAGTAAGAATATACTAGAAGGTTACGTAGTAATGCCATCTAAATGTTTATTAGTTTAGGATAATAGACGTATAGGCCTTGGATCCAAATATTTCTGACATTTATAGCTTTAATAGAGACTTTGTAGTCTGAGAGCTGGCTATAGTTAGATCTACCTGAAAGTAAAATGTCTCAACATGGACATGAGCAATACCAGGGGAGTCACCAATTCTTAAAGAGCTCATTTCACGTATTTCTTGAACAACCCTGTCATAGCTCCGGAAGAAACTCACGCAAGTTATTATAAAGTCTAAAGTCAAAAATAATTTATAGTGGACTAAACAATATAGTAATAGTTGATGACAAGTTAAAAGGCTGTCAAAAGTTTAACTAAGAGTTAGGTTAAGTAATTGACCTTGAAGAGTTCTGTAGCGATATCGATAAGGATCATTAAAGTATAATGTACTAACGTACTAGAACAGACCGCGAACTCGATTGTCGCTACGATCGATATACGCTAGTAATAATAGTTAAATAACAAGGACTCGTTCAATTGAACGACTCGACGCGCGCGTTCGTTAGAGATTTAAAGTTACCTCCGTCTGAGCTGGCGGTGTGGGGGTCAGGCGCTCGCGGGGGGCTCCTGCGCGGGGGGTCCGGCGGGAGGTCCGGCGGGGGCGGGGGGGACGCACTCCGCGGGGGGCTCGGACCCCCTGTCCTCGTCTCTGGGCTCGGGCTTGCTGTCGGTGGATATGGAGCTGGACGACAAGCTGTCGGGCTGGGAGGACTCCTTGCTCGGCGGCTCCTGCGAACACCGCGCGCTGTCCGGCTTGTCCTTGGACTCTGGAATTAGATTCGGGTCAGATGTACAGCATAGCACCATCTCGGTCTATCGATTACATCTATACATCTACACAAATAAATAAAATTGGAGTGTAATATTAAAATAACCGTTTTTTACTAAGTGCATTTGGATGTATACACGGTACATATACCACATTTTTTACAATTTTTGTCTGTCTGTCTGTCTGTTTGTTCCGGCTAATCTCTAAAACGGCTGGACCGATTTTGACGGGACTTTCACTGGCAGATAGCAAATGTAACAAGCGGTAACTTAGGCTACTTTTATTTTGGAAAAAAAAAATAGTTTGTTAGGCGATACGAAGTTCGCCGAGTGAGCTAGTAAATAATAATAATATGTAAATGCAAAATACTACATTTTTTTTTTGGAAGCGAAGTAGCTACTTACAGTACGGCCGACGTACTGGCGCGTCTGAACATAGGCTCTGTGAACTTTAGCGCATGTAAGACAGAGATAGCGACACGAACATGCTAACGTGTGACCGAGACATATAATACGCCGCGTACTGAGCATTGTTCAGACTCGCCAAGATACGTCGGCCGGACTGTAACGGTTGGTTGCTTACAGCTGGATTTGTATTTCAGATTTTTTAGGAGTAAACTTCCTTATAATATACTCGTATATTGCGTGTGTTCTTGCTTATATCGTGTCTGTGCATATGCGTGTGTGCGTGTGTGCGTGTGTGCGAGTGTGCGTGTGTGCGTGTGTGCGAGTGTGCGATGTGCGTGTGTGCGTGTGTGCGTGTGTGCGTGTGTGCGTGTGTGCGAGTGTGCGTGTGTGCGAGTGTGCGTGTGTGCGTGTGTGTGTGTGTGTGTGTGTGTGTGTGTGTGTTTATCCATCAGTTCGATCACAGATTAATTGCTTCTCCTGACTTTATGAGACATATCCGTAATTTGTTTGTAGAATTTATAAAATCTCGCTAATAGATACACTAACGCCCCAACTCAGAGTCACTAACAGTTACTTAAATCGCTACTTAGTAAAGAATCACCATACAAATTATGTACCTCCTAAGGACCGATTTAAGTAACCGTTACTGACTCTGGAGTTGGGGAGTAAACTACTTACCAACTTGAGATGTACCACATTTAAAGCCAATAATTAAATGAAATGAAACATGATCACCTTTTCACGGTAATAAATTATTATTCTTCGAGTTTCGTTCTCGATATTAGCATAGCAACACTTGTAGTAGCCACGTACCGCTCGCCATTTCGCACTGAATTTTAGAGGTAGATAAAAAATAAAACATGAAATTATCATTTTTTGTAGGGTAGATTTGTAAAACCTCACTTAGTTGGGGCGCTCTCCTCTTCGGTTCGTCATTCACGTTTCAGTGCTTCGCTGTTTCGCACGGGCGCAAAATTGTAGTTAAAAGTGAAATGCTTAAAATAAAGTTTAATAGTCATGAAGAATTCAATTGTGTAAAAGAATAAAAAGTTTAGAACGAAAAATTTACCAAAGTAAAAGTGATCTGCAGTGTGTATCGTTGGATCCGTACAGGAAATCGTTGGATTGGATTGGATAGCGATTCATCAACGCTTTTAATTAGCAGGTAGGTGGATTCCAGTATTCAAACATTTATAGAATACAGCAAGTAACTTAAAATCATAACCCTACTTTAGTCGGATAAAAAATTGCTTGCAAATGTAATTCGCAAGGAATTACGCAATTACGAAGCAGAAACAGAATATCTGTTATATATCAGTGAATATATGATTTTTATATGGATACCTTCAGGGATTCCTCTTTTTTTCTCTCCATTACTAGCACGTGTTTTTTCGTATGAAAAATATATTACAATATTATTTAAATACCATATATAACTGGATTGCCCTTGGGGGGGGCTTCCAAATAAATACCTGCTAATTAATTAAATACCTATTAATTAACCGGAATTACCTGTGGGGTTCTTCCATCGCTAGTAAATGTATTCCGTAAGGAATTTATCAATTTATATTGCAACATTATATAAATACAAACAATCGGGTTATCCTTTGAAGGATTCCAAATAAAAAAGTACCTGTTAATTGCTAGTATATGTATTCTATAAGGGATTGATATTGCAGTAGTGTACAAATACAAAACCTAATCGGGTTTTCTTTTGAAGCCCTTCTTATTTAGAAGGAAAGAAAAATAAAAAAGTACCTTCTAACAAGAATTACCTATAGGGTTCTTCCATCGCTAGTATGTACTAGTACTAGTATTCCGTAATGAATTTATATCGAAATAGTATATAAATACAAAACATAATCGGATTGTCCTTTGGGGACTCCTGTGGGGTTCACTGCTCGCATTACATTCGAATTAGTGTTACGCAGACAACTGCAACAAGAAGTACTCGCAATTCGGATCTACTTGTGGGGTATTTCCTCTGCATTGTACATGTATTCCATGAAGAATCCTCACAGTGTTACGCATACAACTGCAACAAGAAGTACTCGCAATTCGGATCTACTTGTGGGGTATTTCCTCTGCATTGTACATGTATTCCATGAAGAATCCTCACCGTGTTACGCAGACAACTGCAACAAGAAGTACTCGCAATTCGGATCTACTTGTGGGGTATTTCCTCTGCATTGTACATGTATTCCATGAAGAATCCTCACCGTGTTACGCAAACAACTGCAACAAGAAGTACTCGCAATTCGGATCTACTTGTGGGGTATTTCCTCTGCATTGTACATGTATTCCATGAAGAATCCTCACCGTGTTACGCAGACAACTGCAACAAGAAGTACTCGCAATTCGAATCTACTTGTGGGGTATTTCCACGACATTGTACATGTGTTCCAGAAAGAATCTTCACCGCATTATGCAGCTGATTAGCGTATATTCCATACGGAACTAATACTGCACGCTATTCGTTGAACAAAGTACTTGATAACCAGATCTACCTTTGGGATTACTGTTTACTCAAACAAAAAAAAATATATATACACACACACACACTGGATAACATACGGTGAACTGAAACAAGTACTTATTTATTCGCATGAAACTGCGAAGGATTTCTATTCAACGAGCAATAGCTGTATATTATTTATTTATTTCACAATAAATATAAACGTAACAGGTTCATTTAAACCCAACACCATTTACAATTTACACGAACAAAGGGGATTCTCTCGCCAACTGCAAATTGCATCTTAGTACTGCCAAAAACCTTCGTTGACGCACGTGAGTATAGTAATATATTCAATTACCAGCAATAAAAGTCATACGGCCATGTGGCCATGCCCTTATGCTATATATACAGCATTATAATAGCCCATCGGGCCCGCGTGTTACTCAAGTAGTCTCACTTTCTTTCTGCAGTTATCGGGGTGACAATTGCACTACTTTCATCGATCTAGAACTTTGAAGTTCACCGGAGTGTTATCGCCGACGGCGAAATAGTGTGAAGTTGTTATAACAATTATTATAATATCAACTTTTAAAAGTTTTTTTGCTAACCGCACCACTGTTACGGTGGTACTGAATACCGACGGTGATACCTTAACAACAGTAGCTGTCTATTCCGTCGACAACGCGTTGGTGACGCCGTTTCTTTTTCGTGGCTTGTGAATTAAATTCCTCTTTGATCATAAGGTCTGCGATTCAATAACCAGCTAAGCCTGTCATCAGACCCTTAAGCAACAGTAACTTTTCAGTAATGTTTCCGACAACCGCCGTAAGGGGCGTAAAAACTGTTCGACCTGCTGGTCTAATGATGCATGTGACTCTCGCACAAAGCCAGCCTAAAAACCGCCTAAAACTGTCAGCCGTAGACGTAAGTTCTAAATGGATATATAATAATAATAAAACTAAGAGATTTTATCTATCAAATCTATTGTTGATTCACGAAAGATTATCTTATTGATAAATTCGGGAACATACCATTCTTATGTCATCGTGGAGCAATTGACATAAATGTACCTAATTGTACAGTAACATCGCACATGTTCCAATAAAAAAGACAATAACAATTCAGACATTGAAATATAATGTAGTATGGATTTAATTAGACTGAAAGTAAACTAATAAATGTATGTGTACAAATTGATACCTATATGGGCATATGAAATTATGAGTACTAATTCCGAATTTCAAATTATATTTGAATATCTGAGGACAACTTAATTCAAGTTCTTATACACTCTTCTAAATTGATGTGATCAGTTGTTCAGTTTCAGCCGAATTGAAGAGAATACTAAGCTACATCCTGTTTGTACACCGTAGGTACATACCGTTTGGCTTAGTACCTATAGCTAATATTTTCAACGGGTTTTTAACTTACTGAGGCGTACGGAATAGTTCTTTTTTCTACTTAATAATAATAAACAAACCTGAGTGAATTATTTCCTGGCCTGCCGGTCAATGATAATGAAATTACAAATAGTAGGTATACCAGTGTATACCCCCTGTATATGTACGATTAATAGTATTATCCATTGCTTAATGTATTAGTTAATTTATTTGTTGCTTCATTAAAAGTAAAATTTTTGAATATTGCGTATTTTTGAATATTTCCGTGCTAGCGGACGATTGATTCATTTTTGCATACCAGGCTAGAGATACAAACATTTTCTATACATGCAAAACATACATGTATACCGCAGATTGTATAATTATACAATGTTATGCTCCTTATGTGCATGCCTCAACAACGGGGTTCCGCCTCCAATGTAACCAGACATTATCACTATGACAACATTATACTCAACAAATGAGCGGTAAACTTTGCCATCGAGTGATGTTGTAAAATAAGACAAACAATAATGTATTTATTATTTATTTATTTCAACAAACAAGTACAATTGCATGCTTTACACGTCTGTCAAACTGCGAAGCAGTTTGTCGCCAGTAGTTCTCGTGGATTACAATATACGAGTACGTACTCTCAACGTACTTATTTTTTACTTACTTGTTTTTAATGTTGCAGGTGTCAGTTCTAGGACGGAGGTACACTTAGGGTATTGTGGTTTGATTTTATTATATTCAAGTCTTACGACTGCGCGGCTGCGGTCCGCCTATATATCTGTCATCCTATAAACTTAACAATGAGATTGTTTCTTAATGGCCTCCACCCATATTTTTTTTAACATTGAGTAATTTTATTTTAGGTATTATATGTATACTTAACTAATCACACTATCGTTACCGGATTGAAGTCCGGATATTGTTTCCCTTATAAAAACATCCCAACTGCTTACGCATAGTACTACATATGTGATGGAAAACAGTAGTTTGCGTATCGTCAATTCGCCACGAAAACAATTTTATCCTTACAATACTTTGTAATAGAATTTCTCTTATTGTTTCACACAAGTTTTAATTCTACAGATCATAAGGTTACCGCAGTTCACCCAGGTCCTTGGTCAAATCAGTCTAGACAAATAAGGATTATATTTTATATATTTTTCTATAGAAAATATTTTCATTGCGGCCTACTACTTAAATACTAATTAATTTGGAACATAATAATATCCAATGTTATTCAATTTAGTATTTTTTACAGCACACATATTTCGTGTGATTTTTGGCCGCAAAACTCTAAAAGAAGTCAATACATTGATTTCGTTTTTTATACAGGACTGGTGGATGTTCTGTGTGTTCCATTACACTTATAAAATCTCTGATAACAATTATAGATCAGTGTTTTTTGTGTTAACAATCTGTTCAAATTGTTGTATGGGAAAAATGGAAAATCTACTTTATCAATGGATGGATTTTAGTGGCCTCAAACCACTTTCGGATTATTGCCTTTCAAATGAAACCATTTTAAGACATATCGGTTGGATGGTTTCACAGTCTATAGAAAACATCCATACAAACGTTTTATGTTTTTATATACATTATAGATAGATAATGTTTTAATTAAAACAGTGTTTTTATAGAAACTTTTAATTCTACTTACAGGTTTGGAATTAATTGTGGTTGGCGACATAGTTGCTGCTTTCGTTGCTACACTCGCTGTAGTAGTGTGACCAAAAGCTACAAAAAAAAATGGATCTTTCGGGAAAGAACACATTTCAGTCAACACAATTATCATAAAATTACTTACTCTCTTAGTACTGGCAAGGGTTACATAAAAAGGATACCATATATATTATCGATAATATTGCCAAATCTATATTTACCTCATTTAAGTAATTTACTTATTATCCTTAAATATTTTAATGAATATTTTACATAAAAATTTCAGAATTCAGTGGATATTCCACTTTATTCGGTTAACATTACACTCGTCATGTTCATAGCAAATACAGTTAACTACTTATCAGTAGCATAATTACCGAGTGTGTTATATATATGGTATTACATAGGTATATACTGTTGTCACCAATATATTGTTCAATAGATTGAAATTAAAGAGAAAAATATTGCTATCATATTACAATTAAAAATAATATAATATCATTAGTTTCACGACTACCTTCTCTAAACGTCTACAAGTGTTGCTATGCTAATATCGAGAACGAAACTCGAAGAATAATTGATGATTAAACGAACTTACCTGTAAGTGAAGTTCAATCCCAATTATTCGAGAGCTTCGTTCGAAGATATTAGCATCCCTCCCTCCCTAGTGTAAATGTCATATACACTACACCCCTAGTCGTGAAACATGAAACAGCTCAGCAAATCTCTGAACTGAATGACGAACCGAAGAGGAGAGCGCCCCAACTAAGTGAGGTTTTACAAATCTACCCTACAAAAAATGATAATTTCATGTTTTATTTTTTATCTACCTCTAAAATTCAGTGCGAAATGGCGAGCGGTACGTGGCTACTACAAGTGTTGCTATGCTAATATCGAGAACGAAGCTCTCGAATAATTGGGATTGAACTTCACTTACAGGTAAGTTCGTTTAATCATCAATTATCTGGAAACTACATTACAACAGAATCCTATCTACCGACTCATTTTACTTTACATTTCAGAATACCACAAAATATAATATCTTATCAAAATACACATTTTATAATGTACAGTGTCCACATAGTATGATCTTCTCATATTCATACATAACTAAAAATATTAACAACAAAGCTTTAAGTTCACACTAACTACATAATGGACTAATAACTAAGTATGATAACAACTCATAAAAATTAAAACTTCAAACTAAATCTACGTCTACTATAAAAAAATTAGACTAACTACATAAAAAACAGAAATACTGACTTGAGTTTACATTGGCAACTGAAAATAAACCTTCCTCGATACTTTTGCACAAAGTTTGGTTACTCTTCTAGAAGTAACAAAGCTATCTTCTATAAGCTTCTGGATAGTTCTTACAGACGCGAATTGAGCCAAGCGCGCAGCGACAGGCGAGCCCATAGCAAATCTTTACGGAAATTCGTAACACACATTAAAGCTAGGCGTCCATAATACCGCAACGCAACGGACGGATCGGATCTACAATTCTACATGCTCGTATCTCGGGAGGGGGGAGGTAAAGCCTTAAGTAATGTTTTATACCTGTCATTAAAAAATAAAAAAACTACATTTACATAAAATTCATCCTTTTCTAAAATCTTATGTAAGAAGGGGAAGGGAAGTTCGAGAAATTTTACTATTTTCTTTTACATGCGGTGGGTGGGGCGTGGTCGAAATGGCCAAAATTGTTCTTACGTAATGAATGGCCCCTTACTATCAAGTCGATACCTCCGTTGCGTGCGATACGGATCAGTGGAAGGGAGCCTTTACATTACATTCGTGTGTAAGGCGCCTATACACGTTGGCCGATGATGAACCGAAGTGTGGATGGCCGAGTGAAGGTGAGTGCACAAAAACGCAAGCAATTCCTATACACGTTTGGCGCTTGCCGTCACTCGCTAAACGTTGGCCACCATGTAGGCTTGACAATAAAAGAAGCAGTACGCTGATGTGGTTAAGGGTTGAGGGTGTGAGGGTGTGGGGGTGTGAGGGTTTACGTACCGACGCCGTGCGTGGCGGGCCAGGGCTTCCTCACGAACATGTTCTCCACGATCCGGTCTATGTTGTCCTTCTCCGACGAGTTCGCCGGCCTGCACATTGTTAAGCATTAGTAATAATATTTATATCAAGTATTTTCTTTGTCGTTATACTAATATTGTGTTTGACTCGCAGGGCGCTTTGGCGTAAACTGTAAGCACTAGCAAATAAATAAGTATTCATTGTTTAACAAGGATACATAAAACACATCTGACAGATTCTAGGAGGCTGGTCAACCCACGCACTTCACTTGAAGTAACGCACTGGATATAGACAGTGTCTAGAAATAGTTTTTGAAGTGAATGTTCTATATCGACATTTGGAAGATGAGGTAGGAAAACAAAAACTTCACAATTTTGCAAAACGTTTAAGAGCAAAACATACAGAGGACGGGTGGAACGGGCGCGAGTCTACTCAATTTGATTTATATGGACGACAACACGGAATGCATGCCCGGGTCGGGACACGTCACATTTTTTTTTATGGAAATAGCCGGCAAACGAGCTGACGATCCACTGATGGTAAGTGGCTATCGTCGCCCATGGACATCAGCAACACCAAAGGCATCACTGATGCGTAAGATATCACATAGATACATTCCATCGCCCGGGGACTTACTTCAGATGAGTATGTTACATAATCGAATTATATATCCTGGTACAATAGATTACATGGACACCATAGAAAAACATTCATCTTTGCTTGGAGTCCAGTTGCATATAAAGTTCTTGGTACACACCTATCATGCGGTGCGTGCGTCCCGGGCGCGGACGCAGCGGGCGGGCCGGCGGGCTGCGCGGGCGGGCCAGCAGGTTGCGCGGGCGGGCCGGCGGGCTGTCCGGCGGGCGGGCCGGCGGGCCGTACGATGGGGATGGCGGCGGTGGGGCGGCGCTGCGCGCGCGGGAGCTGCTCCTGCTCCGCGCAGCTGTAGTACGTCACGCCACCTGCTTGCGTCGCTTGCTGGACGGACTGCGATAGGTTAAGTTAGAGGTTTAGTATGGTTAGGAGATCCGATGTGTATTTATATAATCATATAGTTTCGCTGGCTCGACAATGCCCACGTATTTTATTATGGCACCTCACTCTCGTACGTCTGTGCCATTCGGCTTCCACCATGTCAGTGACAGAGAGTACATAACCACTTCGTGAGTGACAGTGACGTTTGCCATTTAATACAGAGACACACGAGACAGTGTATGTATGCTATCTCACATACACTACAGTATGGTTAGGTTAGGTAGGCTAGGCCTGGCGCACTCCGCACTTTTGGTATGATGTTACAAGTACTCGACTAGTCGGGACAATTTCAGAAGACCTACCACACCATGTCACATTCGTAATGTATCACACATGTCATCACAAAAAAAAGACAACCCTGACGTTGTCAGAGAGGATAAGAGTTATGATTACAGTGAAACCAACTTATCTGTGAATTGAAGGGAGGCGCTGTCGGACGCATTGGACCAATCATTGGACGCAATTCGAGATGTAGTAAGTGACAGATGAATGACCACAAAGTATTTATGAATGACTTTTAAACATGGCAGCATTAGTTCCAATTTTTGCCACTTCACAGTTAAGTTGGTGGCACTGTAGAAAGAGAGGCAACGTCTAGATGTCAACATCTGTTGACGTTAGCGCTGTGTGACCTGAATTACAGTTTATCGTGTCGGAGCAAGAGTCGCTATTTATTTAAATGATTTTGCGGACTGACTCTTCTCTACCAATAGGTACAATTAAGTGTTTTGTGGGTTAGGATAGGTTAGAAGATTAGATTAGTTTGATTAAAAGTTAATTATCACTTGCTTCGGTGAAGGAAAACATCGTGAGGAAACCTGCACATCGGAGAGTTCTCCATAAAGTTCTCAAAGGTGTGTAAAGTCTACCAATCCGCACTTGGCCAGCGTGGTAGACTATGGCCTATACCCCTCGCATTGTGAGAGGAGACCCCGAGTCCAGCAGTGGGACAATTGTGGGTTGTTGCTTTGCTTTTAGGTTAGGTTAGGGTTAGCTTAATACACAAATGGAACCATGACAAAGCACCTTTTCGAAATGGTAGATTAAAAAAAATGATGTTATTATTATTAATTATTATTAATCTGAATTTTGAAAAACAGGTTAGGTTAGGTCTCATTAGTTAAGTCTTATTAGTCTCATTAGTAGGTTTTACTCACCTAAGTAATTTACCGTAAATTTGCAAATGTAAACACACTTTGTATATAGCCTATTGTAATTTCTTAATTTGTATACTTGTGTATACTTTAGAAAGTTACATACGTAAATTTTACGGAAGCGTACGTTAGTTTACGTTACTGTGCTTGTAAAGTTTAAAGGGAGATACCCTACAGGCTACAGCGTTGCCAAGCCAACCTGAGGTTTATCAAAAACATCTAAGATCACATTGAAGTATAATGTTTAGTAACAGAACAGACATCGCGAACAAAATTTGTGACGCGCCGGGAGGTTCTATTTTCAAATCGAGCCGCCGTTCTTTTCTAAATCGATTGGATCCACTAAAAACTGTAGCCAATAGGGTATTTAACTAATTTTTAAAAATCATTTTAATTTATTCTTTATTACAAAATAAACCCACTCCATTGATATTTCCGAAAAAATTAACAGTATTGTTAATAAAAATCAATGTTAAAGTTTAAACTTCCAAAACCGCGCCAAAAACGCTGTTTCTGTCATGGCGGCGGTCTATGATACGTGTGACGTCACACGCAAGTATTTATTAAGATTCTATATAGGAAAGATCTGATTTTTTACTAGCGTGTGACGTCATCAAAGTTATCACCAATCACAGGGCGTTTCGGTCACTGGTAAAATTTCCTAAAATTACAGTATTTTAATTTCGTGTTATTTGCAAAAATATACGTGATTTACTTGAAAATAAAGTGAAATATGCTTTTTAGTGCTACTATCTGATAGAATAATAACAATTTGTAGTATATTTTCAATGTAGTCAAATACCCTATTGGCTACAGTTTATTGCGTAAACATTGGGTTCGCGGTGTCGGTTCTATACGTTAGTAATAGTAGTTCAATGAGATAAGATCCTAATGTAACCACAATTAATATAAATAAACTTTCATTCATTCATTCAATTCATTGAGGGGAGGGGAGGGGATGGGTGAGGAGGGGGAGGGGGAGGAGAGTGGAGGGAAGGGGGTAAAATATTATTTAATTATGCTGAAGAAGTATAACTTCTCAGGCATGTACAAAAGTACACGCACCCTTTTTTATTTATTCATTCAATGTAAGTAAGACATTCAATGTAAATAAGACTTACGTAATTATGATGCGGGTACATCTGGTGCGGATACGCCGCGGGCGGCTGGTACATCGCGCCGCCGTACACAGTGCCACTACCGCTCTGCTGCTGTTATATAAAAAAATATTAGTTAGCCATGCGTTATTAGTCTTTGACAATCAAAGATATTTTACAGTAACAAGAATCGCCGATGTTCAAAAAACGTGACTACGTACGATAGTCTAAATGGAAGTGTCTCTAGATAATTGAAGTGAAAAACGATTTGGTGCAAGACTTTTGTCGGTTTCTTTGCTCTAGGTTAAAAACTAATAATAACCGCCCGGACAGACTTCGTTCTGCCAAGTTTTTTTTATTAAAACCTTCCGTGTGCCTTAAGGGAGATGTAAGCTATCCTATCTTTCAAGTTGGATCAAACTGCACACGGTGTGCAAAGATTAAAATCGATTAAGTAGTTTAGGAGTCCATCGCGGACAAAACACGTGACACGTAATTTATATATATTAAGATTATCACTTATATGTCCCCGTAAAAATTGTGGTTAGCTTACCCATTAATCATCGAAAGAGATACACTCTCATTTAGCCGCCTTTCACTTGGTTTTCTCATTTAACATTTATTGTGTTCAAAAATGAACTTTATGCCAATATACAAAGAGTACATTTTTACGCGGAATTAAATCCTCAGTGCACTATCTTGTTTTGTATAATATCTTTAATCGTTATTATGCTGTGTACAGTGACAAAGTAGTTACATATTAGTGCGGAATAACAAGATGAACATAATCAAGCGATATCACACGAGTAAACACTAACCTGCATGTACTGTGTGGGCATGATGGCCGGCGGGGCGTACGCCTGGGGCGGCTGCATCTGACCTGAGTCACAAAATAAGTTAATAGTTTAATAATCTAAATTTTACTAACAAAAAATAACCGACTTCAAAGTTAAAAATTTCTTATCAGATCTCGTTCAAATTTATGTGGGAATACGTGACAAGCACCTGCTTTCGATTAAAAAAAAGAATCATCGAAATCGGTTGGCGTGATATTGAGTTATTCGCCCATTTGTCGCGCACATACTTAATACAAATTTAAGACTTATATGGTTTTTTCATGGATGCCATTGTCAGATCTCAATAAAATTTTAGTGGGACCACATGACAAGCACCAGCTTTCAATTAAAAAAAGAATCATCAAAATCGGTTCACCCAGTCGAAATTTCTGAGGTGACAAACATAAAAAAAAATACAGTCGAATTGAGAACCTTCTCCTTTTTTTGAAGTCGGTTAAAAACTAAAAAAGCGGCCAAGTGCGAGTCGGACTCGCCCATGAAGGGTTCCGTAGCAGCAAGTAACACAATATAAAAGTTATTGTAGTTCGTTGTAACTTTGATCGATGTTTTTTGCAGTTTACGATTTTTGACGTATTAAAAAAAAACTACTTACTAGATCTCGTTCAAATCAATTTTCGTTGGAAGTTTGCATGGTAATGTACATCATATATTTTTTTTAGTTTTATCATTCTCTTATTTTAGAAGTTACAGGGGGGGGGACACACATTTTACCACTTTGGAAGTGTCTCTCGCGCAAACTATTCAATTAAAAAAAAAACGATATTAGAAACCTCAATATCATTTTTGAAGACCTATCTATAGATACCCCACACGTATGGGTTTGATGAAAAAAAATTTTTTGAGTTTCAGTTCTATGTATGGGGAACCCCCAAAATTTACTGTTTTATTTCTATTTTTGTGTGAAAATCTTAACGCAGTTTACAGAATACATCAACTGACCAAGTTTCAACAGTATAGTTCTTATAGTTTCGGAGAAAAGTGGCTGTGACATACGGACGGACAGACAGACAGACAGACAGACAGACAGACAGACAGACAGACATGACGAATTTATAAGGGTTCCGTTTTTTGCCATTTGGCTACGGAGCCCTAAAAACTAAATTACAAAGTGTTAGCAAATGAGTAGAAATTACATTAAAAACAATTATAAAACCGTGAATTTTATTGACACTAATAGACTACTGGCCCACCCACAAAAATCCAGGGTCATATGAACCACCTGGTGACCTATATAGGACGATAGAAGAGCATAAAATAATAAGATTCAGCACTATGCCGTCACTTGTAAGCTGTCCAACTGAGTGCTGGTGAGAATTCAAAAGTGCAAGTTGGGTGAGTAAATTTTGGTCATTTGATTCTGTACGGCATTTTTAACCATCGATAGGGCCATGAAAAATAATAAGAAAGCGCGCAGTGCCGTACAAAAAAGGTGGTCCACAAAGTCGGTAAATGATTTTGAATTCGTGACAATTTCGAGGGTAAATTTGGTCATTTGATACAGTACGGCATCAGTTTCATACTGTTGCAATACAGCTTCTAATCCATTATTCCGCAACGCCGTACAAACAATCGTGCGACAAGGGGAAGAAATCGAGGGTTGAAACCCCCTCTTTTGCAGTGGTCCGGGGGGTCATTTGATACAACATAAAATTAATTTATTTTGAAAGTATTTTATGCATAGATAATATTTTTTTACATGCCGTACATTTTCGTTGGTCCAAAGGTTTGTAGTAAAATTAATTTAGTAATAAATAAAGTCATCGTAGTAAAAATTTGGCAAGAATTGCGGAATTTGAGATACCCAGCTGAATTTTTGTATAAACTTGCATTTTGGCATTCTAAAAGTTGTCTCAAAACCTACGTATGGTAGGGTGACCGCGTCTATTAAAAATTTGAGGACAAAGGTCACAAAAATCGTTTTTTTGCAAATATCTCATTTCTTATGAGTTTTTTGCTATTTGTATCTAATCAATATTGTAGAGAATTAAATTCCCTACAACTTCTGTTTCAAAAATTTTTTTATACATTGAATCGTTTTCGAGATACAGGGAAGAGAAAGCGTGGTTAGAGCATAATGTAAGGTCAACCGGTATAGACCCGATCAAAACACGCTATATATAAAGTTTATTAACTCTATCTATCTATCTATCTATCTATCTATCTATCTATCTATCTATCTATCTATCTGTCTAACAGTGCTGGACATAGGCCTCCCCTAATTGGCGCCACTCCGACCGGTCCTATGCCCTCTGAATCAAGAGGCTTCCCGCTGTCTTCTTTAGGTCATCACTCATCAGTCCACCTGGTCGGGGGGCGACCAGTTTTTCTTTTACCAAGACATAGCCGCCATTCGAGGACTTTGCAACCCCATCGGTTAATATTTCTCCATGGGGTTCGCCTGGATAGCTACCACCCTTGAGCATGATGAGTCAGCCGCCAAACGACTCGTCGTGTTCCGGCTGGGGGCTGGAGAGCTGGCAACGCATCAGTGATGCCTTTCGTGTTGCTGGTGTCCATGGGCGACGATATCCACTTACCATCAGGTAGATCGTCAGCTCGTTTGCCGGCTATTTCCATAAAAAATATTAAGCAATGTTTGCAGAAGTTGGACATTGAATGGATTGGATGGGTGACCTCCGTCATGCTACAAATTTACTGTACCTCCATGTTGTAGGTATTACTCGCGCCATTAAAGAAACGAATCGTAAGAAATCGAATGGTAAGTGGATATCGTCGCCCATGGACACCAGCAACACCAAAGGCATCACTGATGCGCTGCCGGCCAAAAAAGATAGAAGAAAAAGAAAGAAAGAACTGGCTCTCAAGCCCTCAGCCGGCACACGACGAGTCGTTTGGCGGCTGACTCATCACGCTCGAGGGTGGTAATGGTAACTATCCAGGCGAACTCCGTGGAGAAATAATAATAGTAATAATGGTATTAATTAACAATAAAAATCAATTTTGAAAATTAACTAGTTTTGATTACTTGGTGTAATTAACCCAGTTACATAAATTCTTACATAAATTCTTACAATTGTTATTTTTCATTCAAAATAATTTTATTTTTTTCCGCAATTATTGTATTTTGTTCACTCAGTTTTTATAATCTGCCAACTTTTCGTATCTCGTTAGATAGATAATAAGTTGCACATGTTTTTAAAATGTTCTGCCGATAAAGTTATTCCGGTTTTTTTTTGCAGAAAACACCTATTAAAGTTGAAGAAACCTGGTTGAAGTATGAAAATTTGCAAGATTTGTAGCTCTGATTTAAAAATTACTGAAAAAATTCACCGTGTAATGGTTGATTATTATGTATTGTAGTGTTAGCAACCAGATAAAAATAAAAAAATCATAATATTTTATGCATTAGTGATTTTTTTTCAATTTTCAAAGTTGAATTTCGCATATTCTTGAAAAATACATAAAATATGGAATTACTCGAAAACGGTTGATATTTGAATAGGGGTCATAATAGGTAATTTGGTTGCAAATGACCTCCCCTATATGCCCTTCACGTATTGCCAAGACGTTACCAAACACCCTGTATATTAAACCAAAAAGTATACAAAACTGTTGATACTGGGATTTACAGTTTCAATTCTTGGATATTATATACACACCCTTTCACTACAGTTAGACGTCATAATGATTTTATCATATTATCAATTGCTCTTCAAAAATATGTTAATACCGTACTTACCGTACAGTATCAGATGGCCATAAAGTACTACACCCTTAAATAGTCCAGTCATCTTAGTAATTCACTGCGGAATTTGAGATACCCAGCTGAATTTTTGTATAAACTTGTATTTTGGCATTCTAAAAGTTGTCTCAAAACCTGCATATGATAGGGTGACAGCGTCTATTAAAAATTTGAGGACAAAGGTCACAAAAGTCGATTTTCTGCAAATATCTCATTTCCTATGAGTTTTTCGCTATTTGTATCTTCATCAATATTTTAGAAAATAAAATTCCCTTCATTTAATAAACTTTATATAGCGTGTTTTGATCGGGACTATACCGGTTGACCTCTGATGATGCTCTAACCGCGCTCTCTCCGCCCTGTATCTCGAAAACGATTCAACGTATAAAAAAATTTTTGAAACAAAAGTTGAAGGGAATTTAATTCTCTACAATATTGATGAAGATACAAATAGCGAAAATTTCATAGGAAATGAGATATTTGCAAAAAAACGATTTTTGTGACCTTTGTCCTCAAATTTTTAATAGACGCGGTCATCCTATCATATGCAGGTTTTGAGACAACTTTTAGATCGCCAAAATACAAGTTTATACAAAAATTCAGCTGGGTATCTCAATTTCCGCAATTCTTACCAAATTTTTATTAAGATGACTGGACCATAAAATGGTAGCGTCATTTTCATCAGCCTAAAAGATATGGTCTGCATTAAAATGTACGGCATAATTTTTTCCTAATTTATTTATCTTAATACTATTTAAAACAAGGGAAAAAGGTAGAAAATTGCTATATTTCATTAATCTATGAATATTTAAACTTTTGCAATAATTTCAAAAATTTCAGTTTTTGTATCTCTCTATATTTTTTTTTAGGACAGTTTTTTTTGTACGGCAATACTATATAACAATTGTATTTTACAATGTCATGTTAAAAAAAAAGTTGCCGTACAGGGTCAAATGACCTTACAGCTTTATAAATCAAGTATACCATGAAATTAAGATAATTATTAATTATACATTCAAATGGACTATCATTTTTTGACGGCATTATTTTTAATAGTACTTTTGAGTCCTAGAAAATGTATTGGAACCGAAGCCGTACTTTTTCAAATGACCCCCCGGACCACTGCAAAAGAGGGGGTTGCAACCCTCGATTTCTTCCCCTTGTCGCACGATTTTTTGTACGGCGTTGCGGAATAATGGATTAGAAGCTGTATTGCAACAGTATGAAACTGATGCCGTACTGTATCAAATGACCAAATTTACCCTCGAAATTGTCACGAATTCAAAATCATTTACCGACTTTGTGGACCACCTTTTTTGTACGGCACTGCGCGCTTTCTTATTATTTTTCATGGCCCTATCGATGGTTAAAAATGCCGTACAGAATCAAATGACCAAAATTTACTCACCCAACTTGCACTTTTGAATTCTCACCAGCACTCAGTTGGACAGCTTACAAGTGACGGCATAGTGCTGAATCTAATTATTTTATGCTCTTCTATCGTCCTATATACGTCACCTGGTGGTTCGTATGACCCATGATTTTTGTGCATGGGCCAGTAGTCTATAATCATAGCCAAGAACACTCTCGATTAACGGCCGAAATTAATAATGTATCCTCAATCCGAGAATGAGATCAATCTCGGATCGATATATACCGATGGATCGATCTTCGATCTGCGTCCCAATAACTAAACTCTACAGCTGCTATCTTTTTTGTCTGCAGATTGCCGACGATCCTTTCCCTCTTGACCGTTTCGTTTTACGCCGAACGTAGTACGCGCTATGGTGTGTTCATTGGTTTTTAATGCGCAAAATTACGACGGATATTACCGGATATTTATTAAATTTTATAAAATAATATATTTTTAGTATAAAATTTCGCATTTCAAACCTAAAACGTGTAATAAATCCTACTAATATTATAAATGCGAAAGTTTGGATGTTTGGATGTTTGGATGTTTGTGTTGCAATCACGCAAAAACGGCTGATCGGATATAGATGAAATTTGGCACACAGATAGTTTAATACCTAGAATAATATATAGGATACTTTTTATCCCGAGATATTGATCTATTCCCGAGGGAGAAGAAGTAAACTAAATGGTAATAGGAAAACAGTTTTGACGTTTGTCATCACAGTGACATTAGAAAACTCAAAACAGCTGATTGAGTGATTAAATTATAATTGGTTCATTGTTTTAATATGTTTATTTACAAACATATAAAAATTTGCGGTGAGGCACATTGTGATCATTTTTATCATGCAATGGAAGCTTTAGTAACCATCGATCTCGTGTAAAATCAAGTAAAACAAACACAGCATTTTTTACGCAAAATGAAGGCTGCTTACACATCAGCGTTTGTCGAGCGTTCCTAGCGCTAAACGCTTGATCGATGAATTATAAAAAAATAATAATTTTACGTTGAATAAGTATTCGTAGCTTATCAAGGTTTTTCCTAGCTCTAAATATAAATTGCAATTGAAATATTATATTATATCTTATCAGGTTTAATTAATAGCAAAAATATCAAAATGGCTGTCTGTAAAGTCTGTATACGGACGGAGATTTAACGTGACAACGTCTGTTCGTGGTATAAGTTTTTAGAACATAAGTTCACTAATTAGTCTATTCAACTCCGACGCCAGAAACGCTCGCGTAGAAGAGAGACGCAAGGCGCGCGCCGGTCGAGCGAGCCTCTCTCTTTAATGCTGCGCGTGCATGGTAACGTTCCGGCAAATCTTACTTGGTCGTTACACAGTTTTCGTGAATGACACCTGAGTTAACCAATTTATAGACGTTGTCACGTCAAAAAATCATCAAATTTGGTTTTTAACATTCGTAAATATCTGCCTATATTTTTTCATTTACCTTATACTTGGTCGTTACACAGTTTTCGTGAATAACACCTGAGTCAACCAATTTATAGACGTTGTCACGTCAAAAAATCATCAAATTTTGTTTTTAACATTCGTAAATATCTGCCTATATTTTTTCATTTAATTTATAGAAATAAATATAGATTTTTTTAACTTATTTAGCAAATCATTAATCACGTGTGTCGGATGAACGCGTACGCTTATAAAATCCTAGTGTGGTGTCGGCCTTATGTCAATTCGGCCTTGTCAATATTTCTTTATTTTTTTATTGCTGTGCATGCATAATTATAACCAGTGCTTTAGCCGAACACTACAAAACTTAAATAAGTTTTTAATGAACAAGACCGTTAGTATACAATGGGTTTAGGTAGGAATAGATTCGTTGTTTAAGAAGCGATTTTCATGATTTTTTTATTGTACTGGGAATTTACTCAACTTGGTCAATATAGTGAGACTATGGATTCTGGTTCTTAAGAGTGAGCTTCTCAGTCGTAGGGAATAACTGAATCGTGTTTAAATATGTTCGCTGTTTTTATCGTTGACATCGCAAGATGTGTGTCAGAGACGAAATATGACTCCTCAACGGAACAATTCAAATAACTAAACAATTTTCAAACATATTTGTTGTTCGTAAATTTAAGGGTAAAATCTACAAATCCGTCATAAGACTTGTCGTAATGTATGGATCAGAATGTTGGGCTACAAAGAAGATGTATGAGAGACGATTGCATATCATAGAGATGAGAATGTTGAGGTGGATGTGTGGAGTGACGAGAATGGACAAAGTAAGGAATGAGTATATTAGAAGAAAGTTTGAAAGTGGCAAAAATTACAAAAAAGTTAAAAGGGAACCGAATATCACGGTATGGGCACGAGATGAGGCGAGAGGAAACGCATGTGACGAGAAGAGTGATGGATATGAATGTGATGGATAGACGAAGGGGACGAGGACGACCAAAGAAAAGATGGATGGATTGTGTTACAGATGATATGAAAGATAAGAGAGATAGTGTAAAGATGACGGCTGATAGGGAAGTGTGGAAGAGGAAAACATATTGCGCCAACCCCAAATAAAATTGGGAAATGGGCAGGATGATGATGAATGTTAACACTGTAAAACCAGACGCATAGACAAATAGAATTTTTGAAGTGAAACTTTGTGGTGAAATGGTGTTAAAGATAAGCATTATCATGTTAGTATTCTAGACTTAAGACACTGTATGTTTCCCAAATAAAGAAAAATAAAGAAAAATAAAAATAAAATAAATAAATAAAACTTCTTTAGTACGGGGGTGATTTGAAATTCGATGAAACGAAACTGTCCAGTGGAGACTGGAGTTTAGTGGAGACGAGTTGAGTGGAGACTGGAGTTGAGTGGAGACTGGAGTTGAGTGGAGACTGGAGTTGAGTGGAGACTGGAGTTTAGTGGAGACTGGAGTTGATTGGAGACTGGAGTTGAGTGGAGACTAGAGTTGAGTGGAGACTGGAGTTGAATGGAGACTGGAGTGAAGTGGAGACTGGAGTGGAGTGGAGACTGGAGTGGAATGGAGACTGGAGTTGAGTGGAGACTAGAGTTGAGTGGAGACTGGAGTTGAATGGAGACTGGAGTGAAGTGGAGACTGGAGTGGAATGGAGACTGGAGTGGAGTGGAGACTGGAGTGGAGTGGAGACTGGAGTTGAGTGGAGACTGGAGTTGAGTGGAGACTGGAGTTGAGTGAAGACTGGAGTTGAGTGGAGACTGGAGTTGAGTGGAGACTGGAGTTGAGTGGAGACTGGAGTTGAGTGGAGACTGGAGTTGAGTGGAGACTGGAGTTGAATGGAGACTGGAGTGAAGTGGAGACTGGAGTGGAGTGGAGACTGGAGTGGAATGGAGACTGGAGTTGAGTGGAGACTAGAGTTGAGTGGAGACTGGGGTTGAGTGGAGACTGGAGTGAAGTGGAGACTGAAGTGGAGTGGAGACGAGTGGAATGGAGACTGGAGTTGAGTGGAGACTGGAGTTGAGTGGAGACTGGAGTTGAGTGGAGACTGGAGTGGAGTGGAGAGTGGAGACTGGAGTGGAGTGGAGTAGTTAAACCTACAATTATCATCTTCCCAAAATTTTATTCGTCTCATTATCTTGAAAACAAAATTTTTGAAGGTTTCACTTCTACCACGTTATGTGTGAATAGCACACATTTTATTTTTTTAAATTGTAAGTTAATGCTTGACTACAATTCCACCTGATGGTAAGTAGCGATGTAGTCTTGGTTTATTATAGGATCTATTTAGTACATAAATATACATATATATATTTTTATACCATTCATACTTTAAGTATGATAATGATCATGTTTCGCGATGACCCACGATGATTGCAAGGAAAATACTTAATTTGGCATACTTTTAATTTTAAATCATAGTTTAACGATATAACAAACTGCAACTTCATCTGCGTAAATAAGGTCCACAGACAAATAAATCTTATTTTTGACTACGGAATCGTGTAATTTTTAGTAGCGGTGGGCGATTAAAATCGAGATATCTCGAGACATCTTCATAATCGAATGATTCCATTAGTATATCTCATAATCGCCCACCGCTACTAAAAATTACACGATTCCGTAGTCAAAAATAAGATTTATTTGTCTGTGGACCTTATTTACGCAGATGAAGTTGCAGTTTGTTATATCGTTAAACTATGATTTAAAATTAAAAGTATGCCAAATTAAGTATTTTCCTTGCAATCATCGTGGGTCATCGCGAAACATGATCATTATCATACTTAAAGTATGAATGGTATAAAAATATATATATGTATATTTATGTACTAAATAGATCCTATAATAAACCAAGACTACATCGCTACTTACCATCAGGTGGAATTGTAGTCAAGCATTAACTTACAATTTAAAAAAATAAAATGTGTGCTATTCACACATAACGTGGTAGAAGTGAAACCTTCAAAAATTTTGTTTTCAAGATAATGAGACGAATAAAATTTTGGGAAGATGATAATTGTAGGTTTAACTACTCCACTCCACTCCAGTCTCCACTCTCCACTCCACTCCAGTCTCCACTCAACTCCAGTCTCCACTCAACTCCAGTCTCCACTCAACTCCAGTCTCCACTCAACTCCAGTCTCCATTCCACTCGTCTCCACTCCACTTCAGTCTCCACTTCACTCCAGTCTCCACTCAACCCCAGTCTCCACTCAACTCTAGTCTCCACTCAACTCCAGTCTCCATTCCACTCCAGTCTCCACTCCACTCCAGTCTCCACTTCACTCCAGTCTCCATTCAACTCCAGTCTCCACTCAACTCCAGTCTCCACTCAACTCCAGTCTCCACTCAACTCCAGTCTCCACTCAACTCCAGTCTCCACTCAACTCCAGTCTTCACTCAACTCCAGTCTCCACTCAACTCCAGTCTCCACTCAACTCCAGTCTCCACTCCACTCCAGTCTCCACTCTACTCCAGTCTCCATTCCACTCCAGTCTCCACTTCACTCCAGTCTCCATTCAACTCTAGTCTCCACTCAACTCCAGTCTCCATTCCACTCCAGTCTCCACTCCACTCCAGTCTCCACTTCACTCCAGTCTCCATTCAACTCCAGTCTCCACTCAACTCTAGTCTCCACTCAACTCCAGTCTCCAATCAACTCCAGTCTCCACTAAACTCCAGTCTCCACTCAACTCCAGTCTCCACTCAACTCCAGTCTCCACTCAACTCCAGTCTCCACTCAACTCGTCTCCACTAAACTCCAGTCTCCACTGGACAGTTTCGTTTCATCGAATTTCAAATCACCCCCGTACTAAAGAAGTTTTATTTATTTATTTTATTTTTATTTTTCTTTATTTTTCTTTATTTGGGAAACATACAGTGTCTTAAGTCTAGAATACTAACATGATAATGCTTATCTTTAACACCATTTCACCACAAAGTTTCACTTCAAAAATTCTATTTGTCTATGCGTCTGGTTTTACAGTGTTAACATTCATCATCATCCTGCCCATTTCCCAATTTTATTTGGGGTTGGCGCAATATGTTTTCCTCTTCCACACTTCCCTATCAGCCGTCATCTTTACACTATCTCTCTTATCTTTCATATCATCTGTAACACAATCCATCCATCTTTTCTTTGGTCGTCCTCGTCCCCTTCGTCTATCCATCACATTCATATCCATCACTCTTCTCGTCACATGCGTTTCCTCTCGCCTCATCTCGTGCCCATACCGTGATATTCGGTTCCCTTTTAACTTTTTTGTAATTTTTGCCACTTTCAAACTTTCTTCTAATATACTCATTCCTTACTTTGTCCATTCTCGTCACTCCACACATCCACCTCAACATTCTCATCTCTATGATATGCAATCGTCTCTCATACATCTTCTTTGTAGCCCAACATTCTGATCCATACATTACGACAAGTCTTATGACGGATTTGTAGATTTTACCCTTAAATTTACGAACAACAAATATGTTTGAAAATTGTTTAGTTATTTGAATTGTTCCGTTGAGGAGTCATATTTCGTCTCTGACACACATCTTGCGATGTCAACGATAAAAACAGCGAACATATTTAAACACGATTCAGTTATTCCCTACGACTGAGAAGCTCACTCTTAAGAACCAGAATCCATAGTCTCACTATATTGACCAAGTTGAGTAAATTCCCAGTACAATAAAAAAATCATGAAAATCGCTTCTTAAACAACGAATCTATTCCTACCTAAACCCATTGTATACTAACGGTCTTGTTCATTAAAAACTTATTTAAGTTTTGTAGTGTTCGGCTAAAGCACTGGTTATAATTATGTCGCAACCGGTTGGGGCACTTTTTTTTCAGGTTCTAGAGTGAAATAATTCCATACTATTGACTTTTTCGAGAAATATTTATTATTTTCAACAAATGTACGAATTCCCAGATATACTCGATTTAGAATAAATAGAACATAATTTTATTATAACTCTGAATTCTTTAATGGACAGTAACTTCAGTAAGTTTTTAACTTTTTTATTCTATAGAACATTTAATTTTGAGGTTAATATAATACATAATACGTAGGTATAATACATAAATAATAAACTATAAATTTACTGTACTTATACACCACCACACAAAACTAACGTCACCACACAACAAAATAAACAAAACACCGGTACTACTCAACGGTTTACGAATAACGAATCGAGAGTACGACTGATTTAAGTTTAGTATTAGTAATACAAATTAGTAACGTTATTCGATTATGAAAATAAAATTAGTTACTAACCAATAATCGATTATGAATATTAGTAATGAGTGAATGTTTCGATTATGTAAATCATTCATGATCGCGCACCTCTAATTTTTAGCGATATAATCGATATGGCTAAGACGCTATATAATTTTTAGCTACTAAAAGATATGCATGGGGCAACCTCCCTCTTGCCACTCTATGGAGTACATAAAACACTGAGTCTCTTCGTTTCGTTTCGTTTCAATGCCCTTAATAAAGATGTCATATTATATGGAAGCATCCATTAAATATACCGATGTTATTTAAATAATGATATGGTTTGTTTGTGTTACGTTTGTGTAAACGTAATTCTGTTAATGGTTCTGCTGTTTGTTCTAATTGCGGAATAACTTTATAGTTTTCCTCCAGTTTCCTCGCATCACAAAATTTATCCCTTTTTATAAGCTTTTGGGTACTGAGATTCGCGGTTGTGACTCGCTTCATACTCTAGCAATAGCCCATCTCCGTCATTCTGTTTCATGAGCATGTTGCTAACGTCGTTTACCCGCCTGTTCCGGCGTAGCAGCTCTCAAGCTTGCTGAAATTATTCCTCACGACGTTTCCTTTGATTTTTATGACCCTTAAGCAGCTCGCTGGTACGCCAAATAATGAATATGGTGCTGGTGTCGATGATGTGCCTGTTTAAGCAGCTCTTAAGTTAGCCTGCCGCTGAACTTCTTCCTCACGACATGCCCTATGATATTTTCGAATCTTTAGCAACTTGCTAGAACACGAAATAATAAGCATGTTGTCGACATCATTCTTTGGGATGAAAAGCAGGATACTGTAAGTTTAATTCACAAACATCCAAACATCTAAACCTAACATCTAAATTTTAGTAGGATCTGGATCTAATTCTAAATTCTCGCGGACGAAGTCGCGGGTAGAAGCTAGTTAATTATAATTTTCAATTCTGACGTTAGACGAATTACGTTTTACTATAATGGAATGTAGCTTCAAAAAAACAAGTCCTTCTATTGTGTTGTCAAATGTCAAGTTGTTGTCAATTGCTTACAAAATACGATTTAAAAATTATTTCGTGTGGAGAATCATAATAATTTCATTTGAAATGGATTCTGAAGTGGTAAGTCATATTGTTACGTATTATTTCTTGGGCGTCGCGTCCTTTTAAGTTATAAATTACCGTTTCCCGCGCATTGGTTTAGTTACAATTTTATTATGAAACATTGCGCCACACGGGTCGTCGGTCGGGTCGGGGTTATATTATTATTATTCCTGGTAGTAAGGGCTTTTAAAAATGGTTTTGGCCTAGTCTTTTTATGTCTGTGTGCTGTCTCTCTAGTAGGTAATTATGGTATAAAAATCACAGTTTGAGGCCAGATGTGTGGCTGACCTTTCATCAGGAATCGCCTCTCAATGAGGAAACACCATTCATTCACTGCTATTGTTTTCCAGGTACACAGAAAAGGAAACCAGATGAGGGAAGAACCGCAAGAAACATTGCATTAGCTCAGCAAAAAAGAAATATCTGGAAGACACTTCCGACAGTATTTTACTTGAAAATAAAAACTTAAAATTAGAAAACCAAGGATTAGCCTTAGAAGTAGAAAAATTAAAATTGGAATTATTAAATTTACAAAACTGAATGTGTTTATTAACTTTCCATCCATATATTTTTTCTCGCTGAGGAGTAGGTAGGTACTCCTGTAACTGATTTCCAAATAAATGCTTTTTGACTGAATATTTTTTTATTATTAGAAAGCAATACAAGAATAAAAATGTGACGCTATTTATATTTATATTATATTTCTTATTATTAGGTAGGTATATCATATACCTGCAAATAGTTATAGGATATTGTGACTATGAACAAAACAAAATATTTATAAGATTAGTCCTTCCACTAATATCTTGCATATCCATATTTTGAGACCTATCTGCGACACTACTCTCACTATCACTCAAAAATAACGCAAAGGCCATTTTTCTTAATTTTATATTAATTGAAAGCATCAAAGTAACTCTCAATCCGCGGAATTTCTTGGATTGCAATCTCAGATCGTTTACACCGATCGAACCATATGTCAAAATGGAAAGATTGGTTAATAACACACCCAAACTGTCATTTACGAACAGAGGTCAATCTTTAAATAGATTAGGATCGCTTATTAATTTCGGCCGTTAAGATGACCTTTCAGACAAAAAAAGACAGGAAAAGACAAAAAAAAAACACGTCAAACTTATAACATCCCTCTATTTGCAACGGGGATTAAAAAATACAGAAGCTAAGCTTCGAACAAATGACCCGATTCTAATGCACTCCACACAAACTATTGCCCTCGCTCCGACAGGACTCGATTGCGGTACGAATTATTCATATTCATTTAACTTGACGGAAATTCTAACTAATGTTTTAAAAGTTGATTAGGTGGTTCTTTTTCCGACTTCAAAAAAGGAGGAGATATCCAATTCGACTGTATTTTTTAGGGTTCCGTAGCCGAATGGCAAAAAACGGAACCCTTATAGATTCGTCATGTCTGTCTGTCTGTCTGTCTGTCTGTCTGTCTGTCTGTCTGTCTGTCCGTCCGTATGTCACAGCCACTTTTTTCCGAAACTATAAGAGCTATACCATTGAAACTTGGTAAGTAGATGTATTCTGTGAACCGCATTAAGATTTTCACACAAAAATAGAAAAAAAACAATAAATTTTGGGGGCTCCCCATACTTAGAACTGAAACTCAGAAATGTTTTTTTCATCAAACCCATACGTGTGGGGTATCTATGGATAGGTCTTCAAAAATGATATTGAGGTTTCTATTATCATTTTTTTCTAAACTGAATAGTTTGCGCGAGAGACACTTCCAAAGTGGTAAAATGTGTGTCCCCCCCCCTGTAACTTCTAAAATAAGGGAATGATAAAACTAAAAAAAATATATGATGTACATTACCAAGCAAACTTCCAACGAAAATTGGTTTGAATGAGATCTAGTAAGTAGTTTTTTTTTTAATACGTTATAAATCGTAAACCGCAAAAAACATTGATCAAAGTTACAATGAACTACAAGAACTTTTATATTATGTTACTTGCTGCTACGGAACCCTTCATGGGCGAGTCCAACTCGCACTTGGCCGCTTTTTTATGTTTGTTACCTCAGAACTTTCGATTGGGTGAACCGATTTTAATGATTTTTTTTTAATAGAAAGCTGGTGCTTGTTTTATGGTCCCGCTTAAAGAGCGAGATCTGACGAGTAGTTTATGAATTATTTTGAAGTCGGTTATTTTTTGTCAAGAATTGTTTTAAAAGATATGCTACGTGTATATAATATAAATAAACATGTCTCGTCTGAATTAATGGATATATAACAAAGTGTAGTTACCGATGGAGTGTGTCTGGTGGATGGCGTGGTGCGGCACCAGCTGCTGCTGCTCCAGGATGCCCAGCCGCACTTGCTGCAACAACATATTATAATATATATTATATTATTACGCTATATTACTAAACTGACATTCATTGAAGTCTAGATATTCCCGCAGAGGCCGTATTCTGATTGAGTTTTTTAACGACGTCCGAAGCATAAAAAATAGGTTTTTTAAATTCTGAAAAAAATTATTAGTTAAGGATCTAATCTAGGTAAAGTCGCTTTCAGTTACAAAATCTAATAAACTTAACTCGATAAAAAAGTTATACCTTTTTAAATTTTTTAAGACAGCAGTTTATACTGACATTTTACATTTAATTTTTGTACTCAATTAAAGACACTAAATATCTCTAAGTAAATTCGCTGAGTTTGATTTGATACAATAATTGTGTTATTTATATGCTTAAATACCTATTAAAATCATGAGCACGGTCGCGGTGGCTCGGTAGGCCCGATCAGTCGCGCGGTTTTGATTACGGACTGCAGCAAATACTTTTGTAGCAATACCTTAAAGCGCTCATAGCCCGGCGGCTTGCGTCGATCCTAAGCGATCGACAAAGTTAAGCAACAGCGGGCGCGGTCGGTAGTTGGATGGGTGACCGATACTGGCATAAAATTTCTTGAGCGTTTCCGTGCTTTGGAGGGCACGTAAGCCGTCGATTCCGGTTGTTGTCGAAGATATCAGTCGTTAAGTTTTGTCTGAGGCCCTCAGGCGGAATGAAAACTTCCGACTAATCCGCACTGGAGCAGTATAAAGGAGTATTTATTTATTTATTTATTTATCTTTATTAGATACACCATTGACTTATCACTATGCATTGATAACTAAATAAATTGTTACAATTGATCCATCCAGTGTGATTTGTCTTCAAAGGCGTATACAACTTTTATTGTTGTGAGCAGCTTACACAATTTTTATGTCTAAACCAAAAAAAAATTACATAAATAGGAAACAGAATGGTAATTTTTGATATTAAAGCTAAACAAACTAGTAATATATATTAATAGTAATAGAATAAATTTAATAAAGACTTGTTTAATAAAGACTTGGATTAACTAAAGATATTTGCAGCATATGTCGATAAATTTTTTCACATTTTCTATGAAGAAAATGTCCACATCGCTGTTAGAGTGAATATTGTTGTAATTTTGCATTAATCTATTAAGCGGAGCATGTTTTCCTAGTTGTGTTGAGTAAGAAGAGGGTAAGAAAATTTTTGTAAGGGGTTTTCTTGGTATGGTCCAAGGAACTCTTAAGTTTATGAAGTTTAATAATTCTGGCGATAGCAATTGTCCGTGAATAAGCTTGTGAAGTGTTTTTAAGTCAAGTGTTTTTAAGTCACTAATTTGTCGTCTCTTTTCAAGAGAGTCCAATTTAAAGTGTTTTAATCTAGTCTCGTAATTAGCACGATAAGGACATTTACGATCTTTGTAAGCTAAGAACTTGGTAAAATTACGCTGAATCTTTTCAATTCTGTCTTTATGAATTTGATAAGCTGGGTTCCACACGGGCGATGCGTACTCAAGGGTGCTACGTATAAGAGCTTTGTACAATGTAAGAATAGTCGAGGGGTTCCTCAAATCTTTACAGATGCGCTTTACAAATCCTAACATCTTCCATGCTTTGCAAGTAATATTATTAATGTGTTCTATAAAGTTAAATTTTTTATCAACTGTAACCCCGAGGTCACGAATATCTTTAAATTCATTTAGTGTTTCACCGTCTATTGTATAAGTAGCAGGTCTAACATTTTTCTTTTTAGTAAATTTAATATAAGCGCATTTTTTAGGATTTAGTGTCATTTTATTTATTTTACACCAGTCACTAATTGAATCGAGATCCTCTTGTAAACAGATTACATCGTTTTGAGAACGTATTTCTTTGTATAATTTTAGATCGTCTGCAAATATTGAGAAATTACTGAAATTAATGTAGTTAGAAATATCATTGATGAACACCAGGAAGAATAATGGGCCAAGATGTGACCCTTGAGGTACGCCCGAAGTTGGGAAGAATGAAAAAGATTTAAAATCTTGTGTTGTCACCCTTTGTATTCTATTATACAGGTATGATTTCACCCAGTTTAACAAACTTCCGTGAATACCGTAGCTTTTTAGCTTGGATAAAAGTATAGAGTGGTTTACACTGTCAAATGCACTACTAAAATCAGTGTAGATTGAATCTACCTCCGTTTTGTTGTCTATGCTGCTTGCTACGTTGGACGTGTAAACTAGGAGGTTACTTAAAGTTGATTTTTTGGCCGTAAACCCATGCTGATAGTTGGATATAACTCTAGACAGATGGGAAGCTAAAATTGGACGTAATAATTTTTCTAGTAGTTTGGGAAAGAGGCTTAATATTGACACAGGACGGTAGTTTCTAATATTATTTTTCTCACCTTTTTTGTGTATAGGAATTACATTTGCTACTTTCCACTCACTCGGAAAAGTACCAGTTTCTAAAGATTGCTGAAATAATAATTTTAGTGGTAGTGTTAAATATTTATAGGTCTTTTTTATAAAATACGGAGGAATACCGTCAGGGCCTGCTCCTTTAGTATCATCTATCGTTTTAAGTACTTTCTCCACGTCACGTTCAGAGATCTCGATTTTATTCAAAGAGAGCTGTGGGAGTTTATCGTCAAGAAATGGCGGAGGTGAACTATCCGGTAGAGAGTAAATCGAAGAAAATTGAGAAGCAAAAAGATTACAAATTTCTTCACCGGTACGGGCGATTTTGTCATCTAAATACATCTCGGAGTATGATCTAGGTCTCCTCAAGAATTCATTATTTATTGGGTTGAAGCCAACCAAACCAACCTTTCAACGTGCCACCGTACGTACAACGTATGAATATAAGGACACCCTACTAGGCTGCACCTAGTTGACAGCGACCCTGCCTGTAAAGCGAGGGGTTCCGGGTGCGATTCTCGGGCAGGACACATATTTATGTGACAAAGACAAATATTTGTACTCGGGTGCAGGGTGTTATTGTCATAATATGTGATGTGTCGTCCATGCCACCCGCGACACAGATATAACCTCCTGCGGGGTGTGAGTGTGTGAGCGTTTATTTAGCGTTTTATTTTTATATAGCGTACGTGCACGCACTGTAAGACAGTATGTGTGGTTGTGTGTATGTGTCGGTATGTGTACAGTCGTCAAAAGAATTAGGTATGCAGGGCATGATTCTTAAACTTTTTATAATTATTAATATTACAGACTGCTTGTGTTGTCATCATTGTCAAATGATATCTATATACATAAGATATGATTTTATAATGATAATAACAGTAACATTCTGTTGGCAACTTCCGTAATTAAAGGGCTGCAACTGACTCCACCACGGATGACAGTGCCGCCATCTATGAAACTGGGCTGCTGTTATAAAAGCGCGTGACGGAACCTACGAGGATGATTCGCGATCATACCACGAGTAAGGCGTTACGCTGCCGGATTGTTCGTAGATAAAGTTAATATTGTTATATAACTTGGCTCCCGTGTGTTATTGAACGATTAATTAATTACTCTGAATTTAATAAAAGTTAATTAAGAATATTCTGTGAATTATATGTACAAGTGTATTGTCGAATAAAGTTGTTTATGAAGTGTAAGTGAGTTTCCGTTAACAATTCTTTTGCCGACTGTACGTACAACGTACGACTATGTAGTGTACCTGCACGCACAGTAAGGCAGTATGTGTGTGGTTGTGGGGGTGTGGGGGTGTAGTGTACCTGTGGCGGGTGGTCGATGTGCGGCGGCGGCAGCGGCAGCGCGTGCGGGGGGGACGGGCCGTGCGGGGCGCCCGCCGCGCCGCGGTGCACCTGACACACATATACATATTAAGAAACGACATTTACGCTCCAACTCACGAGTCACTAACGGTTACTTAAATCGCTACTTAGTACAGAATTTGTATGGTGATTCTTTACTAAGGAGATATTTAAGTATACGTTAGTGACTCTGAGTTGGGGCGTTAGTTAAGTTGGATGGATGGATCCAGATTATTAGTCACTTATTTATCAAAATTTAGTTTTGATAATGGAATGTGGAAACTCAACTAGCGAGTTACAAATGGCAATTTATATATCTATACTCTATACACATAAATAAAATTGGAGTGTCTGTTTGTAATATTAAAATATCCGCTTTTTACTAAGTGCATTTGGATGTATACACGGTACATATACCAAAACAACACTTTTCACAATTTTTGTCTGTCCATCCATCTGTCTGTCTGTCTGTCTTTTTGCTCTGGCTAATCTCTGAAATGGCTGAACCGATTTTGACGGGATTTTTCACTGACAGATAGCTGATGTAACAAGGAGTAACTTAGGTTACTTTTATTTTAGAAAAAAATTAGTTTGTTACGCGATACGACGTTCGCCGGGTCAGCTAGTAATACATAACTATAATATTGTCTTCAAAGAACGCCACTTGTTTTGGTATTTTTTTCGGTAAAAAATGTATTAACAGATTAAACATCAATACGTATAAGTTACCGGATGCATCATCTGCTGCGGGTGTATCTGCGGCACCGGGCTGCCCTGGTGCGGCGCCTGGTGGGGCGCCTGGTGCGGCGCCTGCGCCCCGCCCGACACGAACTCTACACACAGACAGGCATTGGTCAGACGCACATACAAATACCAAAAAATACTTTACGCCACTTAAATCGCTAATCGCTCGAAGAACTTGAATATCTGAAAAAAAATAGTTTTAGTTAGATTTCATATATTTTCCCGAGATTGTCTTCTTCATGATTTTATGATGCAATTTTTTCAGAAAACATTTTATTCCAATATTTTTTAACAACACTTCAGTGATATTTGTCAGTTGATTTGAACTGACGGAAGAATTCGAAATAAAAATTATTATTAGTAGCATAATATAAAAAATAATATCTCTGTCGCGTTCATAATCTCGTCTATGAACCAATGTTTTATTGAAGACAGTACACAAGTGCAATATTTTGTCTTCATGTTGTAAGTGCCAGCTTTAGGTAATCGACCTACACAAATGCCTTAAGTAACACAATCGTATCCAACACTCACCACCATGATATCGATGCGGCTGCTGCTGCGGCGGCGGCTGCTGCTGCTGTTGTTGTTGCTGCTGCGGTGGCGGCTGCTGCTGCTGTTGCTGCGGCGGCGGCTGTTGCTGTTGTTGTTGCTGCGGCTTCTGCTGCGGCTGCGGCGAGTAGGGCTCGGCGAGCGGCCGCTGCCGCAGGCTGCTGTAGCGCTTGCTGCCGCCGCGAGGCTCGCTTGCTGCTTATAAGTAACAAGTTACTAGGTTACTATTGATTACTGCTTCGACTTCAGTCCGCTTAGGTTAGATTTAGGTATTTTAAGTTAAGCCCATTGCATACGTAACAGGCTTTTTTCCCGTACAGGACGGGACGTAAAGTTTTTGAAACATCATTTCATAGAAAATGTATACGATAGTGCATACGCAGCGGAATCCCGTACGGAACTTGGCCCGTACGGGACGTCATCGCGGACGATGTTTTCCCGTCCTGTACGGAAAAAGCCTGTTACGTATGCATTGGGCTTTAGTTTGCACATAATTGTCGGTAGCTATAACTTGATTACCATACGGCTAAACGCTATGAGGTGCCCTTGAAAAAGAAAAACGCAACCACAGCTTTTTAGACGGTGCACTTACTTTTAGACGGGTACTTACTTTAGGATCTTTCAGTCGTGCCCACGATCCATGCAACTGGGTTAAAATATCGGTGTACAAAATAAATATCGTGAGTATCCATATTATAGTAAAAAGTTCAGTCTACAATGAGTCAAGTTTAAAAGATGATCTACTCAACAAAAAGACCAGGAAACAAAAATGATACACACCGTTCGCAGTTTGCTGCGTCTGTTGATTCTGCTGTGGCTTCTGCTGCTGTTGTTGCGGCTGCTGCTGCTGTTGTTGCTGCTTGTTACTCGCGGGCGGCTGTCGGCGAGAGCACAGACTATACATACGATAACGTTGCTACAGTGTTACACTGACTTGCATTGATGGTAGGTATGATGACTGGAGGCGCTCATAGCCCGGCGGCTTGCGTCGATTCTAAGCGATCGACAAAGTTAAACAACAGCGGGCGCGGTCGGTAGTTGGATGGGTGACCGCTAGTGGCAAAAAATTCTTGAGCGCTTCCGTGCTTCGGAGGGCACGTAAAGCCGTCGATCCCGGTTGTTATCGTAAGATAACAGTCGTTAAGCCATGTCGGAGGCCCTCGGGCGACATGAAAATTTTCGACACATGGGTTGGCCACTAACCCCTCCACCAATCCGCACTGGAGCAGCGTGGTGGAGTATGCTCTAGGCCTCCTCACGAGGAGAGACCCGTGGCCAGTAGTGGGCCATTAATAGGTTGAAGCCATGACTGTGGGTAGTTCTATGGTATTCTATGAATAACGTACAGGTGTTTCAGCTTGCATTTTATCCTTGTGTATCAATTTATTTTTGTTTTGGTTTGTATTAACACTATTAACATCTAAAAGTATATAAATAAATGTATGTGAGGTTCCCAGATGGTGAGGTTATAGATATATACTGTCAAAATGTCTTCTTTCTTGCCTGGAAGATGATTGTGATACACAGTCAGTCAGTCAATCCAACTCAGAGTCACTATCGGTTACTTTAATCGCTCCTTAGTAAAGAATCACCATACAAATTCTGTACTAAGTAGCGATTTAAGTAACCTTAGTACCTCTTAGTTGGGGCGTAAGTAAGTCACTAAATGTATCAATATCTCAATCACTCAACAACAAACGGTCTACACGACCCACCTGCTGCGTCCCTAGCGGCTGCTGGTGTTGCTGCTGTTGTTGCTGCTGCTGCTGCTGGTGTTGCTGCTGCTGCTGCGGCTGTTGCGGCAGCGGCTTGCGCTTCCCCTGCTCGGTGGGCACGGGCCGCTGCTGCGCCACCGCCGCCACCTTGCGCACGGGGCCGTTGCTGCGGACAGACAAGGACATTGGTTGCTAAGGATATTCACGGACATTCAGTTGGTGACTGGTTGTAGTTGTCACTTGACACTTTGTCTACACGACAGTCTTAGTAACAGGTGGGATTGTAAATGCATTAACTTGTTATCTGATGAAATATCATAAGGGAAAGTTATCTTTTTTTCACTCCCCCAGAAACTAGTTTTTTTTTTTTCTACAGAATAAGTTAGTGCTTGACCACAAAACCACCTTGTGTTTCCAAGTTTTAAGTATTTTAACCGACTTCAAACACTTCATAATGCATCAAAATTCCGTTATTTATCAATTTGCGATTTGGAAGTTGTTTTTATTCGAAAGTGTATTTCAGATTGCTCCCATATTCTTCTGATCACGCGATCTTTAAGGAATTGAGGGAACTTCTCAAATATTATGGGTATAATGACGATTGAGATATAATAATCTTTTTGGAAGGTCTTTGAAGAAAATTTCATTAAAGTTATGTACCACAATCGGTACCACAAGCAGAACCGACTCCCCAAAACTACACCACGAAACAACTCACCTGTTACTGAACACACTAGCGGTGATAGTCAAGTTCTCAATCGGCGGCATCTTGTCGCCAGGGGGCGCCGGCTTGGCTGCGGGGCGGGGGACGCGCGCGGGGGGGCGGGCCGGCTTGCCCTTGGCCTTGATGGACGCGTTCCGTCGGAGCTGCGACCCGTTCTCGGAGGACTCGTTGGACGCCGGCTGGGATTTGGACCGGGGGCGCGCGCGAGGCCTTCTGCTGCTGTAATTAAAGATAACAAGGGTGTCGATGAGAGCAGTAGCTCGAGCACGAATATTTGCGGAAAAGTATTCGTATGGTTAACGTAAGCAATTTGTCAAATTTGTATGGCATTTTAGTACCATTTACGTACGATAGGGGCGCTTTTGAAAAAATGCCATACAAATTGCTTACGTTAACCATACGAATACTTTCTCGCAAATATTCGTGCTCGAGCTACTGATATCGAATTTCAACGATCGAAGTTTTCGAGCATTTCCATGCGAAGGGCAAGTAAACCGACGGTCCCAGTTGTTATCGTAAGATAACAGTCATTAGCCATTTCGGAGGCCTCCGGACACGTGGGTTGGCAACCCCTTTACCAGTCCGCACTGGGGCAGCGTGGTGGAGTATTAGGGTTTAGGCCTCCTCAAGAGGAGAGGCCCGTACTTAGCAGTGGGCCATTAATGGGTTGAAGCCACACCTAATTATACTATCAAAGACAATATATTATAACAATAGTGGATGGTGTTATGTTATATATACAATTATATATACAATATAGAATATACTAGCTGCTTGGACAGACTTTGTTCTGTCAAAAGTTTTTTTTTTATTTTAAGATGTATGTATGGATTTTTATTAAAACCTTCCGTCTATCCTATCTTTCAAGTTGGAGCAAACTGCACACGGTGTGCAAATTTGAGTAAAATCGGTTCAGTGGTTTAGGAGTCCATCGCGGTCAAACAACGTGACACGTTATAATTATATTAAGATAACATAACACCATCCACTACAACTAGCTAGCGAGAGTAAAGTCCGATTTACACGTATTAAATAGTTAAGTAGATAACTAAATTTTAAGTAAATTAATACTTGTAAACAGACAATTTAGTAACTTTTTAGTTAAAACTTCGTTAACTACTTAACTATTAAATATGTGTTATGTTTGGTTTACATGTATTAAGTAGTTAACCAAATGTTAACTAAATTTTAAGTAAATGAATATGTGTAAACGGACAATTTAGTAGTTAAAATTTAGTACGCAAGTAAACAAGTAATTTAGAAATTTTTCTATTTTCTGTAAAGTAGGTGGGCGAGGCTTATCATTTAACACGTTTGGACAGGCACTTATTAGTTAAAACTTAGTTGAATAGTTAAGTAATTAAGTAAGCCGTGAAGAATTGTATGAATTAAAGAGCTTTACTAAATTATTACGTATGGACGCGCAGTTAAAATTATTCACTTAAAATTTACTTATCTACTTAACTACTTAATACGTGTAAACCGAACATAAGCGAGATTACCCACTTGTACTTGGCGTCCAACTCGGGGAAGTCCTCGGCGCCGGGCGGCTTGCGCGGCTGCTGCGCCGCCGCCTGCCGCTTGTACGCCTCCTCATCCTCCCACGTGCGCGTGTACTTGTTCGGCCCGCGGCTGCCGACATCACACAACACACATCACACAACACACTTACGTACAATAATGCATTTTATTATTAACTTAGTATTATGCCATCCATAAATTAAGTCACATGTTAGGGGGAGGGGGAGTCGATGTAGTGTGGTATTATGTGACAAGGGGTCGGAGGGGCCCTAAATGTGACGTCACATTTCTAAATCGAATAATTGGTAAGTATAGGTAAATCTCGTGGCCGATCGCCCACAAGATGGGACTGACATCATTAAAACAGCCACAAACAGCCACAAAGTGTACCCTTACAGAATGTACACGCATTGCCATGAATAGGGAGAGATGGAGAAGTGTCTCAAAGGCTGCTTCCAAACTAACAGGCAATCCATGACCACGACCACTCCGCCAGGAGTGTACGACTAAGAAGAATAGGTAAATATTTAAAAAATAATGGAAATAAGTTATTTCGGAACTGCTGTTTTAATTTAATAATTTCTAGGTGTAAAATTTCATAATATGTGATGTCACACTACACTCACAAATGTGACCAGCTGTGACAAAGACAGGGGAAGGGGTCAAAGGGTCATAAAATTAGTGTTACGTAACTTATGGATGGCCCCAAGTCTACTTTGCAACAATCCACGATTAACATGTATGATGGTTTATACCCAACTCGCCATCTAGTTATCTAATGATTTTTTTGATTGAGTTGAGTATAAATACACCGCGCTCAGTGAACGGTGTTCACTTTGCGACCAACCATCGTAGAATCAACTTACCCTGATGATGCTCCGTTTCGGAGCGAAACACGTGTTGGTGCTGGTATGTATGTTGGTATGTAAGTTTAATTATTGTAGTGCATGTTTCCGTTGTGGGAGGGAGGGAGGTGCCACGCATGTCTTAAAGTATATACCATCATGCATGTTACCCGCGGATTGTTGCAAAGTAGACTAATGCTAACGGATTTCCGCAAAGTAACATCTAAGACTATTAACTACATTATTTTATTTTATTCATTTATTTTTTTAAATTGGTCGCGTAACAAGGTTAACATTCAGCACGTATATTCCGCATTACAACGTACTCATAACAAACAAAATCCAGCGCAAACAAATAACGTAGGCCATGCAAAGTGCTATACACATAATCACTGAGTCACTCAGCGTATCGCGGTAGTCGTGAGACCGTGACACAATCTACAACCGTGAGTACCCGTTGCATGCAAAACGCGTACGTTTACAAGTAGATAACGCCAGTTACTGACCGGTATCGTCTCACACTCCATTACGCACGGCATGAGAGGAACAATACTGACATAAATTAATCAATATGGATAGCTTAGTTTTTGAAGTCACTAATATTTTATTACTATACTACGGGTACTCAAGATATTTATTTTGTATCGTGAATACCCATAGTACAGTAAAATATGTTCAATCCACGATAAGTTAAGTTTAAAATCATGTATCAGTAATATCGAAGGCACTCCCGATGCGTAAATCTAATTTCAATAATCACACACAATATTTTGCTCTTTAGGTCTTTACCTTCCGATTGATTAGGATTATATAAAGTGTTAAAACAGATATTGTTGTTTATAATTATTATAAACAACATCTCATATCGTATAGAGATCTGACATCTCGTATAGAGATGTCATGATAGGACAATAGATGCTAATAGATGCTATATGATTTCATGTCATGAGAAATACGAGGTATAAAAAAATCATAGGACGTTATGAGCATGGTTAAAAGGAAATAACTGTCCTAAATTCATTGAAGTATTATTACTAGCATATAGAACCGACACCGCGAACACAATGTATGTCCCAAAGAATTGGCGTCGATCGGCTTCAATTTTCAATGGATTCGTTCGATTTTGAAAGGAGAATGGGCGCTTAATTTTGAAAATAGAACCTCCCGGCGGGATACATTTTGTTCGAGATGTCTGTTCTATGGCATTATACTTCAAAGACTAATTTAAACATTTGAGAGTGCGGTTATATTCAAAAGAGCTTTCAAGTCCCATTCCTCACGTTGTACCGGGTCTGCTGTAGCTAGAGGGTCCTTCACTAAAGTATACATACCCATAGCGCCTGTTCCTGCGCGCGTGCGGCGGGGCGTCCTCGTTCCGGATGTCGTAGCCGTATATAGCTACCAGCTCGTCGCGCGACTTTGGCATCTGAAACAATAGGGATTTTGCTTCGGTTTTCGATAAATCCATAATACATATTTTTTAAATAAAGTATAGCCCACAATCTAAGTAATATAATGGTGAAAGAATTTTTGAAATTGGTCCAGTAGTTGAGTTTATCCATTACAAACTAATCTAAACTTTCCTCTTTATAATATTAGTTTAGATGTTAGTCAATATACAGTCACGATGCAGGGGGCTGTTGCCCCCTGCATTGGATTTCATACGCTTACCAGAATTTTATTAAAAAGTAGTGTAGAGCTGTGCACATAGCTAGATAGATAAATTCACCCATAACTGGAAAGTACAGAAAACGTAACAACCCATCCCAGCTGCATGTGAAGCGCGCACCTGTTCGTTCTCATTGTATTTATCGTGCGACCACTTGTTGATGGTCTCGGACTTGCGCGGCGCGCGGCGGCGCTCCGCCGGCGTCTCGCTGCCCTCCTTCTTCTCTGACGCGGTGTCCGATGTCGTGTTGTTCAGCTCTTCGCCACTGGGGAGGTGGAAAATCATGGAAAGCGATCAAATGAGGATTTTAAAAAAAAGGTGTTGTCAGCTCCAACGCACGACTAAAGTTTAACGCCATGATGATGATGGTTCACATCATCAGAATAGGATGTACCAAGATTTTATCATTAGATGGCGTTGTTACTAATCAGCCATCCAACGCCATCTAGATTTTGTGTTACGAGTTACAGTACGGCCGACGTACCTTGGCGCGTCTGAATATAGGCTCTGCGAATTTTAGCGCATGTAAGACAGAGATAGCGACACGAACATGCTGACGTGTGACCGAGACATAATACGCCGCGTACCGAGCATTGCCGAATTGTGTTACTACGCAGCCTTCTGCGCGAAGTTCAGACGCATCAAGATACGTCGGCCGTACTGTACAAACATAACGCATAACGTAACGTAAAAAATTGATTTAATTCCCCATAAAATCTCATACCACGGCCGGGCTTAAATGTGAAATCGATAGATAAGGAATTAAACTCCAAAAAAAACGCTTAACGCTTACACTCATACCCCGCAGTAGGTTTTCACCTGTGTCGCCGGTGGCATGGACGATACGTATAACACATCACAATCACACCCTGCACCTGAGTACAAATATTTATCCATCACATAAATATCTGCCCCGGCCGGGAATCGAACCCAGGACCCCTCGCTTCGCAGACAGGATCGCCACCAACTAGGCTACAGGGTCGTCACCTATCCTATTAATTTATCCTATTTAAGAAAATGAGAAGTAAGGAAGAATGGAAGAAATCGACGACCCGTCTGGCGCAATGGTTTCTACGCCGGATCGCCATGAGTCCTGCGTTTGATTCCCAGCGAGACGGTAACTTGAATGATGAGTTCTGTGGATGTGTATGTGTTGTCTTTGTGTGTTGTCTATAGCACCCATGAGACAGGGAATCCTAGTGTGGGGCTATGAATGCGTAGCGTTAGTTATATATTTTTGACGACCTTGTAGCCTAGTTGGTACTGACCCTGCCTGCAAGCGAGGGATCCCGGGTTCGATTCCCGGCCGAAGCAGATATTTATGTGACCATGACTCGAGTCATGGATGTTATTGTGATGTGTTATACGTGTCGTCCATGCCACCCGCGACACAGGTAAAAACCTACTGCGGGGTATGAGTGTGTAAGCATTTATTTATTTATTTACCTGGCGGCTGTCCGGTCGTCGTGTTCATAGAAGGTGCCCCGCTTGGGGATGTACTGCGGGTTGCTGCGGTCCTCGTCGTCGTCCACGCGCCGCTCCGTCTGGCTCTCCTGGAAGGTGACCAGGAGTTACCAGACATAGCATATATCGGAGTCAAAGACTTTTATATACAATAGAAAGGATCGGGCAGACGTGAGGAGAGGAAAAGCGAGGATATGAGAGGAGAGAAGTACAGAGAGGAGATATTATATGAAGGAATTGTAAAAATGTTATTGGCCTACAAGTAAAACCAACACACATCACCACAATATGTCTCATTATCTTCATTTTTAATAGACTTCAAAATAAGAGGAGATACTAAACCAAGTATATTTATTTTATTGTAGCACCCTCCCTCCCAAGAGGTCTCATGTTCGATTCTCGGTCAAGGCCCAAGGATCAATAAATGTTTGTTCTCGAGTTATAGCTATCTGAGATGTCTGTCTATACCACTCCTCACAAGAAATAATGAGGGAGGTGTAAGTTTAACACCTCAGAGTCAGTAACAGTTACTTTAATCGCTCCTTAGTAAAGAATCACCATACAAATTCTGTACTAAGGAGCGATTTAAGTAACCATTAGTGACTCTAGAGTTGGGGCATTTGATAATTTTTCAACAAATTTTAATACAACATGTCAGACGACATAAAGATTTATTTGTCTGTATGTGTGAATAACTACAGCACACAGCATCAAACTTTCTGGTCAATAGAAACCCACACAATAGCCTACTTGTTATGAATAACAATGACACTACTATAATGTATATTACTTGAGCAATACACTGATCACATTGTAGTAAATTCACAGGTGGATTTCTTGTGTTATTTTTCATTTGTTAGCTTTTGTTCATGTGATAAATATAAAAACAATGTTTCTACTGTCATGATAATTATAATTATCACTTTAATATCAATGATAGCACTTCCTACTTCTGATGTACTGCTAGCAATCTATGAAGAAATCACAAACAATATTCTCTTGTTAATCTGATTAAATACCTCAGTCTCCACTTGAGCTGGAATTGGTGGTTTCTTCTAACAAAAATAAATAAAAATCTGTGAATCACATTGCAAAATCAAGTGACAAAACCTATTCTTTAATTTTAATCATTATATCACTAGATACTTGATAATGTATCATGAATGAACTAATTATGAATACTCTACTAAAATATTACCTTTACTAATTTATTATTTTCTATTCAAAAGCCATATATAAAAGCAGGTTGATGTACCACTTATCAGCCAGCAATAAGGTGTTTTAAGCCTGGTGTTGTCATGAACAGCAGTTACCACTTACCATCACATAGTATGTTTTACTCCAAAAAAGGCATTACCAAAAACAATACAAGTTTCTAGAATAGAATAGAATAGAATAGAATTTAAAAATAACTTAAAACATGCAATTGTTTTCGATTTCGATCACAATCATCAGAGTAGAACATTACAACCGAAATTACTACAACCAGTTCAATCTTGTATTTTTTGTGCCTGGACACTTTCACTGACAGGTTTGTAAGATGACCGATGCAGTAACGACTACAAAAAATTTTATGCATAATTTTCTTTGACAGATTAGAAAATCTAGCTTTGGTTGTAGTAAGATTAATTATATTAAACTAGCTACCCGGACAGACTTCGTTCTCTCAAAAGTTTTGATTTTGATTAAAATCGGTTAAGTAGTTTAGGAGTCCATCGCGGACAAACAACGTGACACGTAATTTATATATATTAAGATTATTGTTATTTCAAAATTATATTAAGCAATGACTGAAACAAGGTGGTTGTCTTTGTTCTTTGCATCGAGTCTGACTAACATTCAAAAGTTTATCACAATTTAACCATGGCAGATCCAAATCCTGTGTCATATCTTTTATTCAGATGATATCATGGTGATACCACTATAATCAGGCAATAGTAAAATGCAGTGTTCAGTTGTTAATGTTTAAATGGCTTGTATTTTCATTTCAGGGATAGGTAGATTTTATTATGAGAAATAGTTTGAAATAAGCCTTCATTAGAAAGTTATCTATATGCCTTTTACAAACACACCTATCTCCTACAAAAATTTATAGTTTACATGCAACAGATACAAGTAATAAGCCATTACATAATAATTACATTGCTTATCTCTAAAGTTATAAATTATACCTCATGCATGACTTTTAAATACTTCATGCATGACTTTTCATCTTCATAAAAATAAATATAAACAATCCAATGTGATTTATAAATTATAAAAAAAAAACTTTACCGGTATTTTATTTTGGAAATGCTGTCATTCAAGAAACCTCAAGGTTTCTTTAATCTAATATTTAAATATATCATATTACAAATTGAAGATTTAAGTAGCAGATTCATAATAAATATTACAATTCTAATTATAATATTAATGGTTATATTAGTTAACTACATAACCAACATTCAATTATCTACAAGATATTATGAGGAAAATTTCCTAAACCTACTTGGTTCACAACCCAGAACCTTAATTTTATTATTAATTTTTTTCCTTTCAATACCATTTCATGAAAAATTATTCATGTTCCGCATACCATGTATGAAAGAACACCAATTATGAAACAATTACAAAAGCCAGTAGCGGTGTATGTAACCAATGCCAGTAATTTTTCAATGAATGCCGATAATTAGAGGATGTGCACTCATAACTGCTCAACTAGTTCTCCTCGGTTCACTAAACACTTTCACTAATTTAATATTGTATGCAAGTATGCATCTAACAGTATAATTCAATTGTGTTCGCATTGGTAGTTTCTAGGACATCTCGGTCAGATAAAAATGTTTAATAAACAAACCTGGCTTTCCTCCTCCCGGTCAGAATGCTCGGAGTCGCTCCCTCGAGAGTCATAATCCGATTGCTGCTGGCTACCATCCTGCAAATGGTCAGCTACCTTTAGCAATTGCATTGTCAAACTGTACCCAAAACACTTGCTCCTTCAATCAAATTTGTTTATGTACAGGTCCTAAAATAAAGACTTTGCACGTCAGCGATGCTACAACGAGTGCAATCCAAATCGTGACCTCAATTTAGCGAAAAGAAATGGACATTCCAACACGCGAATGCGCGGGAGAAAGTGTGCGGTCGCGATACTTTTAGCGCCAAAACGAAAGTTCAGCCGTCTCGTTGCAAACTGTTGGATCATCCCAACTCACGTTTCCAGAGTTGTTTTGCTCGATATCTTGGGAGGCATCCGAGTATTCGCCGGAGTCGTCATGCTCCCGTCTCCTAGCCACGGACGTCATTTCGGCGTCCTCGCGGGTCACTTGTAGGACTTCCAGATTGCCGGTTTTTTATCACTGTTTATAAAACGCACGAGTATTGGGCGATTAACGCGATTAATTTTCGAGTAAATCCCCTCCTACTCAACGGAAAATGAAAGAATGTCAAAACAAGAAATCTAGCGGCCATAAAATAATACGTTTCATTCTACGTACACGAAACATACAGTAAATACATCAATTTAAGTGAATTTAATTGATAGAAAATAAAAAAATATATATTTGTGCCGTTCAATGTCTTTAAATCAATAAACATTATATATTTAATAGAAACAAGGAGTATAATTTTATTATGAGAGGTGAGTAAGCACGCTGTACGAACTTGGCACCAACGATACGACAGGTTGTATTTATTTACTCTGTATTTTAAACATCTGTGTTAATTGTCAATGTCAATGTCATTAAAAGTCAAAATAAAATATGCCAACCTCTCTTGTATTTTGTATACAACACAATCAAAGATAAAATTTGCAATTACTTTAAATAATCTTATTGCATTTGTAACTTTTCCCTCATTTAAATTAATTTCATTACAATTTTTGTTGATTTGTTGTGTTGCAACAAGTAAGCAGGAACTCTTTTAAATGGCCGCTACAAATAGGTAAAATTTGAAATTAAATAATCTCACAATATTTTTAACACAAGTATCCAGAACAATTATATATATTAGGTACTAGGTATACCAGAAAATTTTATAAATGTAAATATAATGGTTTACAAGAGTCTTTAGTCTACCAATGGTAGCTCTATCACAATTGAATAGAGGTTGTATACCCAGTTGTTCAGGTAAGATTACTTTCTCTAATATCATTATCTTTATTTTAGTTCTGAATTCACAAAGAATGAAGAAATCCAAACCGTCCGGCTTCTGGCGAAAGGCCTGCTAGAACTTTACGAGCCTCCATTGGTAACAATCAATACACACTTGAAAGAATTAACGTAAGCCATATTTTTCTGATTTTTTTTACATGCTTATTCTACACAGCATATTATATAGCCAGTTCTTTGAACTCCATGAAGAAAGTTTAGCAATATAACTCTTACTAACACCTCAACTCAGAGTTACTAACCGTTACTTTAATCGCTCCTTAGTAAAGAATCCCCATACAAATTATGTACTAAAGAGCGATTTAAGTAACCGTTAGTGACTCTGAGTGGGAGCGTTAGACTGTGGAATTAATTATCTTCTGCCACATACCTAAAATAGTTACGAAATGAAAGCTACTTCTTTCTTCTCTCTCAATGCAGTTGTGATGTTGGTATTTCTAAAGTGAGCAACAGTGACCACTTACAGTTAGGTTCATGTGCATATCTGTTGGATACTTATATTAAAAATCATAGATGATATTTGTTTGTATTTTACAAAATTTTTGATGTTTCAGGGAAAAACAAGATGCTGTACATAGTATGATTGTGACTGAGAAGAGAAAGCTTGAGGACCTTCAAAATGATGCAATGTTGGATGCACTGGTTTGTAAAATATCATCATAATTATTGTGATGTAAAAATATATAAATAAACAAGCGTTTATCGAAGCGTTTATTTGTGTAAGCACACACTCATACCCCCGCAGTAGGTTATTTACCTGCGTCGCGGGAGGCATTGACGATACATATAACACATCAGAATAACACCCATGACCTGAGTACAAATATTTATCTGTCACATAAATATTTGCCCCGTCGGGAATCAAACCCGGGACCCCTCGCTTCGGAGGCAGGATCGCCACCAACTAGGCTATAGGATCTTGACTATTGTATATCTTAATATATATAAATTACATGTCACATTGTTTGTCCGCGACGGACTCCTAAACTACTTAACCGATTTTAATCTTTGCACAGTGTGTGCAGTTTGATCCAACTTAAAAGATAGGATAGCTTACAATTTTCCTTAAGGCATACGGAAGGTTTAAATAAATAAAAACTTTTGACAGAACGAACTCTGTCCAGGCAGCTAGTATCTATATATATATAAAATTGAAAAGCGACACACCGCTGATTAAACAAGAAATCTCAGAAACTGCCGAACCGATTAAGATGAAATTTGGCAGGAAGATAGTTTATGCTAAGGAGACGTCCACTAAGAACGGATTTTTGGAAATTCATCCCCTAAGGGGTACAAATAAGGGTTAGAAGTCACTTTCATACAAACCAACTTTGTTAGTTTAAGATTTATAAATTTGAAATTTTTTATGTAGGTTTATAGTAATGAACAAAAGTTAACTTTAACACATTTTTTTGGAAAATCATCCCTTAAAGGGTTAATTTCTTCAATTTAAGTTAGTACGCAACTTCGTCATTTTTGAAGTTAAAAACATGAAAATTTGTATATTGGTTCAAGAATAGAAACAAAATTTAAAAGGTATGTATTTTTTTGGAAAATCAACCCCTAAAGGGTTGAATAAGGTTGTACAAGTTAGTATGGGAACTTCGTCAGTTTTGAAGTAAGAAGGGTGAAAATTTTTATATAAGCTTATAGTTAGACACAAAAAATAACTGTATTACTGTTTTCTCGAAATTCATCCCCTAAAAATAGGGGTTGGAAGTCTTTTACATATAAATCAGCTTCGTCAATTTTAGAGTTATAAATATGAATTTTTTTATGTATGTTTATAGTAGTAAACAAAAGTTAACTTCAACACATTTTTTTGGAAAATCATCCCTTAAAGGGTTAATTTCTTGCATGGAACTTAGTACGCAACTTCGTCATTTTTGAAGCTAAAAACATGAAAATGTATGTATTAGTTCAAGATTAGAAACAAAATTTAAAAGTTATGTGTTTTTTGGGAAAATCAACCCCTAAAGGGTTGTATAAGATTGTGGAAGTTAGTATAGGAACTTCGTCAGTTTTGAAGTAAGAAGGGTGAAAATTTGTATATATAAGCTTATAGTTAGACACAAAAAATAACTGTATTACTGTTTTCTCGAAATTCATCCCCTAAAAATAGGGGTTAGAAGTCATTTACATACATATCAACTTCGTCATTTTTAGAGCTATAAATTTATATGAAAATTTTAATGTATGTTTGTTGTTATGAACAAAAGTTAAAATTTAGCTGAAAATCATCCCTTAAAGAGTTACTTTAGGGGATGGAATTTACTACGCAAATTCGTCATTTTTGAAGTTAAAAATATAAAAATTTGTATATTAGTTCAAGATTAGAAACAATCAATCAGTAATATGTTTTTCTATAAAATTCTCCCTTGAAGGGTTAATTAATTAAGGGAGTGCAAGTTAGTATGGCAACTTCGTCAGTTTTGAAAAGGATGAAAATTTGTATATAAGCATTGTATTAGACACAAAAACTAACTGTATCACGGTTTTCTCGAAATTCATCCCCTTAGAGGGTAATACTAAAGTAAGTAAACTCAGTAATGTGAAAATGTATATGTTAACTTATAATTAGAAAGAAAAATAAATTGTAACGGGTTTTTTTGGAAATTCATCCACTAAGGGGTAAAACCAGGGATGTAAGTTTGTACGAAACTTCGTCAATAACTCAGAAATATGAAAGTAAATCAAAAATGAACTGTAACAGGTTTCTTGGAATTTCATCCCCTAAGAGGTAAATAAAGAGATTGCAAGTTTTTCTAGAACTTTGTCATTTACAAACTCAGAAATATGAAAATTAATATGTAAGCTAAGGCTATAGTGAGAAACAAAAAAATTTTGTAGAGGATTTACGGACGGTAGGGGGAGGGGAGAGGGACAGGAAGCGAGAAAGGGACTGGGAACGGGAGAGGGAGAGGGAGAGAGAGGGAGAGGGACAGGAAGTGGGAGAGGGCCGAGGAGCGGGAGATGGAGAGGGACAGGAAACGGGAGAGGGCCCGGGAGCGGGAGAAGGAGAGGGAGAGGGACAGGGAGCGGGAGAGGGAGCGGGACAGAAAGCGGGAGAGGGACCGAGTGCGAGAGAGGAACTGGAAGCGGGAGAGGGATAGGAAGCGGGAGAGGGACCGTGAACGGGCGAAGGAAAGGGACAGGGAGTGGGAGAGGGAGAGGGAGAGAGAGAGATAGTTTGAATGGGAGAGGGAGTGGGAGCGGGAGAGGGAGAGGGAGTGTAAGTGTCCGGATGGAAACAACAGAACCATTTTTTAAGATATTTGTGCTGCATCGTAAAACCAGTTCATCATTGATCCATTTAGGATCTGATGGTGTTACTTGGAGACAAGATATGTAACTCCTGGATGGATGGAAATAACGGAACCTTTTTGTTTTTTTCTAATGACACTCAAGAGCCAGTTTTTCTGTACATTAAATAGGGACACGTCAATAACGTGTTAGAACACCAAAATAAAAGCGGCCAAGTGCGAGTCGGACTCGCTCATGAAGGGTTCCGTAGCAGCAAGTAACATAATATAAAAGTTCTTGTAGTTCGTTGTAACTTTGATCAATGTTTTTTGCGGTTTACGATTTATGACGTATTAAAAAAAAACTACTTACTAAATATCATTCAAACCAATTTTCGTTGGAAGTTTTCATAGTAATGTACATAATATATTTTTTTTAGTTTTATCATTCTCTTATTTTAGAAGTTACAGGGGGGGGACACACTTTTTACCACTTTGGAAGTGTCTCTCGCGCAAACTATTCAGTTTAGAAAAAAATGATATTAGAAACCTCAATATCATTTTTGAAGACCTATCCATAGATACCCCACACGTATGGGTTTGAAAGAAAGAAAGAAAGAAAGAAAACGTTTATTTCTGTGCCATACTCTGTACACATACGAACATACATGGATCAACAAATATAATGCATATATAATTATAAAAAAAAATAAACTTTACAAACCAACACAAAAAAAAAAAAAAAAACAAAAACATAATTAACAAAAATTGACGACATTATTGGTCTGTAACGCTCGCATGTGTCCAGTAGGCCAGAAAATGGAACTCACTCAGGATAATGCCGTAGCGGTAGCTACGGCGCTGATTTTCAGCGAGTCCATTTTGTGATGCACGGACGTCAGTGTCTTTATTTACCAGTGCTAGAACAGGTTTAAAAAGTGATACAGTGGTGTGACGCATTCCATTGAAATAATAAGAAGCGACGAGTTTGATGAAAAAAACATTTTTGAGTTTCAGTTCTAAGTATGGGGAACCCCCAAAATTTATTGCTTTTTTTCTATTTTTGTGTGAAAATCTTAGTGCGGTTTACAGAATACATCTACTCACCAAGTTTCAACAGTATAGCTCTTATAGTTTCGGAAAAAAGTGGCTGTGACATATGGACGGACCGACAGACAGACAGACAGACAGACAGACAGACATGACGAATCTATAAGGGTTCCGTTTTTTGCCATTTGCTACGGAACCCTAAAAATTGTTTTTAAAATTAGTGTCTGTTTGTCTGTTCGGGCATTACATGAAAACCCTTGAACTGATTTCGACGGAAATTAGTTATGTTGTTCCTCAAACTTTGGATCACGTTTTAATAAACTTTTCATCCCGATAAAATTAAAAGTTTTCACCGGAAACAAGATGAAACTTAGTGTGGAATATTTTGAAATATTAACGATTTTCTTTAAATTTGCAACAAACATTCCTCATTTAATTGATGAAATACATGTTTTCGAGTTTTTCTAAATTTTTCATGAAAAAGAAAAAAGTAATATTATCTTTTAATGTTTATTTTTCAAAATTCGTTCCCGGAGGAATGATTTGTGATTATATCGTACGTTTCAATATATAAATTCCTAAATATAAGTACTTTAATATAAATTAACCTGTTTTTAAATTTTCTTCTGCAAGGGGTACAAAATATATGATAAGCATAATATCCGCATGCGAAGCTGCGGGGAACAGCTAGTTATTATATAAAGTTCAACTGTATGTAAAATGTACTGAAGATGTCAATCTTTTCTTTCATTGAAAGGAGTGGTAGATGATTAATTTGCTCAGTGGCCACCACAGATAATTTTAGCAAATATTTTGCTAAAATAATGACTTCATTTCTTGTTCTTTCAGTTGGCAGATATAGCTACAAACAGAGAAAAATTGGTGTCAATATCTAGCTCTATGACCTCAATACACAAGAGGGTTCAGTCCTTGCAGGTAAGTTAATCACTGGGATTCTTTTCTAATCCACTACGGGTTTTGTATATATTTTTTTATGGAAATAGCCGGCAAACGAGCTGGTGATACACCTGATGGTAAGTGGCTATCGTCGCCCATGGACATCAGCAACACCAAAGGCATGGAGAGGAGAAAAAGAAAGAACTGGCTCTTAAGCCCCCAGCCGGAACACGATAAGTCGTATGGCAACTAACTCAAACTCGATTGACTTATAGATCAAACTAGCTGACCCGGCGAACTTCGTATCGCCTAACAAACTTTTTTTCTAAAATAAAAGTGGCCTAAGTTACTCCTTGTTACATCAGCTATCTGCCAGTGAAAGTCCCGTCAAAATTGATCCAGCCATTTTAGAGATTAGCTGGAACAAACAGACAGACAGACAAAAATTGTAAAAATGTTCTTTTGGTATATGTACCGTTTGTACATCCAAATGCACTTAGTAAAAAGCGGTTATTTTAATATTACAAACAGACACTCCAATTTTATTTATTTGTATGTATATAGATGTATAGATAAAGTACATGAAATAGTTGTTATTGCTATGAAAAAACATTCAGGCAATGTTATTGCTATGGAAAAGAAGCTACAAACATTTTACAAGGATCTATTCTTTTCTCCTTGCACTATACCATTACATGGTTCCAGTAGCGGCGTTAGGGTAGGGCGCGGTTGGGATAGACGCAGATAGGGGCGCCGTAGAAATCTCGCCCAGGGCGCTGGTAGTGCTAAAACCGGCACTACATGGTTCATTGGATTAATGACAGCTTTAATGAGATAGAGAGAAAGCATACATTATGGTTACAAAGGTCTGGTTTCAAAAGAAATTGTATTATATTTGCTTTCAGACGAGGGCAGCTAACGTGGAGAAGGCAGCTAAGAGTCGCGCGGCCGCTCAGAGCAAGCCATCGACCAGTTAGCATCAGTGATACAGTTGGAGTAGCGGGACCATTAACTGTTTCGACGCTTGAAAGCCAAAAATTACCAAGCGACATGTTGACAACTTTACCCTAGAGCATTTTAAAGTTAAAATTTTAGAAAAATAATCGTAAAAAATCGCCTATTAGTCATGGCTACTTAATTCCAATGAATTTTACATGCAGTTTAAATGCTTAATAAAGCGATATTTACGATTTTTCTAAAATAAAAACTTTAAACTCACATAAAATACGCTACGCGGGGAAGAGCCTGTCTTGATCAAATAATTAGTAACTATCCTGGGGCTAAAGCAGAAATTCTGAACTTAAGCTTATCGGATCACAATACTGGGCAACTTCTTACTCTACCTCTTGAGAACAAGATCCCTATCGGTAGAGCAAAATTCATCAAACGCAGAGACTATAGCAATGAAAATATCTTAAAATTTTGTAACTCCATTGCACAGCTGACATGGTCAGAAGTCTATGAAGAGACTGATACAAATAAAGCCTTTAGTAATTTTCATGAACTATTCATACTATTCTTTAATTTATGTTTTCCTATTATCAGGATAAGATTAAAGAATAAAAGTAATAAAACTTATTGGGTTAGCAAGGGCATAAAAGTCTCAGCAAAAATTAAGCGAAAATTAAGACACCAATACTATAAAACTAGAAATACTAAAATTAAAAATAAGTATATTAATTATAATAAAATATTACGAAAATGTACAATAACGGCCCAAAAACTAACCAATCAAAAATATCTTGCAAATGCACAAAATAAATGTTTGGCTTCCTGGCGGCTAATCAAAAATGACATGTGTACTGTAAAAAACGATAAATTGATACATAAAATTAAACATAATAATTCATTAATTACAACGCCTATTGACATCGCAAATAATTTTAATGACTATTTCATAAATTTGACATTAAATAATTCCACAAAAAATGATATTTACAAGCATAAAATTGACTTCAATAATAATTCATTATTTTTATACCCTACAAATGACAATGAAATTTTTAAAATTATTATGAATCTGAGGAATACACCCTCAGTAGGTTATGACAATATTCCAACAAACATAATAAAGAGTTCTTCAAAAATAATATCGGCACCATTATGTTACATCACGAATTTATCATTCCTTACGGGTACATTTCCATCAAAATTAAAAATAGCCGTGATTAAACCTATACACAAAAAAGACGATAAGCATTTAATGAACAATTATCGTCCAATAGCACTTGTTCCAATATTTTCTAAAATATTAGAAAAAGCGATGCACACGCGTATTATAAACTTTCTCGAAAAGCATAATGTGCTAACCCCTTATCAGAATGGTTTCCGGAAAAATAAATCGACAACGCTTGCAGCTTTCAATTTAGTAAATTGCATACTTGACAATACTGATAAAAAAATAAAAACAACAGGTATATTCTATGATATGAGTAAAGCATTTGATTTTGTTCCTCATAAGTTATTATTGTGGAAATGTGAAAAATATGGCATTCATGGAGAACCTTTACGATGGCTTGAAAGCTACCTATCCGATCGTAGACAATATGTAGAGATTAAAACAATTAATGAAAACCAAGAAGAAGAGGCAGTAAAATCTCAATTAAAATATAACAGGGTAGGTGTCCCCCAAGGGAGTATTTTAGGCCCACTTCTCTTCATAATTTACATTAACGATCTCCCAAATATAACTAAGTATCAATGTTCATTATTTGCAGATGACATAGCAGTAATTATAACAGAAAAACCGACAGTCAATTATAATGCGGAAATTAACAATAGTATTGACAATATCATAGGATGGCTCACAGATAATAACCTTCAAATAAACATAATGAAAACAAAATTTATACAATTTGGAAATAAAGGATGGAATAAACTTAATTTGAATGTACAACACCAAAATACAAACATCACAGAAACAAACTCAATTGTGTTCTTAGGCCTAACCATAGACAGCAAGTGTACATGGAAAGACCATATTAATAAATTGTGTTCAAAAATTAACAAATTTGTATACCCACTATGGCGAATACCAAGAATTTGCAACAAAATAAGTGCTCTACAAGCTTATCATGCGTATATTGCGTCTAATCTTCGGTATGGAATATTAATATGGGGAAATTCAGTTTCAATAAATAAAGCATTCATAGCACAAAAACGATGTATTCGAGCAATATGTAATTTAAAGACAGAGGTGAGCTGCAAACCGCTTTTTAAAGACCTTAAATTACTCACTCTGCCTAGCATGTACATATACGAAGTATCAGTATTTGTAAAACGGTACCCAAATTTGTTTGTTAAAAAGAAAGATGTAATCGAATTTAAAAGTAGACACCAGAACAAATTATGGCTACCACCTAGTAAAACAGTGTTGAGGTCTAAGGGTGCTTATCATATGTGTGTAAAAATATTTAATAATCTTCCAGATAATCTTAAACAATTACCGTTACATAAGTTTAAGAAACAATTACATGAGTGGCTAGTTGACAAATGTTTTTATAATACCAAATCTTTTATGAAGGAAAAATATAAATAATATTTAATAACAATAATAATGTACATTGAATTAATTATATAGTATATAGTCTAAATATCTATTGCCTCAATAAAATTTGACATGCACAACTGAGAAAAAAAGAAAAAAAAAACAATGTAATATAATGTTATATAATTTAATAACAATAATGATATATATATATATAATTGTAATAATAATAGTAATATGATAGTGACATTGATATTAAATCATTTAAATATAATGTAAATACATTTTAATAAATTTATATAGATTTGCACACCATCAACATGGTACATTGTGAGCTGCAAAAATCTAAAATTAAGACCTATATGTAACCACAATTTTTGCAAATAAAATATTCATTCATTCATTCATTCATTCATTCATTCATTCATTCATTCATTCATTCATTCATTCATAAAATGCTCTAGTGTAAAGTTGTCAACATGTCGCTTGGTAATTTTTGCCTTTCAAGCGTCGGTTTTATTTTTAAATCGTTATTATAGCACCTTTATTTTATTACTATCTTTGACTTTATATTTTGTACACTAGTTGTTATGCTATGGTCAGGATCTATGAACGATTATTACTAGCGTACAGAACAGACACCGCGAACCCATGTTTGCGCAATGATCTGTAGCCGTTTGGCTACAGTTTTCAGTGGATCCAGTCGATTTTGAAAAGAGAACCTCCCGGCGTAACACAAAGTTCGCGATATCTGTTCTGGTACTGTAGTACCTTATACTTCAATCGTGGGTTTTCTCTATAATTGTTTTAATCAAAGCCATACATGCTGGTAAGGTACCTAGGTCCCTATTTCACTATTTGTTCGTTATAATTTCAAGCTTAAATGTTTCTACCTTTTTTCGATCTCTAAAATCAATTCAGTACGGGGTCACTGCGTTGTTTTTGGATGGCAACGTTTAGATGGCACTCTTGGTGTTAGATGAACGTCAATACCATCTATCGTCAGGATCATTCATTCGCTTGTTGTTGTCCATAATATCAAGGTGCCTTAATAAAATATTTTTTATTATTATTATTTGTTACGATGTAAATAGAGCCAGGCTACAAGTACTGAGCAATACTAAATTAAGTATTTGCTCACCGTCGAATCGAAGGGGCACAGTATATTTTTGTTGAATGTGCACTGTGCAATGTGCTACTCCGACACCTAAATGGAGCTTGCTTTTTAGGGTACCTAAGTAAAATCGGAACCCTTATGAAAAAATTTACAAGTGAAAAATTCTCAAAAATAGGTTACATGATGTATTTACAAGGAAAACTATCACGGCTATGTTAGCATAAGTAGTTAATGAGTAATAGTCGATCAACTTACTACTTCGGAACCCTATATTGCGCGTGGCCTGACACGCACTTGCCCAGTTTTTTGTTTAAAACTTTATAAGAAATTTTGTTTGTTTCAAACAATATTATTACTGGAATAACTGCAGCCAGATCAGTCGAAAGACAATAAGTTAAATTCAGCTGTGGTCTAGTCTGAGTTCAAATCTTTAAATGCGTCTCGAATTTTTTGTACTTATGTTATGTATATTAGAAATTAATTATCACTCAGTTCTGTAGATGAAACATGTGTGACATCAGCGATGATCAAAACACACACACACACACACACACACACGCTGTTCTCAATCACACAAATACCCACAACCCACAAACAACAATATTCTGTCCCACAAATATCTGTCCATCAGGGAATCAAACCCTAGACAACGCACCAACTGGTTCACAAGAAACTGCAGAACAACTTCAATTGAATACTTTATTAATTAACTTAGTTACATCGTTATAACAACTATTTAAAAATAAATACAAGTTTAACGTTATCACTTACACTAAAAGAGAAATAACTTAAAAACGCCTTTACTACTTGGTGGTAAAGCTTCTATCGCCTTGGCATGCGATGCATTTCATATAAGACATTTTAAAAATGTTTATCTAAAAATATATTTTTATTGTCTATTTAATATTAAGTATATTTTAATAATGAGATATAATTATGTTACTTAACTATGTCAAGGATATTTTAACACAAAAATCCTTAGACAATCGAGTGACTTGAAGACGTGACTCTTAAAATGTCTAGTCAGTTAAGCATAAAGATTGTACCCTATATTCAAAATGTATTTTAGGTCAGAAATAAAAAAATAATATTTAACAATACTCTTCAATATTGTAACTGTAACAGACACTCTCATTTTTTTAATTTCCTTCTGATAATATCCATTCAACCTTCATAGACCAATCTGACAAAATTCTGTGACAATTAAAAAGTACAATCCATTATGCATAACTGGCTTACACTAGTCCACTACGCAGTCAACTTTAAAAATGTTTTTGAATTACAATAATCTTACACAGTAATCTCCAAACTTATTGGCCGGACTGAAGTTGGCGGCCCTTATTTTACGTTCTGCGCATCGACTCGTGCCTAACTTCAGCCCGGCCAAAAAGATTGGGGAGTACTGTACGTGTGATAACTCTAGACTGAGTTCTTAAACTTTCAAAACTTATATGGATATTGTATCTATTGATTGTAAAATACACTGGCGCATAGATATACAAAGGCGTGAATGTATAAACGACGGAATTAGTTTTAATCGTCAGATTTTCAATGAATAAAACTGTAATAAAATACATTTTTGTGTGATTTTTCGCTTTGTCACTTGATCATTTTCCTTCGTTTTGTAACTGAAGAATTAATTTTGTCACGTGGTTAATTTTACTATGAACCACTGATGTATCTAAGTCTCTACGCCAGTGTACTAGCCTTATTGCCTCTTAAATATTTTTATCTTGTGCTTAATGTAATTACGGATTCGTCACTAATATTATTTGAGTTCAAATACTATATCTAATTGGCAGTTTATTTTTATTTAAGAACACAATGTTATTAGCTTAGCTTAAAATGGCAGTTACAGATTCTATAGTTTACGAACAAGCTTATTGTTATTGTTTATATTGTAATATTAAATAAATTATTTTACAAACGATTTCTTTATTTAACTGGATTATTACATATTTAAAAAAATATCAAAGTAATTGAAACAAAAATTGGAAAACTGGTAGTTGGTAAAAACTTTGGAAAACTGCTTTTAAAATTAATAAAAAAAAAAACAGAAATATTTTTATAAAATATTCCTAACGTAAAACATCATATCACTGCCTTTTGACTTAAAATAAATCATACGTAAATATTCTTATTTTTTTCTTACCTAAATACAATTAAGTCATTAATATAAGTCGCTTCGTTTTTATTAAATCGACAAGATCCCTTTCAATTATACAATAAATGTAATGTTTTCCGGACCTTGAGGGGCGTGGCGGTGCGCTGAAACATTACTTGACCATTTGGGGTCTAATTGGCCCCCAAAATTGGAAAAACAAAATTTTCCTTCCTCTATAACCGACTCCTCACAGGCAATATACTCCCTGGAATACCATCATACGTTAATGGACGGTCCATAGAACCCAAATACTGTTTCTCTATGAACAACTTTGTACTTAAAACTAAGTTACTAATACAATAATTAAGTCGTAGAAAATTGTGTTCCACTTTTATAAAGTTTTTAACTATATTAATCGCTTAATTCAAAGTGATATCTTAGAAGTCGTAGAGTGACTTGTGTGCAAATATTGTGTGTTTTAACTTTTACCCTACTTGTGATATACTTAGTTTTATGAACACTTATTGTTTCTTTATTTTATTTTTTTATTTACACTGCCTATATTAGAAAAAAAATGGTATCAACTTTAGAAAAATGGAGATATACAGTGTCTATTCATTTGAGGCATAATTATCATTATTATTGTACAATATGTGTAGTGTATCATTCATATAGGTACAATGAGGCCTGGGGTACTTTTATTTATAATAAATAATTTGACCATTTTTTTATTTTAAACTTAAAAGCTTAGATGATAAGTAATAGTCAATATTCATTTTACAATCTGGATCGATTCAATGTATCTTCTTTTACCAACGTCTTTGTCCTGTTTTTCAATTTCAAATGTCAATAACAGAAGCGCAATGCAAAACTACTTAAAATGTGGGTACACACACAAAACCTTATCCTGTATAAAATCTACATCACTTAGTCCTGGCATGCACACAAGTTACACTCCGAGGTTCCTCCACGTACTGTTGAAGTGGACCAGGCCCCTGTTGGTGAGCACCGGCTTCCTGACCACGCACAGCGGCGTGATGAGGTAGGGCGGGTGTTATTTCTTCTGGCTGGCCTCCGTGACGTCACTGAGCACGGTGACGACGAAGGACTCGATGCCGGACTCGTTGGTGCCGCGCGCGATGCGGAAGTACCCGTTCTCGCCCCACTGGTGGCCCCAGCTGTTGGCCACGATCTGGTGATAGAGTTAGGTTATTATTTTACTGTAGAAGCGATATATTTGATAATCTTAAAGGTGGAAAAGAGCAGATGTACGTAACGTCTGCTCGATTGTCATGTAGTTACAAAAATAACTATAAATTTTACATTTATCAAACCCCCAAAGATTTTATTTTCACCTAAGGGGCCATCCATAAATTACGTCACACGTTAGGGGTCGATGTAGTGTGACAAGGGATAGAAGGGGTCCTAAATTTCGTGACGTCACATTTCAAAATCGAATAATTGGTATGTATAGGTAAATACTATAAAAACGATAAATGGAAATAAAACTTATTTCGGAACTGTTGTTTTAATGTCTCACAAATGTGACCAGCTGTGACAAGGACGGGGGAGGGATCAAAAAGTCTGAATCTCAAATGAAATTAGTGTGTAAAAACCATTTCGATAACGTCAGTTTTCAAACAATCATTGTTTGACTTACGACGTTCAAGTGTACTCACCCAGAACTTATCCCCGCGGTCCTCCCCCCAGCCCACGATGCGCACGCTGTGCAGCCCCTTCAGGTAGTTGTCCCCGTGCCGGCTGCGGCGGTACACACCGTCGCGGTAGTGGAAGAAGTCCTGGTGCACTGTCATCAGCGCTGCAACATCATCACACGACACACGTTGCATTATAGTGTATGGTATTTAAAAAAATATAGATACGTTATGCCCTTACAAATCAACCATAAAATCTCTTCCGAAAAGAGCTATAACACACACACGTTTAGCTTTTGTTTCACTACACCAATCACATTGGTATAATACACGAAGGCATTTTAACGCTGTACGTCAAATATCAAGCACTGCTGACAACAACAAAAGCGTCCGCGTCCGTATCGTCTTGTATTGACAGAGCGACTACGAGCAGAACGTTTAATTGCCTGTTCTTACGCTCTTCATCGTCGGCGCGCTAGTGACAGTCTACCTATTTTTTACATAATAATATCATTGCTTAAAGTAGGTAGGAGTAGGTGAGATTCTATCCACGCCCTGCATGTCATACGCATGGTTAAAAGAAGACAAAGTCAGAACCCACAACTGTCCCAGAGCTAGGCTCCTGGTCTCGTTTTACAATGTGGGGGGTAGGTACAGACTTTAATCTACCACACTGGCCAAGTAGGGATTGGCACCTCACCAGTGACATTGCTAGCCCTAATGAGGCCCCATATCAATATTTGTTTTGGGGCCCCTCAACGTCAGCAGTCAAATTTAAAAGGAGTGCCAACTGTAGCGGTCGTAGGCCGCTGACTAGCTTTTTTTTGGGAGGGTTAATCGGGGCCCCTATACCCTGGGGGCCCCATATAATTGATACGGCGGTAACTATGCCCCTGCACCTCACACACCTTTTGAGAACATTATGGAGAACTCTCCGGTGTGCAGGTTTTCTCACCGTTTTCCTTCACCGAAGCAAGTAATATAACTTCTAATACGAACATTATTTTTGAAAATTGGAGGTGCGTCAGGATTCAAACTCGGGCCCCTGCGTTCTGGACACCAACGTTCAACTTCAGACCGCTAGTTCAAAACAACATTAGGATACCTAATTGATCATTTCAACTTAATTAGGAGAATCTGATGTTGTGATTACGATTGATGAGGGTCTCCTTTTAATACAGAACTGGTGATAAAAGCGTATTTTTTTAGTCACCCACTTTTAATTTTCTTTATATCCAACGAGCAGAACCCTACATATAAATTGACGCCTTCTCGTCTGTTAAAGAATATAATAACCTCATTAAGAAACCTTTATTATTTTTCCCTAAGCAAACAGGATCAACTCATAGTGTTTTATTTGCGGAGCTTATCAAATCAGAACGGTGCAGTATTTGAACATTCGACTGTCCTTGGGTCAGATAAAAAACTCGATAATAAGTAGCATTACGATCTCAGCGATTGTGAAAAAGTAGGACGATACATTGAAGTATAATGTCATAGAACAGACATCTCGAACAAAACGTGTGTCCCGCCGGAAGGTTCTATTTTCAAAATTGAGCCCCCGTTCTCCTTTCAAAATCGAACGAATTCTTTGAAAATTGAAGCCGATCGGCGCCAATTCATTGGGACATACATTGTTCGCGGTGTCGGTTCTGTATTCTAGTAATAATACTTCAATGGGACAATACAATACAAAATATTCTTTACTTATTGTGCATATACACATGAGATCGCAATTTACAGATACAGTATTCGATTTAATAGTAGTGTACATCGGTAATGAACACAGTTTGTAATCATCATCATAAAATAGGTGATATAGTTGTCATTAAAATGATAATGATTTCATGATTACAATGTAGGCTCGGTAAAATCAAGAAACAATAATTTATGGATCGAGTCCCTACCAGTAACTAACGATATACAAATATATGGATAAACACGGAAAGTGTTTGTAATTTTGTGATACCTAAATATCTCCAATTTTTCACTTTTGAGCACGGTGGAGTAGGTAAACTTTAGGCTTCTTCAGTTACGGGGAAAGATCCGTGCACTGTAGTGGACCATTAAAGAACAGAGCAATAATAATTATTAAATTTAGGTAGGTGGGTAATATAAAGTTATGTCCATCTATTAACGTCCCTGCATAGTATATAAATAACGATTGCCTTATTGTTTATCCATGACGTCCATTCATAAATATAAACACACTTGAAACAGATTCTCAGAATACCAGCATTACCACGCCCGATAAATACTGCAATGACAAGTGGATGAAGTGGCTGCTTCCTACGTGTGAATGTCGTCATACTGTATCTTAAACAATTACTAATATGTATGTTACGACAATTGTTCCGATGGCCCTGATATTGATCGCACCATATTAGTAACTGTCAAGGTTTAAGCCCAGGGGCGTAGCTACCGCCATATCAGCCGTATTAAATATACTAGGCCCCCAGCGTATAGGGGACCCCACTAACACTCCCAAAAAAAGCTTGCCAGCGGCCTAAGACCGCTACAGTTGGCACTCCTTTTTTATTTGACAGCTGACGTTGAGGGGGCCCCACAACAAATATTGGTGTGGGGCCTCCTTAGCTACGCCACTGTTTAAGCCCTTCGCAAAACAAATAGAAGAGTTATGATGTAAACACGAAGCTTCTTAGTCTCGAAGAACTTATGAAAAGTTATTGACAATAAGTTTTCCTGGCGTATTAGAGATTTTAAAGTTGCTGTTGTCCTGAAACGCTGAAATCCAAAATACGTTTGTATTTTGACGAGCCGTATGGCGTACCGAATGGTTACCACACCAGACCGCCGTGCCAAAGGTCCTGGGTTTGATTCCCAGCGACGTCAAAATTTGAATTTCTGTTCTCATGTGTATGATGTGTCCTTGTCTTTGTGTGTTGTCCGTAACTCCAAACAGGGGATCAGTATGGGGCTATGAGTATGTATCGTTTATGGCGACTCACCGTGCACAGGCCCCGACTCCATGATGTCATACATGATGTCCTGCTCCCGGGCGAGCTTGCCGGGCGGCCCCACCTTGTACCGGGAGGTGCGCAGCTCGATGGGGGGGCGGCATCCGTCGTCGATCAGGTTGCCGCGAGGACGGAATGGACAACGCGTGCGTTTTGCTTTGTATGGGAAGCATTCTTCGTCTACTAGACTGGAAGATGATGGCAATAGCTTTAATAACATCCTAACGTACACTAGCAGTCCGAATGGGAATTATAACAAAGGAATTAAGTATAACTATCAGTATTCTCATTAACAACACTAAACTGACACTAACAGAGCCGAGTACGAGACGAATACCCTACATTCGTATTCGAGGTTTATCACAGATATAGACGACCGGGAATGATGGTACCTTTAAGAACAGAATGATGCAAAGAAAACAGGACAAGAATCATGAAAGATCATTTAGGTCATTATTACTAGATATTATTATTTCTCCATGGGGTTCGCCTGGATAGCTACCACCCTCGAGTCGTGTTCCGGCTGGGGGCTTGAGAGCCAGGTCTTTCTTTCTTTTTCACTGCACACCACAGCCACTTACCATCAGGTGGATCGTCAGCTCGTTTGCCGGCTATTTCCATAAAAAAAGGTCATTATACATTTCTTCCGCAATCCTGAAGTAGCTACCCCTACAACTGAGAAGCAAGTTTCCTAGGATATTGGAGATGGAAGAAGTAAGTTACCCGTGAAACCTGGCGAAGTTCCAGGCGATGTCGATGTGGCCTCCCTTACAGCCCTGCTGCCCGCGCTCGTTGCACGACAACAGGATCTGTGGGCTGAGCACCATGTTCTCCGCTCCGTTGGACTGGATCGCGAATCTGCAGAACAGAAATCACTTAACATATTGGGCAATCAGGATACTTAAAGAATACTTTTAGGGAATTACGAGTAGACAGTAATTTCCCGTAGGTTGGTGCTCATGCATAAAGGTAAGGTATTGTTTCATTCTGGATGGCTAGTGCTCTCCTTCGCGGTAGTGAGCCAGTTCTTTCTTTCTTCTCTGTTCTTGTTTCTTGCCCGGCAACGCATCAGCAATGCCTTTGGTGATACTGATATCAACGGGTGACTATGACCAGTGACCACTTACCATCACGTGGTTACTCTGTCATCTTTTGTCGACTAATTACACAAAAAAACCGGCCAAGCATGAGTCTGACTCGCGCCCATGGGCGGATCGTGAATTTGTGGGGCCCTGGGCTGAAACAATTTAGGGGCCTACAAAATTACTCAACTAATACCTAGCCATTTTGTCAAAAAACTGTTTTCGATAGTGATGTAGGTATACAGAAAAAATAGGACACTAAAATAATTTGATTTATTTAATATGACTTAGTGTTTTTGTATACAGACATCAACTGTACAACATTATTGCAAAATAATTCTGTGCCTCCTGTGATAAGTGATACGAGTGAAACTCGTCGATTACCGGGAACGTGGATGCACGTTCGAACTCAAAGGTACCGCGCCGCCGCGGATTCTCACAAGGGGATTGCCTTGCCCGATGACCTTGGAGATTTGGTCCCTCTACTAGTATTTTTTAACTAAGCGCCATCTACCGACCAACGACTATACTACAATAAAACGAACTGAAGATAAAGCAAGAAAACATGTGGCACAGAGTTTTCATCGTTTTTGCCTATTTATATTCGCTCTCTGAGAGATCTTACTGACGAAAACAAGTTTAGCCGTATTGGGGCGGCTTAGAATACTAACCCCAAACCCACGCTAGATGGGTGTTGTAAAAGGCGACTAAATCCAGCCCGTTGGTGGTAGGACCCTCGGAGGGATTATATTGCTCATATTGATTTAAATTTTTAATTAATACCATTGTTACTATTATTATTTCTCCATAGGGTTCGCCTGGATAGCTACCACCCTTGAGCATGAGTCATCCGCCAAACGACTCGTCGTGTTCCAGCTGGGGGCTTGAGAGCCAGTTCTTTCTTTCTTTTTCTTCTCTCTTTCTTGGCGGGCAAAGCATCAGTGATGCCTTTGGTGTTGCTGATGTCCATGGGCGACGATAGCCACTTACCATCAGGTGGATCGTCAGCTCGTTTGCCGGCTATTTCCATAAAAATAAAAGTTGAAAACAATTCTAGTTCATAAACTAAGTGAGCTAGGAGTAAGCATGAGTACCTTCTTTTGTAGATAAAAACATTTACTGTCACCGTACATTTAGTTTTTTGTAGCAAATATTATAATATAAAAGTAATTCATCAAAAACCTGTGAGTTGTACCTTTTTATTTCAAATGTGTGCTAATATTACGTGATAAATGATACAAGTAGAGTTAAATTATGTTGCACCTATAAATTGTCTTTGTGTTAACTGATATAATTAACTGATTAGGGTACAATTCTATATATGTAGATTCATAAAGAATTGTACCCTAATCAGTATTGGTTTATAGTGATATAACTCTAAATAAATCAATATTCACGATAAATATATTGAAAAATAAAATAAAAAAAACTATCTGTAGAGCAATTATTTATATGGGTTAAAACTTTAGATATATCCATATTTACGGTTTTTTGCCGAAACCTGTGCAGTTATATCAGTTTGCACAAAATTATCTCCAAAACTATATTTTTTATTATACATCTCTACGTTAAAATCACAAAAAGACTTAGATCACTTATCACAGGAGGCACAGATTTGTTTTCTTTATATGCCATCCACATAATAGACGCGAAAAAATACACTGAGCAAAGACAAATGACGGAGAATTCCCCGTTCCGTAGGTACGATAGACGTGAATTGTTTGATCTCAGAGTTGCCAACCTTATGACAGGATTTTTTAAATTTTTTCTTTTAATTTGAACACGTAAAGCCATCGGTTCCGGTTGTTATCGTAAAATAACAGTCGTTAAGCCATGTCGGAGGCCCTCGGGCGGCATGAAAACTTCCGACAATTGGGTTGGCCACTAACCCCTCCACCAATCCGCACTGGAGCTGCGTGGTGGAGTATGCTCTAGGCCTCCTCAAGAGGAGAGACCCGTGCTCAGTAGTGGGCCGTTAATGGGTTGAAGCCAATTTGAAACATATTTTTAATTCAAAATATCGCATATTGTTTTTAGTGGGGGCTGGGGGCCCTTTGTATCCACGGGGCCCTGGGCTGCAGCCCAAAAAGCCCATATGTAGATCCGCCCCTGCTCGCGCCCAAAAGGTTCCGTACCATCGGTACCATTATCTATACAACATTAGACACTATATGCGTCTACCTGTTGCCGTTATTATTATCGAGCAAAAAACGGCAAAAAGTCACGTTTGTTGTATGAGAGCCCCACTTAAATATTTATTTTATTCTGTTTTTAGTTGTTATACATCATCTGTGAAAATTCCAACTGTCTAGCTATCACGGTTCATGAGATACCGTCTTGTGACAAACAAACAGACGGACGGACAGTGGAGTCTTAGTAATAGGTTCCCGTTTTTACCCTTTGGGTACAGAACCTTAAAAACATACCTTTTTACACTACAAAATTAACTCGGCGACACCATTTAGTGAAACTCATTTCGTAATCTTTTATTTCAAACATGTGACCTAGCAAGTGCAACATTGAACGTCTTACGATTCTATTTTCAGCTTATGTCATTCGACTCACGGGAGTACTTGACCCCAGTGATCTATAATCTCGCATCGCCACCCGATACTCTAAAAGAAACGATCACCAAAATACAGATGTTATAAAATAAATTTTTCCACTTGGAGATAAGTCTGAAATTCCCGTGGAAAGGCAGATTGCGTAGATGCATGAAATACCTCATTCATGGCGCTCGCGAGAGCTGGTGCCACTCAAGTCAGCTCAAGCCCTCTAGCAACTTATTTTTAGCTTGAAGCGTTCTTATTCTTTGATACCGAGTGAGTCTTTGTACTTTGCGTTTGCTTGAGAATAATTGTCGCACTGGGGAAGTCTTGTTTTAAGGTCAGGATGTAAGGCAGTCAGGAGTATGACATTATTATGCGGGCACGAATGTAAGACGCAGAATATCTAAGTAAGCTTTGTGTTAATTCGTCATATAGTTATTTTAATTTGTTTACTATGTTTAAGATTATTTATGTATTTATTTGAACATCAACACAATGTGCAACAAAACAACTTAAAGGAGGATTACCTACACAATAAGAAAAGTAATTGCCATTGTTATTAGAGATGTAGATAATTGCACAGAGAAAGAGAGTGATTTAAATAAGTACATATATATCTTACTATGAAGTCGGTTAAAAAGGTATATAAGGGCAATTTCGAAAAAAATATTGTTATAACTATAGTATAATTTCAACTTCAACCTTTTATAGTAGCTAGTTACTATAAGGCATTCCATCTCAGAACAAAGGCGTAGCAATGTTTTTTGTTAAACCACAAAAGTTTTTGCCGTTCCTTACATGCCTACCTACTAATATCCATAAGCCACAGTGTCCAGTGACCGCTTACAGCTAGCGTCTCGATAGTTTATTGAAAATGAACAAAAAACGCCGCGCATTAAATTGTGATCTGCGGATTACGACAGATAGGCACATAAGCCGAGACTACTATATCGCGACATCTACAATCCACTTGGCTGCACAGATGGTATCTCCCGGACACGGCTATCAATTCATTTACGTCTGCCCCTCATCAAATTTACTTAGTCAACCGGACAATCCAACTTGTTCGAATAATAATAATTATTAATTGTTTTACACTATACGATACGACAGGCGTAATAATTTGCTTATTACCAGCTGGTTGTTAAGCAAACAACTTATTTTTAATGTTGTATTTATTTATTAGTATTAGCTACAATCGTGTAGGTTTGGACTTTACTTTCATTATTTTTATCCAACACGATATTTCTTTAAGATTTAGGTACATACCATAAGGTTCTATACTTCACTAGAAAATTGTGAGAGTACCTACCTCGAACTTAAAAATTATGATAAAATTGACAATTTTTACAGTTTTAGAAGCTTGCAATCTAAATACGTCCATGGCATATCAAGTTGTGTCATAACAACATGCTACATGTCACGCCACAAGAATGGATGCTTCTCCATCTCGATTACATGTTGATGCTAGTGGCAAGTTACGGGCCGTCACTTATCACGTGTCATATTGGTCAGATGGCTATAAAAGCGTCAGCGTGGACCCTCACTGGAGGTTAGCCAAGCCCCAAATAATCTGTTGCTCACAACTCACCTGTCAGAAGCGACGGCAGCGATGGAGACAGCCCAGTCGGAGCCGCACCAGCCCTGGTCGACGACGGGCGAGATGAAGCGCGGCCAGCGGGTCCGCGCGTCGAAGTTGCTGGGGTACGGGATGTCCTTGTCATACCGGATCGACCCCATGCGTCTCGTTTCTGGGCTCAGGGGGAATGTGCCTGGAAATTATTATTCATTAATATTATGATTATGTATTTTGCTAGCAAATGTAGCAAAATTCGGAACCCATTTAAATTTTACAGGGCTACTTGGGAAAAAACAAGATTTGATTGGTTGAAGAATGGATCTCTACTGTTAATCTTCCTATGGTGTAGTTGTTCAGTATTACTTTTAACAACATTTGGAACTACTAGTTTTGCATTTCTTTTTGACGACCCGTGTGGCGCAATGGTTACCATGCCGGTTCGCCGCACCAACGGTCCTGGGTTCGATTCCCAGTGAGGCGGAAATTTAAATGATGAGTTTGAATTTCTGTTCTCCGTCTGGGTGTGAATGTCCTTGTCTAGTGTGTTGTCCATGGCACCCACGACACAGGATATCCTATGAGTGTGAAGCGTTAAAAAACTTATTCGAAATTTTTCGAGATCCTGTTATCCTGTTTTAATTTTTTTTACGCAGACGGGTTTTTGTTTTTTTTTTTTAATTATTCTTTTCAATGATTATATGAGCTAATGATAGTATAATAGAGTGCCTTTAAACCGGTAAACTTGTATTTTTTTTGCTTATATACAGAAGTTAGATTAGACACTGTATGCAGATTTGCTAAAAATGTTTTCTGTCACCGGACCGGAATAGACTTCTGTAACTACTTACAACTAAATAAAATCTATTGGTTTCTACATTAAGTTAATATTAATTTTGAATGTTGAAATTCACGTTAAATTGATGATAATTTACAGGATGATTATTCATCCTGACGCCTGTATTCAGATAAAATTAATTTATCTAGTGAATATTTTGGCCTAGCGGGATGAAATATGTATACTTTACGACCTATTCTCATATCTATCTATCAAATATACAGAAAAAATTTCATAAAAATCATTCAAGCCGTTTCGTAGGATTACAACCTCAAACACTGTGATACGAGATTTTTATATATTAGACTAGCTGACCCGGCGAACTTCGTATCGCCTAACAAACTATTTTTTTTCTAATATAAAAGTAGCTTAAGTTACCCCTTGTTACATCAGCTATCTGCCAGTGAAAGTCACATCAAAATCGAGACAGACAGACAGACAGACAGACAAAAATTGTAAAAAATGTTGTTTTGGTATAGTACCTTGTATACATCCAAATGCACTTAGTAAAAAGCGGTTATTTTAATATTCCAAACAGACACTCTAATTTTATTTATTTGTATATCTAGCTTCTAGATGTATAGATTAGATTTTTTTAAAACGTGCTGCATGAATCCCTCACGTCACAGACGTCATAGTGTATAGACCTTACCTCGAGGGTGAAAGTGGTCTACATGGTCTAGAGAAAGCACAGTTTAGAGAGATTTACTTTCATTGAAGGAACAATCGGTCGCTTTGTGTGCGGTGATCTAGAATCTAGATTATGTATATCCACAGACATGTATTATATACGTCTGTGTGTGTATCCTATCAATAGGGTATTAATCTCAAGCATATTAAATGCTAAATGTAATGGTCAGCTTGTGGTCAGCTTTTTAATAGCATTTTGCCATCATGACGCCGAAGATCTTCGGATTTATAGGAATTCTGAAAACGTTTGATACGTTACATATTCTGTATTCTGAGGTTATAATACATAGATTTACGATTCTCGCCCACGTCCGATAATCGGTGACCGATTTTTTGGAGGAAAAAAATAGAACCTACTGATAGCAATAGTGCAACGCACACGTCCTACAAAAAGTCGGTCAGAAATAATATGGGAGGAAAAATCGGCCCGATTATCTGTCCTACAAAAAGTCTGACGTGGGCAGGAAACGTTAATAGGACTATCGACCCGCTATGCAGTCAAAAATCTACCGTAATTCAATGATACTTTGGAAATAACACTTTTGTATTGTATAGTTGAGGTAGATCAAAAAGTGGAATGTACTCCATACAAAATACATAATTTACGTGCACTCTGGAGCACGGAAACGCTTATAAAGGTCACCCACCAGAACTAGCGAACACAATTCCCTGCTACGTGCATTCTAAACTCATTAGATCACTTACAAATGACATAATAGAACTACATTAAAGTTATTTAACTCTTTGTAACTAAAGCGTAATTTAAATGTAACAGATATGGTTACAAAATAATTACAAATTACTCAGTCTGTAAGTCGAGTGGGTCATTAGTCGTAAATCGTAATGCAGGCGATAACAGATCATATCGCCTGTCGTCGGTTCCAATTTGATTTGCATTAGAACTAGGGTCGCCATGAAGGGCCATCCATAAATTACGTCACACGTTAGGGGGGGGGGGGGGGGGGTGGATGAAGTGTGACATTGTGTGACAAGAGGTGGGAGGGGTTCCTAAATTTCGTGACGTCACATTTCAAAACCAAATAATTGGTATGTATAGGTAAATATTAAAAAAACAATTAATGGAAATGAAACTTATTTCGGAACTGCTGTTTTAATTTAATAATTTCTAGGTGTAAAATTTCATAATATGTGACGTCACACTAGGGTTAGTTAGAATAGTGTACACCTTGTTGGAGCAACTAAATAAATAAATAAATAAATAAATATTAAAAAACGATTTAAAACTTATTTCGGAACTGTTTTAATGTCTCACAAATGTGACCAGCTGTGACAAGAGGGTAGGGGTCAAAAAGTCATGAAATTAGTGTGACGTAATTTATAGATGGCCCCTGACGAACAAAATGATACGAGACGGGCTATGGTGTAAGGTGAGGTCTCTATGCTGATTTCCGAGTTGCCCTCCCTGCGTCCATTTTGAAGGGCAACGGTGTAGATAGATAATTATAAAGCCAGGCCTCTCCTTTGAAGGGGACTTTAGGAATTCGTGAATCCGTTCCCAACTCATTCATACGAGTATTTATTTATGTTACTACCACGACAACTCTGTAGCCCAGTTGGCTGCTAGCCTACGAAATGGGTTTCGGGTTCGATTCCTGACAGATTCGGATCAGAGCTTTATGTGACAAATAACGGGTGTTTCCATAACTTGGCTCTACTATTTCAGTATTTATAACGGATAAAGTAATAGAGAACGTAATAAATAAATATACATACGTATGTTCTCTTATGAAATGGAACGTATGGCAACCCTAATTAAAAGTTAATAGCTACTTTAAATAGTAAACAGCCATTGGAAATAGTGGAGATAACAATCTCGAGTACCATTCAGCTGTCAGTAATCAGCTCGAGTTTTGACAACCGTACCCGGTTGGTAATGAATGAACCCTTTGAATGAAGTCCCTGGTTATGAGTTAGTAAACTTGAAAGTTCTCCAAAAGAGTGTAGGTACTTGACTTGGCTATAGATTGCCTAACTCCCTAGCTAAAAGTTTGTGTTATATTCGAAATAGGTTTTTAGAAACATTTTTTGAATATGAAAGTATACCATCACTTTAGCGACTCCCAAACAGCAAATTATCGAGCGAGAAGTTGAGACAAGAAACTCCTAAGGAGATTGCAAATTCTTATAGTATACTTAAAGACGTTTATGGCAATAAATAAATAAATAAATAAATAAATAAATAAAAGACCTACAAAGCACAGGTTAATTATTACATTCAAGTCCAACCACATTTTATTATGATAAGGTTCTCACGATATTGTATGCCGATATTTTTGACCCAGTTCCATGGATTTATTATTTAATTAAATGTGATGTAGGTACTCACTCAGTATACGTTGATTTATTATCTAAATTTAAAATCACATCCAATTGATCATAATTTTTTCTTGTCATCTACTCTTTATTACAAAAGTAGGGTTTCGGACAAGGGTACGAATCTTAAGTGAAAAGATAATGGCTTGTAAATAATCTTAAATTAAAATAAAAAAATACCCCCACCGTTTCATTTACACTAAAAATAGCTAAGAACACTCTAGATTAAGTCCCCTTTCAGACAAAAAAACTAAATCAAAATCGGTTCATCCGTTTGGGCGCTACGATGCCACAGACAGATATACATATACACAGACACGTCAAACTTATAACACCCCTCTATTTTTGTCAGGGGTTAAAAAGGTACATAGTACACCGATGCTGACTCACCCAATTTGTAAATGAGTCCATCCTTGAGCTTCTTCCCGTAGAACTCGGAGTAGTTGTAGGCCCTCCAGCTGAGGCCTGGCTGGTTGACGCCGTACACCACGTCGCCGCTCATGAGGCACTCGTCCGTCTCGCACTTCCAGGAGGTCCTGCCGTCTGCGTCCACCAGGCACTCGCTGGAATAGAGAGGGATTTGAGTTGCGTTGACTAGGAGATGTATTCTTTCTTTTTCTTCTCTTTCTTGGTCGGCAACGCCTGGTTGGCCGGTGATGCCTTTGGTGTCGCTGATGTCCATGGGGGACGATAGCCACTTACCATCAGGTGGATCGTCAGTTTATTAGTCGGCTCCGTAAGCACCTAATACTCGTATTTACAAAACATGTGGTGAGACTGGAGCACTTATAAAACTTCGGTTTCAGATAATGGTTTTTTAGTATCAACAGTACATATCTATTATTGTAGATCAGTTGAGCAAATCAGAAAAATGGTGATGGGTATTTGTGATCGCATATTTTTGGGGAAACCTGGACACAGCAGATACTTTACTTATCTACAAATCTATTGCCTATTGGCCCAAATCTGGCCTCCAGCACGAGAGCTTTCCAACAAAAACAGAGAATCTTATTAAACATAAATCATAATTCTAATTCTACAATCCTAGGGTCTAGAAGCGTTAAAACTTAATTAATTATTTAAACTAAACATTTTTTTAACCTTCACTTGGGTCGAACAATTAGTATTAGTAGTAGGACATGCTATCTTAATACTTAGTAAAAATAATCTTCATGTCCACTTTAATTGTTCCTAATCTGTTTGCTAAACCATATATAGCGTGATGTCTGATGAGGGCTTGGCACCACTCGCCTCAGGGCAGGGTTGCCGCCCGTACTATATTATATAGTATCGTACTATATTTCAGTCAATAGTACTATATGTTATAGAAAAATAATATAGTACGAATAATACTATATTTTCATCAGTAATTCAGTTGTCGAGATTTTTTTAACTGTGACTGGAACGTACCCGCAATGCAGCATTGGGAATTTCAGAACGAAACGCATTCCCGTGATTCTTGCTCACACGTCACGGCAAGTAAACGTCAACTTCAAATTGACCATTATAATAATAAGACTTTGTTAACCAAAGCTAAAACTAATGACAAATACACATGGAAAAATAAATAAGTACTAAAAATAAATGTGTACTATTTATTTTTCTTGAATTTCCCAATAGTACCTACTATATTTTTTGCAATGTTTTGAAAAAAATACTATTTTACCTTAAAAAAAAGGTGGCAACCCTACCTCAGGGTTAAGCGATTGTTCAGTTGTTGCAGTAAACATTTCAATTAATGTCACCTAGACAAGATCCTGTTTAAACTTGGACGGTAATTATGTTATTTACGTTTATCACTCAAACTCGACGAAACATTCTAGTACCTTAAACATTTGCATTAAACATTTTTGCATACATGTCCACAGAGAAGAATAAAAAAATCTTTTTTCTGACAAAATTGGCTTTAAAACTATCGTAGAGCGAAGTCGGAGGTAAAATCGGTTTGAGTAACTTTAGTTTTCTTTATGTATACCTCACCTACCCTGGAAAAATGTTTTTCATTATTTTATTCTACGACTTTGGAGTTATAATAAGCATGTATATTCATGTCAAATTACAGCTTTCTACAACTAAGGGTCTTGGCGCCATGCTTCGGACAGACGGACGGAGGGACGGACATGACGAAACTATAAGGGTTCCGATTTTACTCAGGAACTTTTCGGAATTTTTTTGTGTATATTTGGTAGATAACAGAATAGGTCGTAAAGTATTATTTCATACCGTTAGGTGATTACTGATTAGGGGCCATCCATAAATTACGTCACACTAATTTCATGACTTTTTGACCCCTCCCTCCCCCTAGTCACAGCTGGTCACATTTGTGAGACCTCCCCCCCCCCCTAGTGTGACGTCACATATTATTAAATTTTACACCTAGAAATTATTAAATTAAAACAGCAGTTCCGAAATAAGTTTTATTTCCATTAATTGTTTTTATTAGTCAACAATAATATTGTTGGTGAAAATTTAATATTAACTTACTTTCATTTACGTCTTACAGACATTCAGTTTTTGTCATCAAAAAAGAAAAGATTACCTATACATACCAATTATTCGACTTTGAAATGTGACGTCACAAAATTTAGGACCTCCTCCCCCCCCTTGTCACACAATGTCACACTTCATCGATCCCCCCCCTCCCCCCTAACGTGTGACGTAATTTATGGATGGCCCCTTAGGGTGTCCTTATTAAGAATATTTTTGGCAAAACAACGTTTGCCAAGTTAACAGTTAGTAATTAATAAAGTATGAAGTAAAGAATGAAGGTAAATAACATGTTACACAGATATTAAAATTCCAGTAATAATAACCAGAAGTGTCCCTCGAGCATTTCCTCATTCAAGCGCAGACCTTCGAAAATAGAAGCTATAAGAATTTTAATTGTTAGAGTAATTATAATGAATTAATAATGGTTATTATTCAATTACGGTATGTAGGAGGTATCCATGTTTACTTTAAATTTGCATAAAATATTGAGTTACCTTAAGCTTGGTTATTTCAATGTTATTCCTCTGCAGAGGTGACATGGGTTTGAAATTATTTTTTCTTGTAAGTATAATATGTAGAGAGAGTTGCTAGTCAATCTTAGATGAGTGTAAGCGAGTTCGTTTTTGTTTAAGGACTTTCCTTAAAATTTCCGTTAAAGGACCTTAAATTCGTTCTAGGTATTAAACCCCAAATTACTATTAAATAGTACCTAATATTATATGATAATAGATAAATAGTTTAGAGTACTTAAATAATTCTTCTAAAAAATAACCAACTTCAGAATTAGAGATAACTCATAAACTACTCGTCTCTACTACTACAGATCTCACTCAAATTTAAATGGGACCACTTGACAAGCACTAGCTTTCGAATATGAAAAGAATTATCAAAATCGGTAGGTACACCTGGTAAAAAGTTAGGAGGTAACCAAGTAATGATACTTCAATGGAGGTAACGCAGATTGAAAAATAAAAAAAATACAGTCGAATTGTGATCCTCCTTTTTTTGAAGTCGGTTAAATATTGACAGGTGTTGCCGTGTGCACTCATGATATCATGACGTGGTCTCTCAGACTTCGCACTTCAGTGGGTCATTAAACTTTGGCGAGTTTTTATAGCTAGTACGCAAGTAAAGGAATATTCGACTTTATTCCAGCAAATAATTTCAATGCAAATTTTATTATATTTGAAGTTAGAACCGTTACTCTTTACTCATAAAAGACCCGTTTAGATAATAATGTAATTTGCATGGCCCAGCTAATTAAATGTTATCATTTTATCTCTAAATAGTGTTTTACTTTTAAAAGGGTTTTGATTGCCTTTCAAGTATTGACCCTGCGTTTACCGAGCCTGCATCTGTAACTGTAAAGTAATATAAAATGGTTAAAGCATATGGTTAAAGTTAGGTTAAGAATATTATTTTCTGATTCTTGTTTATACCACAGATAATGCTGTTTTGCAGATAAAATAACAAAATACTTTGTCATATACAGTTACCAAGTGATTCAGTTCTAAGTTGAGCAAGACTCTATTTTTTCAGTACATTTGAACGATAAGCTCTCCTACGATCGAATCAATTCTCTGAGAACAGGAAAATCAACTGGTACACTAATCATACGACATGGTGATTGAAATGGTATTTGTTGGATAGAAACAAGTGACAGTCAATGGATGGAATGATCGACCACTGATCGGATCGTCCATGACCGATGGGTGATGATTAAGCGATTGGTTTTAATTGATGACGTAATCGAAATACTCTTCCTTGTCGCAATGTGTCCAGTTTGTTAAATTCTAGGTATATTCTATTTAAGTATTATAATATGTAGTTCAATGATATATTCCTATTTTTATAAAAAAGGTATCTATTTATTGACAGTTAAATTGCTACTTGGTTTGCAGTTTAATAGTTAAGTCTTGATGTTGATTATTATGATATACATGTTGCATTAAAATCCGTTTTTTTATTTAATTAACCAGCCTTATTCATTTATTTACTATATACTTCTATTAATTAGGTACAGTTATTAAATTAAATTAGAATAAACAAAAAAAATTAAACTAACTGAACTAATACTAACAAAAAATAAAATACTATAATTTACACTATAAAAAAGATCTTAACTAAAGTAAGTACTATTTTAAAAACGAATATACAAGAAAGAACTTACAAGAGATACATGTCATCCAAAATTCGTTAAAATTAACATTAACCAGCCTATTAGAGAAATGCTATAGTAGTTCTGATTTTTTCGTTCGTAATGTTGAATGCGTTTCCTTTTTGACCAGGATCGCTCTATTGAAACTCCTGAAGCACGGTAAAGATATTATCATTACCATGCTTGAAGCCCTTGAAGGTACGAAGCATTCATGGGCGCTGCAAACATTATGAGATGAGTTTTAAAGCTTTTACGTAATACTTATATACAAATCGTAAAACCGTAACCTTACCATAAAGTTACAGACATTAGGAACGTTAGAATATTTGCATACATGAATATTCAGAGTCCTCCAGTGCCGAGGTTAATAGAAGACTAACTTCAAGGCAGATGGGTCAGTATCAGACATACTGGAATGTGGGATGTAGCCGACGTAGCCGATGTAGGCGACTAGACTTCACGGTATTCTAATTAATGATTGCAAAATGCTGCTTAATCGTATCAGTCTATCTATATTATTAACTTGAATAATATGAAGAATTTAACGTGAATACCCGACTAATACAAAAAAAAAATTGTTTAGAAAAAGACTGAAATGTGCCTAATGCATTGTTTTAATGGAACGTGTCAAACCATCTTCGCATTATTGCCTTTCAAATGAAACCATTTTGCGCACATCGGTTAGATGGTTTCAAAGTATAGGACATGCGGACAATTTTTTTGTGTTTTATAATTTTATAGATAGATTACGAGCTTTTGCCTGTGGCGTCTGAGGAAACTACTTCAAATATTCCTTCGTAGTGCTACGCAGTCCTTACTCCTTAGTGCACGACCGCACTATGAACTAAATCTTTGCACTAAGTAATAAAGTTTGTTTTTAGGAACCCTTTTTCTCAAGATAACATCCCGACATTTACTGACAACAAATAAAAGAATTTCAAAACACAACTAAAGCGTAATACGATTCTTAACTAATGTATTCTTTCTATTGCGATGTAAGACAATACTAATATTAAAACGAGAACGGGGTCACACTTTATTAAATATTTACTGAAAGTTACAACAAAGGCAATTGATACTATTAAGCATTGTTACGAGTATAGAGGCCTAAATAACTTTTGTTTTAATTAATTCATGTCTTTCTTTTTATCTGTGACACACAATAGGTATGAGCCATTAAACTATTATCACAGTAGACATAATAGTACTTATTATTACTAACGTATGGGCACAACTGGCACCTCGAACTGGATGTTTGCGCAATGAACTGTAGCCTATTAGCTACAGTTTCAGTGGATGCAGTCGATTTTAAAAAAAAAGGGGGCTCGATTTTGAACATGGAACCTCCCGCTACACTTTTGTTCGCAATGTCTGTTCTGGTACTGTAGAACCTACATACATACAATATATTACGAGTATACTTCAATGATGGTATGAGCACCTTATAGGATTGATCACCTGTTCAATGACGAATGATGACTGTATGTAAACAGAATTTTATTACAGAGTGATGTCATTATGGACAAGTTAGCCTTGCGATTCATATATCTATAAAAATAAAAGAAATTTAATCTCTTTTAACTCTTTTTAAATAGATATTTGGTAATTTGCATGGAACACAGTTGTGACTTGTGACTCGTAGAATGAAACAAGATACACCTTTGATAGTCGTAAGATGAGATCCGAAATCACGTAAAATAATAATGCACCTTAATTAATAAAAAGGAAGTGAATAATCGAATTTTAATTCTGGTTTCAAATATAAGCAAAAAAAGGTGGAAAATATAAATACAACGTCTTCATACATTGAAGTAAGTATTATTATTAGCATATAGAACCGACACCGCGAACACAATGTACGTCCCAATGAATTGGCGCCGATCGGCTTCAATTTTCAAAGAATTCGTTCGATTTTGAAAGGAGAACGGGGGCTCAATTTTGAAAATAGAACCTCCCGGCGGGACACATATTTTTTCGAGGTGTATTTTCTATGACATTAAACTTCAATGGTGGATAATCGAATTTTAATTATGGTTTCTAATATAAGCCAAAAAGGTGAAAAATATAAATATAACGTCTTCATACAAGTTTATTCACCTTACCCTTTTATTTTCAACATTTTAAATGTTTAGTTGTAATACTTAGCATAGGTACACCGAGACTAGTCGGACTGAGTACGGAACCAGAAAAGTAGAAGGAAATATTTTTCCCAGAGATACAGCTTGTGTTTAATTACAAATGTTTTACATTTTAAATTGTTTATTTAGGTCATTGTAGTAAGTTTAAAATAAATAAGCTTAACGTTAACTGCTTTGATCCGGCTAATGAATAGCTGTCGGCTCTACTGAATGTCCAGACATTATGATACGAGTTAACTGCGGTGAGCGAGGTATGTAGATAAATAAATCGATTCTAAAATAACTTGGCAATTTTAGATTCGTATTGTCGTAGAGTAATGTCTTGTCACAGAGATGACAGTAAGTAAACATCGACAAACAAAATATTTTGAGTTTTTTTTTTTTACACGAATAAGTTAATGCTTGACCACAATCCCACCTGATGGTAAGTGTAGATGTGGTCCAAGATGGTGAGCACATTAACTTAGAAAGAGCCTATTCACTCTTTTCTTGAAGACATCCACGTCGTAGGCTGGATAATAAAAAATAATAAAAAAATAGTACCCGTATTATACTCAAATATAGAGATCCGAATTTGATTATAAACACAACTAGGTTAAAATATCAGCATACAAAATACCATGAGTACCCATATTATAGCTAAATGCCCTCGATGAGTTTAGTCATAAATCATGGTTACGTAACACTGAAATATAATGTCATAGAACAGACATCTCGAACAAAATGTGTGTTCCGCCGGGAGGTCCTATTTTCAAAATTGAGCCCCCGTTCTTGTTTTCAAAATCGAACGAATCCATTGAAAATAGAAACCGATCGGCGCCAATTCATTGGGACATACATTGTGTTCGTGGTGTCGGTTCTATATGCTAGTAATAATACTTCAATGTTACGTAATAATATTTTCAACATTCCTAAAGTACAAACAGTGAAACCGAACTTGAGCTCTGAATGTCCTCCGAGAAAGCCTCTGTAAAATATATTACGATGAGTACCTCATGTCACTGCGAATGGCAGGTTATGTTACATTCACCAGATCGTATCTCTGATGTACGAGTTTCTGTGGACTGTGATGCTTACGAGAAGAGAAATAATTGTATTTAACAAAACAAATGCGTTACGAAGAATCAAAAAAGTACATAAAATGAAACTTTTAGCTACATGATTTATATTATTAAAGAGGTAAGTTTTGATTTTTTGTTTGTTTATTCGCTTGTAATGGATAAGCTCAAAAACTACTGCACCGATTTCAAAAATTCTTTCCGCTATGGCATGCTCTATACTTTCTGAGTAATATAGGCTATATTTTATTAAAAAAAATTATGAGATATGTACGAAAACCGAAGCAAAGCGAGGTCGCGGTTACTAACTTATGATAAAATTGGAAATGTAATAAAACGAAGAGAAAAGGAAGGAGTAAAATTACATTTAGTAAAACGAATAAACAACATTGAAGCCTGTTCGTAATTTAAATAATATTGGTATAAACTAGAGCAAATGTATTTAAATGTTACATCAAAAAACGTAACAGAATCTCTGACGGTACATTACTCTACGCTGCCAAGAATAATGAACTTCGTATTTATCTTATTTTTAGTCACTTGTAGACGATTTATTTGCGTTGTTGAATGTCCATTGCGTAATTCCAATTACCACTTGTGATGCAAGATGGTATATTGTTTTGCTTAGATGTTAATATTTCGTTTATTGGAATATTTCTTTTTTATTTGCACATGTCGGTGCAATGACTTTTAATAATTTTTTTAGACTTTTAGTAATTCATTGGATTTATAATATAGAGGGTTGCTTTATCGGTTTTTTCTTTTATAATAAAGTTTTTTCATTTACATATTTCTGTCTGATCTAATTAATGCAAAACACTCAATATTTTGTTGTCAATGACCACAAAAATGCAATAATATTAAAATGTGCTAATTCAAGGATATAAAGTTGATAATTTACGTTCGCTTCCGTCGTTAATGTCACAATTAACTTAAAATTAAACGGTCAAGATAAAATTATGTTTTAAGATTGCATTACTTAACATGATTTAACATTATGAATACAGAATACATACTTTAGGTACTTGCTTATAGGTATGACCAGCGCTCGCGGCTCGACCCCCGGCTTTGCCCGTTATTATAGTGATGTGACATCACTTATGAGCATTTATCGACAAGGCGTCACTGTCGTTTATCGATGGACGAGTTGGACAACATTAACTAAATAGAAGGTATAGAATAAATAGAAATAAGCTCGCGAGATTTTTCATCTAGTAATAATTTCTGAAAAAATCTTTTGTACTTTTTTAATGTTTTTAAACTTATATTTTATTTTCTAAATTTCTAAGTTACAGCCTACTAAGGGTTGAGTTTTTCCGTAAAGTGTAAAAAAATTAGGATCTACTTACATCCAAAAAGCAATTAATACTAATGCTGAACTTAATGCCATAAATTCGTGACTTAACCTAAATGTATTTAAATTACTAATTTGAAAGCAAAGAAGCCGCTTGAATTCCTACCGTTTATTTACAACGTTAAATCCTTTGTAACTAGGGCAAGTGATATTTTTCACCATGGACGTTAATGTCGCAGCCATGTCAGGGTCTAATGGCGATTTATTAACTGTTTTCCTTTGAAATTCGGTACCGCCGCCGTCTGTCGCTCGGGTTACGTTACGTCAGCGACCATGAGCGCGCTAACGCCGCTAACTGCTAAATGCTTGGGAATTCATGAACTGACCGTGAAACCTGGCGCCAGCGTTTTACATGTCTCTTGGTGCATTGTAACTGGTTATGACGTAAACAGAGTAACGTTTTTAATACACCATTAATATTACTAATTACACTTATTTTAGCTGTTTACGTTGTAGTTATACATATATCTTTATTGATAAGTATATTAAGTCCTACTCTAAGAATTAACATGTACTTAAATGTAACAAGTCGCGATAACAACGCGACAACTCCTAGCGTAGTTCGTCAAACTTTGACTTTGACTTTAACTTACCAGTTTCACTGTTAAGAAACCATGTGTACCTATTTAAAATGTTATATAGTTACACTCTGGGCGTGAATTATTATTATAATTATAACAAAATAATATTAAAAAAACGTTGCGTTCATGAATCAGCATTTTTTGGCTCCAGAAAAATAATATAACGTCGATTTCTTTGTGTTTACCTGCCCACACAAATACAGTATTTTTTGGCAATGTCTAAAATAAAAAATGACCGGTCGAGCATGACACGCGAACGAAGTTATGACAAGACGTCACTCAGTTGTAGATCATGAGGAAGCCATGTGAGGAAGTCATTAATATGCATCATGACACAATAGTTATAAAAGAACTATCAATTTCAATAAATGATTCACAAGATCACAAGTTATTAACCGAATATATTAGTAGATCATCTAGATGGAAAATTCTGACGTGTTCACTGGATAATCACTTACCATTCATTAATTACGTAAGGGTCCTGAAGGGGAGAGGGGTCCTCAAAGTATCCACATGCGCTTACTTTTAGGGGGTTAGGGGGTAAATCCATTCTTACGTAATATTTAATAAGTCGAAATACTAACAATTAAAATTAAAACGTTGATTTACGTAGACTTGTAAATGGGGCAATTTTTTTTTAAACCAGATAAAATTTTACGTAAGAAGGGGGAGGTGGAGTCCGAGAAATCTCACGTGGTCTTACATGGGAGCAGGGGGAGTCAAAAATGGCTAAAATTGTCCTTACGTAATTAATGAATGGCACCTTAATTACCTATTAATTAAGTACAAAAAAATAACAATTACTTTCAAGTGTATTAACTTTTAAACGTTAATTATATTTAAAAGATTTGACGAAAGAGGAAAGGAGGAAAATGAAATTAATAATGTATGAATGATAAAACTACTTGTGTTGCCTGAAAATTTTACAACCGCTACTTATACATAACGTAATGGCATTACGTCAGTCTATGGAATTCGTTAGTTTTAAGTTTTGTGTAAATACATTGTAAATGGGTAAAGCCACAGCTAATACTTATATTAGCAACTTCTGCACTAATATTTTATTAAATCAAACTCCATTAGCCAGACAACTATCACGTAATTTGTTAAATGATTTTAAAATTGAATGGCAGGCCACAAAAACGTTTAATGTATTTGTTTATTCTAATCGCACAACAATCATACATTGCATGACTAATCATAAAAACCTTATACGGTGAACGGAAGGACACGTGTCGCGGTCTGCTATCTATCGATGCAATCAGACTGACATCACTATTTATTTTCGAAAATGGAATGTTTTTTTAAATAGTGTTTAAATTTATGTCATCATCATCATTAGTCTCACTGAACAGCTCGAATTTTCGGTAGATTAACATTAAGAATTCTACTTGATGATGGAAATTAGATATAATTAGTGGTGATTCAACCGTTTAACCAAATTTAATATAATTTTATGCAGTAGCCTTCGATAATCTATCAATTTGTGTGCTTAAATCATGTAGTAGACGACCCTGTAGCCTAGTTGGTAGCGACCCTGCCTGCGAAGCGAGGGGTCCCGGGTTCGATTCCCGGCCGGGGCAGATATTTATGTGACAGATAAATATTTGTACTCGGGTCATGGGTGTTACTGTGATGTGTTATGTGTAGTCCATGCCACCCGCGACACAGGTAATAACCTACTGCGGGGGTATGAGTGTGTTAGCGTTTATTTATTTATTTATTTATTTATTTATTTATTTATTTATTTATTTATTTATTTATTTATTTATTTATTTATTTATTTATTTATTTATTTATTTATTTAAGCTTGATAATATGTAATGTGGAGTATTTCAGTAAGTTTTGTTTAAGTAATCGTAATGATTGGAAAGATTTATAAGTTAAGTAGTGTCGTATGACTGTCGTATTGTAAAATTAAAAATACGTAAGTGCATTAGTACGTGCTTTAAATTGGAAAGTTCAGAAAGTTTTTTTCAAAACTCATGAGCGATCTAGATTTTAAAAAATATATTTAAATAAAACGCTAAGAACCAAAATCAAACTGCTCCTGACCAATCCTTTACCTCACAAACATATCATAAGCCTTTGGATTCAAACCCGGGGCTCAACGCGTCACTAACACTACAAGGCCTTGCCAGCATTCCTAATCGGTAATTACTAGATGCCTGAACGATTACAGCAGTGACATTAGCTCCGCCGCTCTGAACGCACCTGATCGTGCTAAAAATAACCATTGTCTCACAGTCATAGTCACGATGCACCTTTCACCACCCACGACCATCCACGACCGTCCACAACCGTCCACTGCACCGCGCTGTCTCACAGGGCTCTGGCCTCGTCAGAGCCCTAATGGCATTGTCCTACTCCCGAAACTCCAAGCCCTATCGCATACCTATTACCTACGTAGTCAAAATTTTATCAAATTAAAACCAACTTCTGAGATTTAGATTTCGAACATCAAAATCCCGTTATGCATACTTATTTCTTAAATTTGGAATCTTGGTTTTTATTTATCTATACAAATCTATACAAATAAATAAAATTGGAGTGTCTGTTTGTAATATTAAAATAACCACTTTTTACTAAGTGCATTTGGATGTATACTGTACGGTACATAATAATATATCAAAACAATTTCTTTACAATTTTTGTCTGTTTGTTCCGGCTAATCTCTGAAATGACTGGCTGGACCTATTTTGACGGGACTTTCACTAGCAGTTAGCTGATGTAACGAGGAGTAACTTAGGCTACTTTTATTAAAAACAATAGTTTGTTAGGCGATACGAAGTTCGCCGGGTCAGCTAGTTAGAAATAAATCAAGATTATTTTGGTCTATTTATGAATTTCTATTAATTTATTCATTGATCTACATATAATTCCCGCAGATGTTACAGATGTGTTAAACTGTTAAAGAAATCAGTTTTAGAAAGTAGTAAAAGTAGTTGACACAGGACTTGAACCCGCGACCCGAGCGGTCCGTTCTCCGTTCGGTGACGTCACGCTCAAGCCTCAACAAACGAGCTATTGTAAATCACAATATCGATTAATATAAATGATGCTGAGCGGCTGAACATGGGCTGAACAGTGATTGAATGTTTCAATTGCACCGAATGATAGGTATATCGAAATGTGTGTCATTCCGTTGTTTTGTGTTTATAAAGGGGCCATCCATATATTACGTCACACTAATTTCATGACTTTTTGACCCCTCCCCGCCTTGTCACAGCTGGTCACATTTGTGAGACCCCCCCCTAGTGTGACGTCACATATTATGAAATTTTACACCAAGAAATTATTAAATTAAAACAGCAGTTCCGAAATAAGTTTTATTTCCATTCATGGTTTTTTAATGTTTACCTATACATACCAATTATTCGATTTTGAAATGTGACGTCACGAAATTTAGGACCCCCTCCCACCCCTTGTCACACAATGTCACAATTCATCGACCCCCCCCCCCTCCTAAAGTGTGACGTAACTTATGGATGGCCTTTTATGTGGAATAGGAACATTCCCTAGCTTGTGTGGAAAACTTGACGGAGTTTACAGATTGTCTTGGTACTGTAAGTGCTGCATATTATATTTATAGGTAGCGACCCTGCCTGCGAAGCGTGGGGTCCCGGGTTCGATTCTTAGCTGACAAATATCTGCCATATTTATGTGACAGGGATATTTAAACTCGGTACGTCGGTACGGTATGAGTGCCTAAGCGTTTAAGCGTTTATATTTATTTAACTTTGAACTCTTTGGAACTTAACAGTCTATACTAGATAGATAGAAATCCACCCGTGAGTAGAAACAGCAGTTCCACCACGCTGCTCCAGTGAGGATTGGTGGAGGTTCCTTGATACCTGGCCAATGGACGACGCACTGCAGCCGAGACCTTTGCTCATTACCATAGGTCTTGATCCTCATGCAAGAGATTCTGATGGTAAGTAGAGTTTTTTACCAGCCTGACTAGTTCTGTTGTCATCTTCTTTCTTATAGACGTAAAATGCTTATTTAAGTAAATTAGCCCAGGGGAACTGAATACGGCAACTTTCGTTTGCATAGAAGGTATCGGTAGTAGGGTTGCCAGATGGTCGGGATTCGTCTGCATTGTTCCGACATTTCACATGATGTCCAGAGTCCCGACAAAATATAAAATGTCCCGACAATTCACTCGGTTCAACAACCGCGGCGCCCTCAGCCCGCCGCACGCACTCTAGCTGTTTTTTTTTTTTAATTTTTTTCCTCGTCAGATCGTTTGCCGGCTTTTCGAAAAAAAAAATTTTTGTCCCAAGAAGTCCCGACTTTTTGAAGTTTCATGCAGATATTTCAGATCACTGCGACTGCTCTAAACTTAAGTCCTTACTGAGACTAAACTACAACCAGACAAGGATTAAGTTACTTGAAATGAAGGAGCTCGAGTTACTTGTGATTACAATGATTTCTTTAATTTCCTCGATCTTTCTTTCAATTGGTCTGGGGCACAACAGTCTGCTAGCACCGCTAATGAAGACACATAATACTGACAAGCAATTTGTCGTCAATTTCGGTCGGAGATTTAAATTGCTTCGTCCATGACCGCTTGCCGCAAGTTTGTTTATTTACTTGAGGACTGTTGCTGACCAATTGCTTCCAATTCTGTTACTTAAGTTTCGGGTTTGTGACGTCAACTCGCTGTTATGCTCACAGGATTTTCTATTATCGAATGCTGGCCAAAGTAAATAAGTAAGTAGTAAGTAAGTAAGTAATAAATAAAGTAAATAAGACAGCCACATACTATGATTGTACAGTATTACTGATATCGCACCCTCGAACACTTCTGGTCGCCTAGTAACTCGCTTTAATTAATAAACGACGGCTAAAAGTGTCGTTACAACTTTTCCTCTTAATTTTTTCCGTCTAGCCCTTTAGCAACGCGCGATAAGGAACTTCGTTCCAATAGTGCAATATATCACAGTATGTTTGTGTTATTATCAATGTTAAGGTCGCTGCTTAAGTAACGTGGACGGGACGGGGACGGGACGGGACGTGAGTTCTGGAAACATCGTTTCGCAGAAAATGTAAACGATAGCGCATAGGTACGCCACGGAAGCACGGACGGGACAGGAACGGGGCACGCACGTATTTTTATTCCCCGTCCACGTCCTGTCCCCGTCCCGTCCACTTACGTATGCAGCGACCTTTAAATGCTACCTATAAAAACATAATAACAAAAACATTCCGTAGTTAATATTTTATAATTGTTTTTGTATCATGCTCTGCATACCTAATTCTTTTGCCGAGTGTACTGTGTCACAAGAGAGCATCAAACCGAACAAGGTCAAGAGCCGGATAACTACCAATATCCTTGTTTCCCGCGACAACCATTCTTCTATTGCCCAATCTGTTTACAAATCGCCTTCTCAATTATTCATACCGCACAGCCGCTACGTTTTAAATCGCATTGTTTTGATCATATTGTGTAGATAACCGTGTGTGAATGTGACACGTGGACAGAACTGTATAAATAGCGTCTATTAAGCAGTCTGTGGAACATTCGTGGTTTCCATCCTGGGAAAGTTAAATCGCAAATATTCGATTGTAATGTGAGGTAGGTACCTAAGCGATTTTAAATTTAATTCTTCATGGACTGAACACATTTTACTATCATACTGGGACTCACGATATTAATTGTTTTGTACGTCTACAATTGATATTTCGACCCAGTTGTCTGGATCGTGGTTTTTTACTTTACATAAACTCATTGAATCGTTTCGATATTTTCTCAATAAACATGTACATGTCATTTTTTACTTCTACATGTAATTTATGGCTTCTTCTGCAACCTAATGTTATTATACTCGTTGATAGGATCACCTATGTTTTTGTGCTTGATCTTTATATTTACAAGATTTTTAGAGATCCGTACGAAATAACGAAAAACGGAACCCTTATAGGATCACTCGTGCGTCAGGGCGACCGATATTCACAGCCAATTTACTCCGAAACCACAGGACCAAATGAGTTGAATTTTGGTATTCATGTACTTTTTTGGGACTCAGTTCTACAATGGATAAATGGTTTATAGTTCTACAATGGATATTTTAAAATTATTCAAGAAAGAAAGAAAATTAAAGCCAAAAATTAACCATTCCCTCCCCCCCCCCTTATCTCCGAAACTACTGACAAAAAAAATGCAGAGAGTAGTTCTTAACAATAATAATAGTAAGTCTATGGTCTTAAAAAAACGGCAAAAATAAAAATAGAAAAATAACAGTAAATCGATAGTCAACATACGGAACCCTCTCCAAGCGAGTTTAACTCGCACTTGTCAAGTTTGTTTTCCTTTTTACTTTCCGCACACTGAGAAAAAGGATAATTATTACCCTGAACTGAATGCCCAAAAACGTCCTTAGCACAACCTCAGTTGAAACTCATTGTTCTTCAAACAAGTGTTAATCAGATGTGTTATCATTTGATTTGTACCATTAGGTATTAGTGGGAAGTGAACCTTGATACACTTTCAGACATTCTTAACACCATCGTCATTTGGATCAGAGTGAACATTTATATTTAGCGGGCATTTTAATGTGACAGCAGCCTAGCAGTCAACAGTCACCACGCACTAACAAGGGCTTGTTGACAATAAAATAAATTGTTCAGTGAATCTTCTGCGAGTGATTTTGAAATAGTTTTACATTTAAATTAAAATTTCTCCAAGTATTCGAGTTATTCTAAGTCATTGTAATAAAATAAATTTTTAAAAGGAGTGTTACACAGTCCATGAACACGACTCTCAGATATAGCAGTGCAATAGTCAGTGCAGGTGATAACATGACTTATTTATGTATGAATCCATACTTAAATAAGTCATCACAAACACTGAAGAAATAGACACAGATATTGATCAACGTCAAGAAAAGATTACAGCGATAGATGTAAACAGAAAATTTCATTGCAAGGGATCTAATTAAACAACATTCCCCGATCCGACTTTGATCATCATCTATACTAATATCGTATTTTATACATAAAGCTGAATAGTTTGTTTGGTTGAATGCTCTAATCTCAGGAACTATTGCTTCGAATTAAAAAAATATTTTTGTGTTGGATAGTCTATTGATCGAGGAAGGCTATAGGCTATATAACATCATATATATGTATTTAGTAGTTAGCTTTTTCCACAAATTAATGCGGATGAAACCACAGGTCACCGCTAGTAAGATATAAAATAAGCTTCAATATTTTTTCGGCTACACACATAAAAAATAGTTTGCACTCACCAGGCATTGCAGTTGTCGGTATACTTCTGCCCCGGGTTGTAGTGTCTGCCGCGGTGCTCGCACGTCTTGAGAATGTTGGGCTGGCTGATGATGCCCAGGCACACCGGCTCGTAGTCCGGGCAGCAGTCGTCGAAGGAACGCGTGCGGTTGCAGAACTGGTCGCAGTAGCAGAGGGTATCTAAACAATAAGGAAAGTTAGCAAGAATGTCAAGAATGAAAGAAGTTAAAAGAAAGCTGCAGTTGGGGAATAACACAATTTTAAAGCAAAAGAACCCCTTCCACCAATCCACACTGGAGCAACGTGGTGGAGTATGCCATTAATGAGTTGAAGCCAAAAGCAAAAGAAATCGGCTGGAGAGCGGCAATTAATGGACGCTGCCCATGGACTAATCATTATCACCCGTCAAGAAAGATGGAAGCAAGAAAGAACTGGTTCTCAAGCCGCCAGCTGAAATACCCAGTCGCTCGGTGGCGGACTGAAGCCAGGACTGGTTCCAGCCACGCTGTCTTCATGTGCGTCAAGTTTTAGAAGAACCTACCTAATATTTGATGTGAGCAGGAGTCCTGTCTGTTCATGCAGCACATGTTGTTCTTCCCGCAGTAGGGGCCCGGGGGCAGGTCTGGCCGCGTGTACCCGGACACCGTCGCCAGGAACGCGAGGGAGATCAACGCACACACTCTGGAAAAGATGGAGAAGACGTTAAAGAAGAAGAAGTTAAGAAGATAGAGTTGAAAGAGATTGGTATTGGTATTGATGTTGATGATGGCAACGTTGAGTTTGAGCAAAGTTTTGAGGATAATCTTGATAATTTGAATTATGAGTCTGAATTATGTTCTCGGTCTGTGTGTGTGTGTCTTTGTGTGTTGTCTATGGCACCATTTTTACGCTAAACATATGTTAGATTTCTTATTTTGATTATTTGTTATAATATTATGAATCTGTGTAAAGGAGTCAGCATCATAATTATTAGTCTGTGAATCAGTCACTCGCCTTACCATAGACAGTTGCTACAAAACTGTAACTTTAAGTTTAAAAAGTAAATGTAATTATGTTTTGTCGGTGACAAATAGATTAATTAATTTTACTAATTTTATTTTGTAAGAGAGAGTTACATTTTATAATCTAAAGAACAGTCTGAAAATTAATTGTACAATCGGGAGTTCCGGTGGTATTCATTTGACAAATGTGTTTCAACTTCCGGCATCAATAATACACAATTTTTAACTACCGGAACATCCGATGAAACCAAACATTATACTGAATATCTTTCGGTGTGGTAAAATGCGACTTCCGTTGAATTAGTATTATAAGTTTAAAGTTAGATTTCTTATTTGTATCTGAATTTCAGTTAAATAATAATTTAAATTTCAGTTAAATAATAATTTAATTATACCGGGACATCGAATGTCCCGGTATAATTAACTCAATTAATAGTTCAACTTCGGAAATAAATGTATGTAGTGATACCGGAACATCCGATTTAAAATAGTAATCTTTTAATTTTTAGTCATATCCGCAAAAGTAAATTGTTTGTGTCGAACTTCATATTTCCGCTGTAATGAAAGATATAAAAGGGAGGAATAAAGAGGAAGCAGGGCATTCTTGATTCAACCACAAAACTGGCTTTTATTTCATCTTCTTATACATAGAATACTCTCGAGTAAGTCACCATTCAAACAAAAAACCTGGATCCAAATCGGTTCATGCTATCAGTTTGATGCTACAAGGTAATTTTGATTCGGGTTGTTACTTCTTACGTATGCCGATTGTCAAGGCTATTTCATGTTTTTCTCGTGCCCAACATGTCTCATGAAACATTGAAACGTCAACTAAACGTCAGTTTGAGGAATACAACCAGAAACATGGAAGTAGATTAGTGTTTAATTAAAACAAACGATGTAGCAACAGTATTATCGCGATACGCTACGCCGCTTTATGGCTCGTAACTCGTAAACCTGGACACGAAGCTTCGAGTCAATGGAGGAGATTCATTCAATAAAACTGATGCTCAGATACATGGTAATGTTTGTAATTTGTATTTACCACACGGACGTAAAAAAAGAACGGACGTAACCTTGTCTAATCAAGAGTGAAGCATAGCAATGACAGCTCGCTTACCATGTGTGCGTAATTTTGTAATTTTTGATTCGCGATGGTTTCGATGTCATAGCAGTATGGTGTCAATGTGTGGGTGTGTGTACTTGTACGAATACAGAGTTGGTATTACTATGGGTGCTTCACTGAGTTTGTTCTTAGGATTACGTCCGTCTTTTTTTTACGTCCGTGTGTTTAGTGTACCTTCTCTGAGTTAAGTTCTCATGTAAGTGAATTTGTTAATTCTTATGAGAAATAAAGATTCTTTAATCACAAAGTAAATAGCTCGTCCATTTTTCGCAAGTCTCTGGGCTCGTTCATCACATTGAGTACAATGACCTGAGCACATGCGCTGATAACACTCGGATTGGATTAACATTTTTCATTTCGTGGTGGGTATTAACAGACACTGGTACATACTACTCGTATATCATCGATTGTATGGTACCACGGACCTGAAAAAAAAACTTGATAGGTGTCAAGGGACACCTGGATGGAACGAAGTTCCTTGCAGTCAGTACTAGGATAGCAATTTCATGAGAAATTTAATACCTTAGATTTGTTTTGGCACACTCGCTTGCATGTTTTTGCTATCCTAGTACTCTGGCTTGCTTTCTATGTAAAAAAAACTACGACGGCAAAAAGTGTCGTTACCAAATTTTCCGCCTAGCCCCCTTTCGCAACGCGCGATAAGGAACTTCGTTCCAAAAGACGGACGTAACCTCGTGTAATCGAGAGTGAAGCATAGCAATGGCCGCCCGCTTACCATGTGTGCGTAATTTTTGATTCGCGATTGAAGCAGTATGGTGTCAATGTGTGGGTGTGTGTACTTGTACGAATAGACAGTTGGTATTACTATGGGTGTTTCACTGAATTTGTTGTTGGGATTACGTCCGTCTTTTTTTTAGGTTCGTGTATGGTACATACATATACATATACGAGTACATACACGTAACGTAACTAACTAAATAACTTTATAATCTGTCTGAAATTTTCCCATAATCGCATCTGCTAGCACATCCATAACATCATTTGCAGGAATATTTTAGGTCATTGGAATTACGTGAGAGAAATAAATTATGTGAACACATATGGCTATAAAGAAGCCGCCGAACGAATATTCCCACACGCCATGGAATAGGTCGTATGAAGAATAGATCACATGTCAGTTGTTACCTTTGACGAATGAGGAGTATCAGATGCTACGCATTAATGTTTTGATATATAAGAACTCTAAGCGCATTGTATGGCGTCGTAAGCGCTTTTTGTAAAATAAAATTAAGATGGAGCACAGTACAGGTCAATACTGTCACAAATATTATTAATCTGTCACCAATGATATTAGATACGTTATGACCTTACAAATCAACCAAAAAATCTGTTCCGAAAAGAGCTATAACATACACACGTTTATCTTTTGTTTCACTACACCAGTCACATTATTACAATACACGTAGGCATTTTAACGCTGTATGTCAAATGTCAAGCACTTCTGACAACAACAAAACACAACCTCTTTTTTACATTATTAAATGTAGTATTATTGTCTGTCACAAAGGTATAATAATATTAATTTTATCTACCAAGACAAAACATGAATCTTTCCGCTCCTAGACCATTTAGGTTGTCTATAGCAAGATTTAGAGAAGAGAGGAAATAGCGATCTATCGGAGAGAAGCAATTTCCTTCATCTGAGTAATTTTCACGTTGCATCAAATTCATTCTATTTAAACATATGATTATATAACGTTGAAATCGTCAATTTCTAACGAGATAAGCCGATATTTGACACCCGAACAAAGGGCCTTGTTCCCATGTAAGTAAATAACGATACTTTGCCCACATATCTCTAATTTGTATGTTACCTATCGCTTGACGATGTTAAGTTTTGATCTTTATTTCTATGTAGTTAAAGGCTTCATATTCAGTGTTAAGTCATAAAAACACTTGAAAGGTTGCGGTGGATCGTAAATTTGTGACGAAGTGACACTTGGCATTTAGTATTCGACTGATTTATTGGGAAAACTGGAATTTTTAACTGGATTGTATTCGATCATTTCGATCTTATCTGTTATCTATGTTTGTACATTATACCTGTCTGCATAAAAAAGCAAAGGATATTCCGCGCTGACTTCGCACCTTCAGAATAGTATGGACTTAATTAAAAAATAATAAAAACTATATAATTATTACATTTTTTTGCTCATATTTCACAAAAGATAAACTTAACTTAATGCAGAAATCAAACAATTGATAATTATGTTTTCATACAAAATGAATTAATTAAATCAGTTCAAAGTTGAAAGTTTGTAGTTTCAAAACTTTGTTTTTGTTTTCCCAGAAAATGATTTTTCGAGATACGTCACTATTATTCTGAAGTTGCGACTAACACGAAATCTAACTGGAATTTGAAGATCAAAGGCAAGAAAGCAGTTTATGAGAAGGAGACGTCAGATAAGAACGGGTTTTTGGAGACATCTCTTAACAGGGTCAAATAGGCGATCAGGCCAAAATCACCAGCTATAATAGTCCAGTAATAAACTAAACTATTACATAATATAAAAGGTTCACACCTCCGTGTTTGAATTTGCCTTTTTCGCAGATACCGTAAACATAATTACGGATGAGAAACAATAACTTATGTTATAAAAAATTGCTGACCTTTTGCCATAGATTACCCCCAATAGATACCGCATAAGTGAAATTTTCCTAGAGTTTGAACTCACAAAATTTAGCGGAAGGCGCGGGTTGCGGGGGACAAAACAATGCGCTGTGATTGGCTATTTCTTATTCATACTTGGACTTGACGGGTCAGTATTGGTCGACACTATTGTCGTCGACTTGCAAATGCACGTATGTGTTGGCGCGCGTCAGTTGCCTTGTATGCGGTATCTATTGGAGGTAATCTATGCCTTTTGCTAATAACAAAAAGCATTATATTCTTGTCAAGTCACTGGGAGATGACAAGGGTCCCGTGATAGAATAATATCTGTCTAGAATATGATAATTTGTTTTCAGATGTAGAAAAGTAATTATTATTAGGATCTATCGCCCACACCGTCAAAACGGTCAGAACCTAGGTTCAACAACAATAACTATCCCGAATTTTTAAGGCGTCTTTAATACTCGTATAATTTAGACTACTGACATAATAATGAGTGCGCACTAATTTTCATCGTTTTTATATAAGGTACCCCAATTGATTATAACAAAACAATTAAAATATAGTTGAGAACTGCAAGCAACAGTAATGTTCGGCAAGTACACCCGGAGATGAAGGCAGATTGAATTTCTCTGACCCAAATGCACTGAAATATTTCAGGCAATGGGTATTGGGTTTCACGTCACTAACTGAACCTGTTGAGCTGTGAATATCAGCTGTATAGTACATCATTCATGGTTCATAGAAAATACTCTTCACTACTTAACTATTAAACTTCTACGCCGCCGTTGATTTTCATACGATTTTCACCAATACACTAACGCCCCAACTCAGAGTCATTAACGGTTACTTTAATCGTTCCTTAGTAAAGAATCGCCATACAAATTCTGTACTAAGTAGCGATTTTAGTAACCGTTAGTGACTCTGAGTTGGGGCGTAAGTGATATACGTATATGAGGAAGGTTTGCCTTCCCAAAGGTTATCAGGATCAAATCCCTTTTGTGTTCATAACACGGTGTATGTAAATTACATACAATAAAGCGTACTTAATAATAATCTAAATTTTACTAACAAAAAATAACCGACTTCAAAGTTACTCTAAAACTACTTGTCAGATCTCATTCAAATTTATGTGGGATTACGTGACAAGCACTTGCTTTCGATTAAAAAAAGAATCATCAAAATCGGTTCGCCCAGTCCAAAGTTCTGAGGTAACAAACATAAAAAAAATACAGTCGAATTGAGAACCTCCTCCTTTTTTTGAAGTCGGTTAAAAAATAAGGATGTCATAATTCATAATTCTTTGTCGTACTTAAATAATGTTGACGCAGTTTGACGCAGCAGGTCGATACGACTCTACGCGACTCCACGACAGAAAGAATATCGGCATTTGACAGCATAAATATGTCAGCATTTGAGTTGTACCCATTAGAAGCCTGGGTGGATTGCTACCTGCTGTTTTATGCTACTTATAATATTGGGTACATGTACAAAAAATACAGTACAATCCACTGACAGGTCCAAAACGTTGGAGAAGTAATCTACGTTGCTTCAATCTGCTATATGTAGTAAGTAACAAGACATCAAACTGCTGTTCTGACTTCCAGAGGGTCAGAAAAGATTTATTGCTGTCAATAAAGTGTACGTGGTAACAGACTGGTTTCCAAAACCTACGTAAATAATAACCAAATCAACTCGCTAAAACTATAAAGCTCCACCTACACTCCATCACAGCTCGCGGCGAGGTGTTGCCAATTTCGCGGTATGCCTATCAAAGTACAACTTCCGGCCAAACGCGTTCTGTTGACGCCATTAAAATTTTAACGCAATAATGTTTCGAAATCGGAATCAGTCTAAAGCTTGCTATGATACTTGCATTCGCTGAAAATAAACGTTACTACATTTTGAGTTTGTCTTATGTGAAAATTATAACCTGGGTAACTTCTAATGTGACACTAGAGCCACTGCAATGTGCAAACATTATTAATCATCTTAATCAAAGATAAGTTCTTGGGCAAGGTCATAATGTAGTCACAACGAGGCAGACACACGAGATGGAAGCCGCGATAATTATATCTTATCATCCCATAAGGATCAGTGGGTAGTGTGGGTACACACATAATTGACAGAAATTTATAGGCTGTTTACGTACTGCACACGCGATGAGCTTTAACGTGTAGCATCTTTAGCGAAACTTAATTCCTAGGCCTATAATTCCTAGGAAATTTGTGACGATTTTTTCTGTCTTGACGTTTTGCTTTTTTTGATCAATTCCAAAGCTGCTATTGGCTCTAGAGGCCTTTACAGCTTCACGCAGACGGACAGACAAGCATGGACGGAAGGGCTCAACCGAGAAGACACATTTTTGGTTTAATTTGTGTGTGACCCGGTTAGACGGAATCCGAGTAGAGTTGCATTTCTGTGTGTCCTGAGACTCCTGAGCTATTGATTTAGATAATAGTAACCACTCTCGTTTCAAATTTGGAAACACGTAGTACTTACATAAAAAAAATGCATAATATTCCTCCTACAACTCAAACAGTATTTATTGGATAACTTTTTTAAGTTTCTATCTTACAGGGATCAGGAAATCAGAAAAAAATCACTAGTTTTTCACTACAAGGTCATCTAATGATATGATATGACATGTATTAGACTGATAGTGTATCTTCACCCAGTTACCTTCATTAGATAGCACTGATTGAGGACATTGAGGTGAACAAAACAGCTGACTATTAAAAGGTCTTGGGATATCTGAGTTTTAACTGATAAGGTTGTAGATAATAGTGATGTTGAAATTTCAAAGTACGTTTAGTAGTTTCCTTCAGTTTGGAGATGGCTGGCTGGCTTCAACCCATTAACGGCTCACTACTGAGCACGGGTCTAGACCCGCGAGCGTGGTGGAGTATGCTCTAGGCCTAGGCCTAGAGCCTAGAGCATACTCCACCACGCTGCTCCAGTGCGGATTGGTGGAGAACAATTTGGAGATACGAAAATAAATAAATAAACGCGTACACACTCATACCCCCGCAGTAGGTGTCTACCTGTGTCGCGGATGGCATGGACAACACATATAACACATTACAATAACACCCATGACGAGAGTACAAATATTTATCTGTCACATAAATATCTGCCAGGGAGGCATTAGGCAGGGTCGCTACCAACTAGGCTACAGGTCGTCAAAGATGATTTGGTGTAACCTGTAACGGGTGCCCACGGGATAAGACCACTTAATATCCCGTTAATATTTTAGTGGTCCGTCTGCTCGGTGGTCAGATAATCTAATATATAAAATTCTCGTGTCACGGTGTTAGAAGTTGAACTCCTCCGAAACGACTCGACCGATTTTCGTGAATCTTAGCGTGCATATCGGCTAGGGTAGAGAATCGGACAACATCTATTTTTCATCCCCCTAAATGTTAAGGGTCCACCCCTAAATTTTATTTTTATTTTTTTATGATACAGCATATAAAAATAATAATATAAAAAAAAATTGACAGAACGAAGTCTGTCGGGGCAGCTAGTTATAATATAAAAGAGCTACTAGTACTCTGCCCCGCGGCTTTGTCTGTTTTCCGTATCATACCGTTCAATAGTTTTTGCGTGAAAGTAACTAAAATCCTCACTAACTTTCATAATTATAACTTAGGATTCGTAGGCCATTGAGCTACGTGTATAATAAGGACTAGCTAGCTAGGGCCATCGCGCACTAAAAACGTGGCAATTTAATTGGTCCAGTTGGACTAATGAACGCACGTTGCAACCTCACTCAGTTCGTGAGAGGGAGAAACAGAGATAATTCTTGACAAAAAATAACTGACTTCAAAATTAGAGATAACTCAAAAACTACTTCTCAGATCTCGCTCAAATTTAAGTGAGACCACAAAACAAGCACCAGCTTTCGATTAAAAAAAGAATCATTAAAATCGGTTCACCCAGTCAAAAGTTCTGAGGTAACAAACATAAAAAAATACAGTCGAATTGAATACCTCCTCCTTTTTTGAAGTCGGTTGAAATGGCGATACTTTTTACTTGTAGGTGCACATTTTGTGTAATGTTGAAAAGGATTATCCGTTCTTTTACAAATTCATCCATCCACTAGTAGAACATGCAAGAAACAAACACCAAAATAATGGAAGATATCCCGTACCCTCAGTAGTATTCTTCCTGTGAAGTGAAGAATTCGATTCTCGACCTCAATTTATATGGCAGATAATTAATCTTGCACTACTATACGGAACCTAATTTTTTTTATACTTTTAACAGACAAACGAGCAGACGGGTGACAGATGGCAAGTGATCACCGCTGCCCCTGGACATTAGCAACACCGGGGGTGTCACCAACGCGTTGCCGGCCAAGAAGATGACGATGGACCCGCTTCTTGAAGGACCCCATGTGACCATGTCATAGCTTAGAGGGAGCATATTAAAAGTTTAGTTCACATTTCATTATTTTGTAACTGACACATGCATAGAACTGTGTTTAATCTGTCTATACATACTAAATACACATTGCAATTAAGTATAAAAGAATTCGAAAAGATGGTAATAGGTTCACTTTATAAAGTTTAAAGCGCACTTGTTCTAACACGGTAACTTTTAATTTCCATATGCACACAGCGCTCCCAAAATTTTACAGAACACAATGTTGGCTGAATGAGTCGAACTCCTTTGTCTGACAATTTACATATTCAAAGCAGGCGTTCGAAAACTTATTTTTTGGCGGGAGGATTAGTAATTGTGAGTTGAGTGTAGACTGCGGAGTGTGGAGGACGGAGGTATTACACAGCTGTAACCTAAATTATGTGGTTGGGTGCAAATAAAAATTAGAAAAAAATATCGAGAAGTATTTTTATACCTTGACTTGCTGTCACTCTTCGGCATTTTCATATTCAATTAACAAACGTTAAATCCTGAAGATATACATACATCATATATCCTAAAGAAACATTTGTATTTAGCTTGAGCCCGTAATCCGTTTTGTTTTAAATGTTGTGAAAGCATTTTCAGCTTCTACTGAAGCGATTCTTATGAAACTTACATGCACTGCACATGCACTGCCCATGCACGCCCATTGATCTCCCCTGACGATATAATGATATTATGATACACGCACACACATATGTACGTAAAAACTACGCTAGTTTTGCCAGATGCCAGTACCTCCCGGACTATCGTGCTATAACTTAAACCAAAAAATGCCGTCCTGTGCTGATAAGTGGTGCAAAAACAATACAACATCAAGTAATATGTCTAAAACTAAAATACAGAATGATATCTTTACCGTGACTACACTATTCCTGACATTACAGAATACAATGACGACCCGTGTGGGGCAATGGTTACCACGCCGGATCGCCGCACCAAGGGTCCTGGGTTCGATTCCCAGCGAGGCGGAAATATGATGAGTTTGAATTTCTGTTCTCGGTCTGGGTCTGAATGTCTTTGTCTTGTGTGTTGTCCATAGCGCTCACGACACAGGGAATCCTAGTGTGGGGCTATGAGTGTGTGGCGTTATTATTATTATTATTTTATTATTTTAGGGGGTAGAGGGTGGTTTACATTTTATATTGATTCTTGACAACGTGAATGCTTCATTCATGCTCACATAGTACTCGCTTTCAAAATTTATACCGACTTCATAAGAGGAGGAGGTATTCAATGCGACTGTATTTTTTTATGATTGTTACCTCAGAACTTTCGACTGGGTGAACCGATTTTGAGGATTCTTTTTTTAATCGAAAGCTGGTACTAGTCATGTGGTCCCACTTAAATTTGAGCGAAATCTGACAAGTTGATAGTTTTTGAGTTATCCCTAATTTTGAAGTCCGTTATTTTTTGACAAAAATTATAGTTTATTTATCTGTGATACAGCCTGGCTTCCCCAGTGGTAAGATCACGGTAAGATGATGAGATATGATCGTGACGTAAAGACCAAACTTCAAGACAAAACATCCGTGTAAGTTACTGGCTGCAGACAAAATATTGACATAACAAATTTCTTGGTTAAGCTTTATGTAACATCGGGCGATTAGTAGATAGCGGTAAGACTAGAGGCGTTAATTACTAGTGGCCTTGGCGTGCCCGACGTGCCATCCATTGACAATCGTGTTTGTTTCAGCTTAATGGTACGGATAGCGCAAAAAATCCATGTAAATTGCTTTGGATTTTCATGATAATCTGAATTTTACCAAAAAAAAACCGACTTCAAAATAACTAAAAACTACTCGTCAGATATAGCTCTTTAAATGATGATGACCACATGACAAGCACCAGAATTCGATTAAAAAAAGGAATCATCAAAATCGATCTACTCCTTTTTTGAAGTCTGGCAACCCTACCCCTACTGCTTTTGGGGCGAAAGGGGTATGGTATAGATCTGCAGATCTGCAAAGTGGTGAAAAACAGACAATGACTCTACAATTACCTATTCTAACGGGAGGTTAGAAATTAAATAACAACAGCGAAAGTAATGAGCCCAAAATATTTACAAAAATGAACATAAAAAATGTGCCTCACTCAATATTTTCAGGAAAACTTTTTTGAAGTAACTCTATTTTTAACAAATTAGCAGCAACGACATATTTACAACAGGTACGGAAGCCCATCCGTGGATATTACAAGTAGTAGGATTTATAAGCCAAGTCTATAAAACAACATTACATGCTAAAATATGACGCAATTAAATTCTAACGGAGAAATTAGCATGTAGATAGGGTAGGGGTCCTTCTACATAAATAATTGTCGGCGCGTGGCTAGTACATAGTCTTGTCTCACAGTTACTAACTTGCTACGAAGGGACCGTAAATAATTACAAGTATTTATTTTACAAGCAAGCAGAGTCTATGAATAACGTAGTTATATTAACAGTCATTTGTATTAACAGGTGATACTGGTATGCAGCCTTTTGAATAGGGTAATTGATTATAAACTGTCGATTTTCTTTTAGGTATTAACGATTTTTAACGTTTTTATTACCTTGACCAGTATGTATATAGGTATGTAATGGAATCTTTCAACGTAATTTTCACTAATTTCATGACGTATGATCAGCTTGTGCAGAGGTCAAGGGTCGTACAATAATTTCATAGTTTCAGCGTGATTCTAAGTTTTTTGTAACTATATTTTTTTTTATTTTATACTCTCGCTTGCCTATTTTTGGAAATGACCAAAACAATAAATTAGTTTAAAATACATAAACTTTTTATTCGATAACCCATGAAAACTAAATAAAGATCGAACGCAGGTCGGTCGCTATTAAATTTTATTCCACAAACTTATCTAGTTTAACCCCAAAATATGATGCGCTAAAAGTAAGTAAAATGTTTAAAAATTTTGCGTGTACATAATAAGTCATACTACATCATACCTACATTTTTTTTATACACATACACAGTTAACTTTCATCGGCGCATGTCTGATTTAGCAGTGAATAACAGTGATAGCCTAGCGGTTAGAACGTTGGTCTCCCGAACGAAGGGGCCCGAGTTCAAATCCTGGCACGCACTTCTAATTTTCAAATATTATGTCCGTATTACAAGTTAATTATCACTTGCTTCTGTGAAGAAAAACATCGTGAGGAAACCTGCGCACCGAAGAGTTCTCCATAAAATTTTGAAAGGTGTGTGAAGTCTACCAATCCGCACTTGGGCAGCGTGGTAGACTATGGCCTGTACCCCTCACACTGTGAGAGGAGACCTCGAGCCCAGCAGTGCTGCAGTGGGACAATTATGGGTTTTGCTTTGCTTTGCTTTGCTTTGCTTTGCTATGTCACTTAGTTGTGCCGTACCACAAGTTGTGCGTACGTCGTTGGTCCGTTAAGAAACCGCGTCTGATTCTATGAAGTAAGGGTAACAATATTTGCTTTATAAATACTGGCGAATGTCGCATGATATACGCTGTCACTACTATCGGATAATATCGGATACTACACTTATATCGGATACTATACAGTACGTGGGTAGGCATGTACAGTTTAGGTAGGTACTATACACACAATGTAGGTAAGAGTAAATAAGGTCGGAGTAAACACCGGCGACATAGCGCCACTATTAGCGCGAACATTATGATCATCAAACAGTCGGACAGACACAAAAAATCGCAAAAAATGTTCACGATTAAAAAGACAGGGCTTTGACCTTCTACAGTGGTTATAGACTTTTTACAAACCAAGTTGACACTCGCATTCCATTCTGCTAAGATTTACGGTCACAGGAATTCTATGCTAATATTTTTTCGTTTTTTTAATCCTCATTTTTATTTTTTACTAGCTTTTGCCCGCAGTTTCACCCGCGGTACAGTGGTTTCCAAACGAAATTTTTTATTAATTAATTAGATATTAGATTATGCCCGTGGCTCCGCGCGCGTGGATATTCGATTTTTACCCCGAAGTTTTACGGGATTAAAAGTAGCCCATATGTTTAACCAAGGTATCTACATTCCAAACAGCCAAATCGGTTAAATAGTTGTGGCGTGATTGAGGAACAAACATCCAAATATCTTACAAACTTTCACATTAATGATATTAAATTAATAGCATTTTTTTATGTGACTATTGGACAAATCAGCTGCCGATACACTCGATGGCGTGGTCATTCTACTCGTACACCAAAGACAACCGATGCGATGTCGACCAAGTTAAAAGAGAGAAAGAAAGTAAGAACTGGCTCTCAAGCCCCCAGCCGGAACACGACGAGTCGATTGACTGCTGACTCATGCTCAAGGGTGGTAGCACGGACCTAAAAAAAAGACGGACTTAATCCCAAAAACAAATTCAGTGAAGCACCCATAGTAATACCAACTCTCTATTCGTACAAGTACACACACCCACACATTGACACTGCACTGCTTCAATCGCGAAGCAAAAATTACGCACACATGGTAAGCCGGCGGCCATTACTATGCTTCACTCTCGATTAGACGAGGTTACGTCCGTATTTTTTTCAGGTCCGTGGGTGGTAGCTATCCAGTCAAACTTTACACCAGTAATTATACTAATGATTTATTTATTAACGTTGACAGGTTAGGTACTTAAATTTTACTGTTATGAATATGTAGTAAGATGTTTATTGTCGTTTGTCGTTTGTACCGCAAAACCACTCATTGGTTTAGTTAGTTTTATCACGTTTTATTCATGTGGTTTTAGTGAGGTGGTCAAGGCTCCTTTGTGTTTTGTTATGCCACTGGCTCTACCATTTAAACTATTGCCTATTGTGCGGCGCGTTGCAGTTTTTACCTGCTTCTAAATATGAAATGAAAAAAGTGCGTTTATTTGTGTACAAGGCAAAAGCACAAATTGCATCTTCCAACCTGGGGCATTATCGCTACGTAGCAATTTCTTCCAGAATATCTTTAGGTTGTCTTATCTTTAAACACGGAATCCTTCTCTACTTTCACAATATATAATTATTGCTACTTCTGCACTTACACAAATTATAAACACAATGAAATGATTATAAAACGATCTTGTTATATTAGATTTTTTTTAATAACCTCAGCCGTAGGACCTAATTATCTCGTCCTAATCTGTGATAGTCAATATTATGTTAATCTGAGCGGCCACTTGTAGGCAAAGAGATATTAAAATAATTTTATTACAAGACGATCAATAAACGTGTTCAGTGTAACCATAAAAATAAAGATAAAATATCTGTTGTTGCTCCGAGAGGATCACGCCGAAAACAAAATGGAGTCAAGGTGAAAAACTCAAATGGTGATCGAATTCGGGATGCCTCTTGACCGGTAAAAAGAATCGAATTTGGAACGCGATTCAAATATTCGAGCACAACGATTGAGCGGATTGAGTTTATGAGCTCATTTATTTGATATATTGTTGTTCGATTCATACCACGCTTTTCATCTGTTTTAGTTAGCCATCGTCATTTTAAATTTAGTTAATGATACTTTAGCACAAACATGGAAAATAAATGTCTTAAACAAGCAAGTAGTTTTAATTTAACCATCTGCAACTGACGTATTCAATAATTAAGAATTGATAATTATTAATTAATTTATAAGCCGCGCTTATCTAATAAACAAAATCATGGGTTAATGATCTGTCAACTGCTTTAATAGATTATAAAAAACAATTGTAAAGCTTGAATACGGACGGATGTCAGATGATAGTCACGAAGTAACATCAGGGCTGTCAATAATAGTAACCAATTTAAAACAAGGGCAAATACACTAAAAAAGTGAAAGTTAAAAAATATAAAAGGTATTAATTAAAATGTTGTGATAATATGTGTATAATAAAAATACCTACGAATTTCTCAATTTTTTTTCCACTAATAGTGCTTGACCACAATACCACCTGATAGTAAGTGGAGATGTGGTCCAAGGTGGTGAACACATTAACTTAGTAAAAGCCTATTCACTTTTTTCTTCTTATATATTGAGATGACATTCAAACAGGTAGGTCCCAATGATGCATTGCATTGTATATGATGATTTGGTTAGTCAGTCGCTTAATTAAGGACAGTTTTTATCAAATTTGGGCTGTAAGGGATTTCATACATCCCTTAGTTTAATCCAACATATCCTGCTCGTGACGAACCTTGCCAGCCACCTATTGGAGGCCTTTTGAATACTACTAGGCTAATACTACTAGAGAGTACTATTATCTACATATTCTGTACCAATAACCCAAGGCAGGCAACCCTGAAGAGGAGTCTCGAGTCGCGTTAATCTGGCGCCGGCGCCGAAATCAATAAATTGTCGAGTTGAAAATCGAGCTCCGATTTACATGCCAGTTCTGCTTTCACAGAACAAGATGACTTTATCTTATATTATCTGTGACACTTTGTGAATCTGTGCCTCTCGATTCGCTTTCGCGGTTTCCGATGAACGAATTCTGACTTGCGCAAGTAATTTAATTAATCGTTTTCGAGCTGTTATCTCAGATACATAGCCTTTAAACATTGTAAAACTGAAGTTAAAGCAACAAAATTTATTGGATATTTATTTTAATACGATATCCACGGACCTAAAAAAAGACGGACGTAATCCCAAGAACAATTTCAGTGAAGCACCCATAGTAATACCAACTCTCTATTCTCATACAAGTACAGAAGTACACACACCCACACATTGACACTTTACTGCTTCAATCGCGAATCAAAAATTACGCACACATGGTAAGCGGGCGGCCATTGCTATGCTTCACTCTCGATTAGACGAGGTTACGTCCGTCTCTTTATCAGGTCCGTGACGATATCATATAAATTTAGACCAATATTCGTTCCAATTGCATGGACGTAATCACGTCTAAACTGCGATGGCGCTGAAAACTCGATAGAGTTCCGTTCCGATACGCTATGGTTTTAAGTAGGTCGATGATGCATCGGTGGCTAAATGATGACCGCTTCTCTTTTATTTTTTTCTACTTCTAAAATCTTTTTTCTTCTCGTGGTCCCTTCGATCCTACTATGTCCATGGGCAATGTTGACCACTTACTATCGCATAACTTGGGGTGGATACAAAGATCAGATCAGACTGTTTTACAGACAATTCTTTATGAACTGTCAATCTTACTACCGCAGTACCGCTACGAGGTACATACATAACTAAGAATATAATGGTATATGGTTCTAGTATTTCGTAATGGCTTAACGTAAGTCAAGGCTGCTTTATTCAAATAACATAACTCAAGTAGGATTAACTCGAGTCGAGTTTCAAGATGGTTAAGTTGGCGACAAGGGTCTGAGGTGCGACCGTGTGTAAATGAAATACAAATAATCTCCAACATATACATACGGTACTCGATGCATAAGCTCTTGATGACGTCATACTGCGACTTCTGGCACTGAAGTATTGGTCCACTGATCACACGGAAAAAATTATAAGTATTGTAAAATTATCTGAAATGTTTATTTATTTTTACGATATCGAAACCTATTTTTGTAAACTAATACATCGACGCTTGAAAGGCAAAAATTACCAAGCGACATGTTGATAACTTTACAATAGAGCATTTTAGTTTTTAATTTTAGGAAAAAAATCATAAAAAATCGCTTTGTTAAGCATTTAAACTGCATTTAAAATTCATCGGTATGAAGTAGCTATGATTAATAGGCGATTATTTACGATTTTTTTTTCTAAAATTAAAAACTAAAATGCTTGTACCTAAAGTTTTCAACATGTCGCTTGGTATTTTTTGCCTTTCAAGCATCGATATATGGCCATAAAAGATAGACTTCCCTTGGTCATCGATAATCCAGGAACATGGCAAGCCTTGATGTTTACTATGACTGTATTTTAACCGACTTCAAAAAAGGAGGTATTCAATTCGACTGTATTTTTTTATGTTTGTTACCTCAGAACTTTGACGGGTGAATCGATTTTGATAATTCTTTTATTAAATCGAAAGCTGGTGCTTGTCATGTGGTCCCACTTAAATTAGAGCGAGAGCTGACGAGTAGTTTTTGAGTTATTTTGAATTGGTTTATTTTTTGTCAAGAATTATGTGTACACGGTCTACCATCTAGAATTCTAGACAATGTACCACTCTCCGGTCTCAGTTCTGCTGGAAATACTTATAAGAAATAAGCAGTACCTTTGTACAATCCTTACTTGATGTTTTATTTAACTTTGTATAATGTGTCCATGTGTGCATAAATTATTAGATACATTTTCCTGTGAACAACCTTTCTATCGAAGCCCTTGAGAAAAACCGTTAGACCGCGTTTGGATATCGTTGTGTACATAATATGGATAATATCGCCGGCTGATAACGCTGCCAATATCCGATAATAACGGTACGTAGGGTAAGTTCGCCTGTTCGCGTCCGTCGCCCAATTCGCGTCCATTTTGCGGATCTCCCTTTAAAAATCCTCGAAAATAAGTCAACTAACACACCAATCAAACGAAAAGTCATTACCGCTAATACTTCAATGTATAAGAGGCACGCACACATGGACAAAAGTTCTGTGCGTCAAACCAATCCCGTTTAGAAAAAATTGTTAGTCTCGGCTGTTCAATAAGGAAGCGCTATGCGCGGGATATTTAGATAAAAATTAGTGTGCAGCGGCGCGTTTGGTGGTAAGTTTATGTGAATTTTAGGATACATAGCTGTTTTTACACTTTTATGATGAAAAAAGGAATAATATTAATTATGAATTTCCTTATGTTTTTTATATTTAACGAATAAAATAAGGTGGACGCGAATTACTACATCGAATTTTACAAAACTTCCACTTTGCGTCCGCAATGGACGCAAACTATACTTACAGGGGATAATAATAAACCAAATTGCGTCCACAGTTTTCGTCAAATACTTGGTTGTAAAAATAATTTAAAATGTATTTTTTAATATTATTGTACATTTTTTATTAAGACTACGTATTTATAATTCTAGTTTTTAATTGAAATGAGTAATTTCTTTCATTCTTATTTTTTTCCATTTAAGATGAGTTCTTCGAAGACAAGAAAGAAGAAGGAAAAAAAACGTGTGGCACTCGGGGACTGCCGCGGTAAAGCTATTGCATATCATTTGTTGCGAAATAAAACCTCAAACCCCCCACTTGCAGTCAGTACTAGGATAGCAAAAACATGCAAGCAAGTATGCCAAAACAAAGGGGTTATTAAATTTCTCATCGGATTTGTTCACCTAGTAGCAATTAATTAAAGCGAGTACTAGGCACACAAAAGTCTTAGAGGATGCGACATCAGTGACACCGCACATGCCACAGTATGTGCGATCTTATTCACTCTTCGATATTTAGCATAGGCACAACAGGGACGTCAATATCACGATCATGCACATTAAGCTATTATTGCCATTTCTCCCGTCATATATAGTAATATAGACATCACTGTTGTGCCTTATGTAAAATACCGAAGAGTAAATAAGACCGCACCATACTATGGCCTGTACAGTATCACTGATGTCGCATCCTCGAAGACTTCTGTGCGCTTAGTACTCGCTTTAATTAATTGCTACTAGGTGAACAAATCCGATGAGAAATTTAATACCCCAGCTTTGTTTTGGCACACTTGCTTGCATGTTTTTGCTATTATAGTACTGACTGCAAGTGGGCGGTGTAACCTTTTATTTCGTTACGGTTTTTCTTGATTCGCTCGCCGTGCTCAAGCCCGCGATAAAAGCTATGCAATAGCTTAAAAGAACATACACAGAAGAAGATTTAAAGAAAACGTTAAATGAAATTCGAGAGATTAATAAATCAATACAACCAATATTGAGAAGATTTTATTTTTATTTTTTTAAGTGCTTTTTTAATGATAATAATGTTGATTTTTTAATATTTATATTCTTAAATAAAGACGTTATTAAAATACAATCTTTCTTTACAAATTATTCAAAATATCACCCCTATATTCCTTTTCTAAGCTGCTGGACGCTAAATGGTCCACGGGTAGACGCGATTTGGATTTTGTGGACGCAAAGTGGGTAAAACGCCTAATTCTGAAGTTTATCTATTTAAAAAGAAAACACAAGATATTTCTAATAAAACTGAAAGTTAATCTTAAAATAGACTATATAATGAATACATTACATAAATTTTTCATAGAAATTAGTGCTGGGACATTTTTACTATCGCCGTCAAACTTGCCAACTGCACTAAATGGACGCGAACAGGCGAAACGACCCTATGCTATGTAAACATACGCGTGATTTGTTAGCATCAATATTATGTTATTTTATGATGTGTCACGCTTATTACTTCGTTGTAACTTGAACTACGGGCTACGGCACGAAAAAGTTACTGCCCAATTCGGCTAATCTATACTAATATATAAAGAGGAAAGATTTGATTTTTTGTTTGCATTGAATAAGCTCCGAAACTGCTGAACCGATTTGAAAAATTCTTTCACTGTTAGGAAGCTACACTATCCCCGAGTAACATAGGCTATATTATATTTAAAAAAAAAATTAGGGATCCTTAATAAAACTCCAATAATGTAACCCAAGGTGTAAAAAAATAAGAAAACCGAAGCAAAGCGAGGGCAGTTACTCGTATATTATATCTACAGGATACCCGCCTTGTGCTGCTACCCTAAATATTGTTGTATGAGAAAAGTCGATAATCTAAAATGTGCGTAATGCATTGTTTTATTGATGTTATAATAATGAGCTGTCGCGAGTATAGCGCAGTGTGCTCCGAACGCAGAATTAGGACGACTGATATGTGAAAGCAGGTAGGGTTGTTAAAAAGCCCCAAACGTCACTTCACATATTTCAGTCGGCGCCTAATAAATTAGGTTGGCATGGCACATCATATGCATTTAATTATCCTATTGCCCATCACATTCTCATACCATGAATTAGATTTTAATTGGAATAAAATAATAATAAAATTGATTTCTACAGCATGTATAATTTTCATGTTACAAATGCAAACTCACAACAACTGTATTAATAGTTTTAGACTTAAGATTATGTCACCAAAACTTCTAGACTCCCACATTCTGAGTGTTGTGCCTTATCGAGTGCATTATCAGCGTACGCCGTCTGCCCTCCCCCCCCCCCCCCCCCCCCGTCCAAACACTTAACCTAGGAATTTTGACTTAATCAAGATAACCTTCAACGCATCTTTTATCGATGACAAATCGCATTTTAGTCACTAATTTTAGAACGTTATTGACATTTTTTCGAAGCTCTTTTGTTTGATAATGTCATTAATGTTTCGAGCCGACCACTAATTATATACATAGTTTTTTATATCCGACAAAATTGAGACTCTTGTAAAATAAAATATCACTTCTATCATAACACGGAAACATGTGCAAATTGTAAAATTACAATTGTTCAAATACACACAACAAACCGTTTTAACCACACCAAACCACATGTTTATCAAATGGGACCAGATCAGATCAGATACTGAAATCTTATATAAAATTCTCGTAGAAATAAATAAAAACTTGTTATAATACGTGTTCATAGCATGATGATCGTCAATCATTCTTAAAGCTCTCACGCTGTACTAGTGTTCCTTGTTTCGGGCATTAACAACACAAATAAGACATCATTAAAATCCAGGCCCCAGAAAGAAACATTTTTGTGTCATATAAATGTTTTCCCAAGCCGGGAAGTGAACCTCTTGCTTAGCAGCCAGAGTCACTGCCAATTGTTGGCAACGGGGTCATCTATAACAACCCACTGATTGTGGGTGTTGATCTGTGAATCGGTTGATGTGTTAACGCGATCTTATGATCGTTGGACGTGAAGAAAGGTGCAGGTGAAGAAAGTGGTTTGATATGTCATCAAACTTTATTGGCTAACGCGGAGCTTCAATTTTCTTTTAAGACTTATTGGCCACCCATAAATCATAATATCAGAAGTTTTAATGTCGCCCGAAGACCTCCGGAGTCTCCTGGCCTAACGATTGTTATCTTACGATTGACCGAGGGCTTTTACGTGCCCTCCGAAGCACGGAAACGGTCAAAAAAATTCTACTTGTTGCTTGTCTCGGCTGGGATCGACACAAACCGCGGGTCGATGAGAGCTTCAACGCTTCGAGAACGTTATAAATACATGATTATATTTATCTTCACGATGTTTTTTATACCCATAACATGCATAACTTCATTTATGTCTGATACCAAATAGAAATAGTCAAGCTCCAAGTTCAGTCACCATAGTTTATCACGGATTAGACTGACCGACTTGTTTCACCGTTAACGAATAGACGACGACAGATGATATTAATACCTCTTTGTGTTAGTTTAATCGTTGAATTAGATACATGATATTTTACGACAATTTATTCGGGACAGCCGCGAACAGCCTAGTCAGTTTTGATCAAGATTTGTATAGTTAAAAGTTTGTAGATAGAGAATTTTAGAGAACTTATTTTACATGCCCCTATCATTATTTGCTGGATGGGTGAGCTTTGAGCACCATAGTAATGGTTCGTAACTGTGAACTCGAAATGTGGTGTTGAAGAAGGATGCAATTCAGGACCAGCGTCTCCATACTCAAAGAACTGATATCAAACATCGTCTGTCATCTATCGCACAAAGACGCATCTTGAAGTTCTTCGGCCACGTTTCGCGAAGGGGAATGTCCATAGAGAGCCTTGTTGTACAAGCCCAGGCGGAAGGCGTAAGACCTGGCAGGCAGTCACGTTGGACCGACCAAATAAAATCTGCGGTGGGCAGCCCATTACATGAGTGCACTAGGATGACGGCTAATAGGGAGAAATGGCGAAACGTCGTGAAACGAGTGACATCAGTGATCAGCCCTTATCGCTACTTCGTGATGACCACGACCGTTCTATCAAGAGCGTATCGATTGAGAAGAAGAACGTAAGCTGTAGAATTCTTCAATTATCCCACCAAACGACTCGTCGTGTTCCGGCTGGGGGCTTGAGAGCCAGTTCTTTCTTTCTTTTTCTTCTCTCTTTCTTGGCTGGCAACGCATCGGTGATGTCTTTGGTGTTGCCGATGTCCATGGGCGACGATAACCACTTACCATCAAGTGGATCGTCGCGTCGGCTCGTTTGCCGGCTATTTCCATAAAAATTATATATATTCTCATCATTTTGGTAAAATTGCATTTTGTAATTACTCTACGAACGAATAATTTTTTTATTCGTCCGGCAACAATACCAAGCGAATCTCTCGCTATGTCGCCATTCACCAGTGATGTAACAAGTGGGTGAAGAACGCAATGTCAAGCCGTTGACTGGCCCCTGGCCCCTGGCCACTGCGGGCACTGCGGCCAGTGTAACGCGTGTGTAGCGTCAGTCTCTGCCAAGAGTCAAGACCATTGTGTTACGAAAAACGTATTATTTATGTACCTATTTAGATTTATAGGTATTACGTGGGAATGACGGCATGCATAAACATGTCATAAAGTGCAATAGATATTATGCGTCTTATTGCCTCATGCCATGGGATTGCATGTTGGGGCAATTGTTCTCGGTTTTATTATATGTTCCTAGATCATGGCACGGTAATTTCGTTTCAAAAATTAAAAGATTAATATTTTATCAATTGTAAGCTCATTCAAAGTCGTACTTTAATAGAGCATTGCTTTTATAATCTAAATTTTACTAACAAAAAATAACCGACTTCAAAGTTACTCTAAAACTACTTGTCAGATCTCGTTCTTATTTATGTGGGATTACGTGACAAGCACCTGCTTTCTAGATGTATTCTGTGAACCGCATTAAGATTTTCATACAAAAATAGAAAAAAACAATAAATTTTGGGGGTTCCCCATACTTAGAACTGAAACTCAAAAATGTTTTTTTCATCAAACCCATACGTGTGGGGTATCTATGGATAGGTCTTCAAAAATGATATTGAGGTTTCTAATATCATTTTTTTCTAAACTGAATAGTTTGCGCGAGAGACACTTCCAAAGTGGTAAAATGTGTGTCCCCCCCCCCCTGTAACTTCTAAAATAAGGGAATGATAAAACTAAAAAAAATATATGATGTACATTACCAAGCAAACTTCCAACGAAAATTGGTTTGAATGAGATCTAGTAAGTAGTTTTTTTTAATACGTCATAAATCGTAAACCGCAAAAAACATTGATCAAAGTTACAACGAACTACAAGAACTTTTATATTATGTTACTTGCTGCTACGGAACCCTTCATGGGCGAGTCCGACTCGCACTTGGCCGCTTTTTTATTTTGAAGTCGGTTAAAAATTACACCTATTTGTAATTCTCAATTATTCTAGAAAAGCTCCTTTAATCCCACTGTCCTAAGGTTGACTGGCAAAGAAATAAGGCTCAGTATTGAGTCCGCCTTTTGTATGCTTATGTTATAGTGCAATGAAGAAAACTAAAAGCTTTTACTTGCTCGTTATTCTCGGTGTAAATCATTGAAGTATAAAGTATCTACCAGGACAGATACCGCGAATGAAATCTACGTCAGGCTTTATCTTCAAAATTGAGCCGCCAGCGCCGTTCTCTTTTCAGAATCGACTGAATCCACTAAAAATTGTAGCCAATTGGCTACAGTTCAATGCGCAAACATCGGGTTCGCGGTGTCGCTGTCGACTCAGTTCTATACGCTTGTATTTAGTCTTCGATCATTATATATATATGTGACATTGTGTGACAAGGGGTGGGAGGGGGTCCTAAGTTTCGAGACGTCACATTTCAAAATCGAATAATTGGTATATAGGTAAATATTAAAAAAAAAATAATGGAAATAAAACTTATTTCGGAACTGCTGTTTTAATTTAATAATTTCTAGGTGTAGAATTTCATAATATGTGACGTCACACTAGGGGGGGAGGTCTCTCAAATGTGACCAGCTGTGACAAGGGGGGGGAGGGGTCAAAAAGTCATGAAATTAGTGTGACATAATTTATGGATGGCCCCTACCTCATATCTTCCAAATCGCTGGACCAAATCATTAGATTCGTCTTGATAACCCAAGTGTTCTTAGATAATTGAAATTAAAAAAAAAAACAAATATGGTGGCTGTGAGATGCCATTGTTTGAATTATCAAAAATTAAAATAAATCGAAAAATGCAATTTGGGATTAAATTAAAGAGCTCACCATAAGGATTTCAAAATGGTATCATGATAGCTTTTTAAATAGCAAGCGGGTTTTTTTCAATTTTTTAATTTGTACTACTTAGTTTGTATTTGTAAATAAATAAATATCAATTCGATGCAGCATGTAGAATAATCTCTTCCTTGGACGAAGAGCCTCCCATCTCGTTTTTGGATCACTGATCCAATTCCTCTGCAAGGGTGACGCCGTCCAAGTTCTTTTAGCAGGGTCGCCATGTGATGTGGGGACATAGGGTCGCCGTTTGAGGAGCAGGGTCCAGCAGCAGACAGGTATCGGTTTAAAACCGGTAGGGCAGGGCTACTCAGGAGCCATGGAGAGGGCGGTCTCGGAGAGTGTTTCCGAGAATAATTTATTCAACCACGGGTTAGCTGTTAAATGAGACTTCTCTCCCTTTGCTTTACTGATCACTAATTATTATTATTTTACTTTATATTGTACAAGAACGTGACTGGAGTCTAGAATGCTTATGTTAGCTTAAATTAATCTCAACAAACTATGTTTATAAATGACTAAAATTAAAAACGTGATAATGAAATAAGAACGTGATCTTCCGTATCACGTCTCAATACTTAAATAAAAGTGCTTACTTAAATTTTCATGTTGTTTTTAACATTCTCGAATAATTAAAATTATTCGGTGGATAAATTTTTAATGACGCATACTTTTAAATAGATAAGTAATGTAGGTACTGAAGGAAAGAATTTTCGAGTAATCTGTCCAGCGATGTATTTTGATAAGTTAAGAAAGTATTTAATAAGGAAAACTGGGCTAACTTCCATTTCGCTTTACAGGTAGTAGAATTCCTTTATTAATTATATATACATGTAAAGTAACAGAACAGACATCGCGAACTTTGTGTCGCGCCGGGAGGTTCTTTTCAAAATCGACTGAAACCAGTGAGAACTGAAGCCAATCGGCTACAGTTCATTGCGTAAATATCGGGTTCGCGGTGTCGGTTCTACACGCTAGTAATTCAATGGCTAGATAGTTCAATGGCTTACCTACTTTAATATTTAATATACTGTCGTTACTTAACAGCTAATTATCGAAATTTTGGAACAAGATTGTTTTAAGATATTAAGCATAATTTTATTTACTTAAATCAATTCAATTCAAAACAAGTGTTCCGGTCAAAAATAAATTAAAATTACCAAACCAAAACACGTCAGGGGATGACAGAGTTGAGGTTTCTTAGCCAAGAAATTTACATTTCTTCAAACAATAGTAGGCAAGGTAATAAGAGTATGCAAATTTCGTTTTACTTACGTGTTCATTATGGCAGCTTTGACACCACTTATAACTAACACTAACACAATTACTTAAAAGGGACCAAAATTGTCTTGAAAATTAAAAAAAAAATAGTCAGGTTTATCAAAAATATTCATAAAATATCTAAGAATATTTTAAAAATATATATAATGTGCCCATTATTCACATTACACTCTTTCGTTATTTCGATTCAAATTAAAAACTTTTTCGAACTGTCACTTTGCGCGGCAAATTTAAGTTTCGAACAACGTCGTTTTCGCGCGCCTGTCGCAATCAAACTGCGCTTGGCGCCAACGAACACCTGATTTAATATGGCGGCAAAACATATACACAAGTTTTATATCAAACCAATTTTGTATTATTGAACGGTGTGTAATATCTTAATTTTTAAAGCATGATTCACGAATTAGTACAGCGATTACGTAGGTGCCCGTTATATGGGAACAATATGACAAACCATCTATTGAATAGAAGACGAAGTCCAAATGTTAATGGATAAAGTAAAATAGTGAAGAAGTGTAAAAAATTACCAAAGTAAAAGTATTCGCTGTAATACTTAGTATTAAAACAAAGGCAAAAATTACAATCTTAAATGTATTATAAATAGAACCACATGAGGAAAATTTGTATTCAAAAATTGTTCGTAAAATGAAAAAATAAAAAGTTATTTTTCTGTCAAATCTAGAACGCAAACAATCTTTGAAAATTCATCTTGAGGTTAATGGCGGATTACGAACTATTGCAGTTCTGTGTGACAAGAATGTAGATTAGATATGAGAAGAGAAATACAAAAATAATTTAAAGACAGTGGCTCAGTTCAGTTAATGCCACGTTATAGGTGTACTCTAAAACTCTTAATATTTACGATGTGTTGAAATATGTGTAAACATAACTATTTGTGTCAAAATATTCGAAATATACAGTACAAACGTATAGAAGTGACTAAAATAATAACGAAGGTAAATGAACTCAGTTATACATTCACCTATTCACCTAGAAATATACAGTACTAAAATAGTTTACCAGATTACACTTAATATTTAAAACTATTCATAAATTACGTAATACTTAATTACAGACATTTCAGGAGGTAATAAGGTAATTATTACTATCATATCTTACCTAACTAGCCACCCAGGGTCACTAGCTGAGAATTCCATTAAGTTTGCCCTTTGAATCCCTTTGTGATACAAAAAATGCCATAATAGCGTTGATTAAAACCCCAAACTTCCGTTAACTTCAGTGAGCCTGAGCACTGGCACGCGCGCAGCCATTGAACTTAATTGATTCGACACTTAACTGGATCTAATCGACCGTAGCGACAATCCTCTGCAATTTTAAACACAATGTAAAGCAGCAATTCGTTTACAATTTAACAGGATTATTTTATTGCGGAAATCAGGGGTATCAAAATCTTCTGTATCTAACGCTATGGATGAATACTTTTATCTGGTGTCCAATACAAGAAAATTTGAGATATAATGTAAATTGAAATTGTAGTAATTACTGACTTTTACTTTGTATAAAATAGGCTTTTGGAATCATTGATTTTTTTGTATTGCATGCATATTTGTCTCGTCGCCTCGTAGAGTAATAATTTATCTCCTTTTACTAATTCTTTCATCTTGGTCAGGTCATACGAGGCCTGTTCTTCCCTTAATACTTAAAATAGTTAGAATTTTGACCACTTTTGCTGTAACCCAAGTAATTGTTCAAATAAATTAGTTATGGTATCCCTTGTACATATATGTATGTATATGTCGTAACGGCTCTAACAACTATGGTCATTGTTGGTGGCTATATTGTGTAGTCTGTATGACTCAATTCAATCAATAGTAAAGCGATAGAATGTAAGCAAAATACAATTAACAAGTTGTGAACTTGGGACGACCTTACACCACGTTCGGCTCAGAGAATGTTATGAGTTATGACGACAGCATCTTTTAATTAATATTAAAAAAAACATTCGTGACCTAATATTCTTTAATCTTAAATTAAGTAATCCAGGTGGGTATACGATTTGTCCTAGTTTGGACATATCAAAAAGGCTCCTTGCAGTTGAACAGTACTAAATTGCAAAATCAATAGGAAAAAACAAGAACATTATGGAAGCAAAAGTTGTTTCCATAATTTTAATCGTGGCTTCCCAAATCAAATTGTTTACAAATAACACAATAAGTCGCAATCGCTCAATGAACGCAACGCATGCGTAGGATGCATGACGTGTACCGCGACAAATAAACACTGAAAAGTGAAAACTTCACACAAAAATAAACACTGAGTAAATCAGGTAAGAAATAAACACTAACTATATTTCCACTGTTGAACTAAATATTGTAATTCGGTCAGATATTCGTCAATTAATAATAGAATTACACGAGCAAATAATTTAAAATGAAACCAATCTTTTTTTAGCAACTTACTTGAGGACATTACTAGCTTGAATTTCTTTGTAGCGATCCACCACAGGTCATGCATTGTAAGAGTGGAAGTCTGGTACCGCTTCCAGAGTTATCCAACGCTTAGGTTTAGTTTCATCCAAAGATACGAGACTGCCGTCTGACAAATATAACTTGGGAAATTCTAGTGGTGAATTGTCAGCGGTCTGTCATCGTATCAACGCAGTTTTGGACGCACTTTCGCTCGTTCACCTAGACATCGCGAGTCGCGACATCCTAAGCCGAGATCCGAACTCCACAGCAACTTTAATTTCTCGAAAGGTTAAGTTACAGGCTAGGCTCCCTCTTCACAAAATCATCTCGGCTAAACCTTTCCCCACTCGTGTTTTAGTAAGCTTCATTCTAGCATAGCTAGACGCTATGTGTGTAACAGACCTATCGTCGTAGACCTTAGCTTGTAGGGATTCATTCATTTATTGATTCGCTCCTATTCTGAGAAATTATGACGACGCTTCATTAATAAAGTTGTGAATATTATCCTATTGCATGACGTAATGACCTAATGACGTTTGAGGCCTCGCCATCCAGTGTAGTCCAGTGACTCAGTTTACTCACTTATCTCACTATTATTAAACTGCAGTTTGCGTCTATACTGAAGGTAATTAAAAAGATACTGTGGATACTGCAGAATCATTTCCAATTTTTATACGGGTTTTTCTTAATATTGACGGAAATCAAATTAAACAATTTTCATGCGGTTTTGTAATACACAATCCTACTTCAAGTAGATCAGGTCAGGCAAACTGCAAAATGCGGGACCCAGCTTCTTTATGTCCGCTTTGGTGACCCTTTAGTGAAGTTAATATCCACGGGCGATGGTGAATACTTACCGATAGGTAACTCATCTGCCATGAGGGTCACTTATGAGTTGCGTGCACCTTTTGAAGGCCTGTACCTACGTTCAAACCACCACATGACTGCTTTTCCAGCTGCAAACCTCTAAATTATACTACGTACGTTATACCCTCAATGCCACCCTCTTTTACGTACTATCCTCTACCAAAAGGCCGCTAGAAAGAGATTGCTGTACCTGAGCGATACGATCGCCCGTTGTATACCATACTTCATCATTATACCTAATCACTGCGTATAATTTAGGTACAGATAAAGATTTGTAAGTACATGCAATGACACTGAAACAAGCGAAATATTCTTGTCATTGATTGCGGTCACTTCCAGAAATGAATGTAGGCCAATGGGCCAATCCAGTACCTACAGATTAAGTTACGGTTGAATTCGTAGAATCGCAGTCCACTCCCAATTGTCTAATTGTACAACAATTGATGTTACCTAATAATACCTACTCTCGGAACAATTAGTCCACGCGACAATTAAAGATTTTCATGGAACGCTCGGCTCATTCTTGCACTTAGATGGTACTTTGTGGTTTTAAGGTCAGTTCCTTATAAATTAACGTTCTTCATTATGGACATTTACTTGTAGAATACAAACGCTTTTCATTATTATAATTAAAAGGCCAATATTTTAATAATACATAATTGAATTCACCGTAGGTTACCTAGCCTCACAAAAAAATGAAATATACTTAGGTCCCTCTATTCTAAAATACTTAATTCCCATAAAGTACTAAAATACATTCGAACTGATTTCCGAGTTTGATACCTTATCCAAAAATAATAATTAATACTTAATATTTATTTATTTACTATACTTAAAACGGTAACAACCACTTACATTAATTATAGATACCACAATTATATGCTCAGAAAACTTCAACCAATGTAGTTGAATTGAATTTAAATCTGGGGGCACGGCAGTGCCCCCGCCAAGTCGAGCAAAAAAGCGGCACGGCCGTACCATCCTTTTCTCGAAGCAATTCAGGCCATTTTCGACCCCCTATAACTTCGTTGTGGATAAAGCTAGAAGCATGAATTTTTAGTAACCAAGCAGGCATTGTATAAACACGGTATATTTCAAATTTCATTCAATTTGAACCAGTAGTTTAAGAATTATAACTAGTCAAAATTTCTTAATTTCGTCACTCACTGACTGACTGACCGATCATCAAAACTCTAAGGCACTTCTAGCAGACATAGAAGCTTCAAATTTGGAACACAATTAGTGTTTAGTGTATAGATCAAGGAAAAACTAAAATATTTTGCAATTTCGGTCCAGTTTTCTAGATACATCAACTGCATAAATAACTTTGTAATCCCATATAAATATGTATATAGGATTACAAAGTTACATTTGCAGTTAATGAATCACTGTACTTGTATAACAAAGTAACATTTGCAGTGAATGAATCAGTTATAATTATGTTCAAAGGTAATTTGTAAAAGGAAAAAAAGTAGAACTATCTACAAAAAGAAATGAGATGCCATCAAAAACAAAACTTGTAAAAAAAACCAAGTCTCGCAACTCAGTTCTTCTACCGTAAAAAGTTGTGAGATCCATGTAATACCAAGTCGGTTAATTTATTCAGTTCCTACTTAAGGGTCCTTCTGTCTTAAGTTATTACGTAATTAGCTAACCTAACAAGTAACACTAAACAATCAAATTTAATATAATATGTAGGTACCTATTACTTGTGAGATACATTGTGTTTTCATGCGATGGTCAAGTCGATCTATTTATTTAAAACATAAATGACTTTTAATATTGATAATATGGTCACTATAAGATGCTGTTACTTGTTAGGTTAGCTAATTACGTAATAACTTAAGACAGAAGGACCCTTAAGTAGTAACTGAATAAATTAACCGACTTGGTATTACATGGATCTCACAACTTTTTACGGTAGAAGAACTGAGTTGCGAGACTTGGTTTTTTTTACAAGTTTTGTTTTTGATGGCATTATTTATAACTTAACTTTTTTAACTTACAGGTAAATAACCTGAACCTGTTTCTTTCCAAAATTCCGATATGAAAACGAAACAGAGAGAAAAGCGAACCCTTGTTTCAACAAACAGGTTTACTATCAACTGTTCTAATTAAAAGAGAATTGTTTATAGTCGTACCACAATCATATTGATCTGATTCTGTCATGAAAGTTTTATTGATTCGAATTTTATGATGACACACAATCGACACCTAATTGGATCTCTTTTCAGCTCGTACTCGTAACTGTCCTCAATAAATAATGCATCTACTGCAACGCCATTCCTATGTTACGTAGCGATCTACCGAAACATTAAACAGTAGGCACTGGAAGACAGCAGCGAATAAGACTTAGAAGAGACTTAGAAATGAAAAGAGAAGTAAATAAGATAAGATGTCCAAAAAAAGGGATAGATGTTTGGGAAAATAACCTTAATAAAACTGACCATAGAGATATAGAGAACAGAAAATAGCAACGAATAGAATTGTAGGAAGAAACAGGTAAACTGAAAGGTATAGATATGAAAAGAAAAAGAAAATAAGTAAACTTAATTTTCAAAGAGGAATAGACAGAATTTATCCAGTGAGCAGAAAATTGGAGAAATAAGAGATGTAGCGCGTAGCAAATAGAAGGGCGCGGCGTAGTGGCTATGAGAGCCTTGAAAGAGAGTGTCAAGAAAAAGTTAATTTAGTTAACGATAGTGAATTTAAATGTTCTTCTATGTTAACAATTTTCAAGTAGGTTCCTAAGCCTATTTAGTGCGGTAACAAAGCACAGTAGTAGCAACGTACTAACAGCTTTTCCAAAGTGGAAAGTGAGTTGAAAACGTGCGTATTTAAATTGTTTTTCTTTTTTTCGTTTTCTTTGTCAAAAAAATTGACCTGCAGACCTGAGAACACTTCAAAAGTTTCTTAAAAATACGTCAGTAAACCGAAGTTTTATTTTATTTGGGGATAATTTTAATATCCCTGCGACGTTTGTACAAAGTCCTGGATCCAGTTTATTTTCAAACACGTGATCCGCGTTCGCCATGCGTCGTCGTGTGGTAATAACCATGTCTCACGTCGACAATGCGTTCAGAACAAAACGAGTTAAAATTAAGTATGTAATTGAATGAATCGTCCTTATTATGAAAATATCTTCGTGACCTCGTTCCACCATACAAAACAATGCGTCAGCGACACGCATACCTCTAATATTATAATATTGAGTAAGGGGAGTTTGTACATTAAAATAATTTTTACACGCGTTTTGAGATTTCACAAGCGTTAAATAGTAGTTTAGTTGTGTCTAATACTATGAAATGGTTAATAAATCACTGTTATAAAGCTTAAAAGAGTATTTAAACTCGCACGTTTTTACGACAGATTTAAATGAGATTTTATAAGAACATACGAAGATGTTTGAATTGGATCAGACATTCATAGTAAAAGTTGAAAGTAAAAAATGTCTCACTAATGATTATTTATGACGGAAATTGGATTACCTTTATCTGTTTATATATTTTTGAGATGATGTACCTACCTAATTAGATTTAGAATATCTTATTAACATTCGTGGTGATATGTGCTGAATGTAGAGAAGTATAATTTGATAATAATAATAGAAAAAGTTATTTTTATAAATCCGACACTCGCGAAGCTTGCTTGTCCAGACATGACGCAAAGCCCGATCGAATTTTAATTAATCCGTAACTAACGTCCGGTTTACACATATTAAGTAGTTAAGTAGATATTGTAACTAAATTTTAAGTAAATTAATACGGGTAAACAGACAATTTAGTAACTTTTTAGTTAAAATTCAGTTACTTATTTAACTACTTAATGTAAAGTGTAAACCGAACATTACATTGATATCTAATTAGGGGGCGTCCATAAATTACGTGAGGTGTTTTTTTTAAATTTTCTGTCCCTCCCTCCCCCCCTGGTGAGATGTTGTGAGATTTTATTCAACCCCCTCCCCCATCCCCTAATCTCACGTGAGATTTTTCAAAATGTGGGTTTCTTACGTAAGCGCGTTGGATTGTATTTGTAAAAAAAAAAAAAATACTTCGTGCTTTTATTTACGACTAGTTAAGACTAGTAATCAATATTGCTGAGAGTTTAATTATAAGTGTAATAAAAATTTAACTTAAGCATGTACAATCTGGATTAAATGGACCAAAATAGTATATTTTTTTTTCTTTCAATCAGAAAAAAAATTGCGTGATATTTGTCGAAACCCCCCTCTCTCCAACGTAAGATTAGATGAGATTTGACTCGACCCCCTCTCCCCCTTATACGTCTCACGTAATTTATGGACGCCCCCTTATCTAGCTTAATTTAAGTAACAAATAATATAATCCTTGACAAAAAATAACTGACTTCAAAATAACTCAAATACTACTAGTCAAATCTCGCTCAAATTTAAGTGGTACCATATGACAAACACCAGCTCTCGATTAAAAAAAGAATCATCAAAATCAGTTCACCCAGTCGAAAATTCTGAGGTAACAAACATAAAAAAATACAGTCGAATTGAATACCTCCTTTTTAAAGTCTGATAAAAATATGACTAACTAGCCGCTCTCCGCGGCTTTACCTTAATTTAATTCCTATTCCTGGACATGGTCTACCTGTGTGCTAAATTTCATCAATATCCGTTCAGTAGTACTTGCGTGAAAGACTAACAAACATAGTCACAATTTTTTATATCTATAATAATAGTAGAACTAAAATATTATTCTGATAACAATATCGATATTGACTTAATACAACTGCACTGCATCATACTATATACACAATGATATTTTAAAAAATTATACGTTTATATGCCCTTACAACCAAAAATCTGTTCCGAAAAGAGCTACAACACATACACGTTTATCTTTTGTTTCACTACACCAATCACATTTGCATTGGTATAATACACGAAGGCATGTTAACGCTGTATGTCAAATGTCAAGCACTTCTGACAACAACAAAAGCGTGCGTATCGTCTTGTATTGACAGAGCGATCACGAGCCGAACGGTCAATTGCCTGTTCATACGCTCTTCATCGTCGGCGCGCTAGTGACATATCTGTGTACCTCTTTCTACATTATAATATCACAAACTCATCAGTAAGAGGATCCTAAACATACTCTCATCTTACAGCCCGACTTACTTAAGGAGTAGGGCTCATCCATGCCATCCACCACTAAATCCAAGCCTACTGGCCCAAGTAGCAAAATAAAGTTATATAAATGGTCAACGAACGTCTTAGATTAACTTTCAGTCAGTCAGAATGGTTATATTACAGTATATTAGACGTCTATATAACGCGGGTTTGGGCGCACCTTATATGACATTTACATCGTGTAAGGGTCGTTTTGTCGTCGCAACGGCGTCAATTACGTTGCATAAAAATCACATAGATGTTGCAAGTGTGACTAATATGTTTTATAATAGTGTCTAGTAATACTCCTACATAACTTTAACCGTATATAGATGTAAATAAAATTACAAAAAAGTCCTGTTATCGTTAAACACACAACATCTACATGAGTTTTCTTATGCGAACGGACAATTTTTTTTCTTCTTGAAATACTTTATAAAAAGTTAAGCCAAATGTTATCATGATTTTCATTTATTTAATATAAAGAAAGCCGATTGTGGTTGAAGTTGAGGAGGGTGATGATATAGTGGCCATTAAATTTTTTCGAGAATATGTATGGACATCTTTGTTCATATTTTAATGGGCCTTCAAAATATTGATGTTTTAATATTGTATATTAAAATTATATATATGAATTGACTTTAATAATTTCCGCCATATTGCAATCAACACACTGAGCGACCGCTTTACGACGTGTATATGACTACTGGTTATATACATGTATTTTATTCAACTTATGTCGCCCTGTCGTCCACCATTACGGTTGCAATTAGGGTTCTATGGAACAGAAAAATATGAAAAAAACCTTTATTAGTAGTTCTGTTTTGAAGTGAAATTTCTATATAGACTTCTATATAGGGGTATTAGGAATTTTCTGTCACGAAAAAGCGTTACCAAGGCGTGACGTAGACGTAGCCGATATATCGCGTGGAAATTTTTGAAATAAATATTAAATATAAATACGTTGCCATTCGTTTTAAATATTTATTTTTTATTTTATTTTTTTGGCATATTTTTTGAATTTCTTTTTGAATTTTTTTTGATGTTCTTAGAAATGTTTTTTTGTTTACTTTTTGAATATTGTTTTTAATTTAACAATAAAAATTATTTTTGAAATCTTTTTTGAAAAAAAATCAATTTTTAATATCTTCTTTTTGAAAAAATAATGTTGCCGTTATTAAATTTAATTTACTCTGCTACTACTTTATTTAAGGGAAAACAGCTGTATTTTAGGGTATTTCAAATTAAATTAAATCTCATACATCCACTTAATGTTTATTTACTAAGCTATTATAGAATTGACATAAGCATAAGAAATCTTTTAAAGAAATAGAAATTTCAACACTTTTCCAAAAAGGTCCTTCGGTACGATTTAGGCGCCTGGTTGCCTAAGTCGTATCGCCTATAGCCTAAGTGGTAGGATCTAATGCTGGGTACTGCCTAAGTGTTAAAAAATATACGGAACCACCTTGATTTTTGCTACTTTCTTTTTGATTGGGACCGCACGACAATGTCTTTTCCAGATTAATTGTAGGTATTCTTGATATTTTTAATGATTTATAATTTTTGTTTACTTTTCTTCTAAAACCACCACTTTTGTTAATACTTTTCCACTTTCCAGGATCCATAACTATGAATTAAATTAAAAATGGCTTCTGAGTCATATAAAAGTTACTTATTATCGTTTAAATAATTACATGAATTATAAAAGTCATTTAAGAATAAACTTATAGCCTAAAAGTTACATAATGATTGAACTAAACGCCTTAATAAGACTTTTTTATAATAGTTTATTATACAATCATTATAGGACAGTTAATTATTTAAGCGTTACATAAAAGTTTCCAAAATTACACAAAAATAGGAACTCCTGACTATTATCTGACTATAACGTTAACTCGACTCAAAGCTTTATCATGTAAACGTAGTGGCAGATACGTTTATATTACGTCATATAAATTCGTTGAGACGACGTTTACCAGACGTATTTATATGATTTAAATTATATATAACTAAAGCATCGTATTGAATACCACTTTACAATTATTTGGTTGCTACAAAACTGAAACAAAACCCTTATACGTCTTTTAGTTGTATTATATGACTAGTTTGCTACTTGGGGGGTTTTCACCAAACCCTTCTAAAATCGTGAAGTGTTTCAATGTGCTTTGGTCGTATTGGCGGACAGGATAATAATGAGGATAATTTCGGACACTGAAGGCATTATACTCACATTGCTAGCCATCAAGGAAACTGAAAGCTTGCATTATTACTTCATCACCATCATCAGCATCATCATCACTAACCAAAACTTCTTCGCTGCAGGCTCGAGTCTCCTCTAACAATATCACCACGCTGGCTAAGTGTGGGTCGGCAGACTTCACACATCTTATTATACCCTGTCCCCTGTCCACAAATCTTAGAGATGACAACCACTAATGTCAAAGTTCGAAATAATGATACCAGGTAAATTTGTGCGATCTACTTCTCCGGTTTTTTGAATCGTAAACTATGTCGTAAGAATAGTGACATATTATTAGAAGCGACACTCATATCTACCTAGTAGTATTCGGCTAAATATGTAGTATAAAATTAACTGTATACCTAATGTAACCATAACCAAATACTCGTTCTTGTAAGCAGAATAACTTTTAAATTCAGTTAGTAAGGGTAAATGTACTATGGATATTATGTATGGCAAATTAGTCTCTAAGATTTGTGGACAGACTAAAGGTATTTACCATTATTCAAATAGTGTTAGTAAATTGTATCAAACGAAGTCACAGTGGCAAAATGTTGTTTATAAAGAACAGTGATGATCACACTGCGGAGCTGCGCACGCGCACAGGTATTCAGAGCGGAGTGTTGCAACCTCGAAGGATTAATGGATTCGAGCTCCAAATTTCATGCTCCGCAACTAATTGAGGGTTCGTAAATATAACTCTTTAATTGTGGCCGCGACAAGGATAAGTGTGTCTGTTCGTCTGTCATAACCGCCAGCTCCTTGGGTTTTATTAGTTTGTTGATATATTTAGAAACACCTATATATATAAGAAACACCTATATTATGTTTTTCTCACAGCATAGAGATATACTACTACAGAGCTATTTCGTTCTATTTAGAACCAATTTGCTTTTTGAAGTTATACTTCTTTAGGCGCGTTAGGAAAAATTATGAAAAATGATGAGAGTGAAATTTTAAGATTTGTAACACAAAAGTAACAGGACGAAGTTCCCCGCAAAAAGCTACCAACAAAATAGAAATAGAACCTCTATTAGTCATGTAGGTATTATTTATTGATATAAATTAAAATATTTCTATTTAATATAATTAATACTAAATATTATTAAAATTATTAATGTTAAATAATTATTTAATGATGCCAAAAAATATAACTTCTCACGCGCGTACCTACATAATTACACGTTTATGTTTTGTTAAAAAATTTAGTTACTGCGTAAAGTTAGGGTTTTATTAAAGCATAGGCAATAACAACCAAAATTAAAAACATAAATCAAAATTTCACCGATTATTTACGCGACCTGTTAACCAATTTTTTATGGGAGACGTAAGTGAAAAATCATTCGAAATATCAGGGTAAAATAGGCTTCTAATTTCGTAGAAGTATGTAGTAGTAGAAGAACGCTTTACCACCTAACAAAACGATCAATATCGCCAGGTGGGATTGTAGTTGAACGTTGACTGCTTGAAGTGTCGACGTCGCGTTACTATCACAAAAGTGAACCGAAACCGCTGAAGTCAACACAATACTCAACTGTAAAACGCCGATTTATAAGTACAATCGACGCAGGCCTGAGCGCGAGTTTACAGAATTGATTATATTATGTAAAAGTGGTCTAATATTGTTGAGGTTTTTCCCCGAACAGAATTTTTCGCGGCGGGTTTTCCATGAAGCCGTAACAGAAGGGTCGTGTTGTTGAAAGTTCTCTACGCACTTCGCAAAACCAATACACGCGCCGCGCCGACAGCCCCAGAGCGAAGTGTAAACAGTTACGTATGTTAACGCTGCTTTTACACCGTTCAACCGCATTGAATCTGTGTGATTGAAAGATTTTTTTAGTTCCTAGGTCTCTATGGATCTTCTCCCGATCCCCTGTCTCTATGAGTAAAGTTTTGGTGGAATGGGAATGGGATTCCATATGACCAGTCCATGTATGACATACTCAATTGAGTATGACAGACTCAACGTCCATTAGACTATGAGAATCTGGAAGCTCATAAAAATTCACCGGTGTATTGCTAATAAAGGAAGAGGTTCTCCTGACTGAGGTCATAAAAATAATGTACCCTCATAGAAATCCAAGTGAGATTCAAGAATCACGTACAAGTGAACGGTGTGCCGTGTGACGTCAACGTGAGCGAGCTGATGAATCTCATAAAGTAGATGAGCGATCGAAATTCCTTAGCGGTTACATCACGAGTGTATTTAGTGCACCTAAACACCGCTAATGGCGGTCTGGTTAGAGCTAACGACTGGATTTTTATTGGTGCTTCGGTCCAAAGCGGCGCTGGAACTTATTTGGACCGCTCGTTATTGTTTGGATCGGGAATTCCGGGGTGTACTGTAACCACAATCAACAAGCAAGGAGCCAGGAGGTTTTTCGTTTGAGACTGGATATCCATGACCTGTATGGTGACCAGCTGACCAGTTAACGTCAGGTGGGAGCGGCAGCTATGATCTGCTCATTAAAATTTTAAAAGAAATCTTTGCCTTTATTAGAGGTAAAATATCTTTTCGGATTCACAAATCTGATACAAGGTTTTCTTCAAGCTGAAATTTAGAAAAATACCAAAAATAACATACGAAAACAACTCCAAAAAACATCTAAAATGTACATATTTAAACAGTGTTCAATGAAACGCTCTAACAATTTTAAACCCATCAATATGTCAACACGGCAATCGGTTTTAGAATGTTTATAAAAAATGTTTCCGACATTTATTGGATGGATTCCGTAGGTTCCATGAATGTAAACTGCACCACGACTCACTATCGGGGTTCGGATTGCCTGGAACCTTCAAACTCCTGAGGTCGGAAGGACGTGATGTTTGACGAGCACTCCACATCTTTTATTTGGCTTTACATCAATATCTGGGGACTTATATAGCGCATATTTGTAGAATTTTACGTTGTTTTTCACAGTTCACTTGTCACTTGTTTCACTGTCCCTTTGTTAATACCTACCAAGGAAGAACTAGCTTATTCATCGAACATTTAGGTATGCCATAGACAAATGTATATCGTGAAGTATGTTTATTCACACATGACCAAAGTCCAAACTACAAAAA